>CM002480.1:12421692-12517977 GCA_000325765.3 Leersia perrieri | reverse complement strand
GGGGTTGGGGCCCGGTTGCTGGGGAGACGCAACGGCGAGCTGGCAACGACAGCGGTGTCAGGCGACGGCAGGCTGTGGTCAGGGGGGGAAAGAAGACGACGGGTGCTCGGCGCGGTCGCGCGTGGGCGGTCGCTCGATCTGGTTTCACGCGGGTCCCACCTGTCAGCGGATGGCTACCATGTGGGGGCGCGCGCGTAGCGTGCGAGCAGTGAGCGCGGGTGGGGAGCGCGAGGTGGGCCGTGGGCCGCGGCGGGCGGTGATGGGCCGTCACGGCCGGTTGTGAGGGAGGAAGAGAAAGAGGGAGAGGCGGCCCGGGAAACGCACTTTCTCGTATTTGCAAGGAAAGGCGATTCGTTAATTCCGTCCGGAAACATGGTGAAGCATCGGCATCATCTCCCCGTTGAAGAAACGCCGTCCTTTTTTTTTTCCCCTCCAGATCCTTTCCGTTGGTGGATCACTTTCAATGGAATGGAACGTGACGCATCCAAAAGCCTCGAATCCCGTTTCAGGTGGCGACCAGCCAGTGTGCCATGACTCGAAAGCAGCGAGCGCTCGTGTGCAGATAGATATACATTTGTTGAGTTCCGTGATGGACACGACGCGAGTCGACGAGCCCATGCCTAACATCTCACCGGCCACCCACGTGAGACAAGCCACAAACAATGCAAAACCCAAAGCCACGGCAGCGTGTTCACCGTAGAGGATCAGGTAGAGAGACTGGCGAAAGGACGTGCAGAATGCTGACGCGGACGCCTCGAGATCGTGGGGATTTTACAGGGAGTGTAGTACTTAGTTGTAGCAATCGTGGGGGTTTATCTCTGTTTATTTTAAATGGAATCGTGAAGATTTCAAAAAGCAGTAGTAGCAGGTTCACTTGAGTGGAGGACGGAATCGCCGTAACCGAAGCGTGTAAACAACAGAGAAAAGAAAAGCGTGGAGAATACGTAGCTCGAGAGAGAAACGAGCAGCGTCACGTGCCATCCCCGCATCGCCCGAAAACAAGCCGCCCGCGGCGGGGTTTGCAACGGGCACCTGCGCGCCCACGTGGTAAGGTCCGCGGGCCCCGCACGTCAGCCACATGTATCTGTCGCGTCACGCCGGCCGTCTCCCTCTTGGAGCGGTGCTCCCTCTCGCTCTCATCCGTCGCTACTTATAAACGCCACGTTACCACTTGCTTATTACTCCTACTTCCCCACCTGACGTTCATTAACTACACTCACTTCTCCTGAGTACTCCTGAGCAGAGAGCAGGGTGTGGAGCCGGAGATCGATCGAGAAGAATAGAAGAGGAGAGCGGAGAGGGGAGAGATCGAGAGGAGATGGCGGACTGGGGGCCGGTGGTGATCGCGACGGTGCTGTTCGTGCTGCTGACGCCGGGGCTGCTGTTCCAGCTGCCGGCGCACGGCCGGATCGTGGGCTTCGGCACCATGCACACCAGCGGCGTCGCCATCCTCGTCCACGCCGTCATCTACTTCGCCCTCATCACCATCTTCCTCATCGCCATCGGCGTCCACATCTACGCCGGCTAGTCTAGCCCCTCCTGATTAATTAATTTCCTCAAGCCCCTGCCCCTACCACTATCTATGTGTGCTTTTGCTGCTGCTAGTATTGTTGTTGCTGTAGCTAGCTAATGTCTTGTTACTTGGGGATATCCCTTGGTTGTAAACATGTATGGATTGGTTGATTCTCTGCAATGCTTTATCTGTTAAACTATATATCTGTTTGGGCCTATCGTGTTGATTTGTGTTCATGCCAGATTTGCGCAGTGGTCATATCACTGTTGCAAATGAATTCATTCGGAGCTCATTCAGTTATGGATGAGGCATGTGTGGTGTTGCAATACTTGCACCGACGAGTACTAATTTGATCTGCTTATTCTCTGCCGACATCTCTCTGTAATTCTGTATTGTGTTGATTCCTTTTGCCAAAGAGCTATGAGGGGGAAAGAGATGGGGTTTATGTATATTCTACTGCTGCAAGGTCCATGCGAACAATTCAAGCCTCAGCTTAATTATATATATTTTGGGTGAAGAATTAATAGATCACTACTAGTGCTCATATGCTATGAGGAACGCGTAACATCTTTAAGCGAAGTCTCGTGATAACAACAAGCTACCAATGTGTGACAGCTACTCTCAAGTCTCAAATACTCCCTCAGAGCCTTAGAAGGTTACATATTATGTGTCAAATTTTCTCTCGAATACTCCCTCAGTTTACACGTTTGAGAAATTTTGGGTAGGAGGGACATGAAGTCTTGCCAAGTTTAGTTAAACTGAAAGTGCGTTTACCACTCCACTTATTACATAATTATGGGTATACTAAGGATTTAGACTCTAGGAGCATGCTTCACCACATAGCCAAATGTGGTTTTGTCCTTTGTATGAAATTATTCTATTTGCTTTGTTTGCTTAATAGTACTGAATGCACTTGTAGAGACGGAATAATGAAAGACTGGTCCATTTTTTTGGGGGAAAAAGGGCATACTTATTTCAATTTTAGTATGATAAGGAGCATGAAATCGCCAAGCGCACTTTGCCCAGTTCTTCTAGCTAATTCAAGAGCACCTTTATACCAAACTTCCGATACCATGAACTTTTACGTCTGTTGCCGGTCCCAGCTCTCCTTTAACGTCTCTTTTAGTATGCAAGAAAGGAATGTCATGCTATATATATGAAATTCCAAATGAATTGAAAACTTACGAAATTGTTGATGAACCAAATCCTACGAAGCTAAGGATTATATAAAAATAATTGCATAGGATTTAATCTTTTAAACATCCCTTGCTGGGTTTGTTCCAAAGGAGCCCTTAATGATTGAGCACCGTATGGATTGGGTTTCCTCGGCATGCTGAGGTCAGAACATGAATTATCGCACACGAATATGATACTCCCTCTTTTTTTTTTGACGTTGGTTAGGTCATTTTTTAAACATTTTTTACCCAACCAACATCAAGCAATTGAGGATTGAGGGAGTACAATATAATACATTTGATCTATTTAGCAGCAACCAACATCAATCCCTCATGGAAGACAACGGTTCCACCTCCCTCGTGTGTGCAGCAAGCAGATGAATCGTTGAGGAACATGCTAGCGATTAGATGTACATAAATGTATGGTATTACATCAAAAAATGTATAATCATGTAGATGCACATTATCACGGCGTAAAATGTAGCTACTTACTTTTAAAAAAATATAGCTACCTTGCAATATAATTTAAAGACAGCTGAAAAAGAGTCATCACATATAATGCATCGTCCAATCATGTAGATACACATTATCACGGCGTAAAATGTATACCGATCAATATAGCTGTAGAGAGTATACGGTTGTATCAATTGATTTACTGTTTAAGTTACCGATTAGGTAAGTTTTAGCATCGAAATGATCCTAAATTCTCTTGTTACTCTGTGTAAGAGAACTCAAGAACTCAGCTCAAACTGAAAGCACTCTTCTTATTCTTTTCATCACCTACCTAGCATGAAATTTTCCAACTTCCAGTGAAGAGTTACAAATAGGCTTCAATAAGGCCCTATTTGATTTGTAGCAAAACCATAGAAATTTTGTAGGATTCCATTACTTTAGTGTTCACAGACAATTTTAACCACTCCAGTGTTCAAAGTGTGGTTGCACACAGATGTGTTGTGAACGGCCCAGCCCAGCCCAAAGCCCCAAACACTCGTCTTCTCTCTCTCTCTCCTCAGGCATCACGAACCCACCCGTCACACACTGCCCCCCCACCTCCCCGACCACCACCACCATGGCCGCCGCCTCGCTCTCGCGCCTCTCCCGCCGCGCCGCGGCGGCGCCGTCCCTCCGCCGCCTCCTCTCCACCACCGCATCGGCCCCCTCCCCCGCCGCGTCCTCCCCCCCTCCGCCTCCCGCGGCCGCGGAGGCCGGGGCGGATCGGGTGCGGTGGGACTACCGCGGGCAGCGGCAGCTCGTCCCCCTCGGGCAGTGGATGCCCAAGGTCGCCGTGGACGCGTACGTCGCCCCCGAGGCCGTGCTCGCCGGGCAGGTCACCGTCCACGACGGCGCCTCCGTGTGGAGCGGCGCCGTGCTGCGGGGCGACCTCAACAAGATCACCCTAGGGTTCTGCGCCAACGTCCAGGAACGGTGCGTCCTCCACGCCGCCTGGTCGGCCGTCACAGGTCTCTCACCCCTCCCCCCAATCCTCCCCTTCCCCATTTCCCCTCTTCTGTAGCCTCGTCTAGTGCCCAGATCTGACCAGCTGTGGAAGTATGAATCGAATCCTTCCGAGGTGACCTAGGGTGATCTTGTAGTATCCGTGGCGATGTTTTTTAGATTTTTCTAGTTTGGATTGGTCCGGTGAGGAATCTGGCATATGTAATCGTGTAGGCGGGGCGGCCTTAGAGTTGACCGGAAGCTTTGTATGCCATGTTTTTTTTTTGCTGGACATGTTAAAATGATAGGGAAATTCGATTTATAGAACGCAAGGATGCATCTAGCTTCAACATTTTAGATGTCTCTGCAATCTATCTCTCATCCATGGGATGAGAAACACTGTCTGTGTATTGTGTTCTTTCGACTTTGTGTAGCGCATGTATTTGGAAAGCTTGCATTGCAGCTAAGATCCTGAATTTTTCAGCTTTTACATAAGGGATTTACCTTAAGGCTGGTATCATGGCATTGTCAATAATGAGTGGGTTACTGTGAAGTTGTTGGGAGTCTGGGGAAGACTGTCCTGTTGCGGTAGTTGTAACTCATAAGCATTCAATGTTTGGTTCATCTGTAAGCACAATCCAAATTTGAAATTGCTAAGGGTTTAGAGCTGGTGTGAAGCTTGCCTTATAGGCTGATTGTGTGAAACTGTGTTTTTGGTTGCTTTTGATTAGCTTGAAGAAAAGCGTGCGGTCACTAACTGCTAAATGCTATTCAATTATTGTTTAGTTCATGGATCCTCCTTGATTGTGCATGATGTTTAAATCACAAAAAAGTTCCGTAGTTTTGATGTTGTACTAGGAAAGTGACATATTATTCACTGCAACTGCATTGTAAAGAACGAAAGCATTTGACTGATTATGATTATGTTCTAGAATTTCTTAACCTGGTTTTCGCTAGTATAAATAGTAGCATGTAAGCTTGTGACATGATGGGATGTTTGAGAACACCTTTACTTAGTTGCTTACCCGTAAGCATGCGGCCATATGGACATATGTTTACAGGGATCTTACAGTATTAAGTTTAAGTTTACTTCATTGGAAGTTGCATTGCTACATGTTATGAATGATTGTTATCCTCATTGGTGACAAGAAAAAATCTTGGCCTGGACCGTCGATAGTGTTCTGTTTAGGAGTACAAAGTTAGGGCTATTGAGCTTGATCTGGGATGAGTTATGGGCAACACTTCCTGTAATATTTGTGTCCTCTTTTCGTTTTTCTGGAACAAATCGGAGACAAAAAAAAAAAAAAAAACTCCTAGGCGAAACTACGCCTCAAGGTGACCAAAACTAGGATGCCAACACCTCCAGCTTGCTGACTATAGCGTATTGGCAGCATGTTATAGGAAATGTGTAATTTTTATCCCATTGGTCATGGCTTTAGACTCTTTATGTTCTTGGAACAAGCAATGAAAAAAATTCTTTGCAAATTTGTAATTCTGTATAATGACATGCAACATGTGTGTGTTCATGAGGAAAGTAAGTCTAATATATGGAACTGAGGGTGCTTATGTTAAATTGCATAAATAACAATTATGTCTACACCAATACTCTTAACTATATGTACATAAGTAGCGTTCGGTGAGTCCCTATCTATCTTTAATCAGGTACTCCCTCCTTTCCACATTATAAGAGATTTTGGCCTCTTTGTCTTTTGTCTAGATTCACTAGCATTTGTGTGAATCTAGACACATATGAAACACATACATTGATCAATTTGTGAGTCTATTTAAAACCCAAAACACCTTACAATGTGAAATGGAGGAAGTATTATGTTTATGTTCATGTTTTAGTATGATTAGAAATATTGTTAGTAAGTGGATGGCTGATCAATGTCTTGTCATCAGGATATGATTGACTTGTGCAATAAGCTGGCCTAGTTAAGCCTTGATTGGATCACGCAAACATTACTCGTTGTTTCTTCTAATACCGTATTTACCATTCCAGGATTCCAGCACACCGACTGGTGCACTGTTCTTTCTGCGTGCACCTTTTTTTAGTACAGTAGGACATGGCTTTTCATCTATGGTTCTTGTTGTTGTATATTTTGCACCATGGCCAATGGGCTGACTGGCTGCAGTGCTAGTTGCTGACTAGTCTAACTTGAATCCAGTTTGAACGATTTCTTCCAAAACCATAGTTGGACACCCCTGCTGTATAATGACATATTTATTTCTACTGAGCTCGGATTCTGAATTATTGGTTATTATGTGATAAATTGTACCTGATGCCACTTAAATTAAACTGCTTGAGGACCATCTCTAAGCACTGATGCTTGATTTATGATCTGCACCTGCAATATTGGGCTTCATGATGTCAAATTTCAAGTCAGAGTTTATCCACCATCGATCTGACCGTGGAATCTCTAATCTGATGGATAGCATGCTTCCTTGTCTACCTTGCATACTGCCCTCTTGTTTTCCTCTACAATGTCTTTGCCAGCAAACTTGTTCCAAGTATCCATGGAACAGTTGGGATTTTCTTTTGTTTACTGACCCTTCTATAATGGATGTAAAATGTAAAACTAGTTAGGTACTTCCATAAGGCCATGTTTTGGTTCATCTCATCCCTTGTATTTGTTGTTTACAGGACTTCCAGCTGAGACCCTTGTTGACCGATATGTGACAGTGGGTGCATACTGTCTTTTGCGCTCATGCACTATTGAACCTGAGTGCATCATTGGTCAGCATTCTATCCTTATGGAAGGTTCATTGGTTGAAACCAATTCAATCCTTGAAGCTGGCTCTGTCTTGCCCCCTGGAAGAAGGATTCCGACTGGTGAACTCTGGGCTGGCAATCCAGCTAGGTTCGTTCGGAAGCTAACCAATGAAGAGATCATGGAGATCCCAAAGCTCGCGGTGGCTATCAACGATTTAATGCAAAGCCATTTTTCAGAGTTTCTTCCGTACACCACTGCATATTTGGAGATAGAGAAGTTGAAGAAGTCGTTTTCAATTCCTCTGTAAGAGCATTGAACATGTTTTTGTCCCTTTCTCAGCTAAATGAACGAGGAAATAAAGCAGCCCAAAGTACTAGATGTTTTGTATTGAATCTAACTTGTAACTTGGGTGGATCTGTTACTCGTGAACTTTTCGTTCATTGTTGTTGTCAACTTGGGACAGCCGTTAAGAACCATGTTTGCGCCATGCGTTGATCTCAGCTGTCTGCTTTCGCTTTCGCACCATTATTTGTATTTTCCCGTTGGAAAAAAAACTTTATGCAATTGATAAAATATGTGTATCCAGAGATTAAGATGTAATATGGCTGGATGCGAGGGTTGCGCTACTTGTGTACATTTAAATTGACTGTTTGCCAAATTGTGTATTCTTTTTGTGGTTGGACTTGTTCTTTTGTTTATAATGAATCAGGTTGCATTCTTCCGTTGATAGGAAAGTATGTTCCGGACTTTCGCTCGCCTCCCCAAATTATACTAGTATAGTATAAGCAGGGAACCTATCCTGCCGTAACCACCAAAATACAAGAATGCTTAGCTAATTGTGTGACGTGTGTACAAGCATGCACGTTAACCAACCATCCATATTGATCATATCTCTACTCCTAGTAGCCTGACCTTGTAAAAAGGAAAACAAAAGCTATATTGTCGTAAAGCAGGATTATTGTGTGTTTATTAAACAGTGCGTCCCTAATGAAATACAAGGTACGTACGTGCAATCAGTCAAATACACATACTGACATACAGTATTGATTACTCGAGAAAGCTAGCTGTCTCGCGCAACAATTACAACAGGTTGTTGCAATTGCACGGCTGAACGGAACAGTATAGGATTACTCGAGGAAGCTAGCTGCCTCGCGCAACAATTAAGTAGCGAATACAGGTTGATCGGTTTGATATTTGGTTTGTAATTGCACGCATGAACGAGATATTAAGGCCAATCAACAATCAATGCATTTTGTTTCTCTCATGCATGGTTTGGTTCCGAACTGTTTTATGATATTTGAGTATCCATTGTTGCAAAGTGGACTAGGTTTAGTCCAAACTTTTTACTTTGGACTAGGTATGTTTACATCATTTTCAGTTTGGACTCCTTCCTTCAGCTCTCTTTATCCTCTCTGTTCTTAGATAGCTTAAGGCAGTACCATTTAGATCAAGCAGTTTGCATTTCCATTTATGAATGCCTTTTCCAGCGACACGACATCATATCAATGCACGATACAACACGGGCAGACATCGCTGCCGGTAGCAACAAGTATATGAAGAAGCTTGCAATGAAAAACACATGCTGCTAGTTGCATGCATGATTGATGATAAAAACGAGCCAACATGCAGCAAAAATCTATACTCAAGCTCATATTATTCTCGACCTGCACTAGACGCAGATGACTCGAGTTTCACCTCCGCATGGGCCGCTCGCGCTCGAGCTGATCTACCTCCCCGTGTGCCGCCGCCCACCTGAATTCGAGCTCGATCTTCAGGCTCGGCTGCTGGGATTGCTCGTGCTTCTTCTCCGCGTGCGTTGATCCTGTTGTACAGAGATGAGAGACAACAAAAGGAGCTGGAGGTGGAAGAAGAGAGTCCAAACTGAAACATGTGTAAAAATATATGGTCCAAGGTGAAAGGTTTTGTTGCCCCTAGTCCAAGTTGCAACAATGGTAACATAATGTGGTCCAAGATGCAATTCACTCATGATATTTTTAGATAATAGATTTTAAATCTGGTATATATGTTTTTTAAAATCAGTTTTTTTAAAAAAAATCTGGTATATATCTAAAAGTAGATATACACAGCCAAAACTATTTTATGATACAATCCACAAGTTTTTGGTTCATCTTCTGATCAAGCACCGAGAGACTTAGCAAAAATACCACTCCATTTAGCAAATATTCGCTACTACTTCACAATCTAGAGAACGATACCAAAATTGCAAACTTTCAATTCAAACTAAAAACTAAATTTTTAGTTGAAAGTTTCAAATTTGAATTTAGGGTTTTCGAGTTTGAGTTAAAAGTTTTGAAATTTTCATCTTGAAATTTTTAACCACAACACTACTAGTTGTCCGCTAATTCAGCAAGCAGTGAACGGTAGCCATACCCAACTCAACCATAAGCCTTGTCCGATCCACTCATTCTCATACATGCAAGATCTATCTACTTATCTAGACACATGTGTAATAAGAGGGAGGCAAACTCGTGCTCTGAAGTCTGAAGTACTGCACCTGAGGCTAACAATTTCTTCAGGCAACAGTGATGGCGAATTAAAACACTGATATGTTTAATCACTTCAATTTCACAATAAATTAACATCTAAATTACTACTTGTAGGTTAAGCATCAATTTATACACAGGTTTGAACACAAAGCACAAGTGAAAAGATGCTTAGTTGTTCCACGTAATATGTGGATGTGATTTATTTTTCTTTCGTGTATGTCATTTTGGCTTAGAAACATGGAACAACTTCCCCTGTCAATTTGGATTCATAAGTAGTGTGACTGACCCACTCGTGCAAAGGACAAGCAAAAAAAAATAAATCAAACTTTGATTTATATATTTCAAATTTGCCTCAAAATTTTATCTCAAAAATCACAAATTCTCAATTCAAACATATTCAGAACTTGTCTCAAATTTTCATCTCAAAATCATAAACTTCCAATTCAAACATCGAATTTTATTTCAAAACAGTAAAACTTTATATTCGAGTAAAAAACTTTCATCTTGAATCCACAAAATTTTCAATTCAAGTACGAAACTTCTAGCTCAAAATTACAATCTTTCAATTGAAGATCCAACTTTCATATTAGATCATAAAATCTTTTAGTTCGTACCTAAAAAAATCATCCTAAATATCGACGTGTGAGGTCGCGACTAAACGACTGTTTAGAATCACACTACTTTCAATTTTCAAAATCTAAACCTTACATGCATATACTGAAATCATTCTTATTCTCTGACCACAACCATTGTTGCCTCCCTAGCCACTGCCATAGTCGTGCCCACATTATGACATAGAAAAGTATATGCCACGGCTCCTCTTGCTTTGGAGAGGCCGCCATAAACCAAATGTGATGTGTGATGACGGCAACAAAAGAGATGGAAGAGAAGCAAAGTCATCATGGTGAGAAGCGACCGTTAGCCGTTATCGTAGCCTCAATGGTTTAAGGAGGTAGGGGCCCGCCAAGGTGCATGGTAGAAGAAACGAAATGGGGAGGGGTGGAGGGCAGGCGGCAGCCAGCGACATGGACTCGAGGCGAGTTCTAAAAAAAATCAGATTTTTGTTGTATGATCGTATTAACTATTGAAAACATAAAAAATGGATTAATTTTGTTTTTAAAAGAAATTTCTATATAGATTTATGTTGCAAAAATCACACGGTTAATTAGTTCAAAAAACGTGCTACCAAAAATAAGAAAAAAATTTAGCCAATAAGCTGATGAGAACGTGCCCTCAGGCCTCAATAGAGTGACAATGTTTCGTCCACGCCGGCTAGGGAGTTGGATTACGGGATACACGCGCGCTGCTACTCTTCGTTCCGTCGTCCCGTCGCGGAGTTCGCTGGGCTGGGAGCACAAAAGTTTGAGAGGAGATAGACGCGCGCGCTGCCGCTGCGCGTCGATGCGTGACGACGAACATTACTCCGGTACAACAGCCAGGTATCACGGTCACGTCCCCCGGACAGGAGCAACAGCGGAGCAGTGGAGTGTGCTCGGTGCAATTCGACGCGACGCAACCGGCACTGCAGTGGTGGTCCTACTACCGCTACTGTTTTTTCTGTTGGGTGTGTGTCCGACCAAGGACCACCAATCCACCATAGCTTTAGCATATCATCGAGAGAGACGCGTCGTGTAATCCAACATGTACAGCACAGGTCACATCGACTATCAATACTGCTGCTACGACTACGAATACTACTACAGTACTCACGAACTATACGCGCGGCTGTGTACTCTGGAGTCTGGAGTAGCCGGGTACTAGAGGCCGGAAGTACTAGTCCTAAACGGCAAGGCAACGCCTGCATTGTGCCGGAAGAGAGGAGGACGGAGGCACACGACGTGCACGGTGCACATAACTTGGCCCAATTTGGCGCTACTAACATTCGCGCAATTTGGCGACGCGCGCGGGTTGGCAGCGCGCGCGTCAGGCCGTCCCGGTCGATCGCTCCCGGCAACGAACGGACGGATAAGAGCGGAGAGTGCAGTGCAGGACTGCAGGTAGGGGCAGAGAGCTATCTCGTGTCGGACCTGCCCAGGCTTCACTTCCCGTAGTACTAGCAATACACAGATACTACTACACTACACGAGAAAGAGAGAGACTAGAGAGAGAGAGAGAGAGATCTTCTCTCTCCGACGGGGCAGTCAACACGGTCAAGCCGTTTCACAGAAACTCCCAGCGAAGGAGGACAGGTTGCTACGCTAGCAGGGGTGCCTTGTGCCGTGCCTGGGCGTTCCTACACAAAACAGTCGTGCTACTCCTGCTATTTATGTTGGAACATAAACACGCTCTAAACATTTGTTAGTACGCTGTGCGGCCACCATTTCACGGTGCGACCCGGCTTTTCTCCGGACCGAAACGACGAAGACGAGAAAGGAATTGAAGCGAGGAGGTGCTGCGAGCCGGGGACAGCCCGACAGGTGGAACGCCACGCCTCTCGAGGAACGAGAGGTCTGTGCCTGCGTGGCGTGTACACCGTATAATACTGCATGTAGGGCCTGTTTGAGGGATTTAGACTATGAGAAGCAGCTATTTGGTAGTCAGCTTTCGAGAATCTGAAAAAGTTGTGAACATAGATTCTGGTTTCTTAGTTCATTTTTCAGAATCTGTAACTACAAATTCTTAGAAGCTGTGAACCGTTTGGGACAGCTTCTGGCAGCTACAGTTTTTGGGAGAAGCTGCAGCTAGGAGAAGCTCCCCTGAACAGGCTGGTATTCTCCCCGTCAGCCAGGATGGTGACGAGCCACGCACTCACGCCACCAATAAATACACAAGAATCCAGTCAATCCATCCGCGGATCCGCCCCTCTCGGAGAACCTGTCTCCTCGCGTCGCGTCCAAGATGAACATCGTGGTCAAGACTATTAGGTGGCCAAGACTGGCCAATATCAGTAGGGCATGTCCATCCGATAAGTATGATGTCCATGCTATGCTACTCATGAAATCGCATCACAATTGTTTGGTCGACGTCAAAAGGTTTTACCATGTCTGAGGGCCTTCAGGCCATGACAACGCTCCTACATTGGTCTCAACCTTCACGCCGAAGGCGAATCAAGATGGTAGAGGGATTGTAGCCTTAGCAAGGCTAGAGTGACCTGTAGAACAAACTAGAGCTTCAGGCTGAGGTGAAGTGAAGCCATAGCTAAGGCAAGCGTTGGTGAGCTCATGGCACCGCAACAAAACTCCGCGATGCGTTATGGAACAGAAAAACTCATTTCGTCATTGCGTGCTTGGCACTCTCCACCACCGTCGTTGAGGTCGTCACCATCAAGATCATCGTCAAGGTCGCCGCCAGTCATGTCATCGTCCGCCCGACAGAAACTATCGCCGCCGGTCTCCTCTGTGGCAAATCCGGCGAACTCGACCTCGGCTACACTGTGGCGCTGCGACCTCGTCTCCGCTGCGCGAGCCCATGTGGGAGAAGTAGGGGAGGAGGCTGCCGACGGGAGAGAGAGAGCACGCCAGTAGGAAAAGAAAGAGAAGAAGGACAGCGTCGGTGGAGGCGGGGGCGGGGGCGGCGGAGAGTAAACAACCAGGGGGTAGAGTTAGGTTATATTAGTTTCTTTATTTTTGGTGTTTCCTGCAAAAAGTTAAACTTTCTTTATGATTTAGAGTAATATAAGAACTAAAATATGATTTAGAGTAATATAAGAACTAAAATATAAAATAAAAGATGCTGATATACAAAATCTAAAGCCACCGCTAGAGTCACTTACCTTATACGAGAGGGGATATGATCTCAGGCTTGATAGCACTTGAGACCGCTCGAAACCTGTGGTTTTTGTTGGTCATGCCCTCGGAATGAAAGCTACTCCACCAACAAAAGAGAGTATGTAATATATGACGAGGCCACACGGGAATCCCACCTCTACAATGGAGGCCACTTTAGGCTAATTTTGTATTTCAACCCCTAAGTCCTTAAATTGATTTTATTTACATCTTCATCCAAAAGTATGCAAACACCACCCTCAAATAAACAAAGTAATTACATACCACCCCAAAACACTTTCCTCTCATCATATTTCCCATTCTCCACCATCGTATTGCTGAATTTTGAGATTTCTCGTAGCCTCCGCCCTCGCCTCCTTCGTAGCCATCGTCATCAGAGGAGATTAACTTCCTCCACCGTCCCTGGCCTCTTCCCTTCCTCTCCCCTCTTTGGCGACCTCTATGCGGCATGGCAGTCGAGCTCGACGTGACCGTGGCGGCGACGATGATGGATCACGTGTTGGTGCTACACGAGACGGAGGCGCATCGGGAGGTCTTGATCCTCGACGTTTTTTCGACGCCGGTACTGCGGATCAAGCTCCGCCGACTGAAGTTGAGCTCAAACGGGCGGATCGAGCTCTGTTGGTGGCACGCTATAGGGCGGCGAGGAGGCGAAGCTTGTACTCACCCTCCCCTTCTTATCTTCTTCCCTATGACAAACTAGTGGAGCCGTGCGCGTCCAACATAGGATGTGAGGAGCCTTCCAGAGCCTGCCGCAAACTGGCCATGTAGGAGTCTGTCCGAGCTGGAGGCCTGAAGCCAAACGACACGTAGACGCATTGTGAACGCCCTGATCCATGGCTTCGTTTCTTTTTCTTTTTCGTTCTTCCCCTATAATTTTACGTTCTGCACTTGGGGACTGGCCTAGTGAGTGTGAGTGACCCTTTTTGCCTCCTTTGAATTGAAGAAAAACAACGGATTCCAATTCAATAGGATTTTTTTCCCCTAAAGAATCTTTTAAAACAAAGGATTATAGACACTATTCAATCCTATAAAATTCCTATAAAATACGACAATTGATCCAACCTCATGGAAATATTTCTATGAGTCTATCTGTCTCTTCTAATTCCTGTGTTTTTCATGCGGTTCTATCAAATAGTCAATTCCTGTATATTTTTACCGTGTTTTGCAATCCTCTATTTCGCACTTCCTGTGAAAATCCCGTTCCCGTGTTTTTCCTATTTCTCCCCTTTTGCAATTTTGGGTTTCAAAGGCGCCCTACACGGTAGTTACAACGTACAACTTACTCCTGCTCCAAGTGCAGTGGTAAACTGTTACTATTACCTTGGTTGGATACAGGCGTTGCTACTGTTGTTGTTATCAAGCAGGCTACCAGCATGTTACGCCTGTGAAGGCAAACTGTGGTTCTACAGACAGCAAGTTGTTGAATAGTGTTCCATGAGACCGAAACAAATTAGCCAGGAGGACAAGGAAAACATACTTTTTCTTGTCTCTACAATGCCATTCTCCACAGCCTAGTCACCATAACCTGCTTGATAACGATTCCAACCTGCTTGATAACGATAACGATACCATGCCGTCCGTTCCACTTACACTCGTTCAGTACGCGAACACAATGGGCGCGTCACAGACTCACAGAGAATACAAGGCCATCAGGGACGCACTCCAGTAGTGTTAGCATCACTACTTAACGGAAAACCGGGAAAGCAGAGGTTGTGAAAACCGGTAAAACAGAGTTTGTTCCAGTTTTGGCAAAAGGACAAGGCTAAGTACTTAATCATAACACCGCAGTTGCCTTGCAAGTCATAAGTTCTACTACAGCTGCAAGCCTGCAACCGAAGTACTGAACCCTGATTTGCCAACAGAACTTCCCTGAGCAATACAAAAGCCCATCATGATTAATCAGCAAGCCCAGTAATCAGCACTGCACAAGGACTGAGCCTCTCTATTGCGTCAAAATATATGAACAGACAGCAATGCCAGAGAACGATCAGGACAAGAAGCCAATCCAGCTGATCGCTTGTCAATGGCAAAACATAAAATTTCTCTTATGACGTTCGTAACAACGATCATCCAAATCTCTAGCTTGGTCCTGATCAATGTCTCATAACAACACAGGCACAAAGAAACCCACAAACTGACAGAACATGGCAAGCAAGATTACCTCTACTGTTCCAGACACAAGAAAAAGATGCAATTATGCAATGTTGTTATGCAGAAAGCACCAAAATGGCTAGGAAAGGATGCTAGTAGCCCCTCCTAGTACATGATCATTAGCAAAGCCAAGGCCTATAGCATTTCGATACAGCCTAGGAAAAGGGAAAGAGAGTCCCATGAATGAACAGCAAAGGAGTCCATAAATGAACAGCAAAGGCAGAGTCTTTTGCTCAATTCCCATGTTATAAAACCAAGAGACCTTATAATCAACAGCACCAAAAGGCAGGTGTTCTTATAGCTGGTACTTGTTCATCCTCCATGTTACCCCCAAGACAGCATCATCACAATCACGGATCACCATCATCCCTATACTACACCTAAGTACTAAGATTACTACCACTTATGATCACTTTTTTTTAGCCAAGAAAGGAAGCTAAGCACTTGGTTCACTTGCCCCTTTCACCCCACAATTTCCACCCAAGAAGACCCAAGAAACCACAGGAATTACACAAGTGCCCTGTCTCCACACTCCCCTGATGAACTGAACTCTACTACAGTACCTTCCTCTTGCTCTCTTCACCTGCTGCTGCTGCTTTGCTTCTAGTGCTTAAGGTGGTGGGGATGTCGCTCTAGATGGCGCTCTCCACGGCCGGACTCCAAATCCCCCAAAGCCGCAGGTTAAGAATCCCCATCACGTCCGCCCACCCGCGCCTCCGCTCCTCCTCCTCCTCTTCCCCCTCCGACGCATTCTCCTCCGCCGCCGCCGCCGCCGAGGAATCCGCGGGGACCTTCTCGTCGTCGTCGCCGTCGTCGCTCTCGAATGTGGCCATCGCCGCCTCCGGAGCGGGAGGGAGTGGCGGAGGAGGGGGAAGGAGGGAGACCGGGGGAGGGGATGGCTCATGAACCTTCTCGGCAGCCGGCGGCGGCGGCGGCAGCGGCGGCGACGGGGAGTTGGGGGACATCGGCGTCGTCATCGAGGGCGGAGGGGGCCTGCGCTTGCCCTTGTCGCGGCGCTTGGATGAGGTGGAGGACGACGAGGAGGACTCGGCGGCGGCGAGGTGGTCCTCGAAGGCCTCGATGGCGTCGTGGATGAGCTCGCGGCTAGGGGAGCAGTCCCAGCGCGACCAGAAGCTGGTGTAGCAGTCGAAGCAGCCGCACCCGATGGCCGGCGGGTGGGCGCGGCGGCGGCGTGCGGGCTGCTGCTCCGGGTGGTGCCCCCCGGCGCCGGCGGCGCCCTGGAGGCAGCGGGTGACCAGGTAGGCGAGCACCTGCTGGTCCTCGGGGCGGAGCGCGGTGGCGAGGGCGAAGATGGCGGCGGGGAGGAGCCGGAGCGCCGCCCTGATGGGGTCGCCGTCGCCGCCGCCGGCGAGTGGGGACGGGTGGATCTTGCCGCCCTTGCCTGGCTTGGGGCACAGGGACTTCATGGCTAGGGTTTTAGCTCCCCAAAACTCCAGTCGCGAGTGGTGGGTTGATAGGGCAGAAGAAGCGGAGGGGATGGATGGATGGAGAGAAGGGAAGGGGATGGTGGTGGGCTTTGGGAGAAGAGCTTATAGAGGCACAGTGCACACCGTCTCCTCTCCTCCCCCTGCGTTCCGCTTCTTTTGCTTTAGCAACTGCACTTTTTGAAGCGGTTTTCTTCACTCGCCCCCCTTTACTTTTCCATTTTTTCTACCTTTGGCAATATTATTTGTAACTAATTATTTATGTGACGCGTGTGGAGCTAGGTGTCTCGTAGATAAAAAGTTTAGGTGATATTTTTATTTTCAAACGGAGTTGTTTCCGTTAAAAAAAAAGTTGTATAGTCTTTAAACATTGAATTGTGCATATTTTCTGAACGCTTTTATTGCTAGTCGTGATATAGCGGTGATTCAATGTACGACATGTATTATTATAAGTCAGACGTTTTTGTCTTGTCCACTTTCCACCAAATCTGGCTGTAACGGACGTGGTCCAACGCTATGACGTATATGTAGCTTCTCATGTAAACTTCCAAAGCATTTGGTTGTAGTGAATGCATCAAGTTGAATATAGGTTGATTTCATCGAACGCTAGTCTTTTTCATTATGGGTTGGCCAATCCAAAAGAAATTCAAAACTTTACTAGTAAATTGTTTCCATTATATATTTGTCATGCAACAAAACTAATGGATACTCTCGACTGGCTTCACACCTAATAAATTTTTTACTTTGCATTTAGAAACAATTGACTTTTTTTTTGGTGCGATGTTGCAATATCACTTAGTTGTTGTATTAGAACTTACATATGTTTTATAGCCAAACCCATCGTATGGTCCAAGCGTCTTTAGTGAGTTTAATTTGGTTGTATCTTTGAATAATTGGACTGGTTCATGTTTTTATGTTATCATTATTAGGACATGTACAACCGTCTTTATTAGCAGGCTCTCTCTATTGTCACGTAAGCATATTTAGTGACGTGGAAAAGATAGTGGCGGGTGGGTTACTGCTGCTCCAGGTGGTGCCCTCGCTAGCGGCGCCCTGGAGGCAGCGGGTGACCACGTAGGCGAGCACCTGCTGGTCCTCGGGGCGGAGCGCGATGACGAGGGCGAATATGGCAGCGAGGAGGAGCTAGAGCGCCAAACTGATGGGGTTATGTAACACTGCACTGTGCATATTTTTCGATTGCTTTTATTTTTAGTTGAGCTACAGCGGTGATTCAATGTACGTCATGAATTATTATAAGGCATAGGATTTTGTCTTGTTCACTTTCCACCGAAATCTGGCTACAACGAACATAGTCCAATGCTATGACGTACATGTAGCTTCTCATGTAAACTTTCAAAGCATTTGGTTCTAGCAAATGCATCAAGATGAACATAGGATGATTTCATCAAACACTAGCCTTTGGGTGACATTTAACACTGAACTGTGCATATTTTCCGAACACTTTTATTGTTAGTCGAGCTATAATGCTGATTCAATGTACATCATGTATTATTATAATGCATATGTTTTTGTCTTGTTCACTTTCTACCGAAATCTGGCTACAACGGACATAGTCCAATGCTATGACGTACATGTAGCTTCTCATGTAAACTAGCGACTGCATCAAGATGAACATAGGATGATTTCATCAAAAACTAGCCTTTGTCATTGTGGCTTAGCCATTCCAAAAGAAATTCAATACTTCTCTAGTAAATTGTTTCCATTACATTTTTTTCATTTATCGAATCTAACCTATGATATTCTCGATTGGCTTCACACCTAATAATTTTACTTTGCATTTAAAAACAACCCTTGTTTTTTTATTGGGTGCGATGTTACAATATCACTAATTATATATAATTATCGTATTAGAACTTACACATGTTTCGTAGCCAAACCCATCGTATGGTCCAAGCATCTTTAGCGAGTTTAATTTGGTTGTATCTTTGAATAACTAGACGGCCTTGTGTTTTTACGCTATTATTTGTGGCATACGTGGCGTATGATAGTATGAGTTGTCCCCCTTTTTTTAAAAAAAAGAGTGAGTTGTCTTATTTGAAGTATGGTGTTTTACATACTGTTGTGTTAACCATCCATCTAGCTTGATTGCAAATTAAGGCTACACCGTCCAAGTCAATAACGTGACTCATGCATGTATAGCCAAATATGTTAAGGGACTCGCGTTTATATCTCACAACACTTGACTCCAGGAAGTGCTCTCTCATTCTCAAAAAAAAAAAAAAAAAGAAGAAGAAGAAGTGCTCTCATTGAAATGAGGCCCACACTTGATCAGGCGGTGTAGATTTACTCTTATTTAACCTAGTTAGCTTGTTGCTTCATTCATAAATAGAACATTGCTTTCTTAAATAAGATCGCAAATTCTTTCGCATAAATTTATTTCGACAAAAATAATACCACCGCACGCTGGCAACACTTGCATACATAAAAAAAATAAAACTAGTATGTACCGTGCACCCACTGTTATCTATGCTCATACTTTTTATCTGTGGCCTCATACTTATCTACGATGTAGCCACCATCAAAGTGGCCACCAATGACTATAAACTAAAACGGTTGAAAGAAGGGCCTCTTGAACTTCGCCAGAAGGGTAACAAAGGTAGAGGATGAGAAACAAGAAGATACAATTGTCCTTGAACGGACCCATCATCCAAAATACCGGCCCAATTGTCTCAAAGCAGAATATGTGAAAAAAAATCTTCTAGGCGATGCCTCCATGGAGGAAATGATAACGAAGCACCACCACCATCTGTCTAGGCAATCTGTTTACGTTTTTGACTCAGATATGTCCAACTGGGGAGGAAGCGAGATGCCTCGACAACAACCTCTCTAGAGGGATCGCAGAGTGTTAGTATTGCCAGCCCAAGAAGTCGTCATGCTAGGGTTTTACTTGTTCGCTTCCTAGCCCTCTATTTGCATCCCTGTTGGCTCAGTGACATCCCCTACCGCCAACATATTGTGGAGTGACAATTTGCAATCGCCTCCCCATTTATGAGTTTGAATATAAAAAGTTAGCACATTTATAAATATAATCCACATTATAGTTTTAAATTTCCATTGTTAGAGCTTAATTATGCCTCCAAAGAAATTGAAAGTTGTATTTCCTAGTGTTCGTATGTCTAGATTGATGCCACTCCCTTATTTTGTTTGGTTTTGTTTGATGATGGTAAAGTTATTGTCCAAAATTTTGGTAGGATTATTGTTTCCATTGTTGCCAAATTTTAGGGAAAATTGATTAGGTTTAATTTGTCCTATAGAAGAACTGCCAGATAAAACGGTGATGAAAGGGTGAATACATGATATGGTCCTTGAAGTTTTGCTCCATCAGTTTAGTTCGTGATGTTTTTAACTGTCTAAAGAAATACTTCAAATTTAACATTTGGATCAACATATATAGTACTGGGACCCACAAAAATCGTCACATCGGTGTGACACATCATTTGTGAATGCAAGGGCAACAAATAAATGGCCATTCTATCGTTAAATGTATATGTAATTAAATAAATTATTATTCCACCCTTATGCATTTACTGTTGATTATTTTGTCATGGACATTTGACCGACACGATAGCTAACCCAAATGATAAATTCAACGGTTTAGCTATGTAGTGATTTTACAACAATTATTGCATCCCAAACCCCTCGTCATTAGATGCATCGCTGACCACACAACCACAACACAATAGAAACCAGGTTGGCTTATTTTTCCTTTTTCTTTATTTTTTTATTAGGTATATATATGTAAGGGTAGAATGACCATGTATTTGTTGCTCTTGCATGCACAAATGACGTGGCACACCGATGTGGTGGCTTTGAAGAATATGTTGATCCAAATGCTAAATTTTAAGTGCTCGATTGGAAAATTTAAAATGCTATGGGCTAAATTGATCCCAGAGCGAAACTTCAGGGACCATATTCAGGGACCATATTAGGTGTTCTCCCTAACCGAAATAGGTAAATTATTTGGTATGGTTTAATTAAGAGCAAACAAAGCACTTTATAGAAGTGTTGCACGGTCAATGTTTGCATACGATTGTTGTATCAGAGCTTTCCCTCGTTCTAATCTACTTCATAAGTGATCCATCTCAAAATATAAATGCTCCGAAGTTTTATATGGATAGAGGTGAGAGATGTGAAATTAAATAAATGATAATTTGTGATTGTTAAGACTAATGATCATGTGGAGTAATTAAACAAGAATAGTTGTAATCTTCAAGAAATGTGATATATCCTAAGATATATTTAAACGCTACTCTTTCTATCTTAAAATATAGCTACCTTGAGAAGGATGTGACATTTCCCAGTATAAATGTATCTGGGCTAAGATTCTATCCAGATATTCGATCTAAGGTAACTATATTTTAAGACAGCAATAATAGCCATTGCTGTAATTTAGAAAGGGTATTGCTTTGAAAAAATAATTCATCGTCACCACACAAGAGTACACGAAACAATTCCCCTGATCATACACATTCGTCCATATGTGGACTGTGCTCAATATCATGGATGTACAAAGGGAGGGAACCGTCAGTTTTTTAAAGAAGGGCGCAGCTTCCCCCATAATCCTAGGGCTCCGCGCGGCTCAGAGGAGAGAAACCGACCGCCCATCACCGTTGCCCGTCCCCATGACATCCCGTCCGTCCGCACACAAAGTCCCCATGGCCTCTGCCCGTCCGATCTCGCGTGCCCCACCGCAGCGAGCCCCATCCGACCGTCCGTTTCCGCGAGGCCCCGACGCCGTTTCTGTTTCCACCCGAGAGGCGAGAGAGCTCGTGAGCAGCAGCAGCAGCAAAAGCAACTGCCGGTGGCGCGCGCGTGGGCGATCTTATCGCCGCGGCGGATTGGTGGGTCTCAGTGGGCCCGCGAGGTCAGCGAGACGTGTATGGCGTTGTTGCGGGACGAGAACGTGACGAGGCGTCGTTGGTGGCGTTGACACGCAGCAGCTTGCTGTCCGCTGCTCCCACTGCTCACGAGCCCTTCCGCTCCGCAAGTTGAGAGAACGACTTCGTCCCTGCCATGTCGGTCCCGCTTCTTCGCACACCTCGATGGGACCCAGCGTCAGTGACCCAAACTTATTATTATCGGAGTAAGAGGGAGAGTACGGTGACGCTCGGGTTGTCAGGTGGTACCGTGCTGTTCCGGGGTTTGGCCCCCCCTACGGTGAAGTGATTACGGAAATGCCCTCCGTTGCCTTGACGCGGCGACCAGAGCCAGGCCGAGGGGGTTATGGGTAAATTCCGCAAGGTTTGCGCACTGTTCCAACCTGGCTGGCGCTGCACCATCTTTGAATATATGAGTCAGAGTGGTGATGAGCCGTACTAGAAAGGTAGCAGCGCGAGTGCGTGAACGCCTCACCACACACGGAAAGTACGGAACTAGAGAGGGTGACGGTGGAGCATTATCTCGCATTGTTATCTTTCGAATTTTTTTATAGAAATAATATTTTTTTAATAGAAAATTGCAAAAATAGAAGTCGATCGGGACAAATTACAGAAATAGGTGTCTACGCTGCTGGGTCTGGCGGCAAGGCACCTACCGTCGCACGGTCTGGCGGTAGGGTGCCTACCACCGCGGGAAACGATGACAGGGCACCTATCTGGCATATTAATGGCCGCCAAAAGCCCGACATGCCGATCATGTAGAATGCACATATTGAACCTATTCTGCACGACTGCCCTCTTCACTGTCCTCATAAACCACAGCCAGCTTGCTGTGTTCTCACTCTCCGCAAATGCGAAAGCAACTGGCACAATATGGTTATCTGCGTCGACACCGATCGCGGTTAGAATAGTCCTCCTGTACTTTTCAGTAAGGAATGTGCCGTCGACACAAAGCAGTGGCCCGCAGTTTCCAAATGCCTCAATCATGCACCTGTACGACCAGAACGTATGGCGCAACATATTTTCCCGCCTCTTCATCTCTTCATCAATCTGAATGTATGTACCAGGGTTTCTCCCTTGCACTTCCGCTAGCAGATGCGGAAGATTGTGGTAAGCATCCTCGTAGGTCCCGAACCCCATCTCCAGTGCTTTCTACTTAGCTCTCCAAGCTTTATCGTACGATATTTCGTACCTTTATTCTTTTTCGACGTCGATCATTATTGTGAAAGGAGACAACAATGTCTTGACAACCTTAGCATACACCATCTGAGCCACAAACTGTGCGCTTATATTTCTGTGCTGCAAAAGGGTGTTATCCAGTAGACATAAATGTCCAACCACGATCGAAGCCACCTACACATTGTCATGCTGAGACTTGTATCCATGTACTTGCCATGGACACCCCTCAACGGTGTACTTCACATTGTTGTTGTCCGGTTAGAAATCTTCACCCTAAATTTCCACTTTTGCAGAAATGCCCACCTCTTCACTGCGTCTTGCAGGTGGCCCTTGTCATGAAACATCTGGCCCACCTGCACCTGCTCGCAATTGTACCTCCAGTGTGCTTCATGCTCATCATTGACCTTGAGACGACTCATTGTGAAATTTATCCATTCTTTCAGGATATCACTTTCTGTGTCCCAAATTGTTGTGTCTCCATCATCTGCAACAAATGACATGTATTCTTCATCATCCCTTTGTATTTGTTGGACCGGTGCCTCATTCTCCTTTGCACCGTCAGCAGGAAGCGGTTAGTCTGGCTCCTCCTCATCTGAATCGACCATTTGCCCCGTGGTAACAAGGCCACCGGTTGGTTCAAGGGGATCGGCCATGGTTGAGTAATCTGTATGCTGCCAATCGGTTGGTTTTTGTACCCCTTCTACCGCCATTGCACTCGATTTTCCGGCACTAGACAAGGCTTCTTCCTTTTGTGAACAAGAATGGCCAATCCGTATCGTTTTTTCATCGCGACTGTAATAAACCTCCTCCACTTCTGTGTCACCAATCTCCACCACTTTTCTGTCAATAATATAACTATTCTGTAATTTTCCTACTTATTCCGATCGTCCAAAAATTATGTACTCCCTATATCTGCTTGCAACAAACATACTAATTTGTTCTAAGTCGAATTCTAAGTTCATTACATGGAAGGATTAAAAAATATACCTACCTAACATTACAAAAATTATCTACTCCGCACATCTGGTCACTATAAATATACTAACTACTATTATATCTAATACTAATATTCTCTCTCCCTAGATCTGAAAAAAATAACTAGCTAACAATGCAAAATGACAGTAATCAAATGAACCACTAAACAAACTATTTTTAATACATGCTAATGGAAGTATCTATCACCAACTTGATGTCTCCTCTACACCAGCAGCACAGCCCCCTCCCTTTAACTCCACAAGTTGCTGTGTCTCAGGTGGCAACAACAATGGTGCTATCCGCCTTTGCTTGGATGAGGAGAGGAAGCTTAGGATGAGAAGAGGAAGAAGAAACTAGAGAGGTACCAGCAACGAAGTGGCCCTGCGGTATTTAAATGGCGTGCTCCCGGACCCCTACTGTCATGGGGTTGGGCGGTAGGCGCTTGTCCTTTCCCGGCCGACAGACGCAGGCGCAGTCACGGGCAGAAAAGGCGCGTCACTGGGAGAAAGGCGCACTTAGCCGACAGGGAATCACAGTCGGCGGGCCCTACCGCCATACCGTCGGACAGTACCCGCCTACCGCCGAACCCCATGGCCGCATGCAGCTTGGTGGCGGGCCCCGCCGCTTGACCCCACGGCGGCAGACACCTTTTTCTACAATTTACCCCGATGGACTTCTATTTTTACAATTTTTCATTAAAAAATATTATTTCTCAAAAAAATTCGTTATCTGTCAGGGCAATCGTGTGACGTGTCCACGGGGAGACACGGATTCGTCGATCAATTACAGGTGGACCCATCAAACAACAATCTATAAAATCTTTTTTGCCTGGTGAAACTTCATCACAGCTCAGTTTAGATATAGCCTGCCTGAAATCAAAGCATTTGTTGCTTCAGATTCGCTGGGTGTCTCTTTCAGTGTCTACTCCCATCTAAGGCATTCATGTACTGGTAGTTACTACACCAAAGCTATCAATGCGAAGCACACAGTATGCCCTTTTGCTGATGGGGACATGGGAGTAATTCGATAGGGGAGAAACCGATATAAAGTTTATACTCCTATTGTCTAGTGCTGCCAGACAAAATTGGCAATTATCTTTGTAGAATTGATATTATTGACAAAAAAGTTTTGCAAATTAATCTTCATGCCAACTTTACATCGCCTACTATAAGGCCCATATTGAAATGCGGAAAACAAAAGAATATAAAAAACAAGAAATATGATAAGAATGTATGTGTTAAACAAAAAGTTTAACTTTTATAGAAACGAATGTTTGATAGGGTGATAGAAAAACAAAGGAACTCGTTTGGATTATTGGAGTAAATTGTTTGTCTAGTCTGCTTAGACTTGTCTAACGTGGACAAGTATCTAACTAATAGAAGATAGTAGAAGATTGACCTCAATCATACTTAAACTAGCAAAACAAATTAGCTTGAAGTGAATATTAAATTCCCTACGTTTTCCCTCTAGAATCACATGGAAAGAAAAAGTTCATGCATCCCCCTTTTGCTCATTTCTACATCAAATACATCTATAGTGATATATAAATTTCCTATTGGATTCTGTTTCCTACGTTTTCCTCCAATTCAAACAGGCGTAAGATGCAAGAAATGCATTGTTGAGGTGGCTAGTTTGTGGAATGTATAAAATGTTACAATTAACAAGAAGAACAATTCAACAAGCGTTTGGACTCTTTTATAAATATATTGTTTGGGATATATTTAAAGCTAAAATCGTGTAAGTTTACAATAATTTTATTAAAATGTCTAATTCTAACAAATTTAATCCTTTCGTTGAACTTGCCTGAGGTTAATGTAGCGAACATGGCTTGCAAATTGCAAATTAACATTGATAGTTTATTTTACTATGGGATTTTACTGAAATCACCCCTTTGCCCAAGTAGGCCAGTAGTGTGTGAAGTGCCATGTGCCCAAGCGCACCTTGGCCTCCAGGTATCCGGCACGTTAGCACAAGCCAAAGGTCACTTTCTGTGCCCTAACTTTAATACACAGCAGGTCTTTTTATAAAGATTGGCCCTTTTAAGGTCTTTCATAAGCCCCTCAACCTTATAGGTTTGGCCTGGTCCCTTAAAAATTCTTGGCTTCCATGGTTATTCAAAATATAGTTTAGGTCATATACTACTCCAGTTTGCCAAAATATTAGTATAAACATGCCAATATTATCGCATGAGAAGCTCATCAGAGCACGAGATAAAATGCCATATATTGTTAATCAGGCCGTCCGTTATCAATTTAACCACCCGTAACATAGACAAGATTTTGTGAAAAAACATAGGACAAGATAACTCCAGGATGTCCTACAACATCGTATTTGGACGGAAAATGAATATAAAGTTCCGCCTAGCCCTGAGGCTCTCCAACTAATGGAGGACCCTATCCGATGCAGTATATTCCTGAACCGAACCAATGGACAACTTACGAGATAAAATGCCAAGAGGATTCCAGCATTCCCCGTTTTTTATAGCTTTCGGCGCATGTCTTCTTTTGCTCGACAAACTGTTCAAATAATTGGAGAATTTTTATTTTATGGACATCATTGGAGATTAGATTCACCATCGGATGATGACGTACACTCCTGCTCAAAGATTAGCAATTGCTGTCTGTGAGGTCGATTGGAACAGATACGATACCTCCAAAATGGATCAGATTTCTATCAATGTTCCCGAGGCCAGATCGCCCAAAAGCGAAGAAGCTATCTTCACGTAAAACCCTACAGACCTGTGTGACATTTGAGGCCCTCCTGAAAGTCTTTTGGTCCAAAGATGCCCAACCTGGCCAATAAATATCAGTAGCCGAACAAACTTCCAGTAAAATATTGTTGAGAATGGTGTGTTGCTCGGCTGGCAGAGAGCTGCCAGGAGCAAGCCTCCAGCCAGTGTTCGAATCCTGGTACTCACCACCTCCCAAAATTAAATTCTGGGCAGGATTTAGTTGCTTCTCTCTTTAATACCATTGATACTAAGCTCCTTCTTAGTATCCCACCTTTCTCCTTTCAAAAAAAAACTAAAGTAGGAAGATTTCTTTTGGGGGACAAGAAATGGTGAAATTTCTTCGCTTTCACCTCACAACGATTGCCAATCGTGATGCACTATGCTGGTGTTACAAGAATAAGTGTACTACTAATGTTTACATTTACAAGAAGAACTTCATCCTTTCGTCCTTCTTCATGGCATTATACACTGCTTGGACCTGAAAACAAACAGGTGTAACACTGTCATGTACTCCCTCCGATCTTCTATATATGAAGTCGGTTAGCTCAAATTTGAGCTAACCGACCTCGAATAGAAAAAAAACGGATATTGTAAAGATAACACTATTCTGGAAAAATCTTTTCTAGCATAGTAGTAGTGGAACAATGCGATTATTAGTTACCTGCTCACTGGAAACCACACTAATAGGTCCAATTTTTACAGAAACATATTTCCCCTTCGCCGACACTTTCTGGGAAATCTGAGCCTGCAGAAGAAAAGCAAAAAACATATAGGAATCAAGATAGTAACAATAACATAGTACTATAAAAAGAACAATGAAACGTATAAACTGCACCAAGTACAGAATTCGAATATTGTTGAGATCCAAACAAACATACAAGCATATAGCTGCTAAGGTATTTTTTTCCTCTAATTAATACTGTGGAAATAATATGCCGTGCATTCTGCCATCCTTCTGCTAACAAACACGTAAGCAGTAAACCGAACATGCATGGTAACCAGCAACTCTGAACATGCTAATCAGTTCTATATTATATATGCAAGAGGATTGCCACAAATGCTTTCACGTTTGGCTAGGGCCGTACTGGTTGCAATGAAGTTCTTTATCCTCTTCATGTTCCACTTCACATCGCAAGCTTACAATATCTACACTTGGTGGGACACTAGCATATACAATTCACACAAAACTGGCAATTTTATATTCAAGTATATACAAACTAATCATTTCCATCAATAGTTGCACGTTTTAAATACCAACCTTTGGAATTTGTTCTTGAATTACTGATTCAACTGCAATCACCATTGACTGGACAAAATCGTCTCCTCCAGTACCAATAGCAGTAAATCCTCTAACTGTAGGATATGAGTTTACCTACGGAATGAAAGAAATAAGGGCTGTTGTCATAGTTGAAATAAAACGCAACTGCAGTACACTTATGGTGTTCATTGTTCCATGCCCTATAAACTACTGTGCCAAACAACTTAAGCTCCTTAGCCATGAGTACTGACTACAGGGGTTAATGATATCTGTCTGCTGCTACCTTATGTTGTCTCTCAGGAAAACAATCTCTAAAAACAGTAGTTGATGCCAAAAAAAAATACTTATTTGAAATCTAGAGTCTTTCCAAAATGGAGCAAAATGACTGGATGAAACAAGGGATTCCATGAAATTATTTTTCTTTTTCAAGGTTCGCATGGCAATTGTGAAAGAAAGAGCAAACATAAGCTAATAAAGACACGTCCAATATAGATGATATGATACCTGCTTATCCAGAACAAGCCATTCATCAGTTGCATCATCTGTCACAGTACCACCCATGATAACATTTGTTGTCTGTGCAACCCTTCCTTTAGAGCTTGCTACCTCTATTTCATGAAATGAGAAGTTAACCATAAGCGACTAGCACAGGTAGAAAACTTAACACAAACAAACAGCAGGAAGAGAATTGAACCGAGTATATTTCAAACAGAACTAGCCCATTATGTATGTACAAAATCAAAGATTGGGACCTACAAATTGCGCAATAATCATATGTCCAAACTCTGAATATGTACTAACTTGTCATTGAATATACTTTTTCCTGTAAAATGCATACCGCATAATAGATGCAACCAGATGAAAGTTTCATTTTCCTACCCCTTCACTCGGCATCTTCTCTCTCCAAATGACTTTGCTTAAAGCAGGGGTTTGACCAAGAAACAAGTACGTAGTACATCTAAGATAACAATAGAAGTCCACCATATCAGCATCAACATCTTTGCACATTACATTACCTTATCATACATCCTATCAACACCCTACAGTAACTTCCTTGTCGTCTCGTCACAACTCAAATTGCTTTAAGCAAGCGAACAGGAGTGGAACTGAAGTATTCAGACACATATAAACCCAATCCCAATCTCAACAAGCCATCAACTATCCACTAAACTACCAGCGAGCTAAAACAGAGGGAGAGAGGGTTTTGGGAAGGAAGGTTTATGCTCACGAGATATGGCCCTGAGCACGGTGTCCTGCGGCGGCTCCTCCTGCTCTCCGGGACCACCGGCGGCGGAGGCGCAGCACCGGACGGAGGAGGAAAAGGCGCCGCCAAGCCGCGCGAGCGAGGCGGCGCTGGGCCGGCGGGTGGGGGACTGGAGCGGGAGGAGCAGGAGGGCTCTGCACGCCATCATCTCGTCGTCTCGTCTCGGTCGCCGCGCGCCGGCCGCCGCCGACCACCGCCCGAGTCGCGCGCTGCCTTGCCTTGACTTGCGGCGGATGAGATATTTTCCCCTTCTTTGCGTCGTCGCCTCGTTCGTGGAGGGCGGGGGAGACGTTTAGCCGTTCCCTCACCGTACGGCCTTGTTTGAATGGGCCGAATTTACAGCCCGTATAAATGGGCGGGCTTGGTTCAGTTTCGGCGGTTTAGGCCGGCAATTTGCTGGCCCGGGATTGAGGAACATCCTTAGGAGACCTATGTGGGCCCAGACTGTCGCCGAATCAGGCCCATTATAGAGGCACATGCTAAAGGATGAAAATTCTCCCAGATTTAATGAGGTCCTAATGTATGGCATTTCCCTTTTTTTATTTTTTTAATTGAGGTGTGCAACTTACAAGTATATTTTCGCAAAAAAAAAGAAGGTAGAAGTATTTGATATCTGATACGGTGATACCTCATCTGTGGGCCAGGGACAGTTAACTGATGCTGATCCTTAGTTCATTACTCATGTAATATCATTCCCTCAAAACAATCAGAACTGGTATCCATTGTCCTACCTTTGACATGGATATATAATTCGTGTTACAGTAATTACTGTTCCATCGTCCCAACAGAATCACAGGGATGTGTTAAGCTGTCTCGCTCCGCCTAACCCTAGCCGCCAGGCGATCTAGGGTTGACGGGAGTTGTTCTGCTATGCGTCTGATCTGTGTTCGATCGGAGTCAGCAACCGGGTAAGGAGGACCTGGAGGTGGAGGATCGTGCCTGGTTGCGGCGATGGAGGGGGAGGGCGATCTGCGTTCACGTCATGGGGATGAAGGTGGGGCGACGGTAGATGAAGAACCAATAGAAGATCAAGGGGGAAGGCTCTGAAGTAGAGGAGGAAGATGATGTCATTGAGATCGACATGAAGGAAGCGGTGCAGCAGATTGATACTCAGTTTATTGCCCTGGGTAGGTTTCTTTCACGGCGAAGTTTCAGTGCGAAGGGCCTGTTCGAGGCCATGAATTGAGTATAAGAGATTGGAAGAAAATAGATTTCTGATCGAGTTTAAGGCACAAGGGGATTTTAACTTTGTGACGAGTGGAGGTCCTTGGATCTATAGACGAGACGCCTTCCTGGTGGAGGCGTACGATGGATTAACTAGGCCATCGAATGTGAAGCTTGATTCACTGCCAGTGTGGGTGAGGATTTTCGACCTTCTGCTGTCCATGATGACAGAGCAGATGGGTCGCTTACTAGGAGCGAAGATGGGGAAAGTACGTAAGGTAGCTGTTGATGACAGAGGTAAAGCATGGGATGAATTCCTTAGAATCAGAGTGGAGCATCCTGTTGATAAACCGCTTACACGATGGATTAAGGTGAAGGATAAGAATGGTTCGGGGATTCAAAAGTATGATGTTAAGTATGAGAGAGTTCCACGCTTTTGCTTTTACTACGGTCACATTGGTCATTCTGAAAGGGATTGCTCTCTCCCTAGCGAAAAGCAAATGGTGAGATTTGGGCTCAATCTGCGTGCGTCCCCTTTCAAGCGATTTGAGCATCGTAGCTAGAATGTTCATGGAACAAAAGATGAAGGAGCAAAACGCAACTTGTTTGGTAACAATGGATTCACTGAGTCCACTCTGGCAGAGAGTTGCGGTGGATCTTCCAATGAAGGTGCGTCGGTAAATGAAGACATGAGAACTGAGTCGCCCATATGGAAGGAAAAAGTGAGTATAGAGGAGGAAGCATGTAAGACAAAAAAGACAGATAATGGTGCTTCAAAGGCTACTGAACACTCGAAGAAGGTAGGGGAACCTTCAGCTCGGGACAAGGCGGAATGAGAGGTGAGGAAGCTAGCTCAACAGTGGGAGCAAATGGGAAGAGATATACCAAAATATGGGTGTGTTCCTGCTGCCCACAACGACGGTACAGGCGATGGAGTAGATAATGCAAAGAAAGGAATGTCGACGGAGAGCATGGGTCAGAAAACTGATTTCACTGATCAGACAATGAGGCCAGGAACTGCGAATGGGTCCACTGAAGGAAAGGCCGCTGAAATGAAGTCTCCATGTTTCGAAGAGCCAATGAAGGAGAAAGGCCTAGGGAATAATGATCAGAGGGGATATCGGTTAGGGGAGAAGCACACTCAGAAAAGCATCATCAATTCTAAGGAAAAGAGATTCTATCTCTATGCAAGGGGACAAAGGGTTGATAGGCAATGGGAGTAAGAAGAGCAAGTGGGATTCACCATCACCGGCGATGTCGGCAAACCTGACGGGTCTTCCAGAGGAAGCCCGTCAGGAGCAATGAGTCTTTTAAGCTGGAACTGCCGAGGGTTGGGGCAACCTCGGACAGTTCAGGAATTGGTTTGCCTCGTGCAAACACATCAGCCCAGCATTGTTTTTCTTTCGGAAACCAGGCAAAAGAAGGAGAGCGTTTATGGCTTATGCGGGAGACTTGGAATGAAGAACTGCTTTGTTGTGGATGGGACTGGTAAAGGGGGTGGTCTTGCCTTGCTATGGGATGAAAACATCAAGATTGATCTCTTATCCTATAATAACAGGCACATTGATGTTCATATCTCGGAAGAGAACCGGAGTGGGACGTGGAGGTGCACCTTTGTGTATGGCGAACCAAAAGCACAAGAGCGGCACCACATGTGGACGTTGATGCGACGAACAAAGTCAAACTCCTCTGCGCCCTGGTGCTTAGTGGTTGACTTTAATGAAGCTATGTGGCAATTCGAGCATTTCTCGCAGCACAAAAGGAACGAAAAGCAAATGTTAGATTACAAAGAGGTGTTGTCTCACTGTGATGTGTTTGATCAGGGCTTCAATGGGAAGCCATGGACGTTTGACAATAAACAGCAAGGCTTAAACAATGTTCGTGTACGTCTGGATCGGGCGGTTGCGTCTCTGGACTGGTCTTCTATGTTCCCGATAGTAAAAGTGACACACCTGGTCTCTACTAGATCAGATCATTGCCCCATATGGCTACAAACTGTACCGACGAAGGAGAGTGCACAGGAGCGCTGCTTCAGATATGAGGTAATGTGGGAAAGAGAGCCTTCCCTGGATGAGGAGATTAAGGTAGCATGGGATCAGCAGAATAGCATTGACAACCTTGCTCAAGTGGCAAGTCAGTTGAATGCTGTGAAGGGGAAATTACAACAATGGAGTAGGAGAGTTTTCAGTTCAGTTCGCAGGGAACCTAGGGAGTTGAGAGGAAAAATTGAAAAAATGGAATCAGAAGGAAAGGGTGCGAATGATCCTGAATACAGAAATATAAGTTGGAAACTAGATGAGGTGTTGTATCGTGAGGAAATGATGTGGCTGCAGCGTTTGCGGATTGCTTGGCTCAAGGAAGGTGATAAAAATACGTCCTTCTTTCACGGGAAGGCATCGTGGAGACATCGGAAAAATAAAATCACCAAACTGCAGCGTTGTACACAGAACAGAAGAAGGAAATGGAGGAGATGACAACACAGTATTTTAAGGAGTTGTACACGAAAGACCTGATGGTACAGCCAGGGCCTTTGTTAAAATTGATTCAACCTCGGGTCACGGATCAGATGAATGAGGAGCTCATCAAGAATTTTTCGGATGATGAAATTTCGGATGCTCTGTTTCAAATCGGGCCGTTGAAAGCACCGGGGCCTGACGGGTTCCCGGCTCGATTTTTTCAAAGGAATTGGGCAGTGATGAAGAAAGATATTTGTGCAGCAGTTAAAACTTTCTTTTTGGAGAGGCAAATGCCACCGGGAGTTAATGGGACGAGCATAGTGCTTATTCCAAAGAAAAAGGATGTAAAGTGCTTGCTTGATTACAGACCAATCAGTCTGTGCAATGTTATTTATAAGATCATTGCAAAATGCATGGTAAACAGACTGCGACCCATGTTAGATGAGCTAATTTCTCCAGCACAAAGCGCCTTTATACCGGGCAGGATGATAATAGACAACGCTCTAATTGCTCTTGAATGTTTTCATGCAATTAACAGATGCAAGTCTGAAAACAAGCAATTTTGTGCATATAAACTTGATCTCACCAAGGCTTACGACAGAGTTGATTGGGATTTCTTACAGGGGATGATGAAAGATTGGGCTTTAGTGAGATTTGGATACAGTGGGTAATGAAATGTGTGACCTCTGTACAGTATGCTGTCCGGTTCAATGGGAATCTCCTAGATGATTTTAAACCAACACGGGGATTGAGACAGGGTGACCTGTTATCACCCTATCTCTTCCTAATGGTGGCAGATGGTTTGTCAACTCTTCTAAATCAAGCTGAGAGTAACTCTAATCTTCAAACTTTCCAAGTGTCACGTAGAGGCCCGGGTATATCACATCTCTTGTTTGCAGACGACAGCCTCCTGTTTTTCAGGGCAAACACTCAGCAAGCCATGGTGATTTATGATGTGTTGGCTATGTATGAGAAGTGTACTGGGCAGCTGCTAAGCCCATCAAAATGCTCACTTATATTTGGTATTTGTACGTCAAGTCAGTTGCAGCAAGATATCAGAACGATACTGCACGTGCAAAGAGACAACTTTGAGGACAAATGCCTAGGAATTCCAACTCCCAGGGGACGTATGAAAGGCAAACGCTTCCAAAGCTTGAAGGAGAGATTTGAAAAACGCCTGTCGAATTGGTGTGAGAAACATATGTCCATGGGGGGCAAAGAAGTTTTGATCAAATCGGTCTTACAAGCCTTGCCGACCTATGTTATGAGCGTCTTCAAGCTACCAGGAACTCTCTGTGAGGAATATATGAAACTTACTCGCCAGTTTTAGTGGGGAGAGGAGAAGAACAGAAGAAGAACCCACTGGGTTGCATGGCACCATTTGATCAAACCTAAAGGACAGGAAGGAATGGGTTTTAGAGATTTGAAACTCTTTAATCAAGCCCTTTTAGCATGACAAGCTTGGCGTTTGATCCAATTTCCTGAAAGTTTATGTGCTCGAGTGTTGAAAGCCAAGCATTACCCAAGAGGTGAACTCATTGACGCTGTGTTCCCTGCTGACAGTTCAGATTCTTGGAAGGGGATTGCTCATGGGTTGGAGCTGCTAAAGAAGAGAATCATATGGAGGATTGGTTCAGGGAAGAAGGTGAAAATTTGGCGAGACAACTGGATCCCTAGAGGACATAATCTCACAATCTTTGGGAGGAAAACTAGAACTAGAGTGAAATGGGTCTCAGATCTTCTTCTACCAAATTCCCAGGATTGGGATGAACTCATGGTTTGTCGGGAGTTCTTTCCACCAGATGTTGATGAAGTCCTAAAAATAAAACTCCCAGCTAAACCAGCGGAAGACTTTCTGGCATGGCACTTTGAAAAAACGGGCATGTTTACTGTCCGGAGTGCATACCAGGTGGCACTAGCAGAGTAGCTAAGGACAACGGACCAAGGAGAATCGAGCAATCAAGTAAATGGTATAAGACCTCTTTGGAAGCACATATGGTCGGCCAAGATCCCACAAAAAGTACGTATTTTCGCGTGGCGCCTTGCTTCGGAGGGCCTAGCTACGCAGCAGAATACATGTCGAAGGAATTTAGTGGCTAAACCAATCTATGTGGTGTGTGGTGCCGAGACGGAGGATGGTTTTCATGCCGTTGTCAGGTGTACGCGAGCAGTTGCACTAAGATCTGAAATGAGAAAAATCTGACAGCTTCCCCGTGAAGAAGATTTTTTGATGACGGGACCGGATTGGCTCCTTGTCCTCCTCGATAAAGCAGATAAAATAAGCAGAGATCTTATCTTATTACTTCTATGGAGAGCTTGGTTTCTTAGGAATAATGCGGTCCATGAATCTGGCAAGGCAACAATTGCAGGTTCCGTGATGTTTCTTGAACATTACGCTGAATCACTGTTCATTGTCCGACAAAAGAAGCATGATGCGAAGGGGAAAGGACCAATGGTGTCACAACCCAGTTCCCGTACAACACCAGAGATGAAAATTAAGAAGCACAGTTGGGAACCGCCCCCCCAGAGGGTTGGGCGAAGATCAACGTCGATGCTGCTTATTCGGAGAAGGATGGAAAGGGAGGGATCGGGGTCATCATCAGGAACGTGTTGGGTGAACCACTGCTCACGTCCTGGAGATATCTCAAGGATTGCTCGCATGCAGAAGAGGCGAAACTTCTGGCGATTAGCGAAGGGTTGCACCTGGCAGCTGAATGGGTGCATTTCCCCGTAGTGCTGGAGTCTGATTGCCTGACAGTGATCCAACAAATTTTATCAAAAGACAGGGAGAGATCGCGCTGGCCTTTCTTGCTCCAACAGATCAAAGCTTCGATGGCGAGTCTTCAGGATATTGTCTTAGCTCATTGTAATAGGGATTGTAATAGGATAGCTCGTGAACTTGCTCAACTTGCAAAACGTACGGTACATTGCGCGGTTTGGTGGAATAATGCACCGGACGGTATATTGCAAGCCTTGAAGCATGATTGTATCCCTATTTCTAAAAATTAATAAAGCTCGCCGTCCCAAAAAAAAGTAATTACTGTTCCATCGTGGAGTACATATGCACCCCTTGAAGGTGACAAGAGGTAGAAAGCATTGGCCACACGCATCGCACCCCTCCTGTCATTTGTAGTGTCCCAAGTGCCTTATCATCAATCAGTGTTGTACCCTTGCAGTGTTCGAAGATTCACTGGACTGGATAAAGCCAGCTCGGTCTCTCTGTGTCGCCCTCTGCATTCATGACAAGCTACTACTACATGATTTCCATCTTCTTCTTAATTAGCTTGTCAGTTTCGATCGGATTCGACCTTATCTTGCCGGTTAGTTTCTTCATCAGGGTGGAACTGATCAATTCGTGCAACTAGCTAGTGGATGAAATGGTCGTATTCGTTCGCGATCGATCCTTAATTTATTTTCTGTTTGCTCACATGATGCTCTTCCAGCCTTTTCATGTAGAACAGTAAGAAGGCTTGTCTTGTACTGTAATTCGGTCTTTATAGAAATAAGCTAGCTGCTTCTAGCTCTATCCACATTTCATATATGCATGCATGTATCGTATCTGTCCTTTATCTATCTGAACTCGGCCATCTGCTTCTCCTTTGTTTCTTTCCTTGTGTCTTGTGATGAGGTGGTAGCAACCAGCTAGTTGTTTATCTGTAGGTTTCTGTCTGTCAGGTTCCTGGTTTTGGATCATCTATATGCATGTTATTTCCGGAGAATATGCATATTCATATTACTGACCAGTGTTCCATTAATCATTCATGATCTTTGAAGGCCGACATGGGATCGTAGAATTAATCACCGATTTTGTGATTGGGTATGATTTTTGTTTCTCAATGCCAAGTTTGTCAACACTCAACAATGTGTTCCGCCGTAAAGAACTTCACACGATGTAAAGTAATTGACAGTTTGACACTATAGCCTATGTTATTCTTAAAAGACATCTTGCAGTGAAATTTTCTCCTCGTTCTGCAATATCGTTATCAACTGACAGAGGAAATTGACCCGAAAACAGTGATATCAACTTCGTATCAACAAACAACTTTGTTATGTCGGCAAGCATATGCAGCATGATTAACCAATGTGTGCAAGAGACGACCGTGCAATTGAAGAACAGGAAAAACATCATCATCCCCCAAATAAAATCCCAGGGTCGACAAGCCACAAACCGAGCCAACGTGAGAACAAGATTCCAATCGCAAAAAGGCATGCAATTGCACATGGGCTGGCTTTGAGGTACATCTTGGTTCCGTGTCAGCATGCCAGTGAAGTACTTTTCAGGACATTGTTCATCCCATCAATGCTGTCCGGTCTAGATCGATTGATGATCGATCACAGCAATGGAAAGGGGCACCTCTCCTATGAAAATAAGTACGAAGTACATGATTCCACAAGACAACACACGTAACGCCCCAATCATTAATTAGTACCTACTGGCACACCGGAATGTTCTTCTCGTCTCCTAATCATGGCGCTTTAGTGCTCTTCTGCGATCAGCCTTTTGCTGATTGAATTGAACTTGAGATCGCCTAATCACTATACTGTATCTCCAAGATCTGTAAATGGCATAGCCAGCGTGCGTACAATCTGTGAATTGAATAATTGTGCTGATGTACAATCATAATGGAGTTCATGGACCAGAATTGCATAAGCGAGCAAGTTCTTGGATGATTTGTGAAACCTAATCTTTTCCTAAAAGTACTACTTGCTTTTGTTAAGTTGCTACTCCTATTCTTGCAGAACTTGTAGTATCATAACTGAAACTGGAAGCATATCAATAGTTCTGGATTTGATATCAGACCAAGGTTTTTCTCCCGTGAGTATTCTCTTGAAAATTGAGTTCCTTCAAATTTAATCAAAATTTATGGAATATTGAAATGAATTTTGAAAACCTTATTGAGATCTTTTCCGAGGAAACAAATCTCAGCGATATCTCCTTCTATCAGCTCAGTAAAGGGCCAAGAGTTTTCCCAAATAAATCGGCCCAATTCTTGACTGGAAGTTCATCAGTAACTAATATTAACCCATCAACTTGCAAGCCCATGATTTAAGAAATCTCAGATCTAATCAAAGAAGGAAGGAAGAACAAATGAACAATGACAAAAAGCTTTAGAGGTACAGCAGAAATCCTTCCTGCCGAGTGCCTGCCGACATCCAAACACTGAAGTGATATGTAGCATCTGCACATTTGCGTTATGGCATCTACATACGCAGCAGCATGCCCATATTTATAGCATCTTTTCTCTTTCTTCTTATTTGGAGGGTGCAAACTGTTGATCGGTGAGCAAACAGAGTGGCCGTGCAAGAAACAGGCTCACGGTTAATGTTTCTACTCCTGCATGGTCGTTTTGTCTAGCTTTTGCCCCTTAATTTGTTTTCACAAAAGGCTGACATCGATCCACCCCTCTGTGTTCCACTGACCTTTCCTAAATCTAGAATGAATGTTTAAAGTTAAGAGAATAATAGAAATTGTGGAACAAGATACTCGAACGTACACTCCCCCCAATGTCAAGGATGAAATAGATCCAGAACCTTTTCTTTTTTGCCGGAAAAATAGATCTAGAACCTTGAGGTTGAATATTTCGGCAGTAAAATCTTACTCCTAAATTTTTTCTATTTTTAATACTAAAGTGCACCACCGGTCCTTAAATTATCACATCATGTGATTTAGGTCTCTAACTTTAAAGATGTAGATTTAGATCTCATAACTTGTTAAAATGTGTCAACCATATGTACTCTGTGATGCTGTCACCTCACCCCTCTTCTCTCTCCTCAGTCAATGCAGCTACGCCCTTGCCATTGATTCAATCTAGCGTGGATGAGTGTTTGCCAGTGTTGGGAGGGAAGAGTTGGGGTCAAGTGCGTGCTTCGCAGCAACGCTATTGGGGAGCTGCACCACCATACCATGTCACCACTTGTGGAAGTAGGGGAGAGAAAGAGAGGAGAGGGGAGGAGGCAACCACATGAGCGTATGTAGGATATCGAAGGAGATATGCAATTTGAAACGAGGATGACAGATTTTAACAAGTTCGAAGATTCAGATTTACATTTTAAAGTATATATAGGGACGTAGATGTGACACAACGTTTGCCGGCAATACACTTTACTATTGTTTAATTATCAACAAAATTTATTCAAATTGGAAAAATCAGAATTATTTTATTTTGATGAATTCAAATCGTCTATTGCATTCCCCAACACTTTTTTTTTTTTTTTTTGCTTTCCAATACAAAACCCTACTAACACGTAAATACGGTCCATCCAGATTTTGGCCTCTCGTAGGATTATCAATCACTACATCATAAAAGGCTTCCGCGTAAGGATTTAAACCATCTTTGCAGGTGGAATCCGCCAATGACATTATGTGGAAGTCGTGATTTTCACATATGGACAGCTAAGATACCTGTATGCACAGAAAAAAAAGATCCCAAAATCTCCCTGCAAGCAATAGCCATCGCTGCCTCCTGCTGCCTACTCTGCTTGGCTACCGTCATCCTCATGGTGCCAAGACGACGATGTCACCAGATCCAGGGCCAGCGCCAAGTCGTCGTTGTCGCTGAATGCTGTCTGTCACCGTCATTGAACACCGTCCATCGGCTTTGCCAAGCCGCCGCAGCCACCAGCCCTGGCCGTCCCGGAGCCACAGCCGCCGGAGATTTAATCTAGATAAAATACTTGAAACCGGGTGTATACCCTGACCATTAACTTACCTGCTAACTAAAGCTGAGAACAATCCAGCCCCCGCATCCGAATTGTAAAGCAGCAAGAGTACGTAATAAAGCAAGCTTGCTCAACTGCTAGATTCCTCCTCTTTTCAGGCTGGACACTGTACGATGGAACCGCAACATGCAGAAGCAGCAAATCAAGCAATGTAAGGTTAGCAACATGCAGCATAAACTTTTGTAGCTATAGCTAGCTCTCGTTCGATCGCGCGCTCTGTTGCAGAACGCATCAAGCATGCACACACCGCACACAGTAGTCGATCAGTCTCAAGCTAATCAATAAACACACACACCTTCAAACACACGGATTTATCTAGATTAATTAAAACACATACATACTCCATGCATCGAGGCTAGTGTACGTACGTACATATATCGATCCGCACGTGCATACATACGCACATACGTGTCGTACGTGTACGTCATGCTACAACAACATGCTGGCTATGGCTAGCAATACCTGCAAGGAGAACAACGTACGGCTAGGTAATTAAAAAGTTGATTAGCGATCGAAGAGCTAGCTAGCTAGGAGTGGAAGCGTTGCATGCAGGCGTGGCAGGTGATCTCGAGGGCGGCGGCGACCTCGTCCTTGATGCGCTCCACCCTCTGCACCTCGCCGCGCGCCCGCTCCCAGATGGCGCGCGCGCGCGCGAACTCCCGCTCGGCCAGCTCCAGCTCCCGCCGCGCCAGCTCCATCACCCGCTCCGCGTACGCCTTCTCCGCCGACGCCACCCGCGCCTGCTCCGCCGCCTCCCGCTTCACCGCCCGCACCTCCTCCTCCACGGCGTCCACGTCACCCGCTTTCTTTTGCGTTTGCGGCGGCGGCGCGGGCGTGGGCGCCGGCCCGATGCGGATGGAGAGGCTCAGGTCGAGGTGGTCGGCGACGGTGGGGCTCGCCGCGGGGAACAAGGCGGTTGCGGCGGCGGCGTCGCGGGGAGGAGTGGGAGGCGTCGTGGTGAAGAGGAGGCGGAGGTGATCCCCGTGATCTCTGAGCTGCTGGTGGTGGTGCTCCATGGCGGCGGAGGAGAAGAGGGGAGTGCTGCTGGTGAGCATCAGGGTCGGTCGATCTCTCGTTTGCTTTAGGCTGTGGGGGTGTTGTGTTGCTGGTGGCTGGTGTGTGAGGAATCTATATGCTTGCGCGACGTCATATATTGCGATATGTGTGGCCACTGAATTTACCTTATTGTCCTTGCCTGTAACCCTCTTAATGGTTTATGCTTATCATCCTCATGCATGCATGGTGTTATTATTAATTATCATACATAGATGAGATTGGACCACAGTCGATGCCATGTGGGACTATTGAGTTATACACATAGGGACTCAGTTGTAGGCAAGAGAAGGAATCCCAACCCGAGTATCGGTCTAGTTAATTGTTATTCGTCTCTACGAATATGTTTGGTGGAGCTCTCGATTTTGAGAAGCAATTGTCTCGTATCTACATTTTGAAAATCTAGAAAAGCTTCAAAATCCAGCTTTTCTAGAATCTAACTTCTTAGTTTATTTTCTAGAAATTGAAACGTAAAGAAAACATTGTGCCAATGTAATTAGGAACATCCCAAAAAACAATCACGTACACCATCAAGAAAACATTACATGCAACATCTCATTCTCCACTGTTTATAGATCGTTTTACTTACATTGGAGATTACACGAACTACCTTCAAAATTGATATCCAGATGAGTAAAGAGTATTTACCGTGCCCGTAGTTGAACTTCCCATGTGCCTTCTAACAAATACCGGACCATAAATCTTATAAAGCCTTACCAAACTATCTTCCTATATCAAGCCGTTCACCGTCTTCACCTGCCTAATTGGTCACTGCCGCTGCCATGGTGCTTCTTAGCTTCCTCCTTCGCTGACCGCACCTTCAATCCTTCATTGTCTTTTGGTGTCCTTGACTTCGCCATCTTGGTTTTGGTGGCTCCGTCGTCTCTGTTGCATCGCCACCAGGTGCTTGCAGCTTGCTCAGGAATGGGCAAATGTGGACTTTTTTTTTTTAGACAAGGCAAATGTGGACTTAGGACTTGCCTCCAACACTCACCAACCTCACCTTCATCGTCAATTAGGGGTGAAGCTAGCATGAAAATGACTAGTTCCATTAAAGAACGGTGCCAAGCATGATAAACTATGTTTTGTGAAGAAATGGTCAGCGTACCCAGTGAAAGGGCCAGGGAGGAGCTAGGCCCATCAGAAATTATAGACTAATACAAGGTTTAAGGAACGCAAGTTATTCTTGACGAACGAAAGAGGAATAAAGAGTGATGAAAGTGAAAAAAGATCCTGCTGCTGATGCTGATGGTGGCCAAATGTTTCCATTGGAGAGCTGCTGTAAAATAGTGGGAGACCATGCATGACGCATAAATCATTGTCCCAAAAGAGCCGGTCTTTGTCTCCCGAGAGAGCGTTTAGTGGAGAACACCAGTGTGCAATCTTGCTTTTCTCTGACTTAAGCTAGAGCTTACCCATACTAGAGACATGCAAGCAGGTGTATGCAAAAGCTGCAAGTAGGTTAGCAGCTGCATGCATCGATCAGTGCTGCTCTGACATGCTCCATGTCCCCTCTTGATAGTTTTTTTTCGAAAGGTCTCCCCTCTTGATAGTTAATCCCCTCCCTTTTCTCCTCCATGTAAGTAAAGCAGCCGGAGCCTAGAGTACCTCGGCCTCGTTGCATTTTGATCTGATTTCCGATTGTTAGATCCGCTGCACGCATCTTTTCTCCTTTTCCTCTGTATTACCTCTATTTCATAATTTAAGACATTTTGATTTTGTTTGTAATGTTTTATTATTTATCTTATAAAAATTATGAAAGTATTATTTATTTTGTTTTAGCATTTTTTTATATTTTTACTAAATTTTTAAACAAGACAGATGATTAAACATTTTAAGTCAAAACATCGTACATTACAAAACAGAAGAGTACTAAACAACAAATACAAAACATCATTATATATACAGATTAAAATTTATTTGTGATTTTCCTTTTTCTCCATGTGTGAAAAAGCCGAGGATGAAAAAATGAGTTGTTGAATGCTGGAGCATATAATCACCAGTCCAACATGAAAAAAATAAAACATGCTAAATTCTCTTACAATGCAGGCATACTCCAACCATCCTTATATGCAAGAATTTCAAACATCCGAATTTTGTCGGCTTCTAACAATCTATTACCCTCCAAACACCCCCTTATTTTGCTTCCCATCTTTCCCTCAACCACCAACATACTACATACATACTCATTCCTCATTTAATAAGTGATGCCACAGTTTGTTTTTTACCTCTACTTTTAATTTCTACAAAACAAACTAGAATCTTAATACATTTGAAAATGGAGGGAGCAAGAAAAGTTCTTGATGACTGTCCATAACTCAAGCTCGACACAAGCTCGAGTCGGTCCTATATAACCTTCAAGTTTCCAAGCGAGCTTGACTACCGATCTTGACTTCTACATATAATCTAAGGCTAATGTTTGTTAAGGAACTAATTTCTTATTACTCACATCATTGACGGAACTAAAGAAAATAGGAATACGATACTACAGTATATGATGCCATCAAATACTAATACATCATGGCGATACATACAAAGAATAATTTCAACTATTGTTTATTAAATAGGCAAATAATAACATTAATTTCAACTTCTGTATGTATACTCTTCGACTTCGAGCACAACACAAACCAAGCTGGTACGTCGACCTACCCTGATCAAACATGTATACTACTCCGTACGGTACATACGCAGTTCGTGCTACAAAAGGAGCAACCCTAAGGTGATGTCATCTCCCTAAAAAAGAATGCAGAGAGGCAGCAGCTTTGTCCCATGAAGATGCGATCGATGTGATTATTTCATCAATGCAGGGGGTGTGGTATAGTCCGTTAGTGATTGGGGTCACCTCAATCTTTTTCTTGCCACTATGGGCTGTTCTCAAGGAGATAGCCAGCACAGATCCCTAACAATACACAATTTCCTGCCATGGGAGTAGTAGTGGTGGTAGACTTTTGCAACATCAATGACAGCTGATGCACGGCCATGCATGCCAGCCAGTGACATACGTAGCTCATGCAACCAGTCAAATGCCACTTTTAATTGATTTGTTTTTGGAAATCAATTATGGGGTACACTGTTGAGGAGGAGTGATTTCTGTTCCAATTTTTATGGCCCAATCCAAAATTATTAAAAGTTAAGAATACTTCTTTGAGATTTGAATCAATATCCGGGCTGGATGAATTCACATCCTCTCATGTAATTAATTACACCGAGACGTTGTAGCTGACATGTCAGACAACAAGTCACACAGTCTCAAAATCGATATGAAGACCCTAATCGCTCTTCAGTTTAGGAAGTTGAATTGATCACAGTGGGAAGTACGTACGTACCTGATATGCATATATATACTATAATGATATATATTATATATAGATATTAGCATCATTTCAAAGTTGTTGCATGCGTGGGGGAAAAACCGCGGGCCAGCCGCCCGGCCGTGGTGAAGACGACGGGTCGATGCGTTGGACCGAAAGCACGCGCAAGAGCACCCGCCGGACGGCCAGTCGGACCATGGCTCTCGCAGGGCCCATCCTAGCGTCTTCATATGCGTCACCTACGGATGAAGAAAGCTATTGGCTAGGTAGACACAAATCACACAACAACTGCATATATGCTAGCTGCTCCTCTCCCATCCGACCGTCTTGCACTCATGGACCATCCACAAAAGCCTATAAGCCATGCTAGCTATCCTTCTCTCATCCATGCCCGGCCCTTTTCTCAGCTTCAGGCCTATCAATCATTTGCCGCGTGCCACATTTGTGCGTACGGTTAATTTGCATCGGCTATCGTCCTATCGAGTATCGACTCCATCAAATACTACTATAAATACTAAATGATCGAAATGAGCCGGTTAACTCAAAAAACTGGTCCAAAAATCATAGCATTAGTTTCCTGTTCATAACCAAAGCGTTAATTTGCTGCCGGCTCTAAAACCAGCCGTACTATATACTCCCTCTGGTCATCAATGTTTGACGTTGATTAGTTTCCTGAACAATTGAGCAAGTTCCAATTACATCTCTAAACTTAAAAACCTTACATCAACCACCCTATATTTTTAATGCCGAATGAAAAACACCGCTAGCATTGTTGCAAGAGCACTCATTGCAATGATGCCGCCCTCCACGAGGTGCATGCAACGTTTTCCATGAGCCACCATCGCATCTATATCTTCTCCGCTTAGCCACCATCGTCGGCAACCTTCTCCCACGGGGCCGCCACTACCCCTGATCCCATCTGTCGAGGAAGCAGATTGGGAACAGAGGGATTTTTCTTTGCCACTGTTGCCACACTCGTCAACCCCAACCGTCCCTGCCAGACTCATCTTCCCTGACAACCACTACCGCTGCCAGCGGACTTGTCTCTCCCAACCATAACGCACTGTGAGGGGAGTACACCGTTGAAGGATGCAACCTCCAATCTGTGGCCTACACCACCTCGGCGGTGATGGTGTTGTTGTAGTGACCTGAGTTTTACCGCCGTAAAAATTATTTTAATTAAAAACGTATTTTCAAAATTTTGGTTCTTTGTTTGTTTAATCAGTTCTAAGTGCCATGTAAATCTCAACCCCTTGTTTCTCGACCCCCTTTGTTTTCCTTTGTGCCAAAATCCCGATCCAAACATCTTTTCCAGCGTCCAACCCCCAAGACTCCATATAATCCTTTCATACCAATTTTTTTTCGGATTAGAATTCATTCCTTTTTACCCAAACCCCCTATTAAAATCCCTAAACAAAAATTGATCAATCTTTTCCTTGGCTATGGGCCAATTCCCCTTCTCCCGGCCCAATCCTTCTTTCTTTCACCCCCTCCTTCTTTTCCTTTATCAGCCTGGGCCTGCGACCCAGCTGTTCTCCTCTCCTCCCCTACCCGCCTCAGCCAGACATCACCGGCCCGCGGCCCATGAGAGGGTGAGATGCCGCCCTCCCGCCAATCGTTTTTCCGCGCGGTCGCTCGCCGTTTCACCACCCCGCTGACAGCCGGGCCCCGCTCCAAACCAATCGAACGACCACCCAGTCGTGGTCGTCCCGCGTGCTCGTCTTCCCTCCCGGTCGCCGCCACCGTCGGCGTGGCCGCACCCGTCAGGCCTGCGCCAGCTGCCTTCGCCGGACACCCCCCCGAACCAAAGCCCCGCCCCATTTACTTCTGTCGCGCCGCGCCAAAATCATGCGCCGCTCGCCAAGCAATTGATTGCCTGTGCCGGCCGACGAGCCTCACGCAGCCGTCCACACCGCCAGCATCCGCCACGCGTCGCCCGCTCATCTCTCCGAGCCCTGACCCCGTCCATGCCACCGTTGCCGCCGCGCCACGACAAGCGTCGCTGCCACCCTGCAGCTCCGTGCCAAATCCCGCGCCGCAGCGACCCGTCTCGTCATTTGCCGCCGCATTCACTCTCACTGTGCCGGCTGCCTTCGTCTAGACCCCGGCCGTGTCGCGATGCCACCGGCCGCCTTTTACTCCGCCTGCCACCGCGCCAGTCCACGCCTTAACTTCCCCTACTCCACCGACCCTCGTCCCGTCTCATCGCCGCATCGCCGCCGCGTCGCGACGTTCGCGCCCCGCCAAACTCCACCACTCCCTCCGTCCCCTCTGCGCCCGACAACGGCTGCGCCTCGCCTTAAATCGCCGGCCCCGCCTTTCGTCCTCACCTCCGCAGCCATCCTTATCCCCTCCCTCTGCCACGGCTATAAAAGCCGGGCAACTCCTCGCCTCTTGCCGCGCCCTATAAAATCAGGGCAACACCGCCGCCCCTTCTCCTCTGCTCTGTCGCCGTTTTCCCCTCCCGATGTCGCCGCCCCCTTCCTGCTCACGTTAGCCACGCTCGCCACACCATCATCACCCCGCCTCGCCGCACAGTACCGACGCGCGCCGTTGTGGTCGTCGCTAAAAATCCTCAGTGTCGTTTCCTTCTTTCCTCCACCGCTGCTCGCCGTTTCTCTTCCCCCCTCTCTCTCTGCACCGAAAAAAAAGAAAAAAAGAAAGGGGGAGAAAAGAGCAAGGAAGAAGGATGAGGAAGAAGGAGAACCTGACAGGCGGGCTCGCCTATCAGCTCTCTCCTCTCTCTTCCCGGGCTCTTTACTCCAACTGGGCCGGCCCACCGAGCATGGGCCGGCCCACCGAACAAGTCCTCTTTTGATCCCTCTGTATCCAGTCCTTCACAATAACAATCCACTTTTAGCCCATCCCATGCCGAAATTAAGTCCATCTTTGGTCCTCTCTTTTCAGCACAACCCAGCTTACACTAAACAAAGTTCACTCTAGGTCCCTCCCTTGCCAAACGACATAGACCCCTCTTCCTCCACCCCTTCGGCCCAATTACTCTCCATACGAAACCGAGAAAAAGTCTGTTCCACCTCCTTTGACCTCCAAATATAGCGGTGGATATTTATTTTAAATATCCAACATAAATCCATTTCCAAATATTCCAGAAATGCCGCCAGCCTTCCAAAAATCATATCTTCTTAACCGTAAGTCCGATTGGCCCCGTTCAAATTCCAAAATCCTTCTAAAAATAGGATCTATCCTTTGGCACTACTAATTATATTTATAATATTTTTTTATCTCGTAGATCTCGATAGGATTTCTGTGTATTGCTCGCTAGCGTACGTACGTCCCGGAGGTTTTCTCGTTTGAAGCTGTAAAATCAAGAAAAGCTGTGAGTACCCAATGGTTTTCTCGGATCAATCGCGCGTCGGACTTATCTGTTTTCTCGGAAGCGTGAAGACCGGAAAATCGTCACCCAGGCAAGCCACCCTTCGATCATATTGCTCCTAGTTTACAAATAAAATGTTTGCAACTCGCATTAGGATTGTGCACGATTATCCAACCCGGCCTCAATGATTATATCGATGGACCTACCCAGTAGTTGCATTATTTTCCCGCAGAAATTGAATACTTGTGAACCCTTGTCGATACATCCCGATGGTACTGTTGGGCATTCAAGCTCTCGAGTAGGATTGTCCGACTAAACTCTCATACTTTACTCCGTGATATGACTTTGGGAAAAGGGATTGCGAACTGTTTTGAGAAATAATTTGCGAAGTGAAAATGAGTTTTGCGAAAAATTGGGTAAGGCTTGACCATGAGGGCATGGACAAGTTTTCCTGGTTGAGGACCGATTCCTTTGGGATTCCATCCGAGCATATTATCGTGCGACCACGCAGACTACATGGGTATGCCTCTGGATGATTACTTAGGTAGGTTATGCTTGTCTGCATGTTGATGGTTGTGGGACACAACAGGGTAAGGTGTGCAGCGCGCGACAGGCCGCTAGGTCCTTACGTACGTAGGGGGACTCAGGACCTGGGATCGCCGGGGTCTGGCCTTGTGAGGGGGACACTGGATCCGTAGTACCCTGGGTGTGTGCCCTAAGTAGACGATGGCTGCGTGAATAGCCTGATACTGGTTGCGCGGTTAGTCAACCCGACCATGCAATGTGGGAAAGCCTAAACTAACTATGGAAAAACCTTGCCACGAACTTCCGATTCATGGCCCGTTTCGGTGTTAGCTTCGTGTCGCATGGGTAAGGCGTACAACCTTTGCAGAGTGTTAAATCTATTCGAATAGCCATGCTCACGGTTAGGAGCAAATGCGAGGTGATTCTCCTAACGTAGTTTTGTTTTACCAATGTTTTTGGAAAAACTCTCTGGGATGGAAATCGTGTTTTGCAAGTCGAATTTTGATGTGTGATGAGAGGCCTTCGTGGCCAGAGATAGGATCCACGGGATCTGAGAGTCGAGGCATCAGGGATGCTCGACATTGAGATTGCGAGATGATTGGAGTTGATGCGATCCGGAATAATTGTTGAGACATGATTTGAGCTTCGTGTTGAATCATGGTCATGAATGAGTTATCATACCCCGATATCTTTACTGTTACAGTTGTAATTAATGGACTCAATTAAAATCCTTACACACCTGTAGTATCTTCAAGAAAGTTGTTTTACACTTAACACTAGCCGTTCTTTGAAGCCTGCATATTACACTTTTCCCGTGGTTTGCGAGTACGAAAGTACTCACCCCTCTCTGTTGTTGTTTTTCCTCTCTTGTTGCTAGACCAGGTTGAAGATGTAGACGTTGAGGAGTTTCGTTCCTAAACCCAAACCACTGCTTGTGGTATGGTGTTCTGGCTACGCTAAGGTCCGTTGTTGCTGCTCTCTGATTGTTGGTTGCTACTCAGGGTCTACCCGAAGTTGCAACGTAAAGGTATAGTTTATTTAATACTAAAGTTTTGATTTCATCTTGTTACCGTGGGTATCAGCAACGGAATCCTGGGACTGGTACTCGTGGCGCGGTTCCGTAGGGAACAGTTCGCTGTTCTTCTACGACACACCCTCCTTCGGGTTACCTGTTACGGTAGCCGAGGGACGGGTCGTGACAGTTGTCCTTAAGCTCCTTCCTTTCATTGGCCTGGCAAGTTGCATGACCGGCTACCTCCTCCTCCCCCATCCTGTCTTCGCTCGAAGACTATGGAAGGGAGCCACAACGGAGGTGCCGCTGTCTTCATCCTGTTCCCCGATGGCGGTGGCGGTGGGCTCATCAGTGACCTCTGCGTGCATCTATCTCTGCGTGACGATGGGCTCGGGAGAGAGAAGAGAGGAGGGGGAGGGGGGAAGAGAGAATGACAGGTGGGCCCTATTACCGTTCTTTTTATTTTTGCTGATTTAACTTGATCAAAACCGTTTCAAATTATGCTAGCGGGTTTTATGTCCATTTTAAAAAGTTCGAGGATGAATAACTTCTAGTTTTCGAGTTTAGCGGGGTAAAAACAACTCCTTCAATAGTAAGGGGGATAATTTGGACTTTATCCTAATATATAATGAGTATTATTGATGCCCTAAAGCTCGGCTCAACAAGTGAAATATATTGGTATTTATTGATAATTCACCGGGAATCAAACAACCATGTGGAAACGATAAAATGAAAGATGGAAAAGAATTTTCTGTCAACAGTGACGAAGCCTTCTCGTTGGTACTGCTGTTTTTTTTATGCGCATCGACAACCTCTCTCTAGTGCCACTGACTCGTACATTTTCTTCAAGTTGAACCTCTCCTCTGATACCACCACAATTCGATATATTGTTGGCAATTCAACTGGATCAGTCAATAATCAAAACAAACCACCACAATAGAACAAAATAAATTGAAGACATTTTCGATGTGACACCTATCATCATGTTTTCCACATAGGCCTCCCTCCTAAGTCGAGAAGGCCTTCCTACCAACAAACTCCTCTAGCCCATATGTACAAGCTCATATAGTACACGTACGGGCAATATGTTGCCGCTTGAGCTGATCTTGCTGCGGCCTAGCTCATGATGTCAAACATGACGATGCTTTCTCACAAGTACCACTGCTCCTGGACATAGCACCAATGCTATCTCTCTTCAGTGCCGCTTCTTCTGTATATTCTTTGGGACTGGACCTTTACCTTGCTCCGATATAGATTGCTGGAAATTTGCGTAATCAAACAACATCATGAGAACAGTAAAACAACATGGAAAGAATTTTCTATCGACAATCACAACTTGTCTCCTATTAGTGCATCCTGTTTTTTCTGTTATTGCCTTATGGATTTGTGGCTTTTGTTTAAGCCATTTATGTTTTATTTGGTTTTAGAACTTTGTAATAGGTGGATGTATCTTCTTTCTTTGAAGTAAAGAAATGATTATCTATTATTTTAAGAAAGTTAGAAAGCTTTGCATAGCCTTAAACAGGGTTGGTAATCAAATCAGTTTTGTGCTTTGACTCTCACTCATGTAGATGTATGTATGTACGTAGGACTAAGAGATTCACAATGATCCTATGTGGCACCAACCTTTTTAACCCTCCTAACCACGCCGCATATAATTCTGGCACGCCTCTGCGTGGGCGCTCGAGTCCCTACGAAGCCGCTTGCAACCTTGTCAGAAGGACAGGCACGCAGAGCAACTTGATGAGGAGACGACTGATTGCAGGGCAGAGCGGCTTCATGGAGGGCAGGCGCACTGCTAGACCGATCTGCCCTGCCGCCCAACTCATCGCCGCTCCGCCTAGCTTGTCATTGCTGCCTGCCCACTCCGCCTCGGAGCCACGCTCACACCGCCATGGATCCGATCCGTGCTCGTCGCTGCCCCGCAGCCCTGCTCCGCCTCAAGCTGGAACGGTACAGCGTCGTCGTGGCGGGCTGTCGGCGCTGTCGTCGAGCTCCCTCTTGACGACAAGCTCATGCCTTGCATCCCATCGGTTGTAGGTTTGCAGGCCTTGGAGCTCGCCATCGCCTCCCGCCGTCATAGCTCGGTATCTCCCGCGCCCGTCGCCCTCGTCAGAGTTCACCACCAGATCTAGAGAGGAGGGGTGGGTAGGGTGGATTGTCGGCCTCGCTAGAGGGGCGGTGTGTGTGGGGGGTGATGTCACTGGAGCCTAGATTTCTCGCACTATCATGAGCTCGGTGCACTTCGACGAAGAGAGCAGAGGAGAATAGAGAACTATTTGACCGACATGTGGGTCCATGCGGGAGTCGAACGTACATGTGTAGCTTTTGTTAGGTTTAAAATGTAAAGTTTGTGATAAGTTTGGTAACAAGAAATAGTATAGTATAGGTGTTGACACTCAAATATGGGCTGAAACACAAAATAGCAGAGAAGTTGTTTCCATTACATAGCATGTGTCCACATCGAGCTGGCACAATTTTTTATCACGACAGTACTTAATCGAGTGATTCCACTGTGAATGCCCTAATAGACCGACTAAAGTAACTCTGGCAGTCTGCCTCCTATACGTACACACATACATAATCTCGCCAGGGTCACAGGTACTGTTTTTGAAACAACAAAATTAATTGATCTAATAGTAATAATTTTAAACTTACAAAAAAGCAGAACACAATTTCATTAGCATAAATGAAATGCATTGCTTATTGACAGTTTCAGTTATTCCATTTAGAGCATGCATGCGCACACGCCTCCAGAACAACGGACATATACACAATTGGATCCATACATATCGATCCATTGCTAACTCAATTGCGTTCATACAGCTTGGAAAATCCGTGGTGTTTTACCGATAGGTCTTCTTGGGCCAATTGGGTGAGATGCGCCAACGCCCATGGTGTTTAATTAATCCGGCTACTTTACGGTACCCAATACTACCAATACTAGTATATACTAGTCGATTATACTGGTGAACGAATGATCATGATTAAATTATACTAGTGGTTAGAATACAGTAGTATACACATGTAGTACGCAATAGTATAGAGTATTTGTATAGAAACGACGATCCTAATAATTGTATGACCTTATTGTGCAAGAAGCTAAATATAGTGAATTCAAAATTTAAAGTCGTCAGTGTGTAGATAATTTCTTAAGTTAATAGATTAATTACTATAACAACATACAAATCAACGGATATAATTTATCTATGCTGCTATCTCCGTTCCATAATATAGAAACCTTGAGTGGATTTATTCCTTCTATAACAATGTATCTAGACATGTTTATGTGCTAGATACAGAAGGATTATTCTAGATTGTCATATTTTGGAATGGAGGGAGTACCCACCACCTAGACATAATAAAACCCAAGGATCCGTACGTGTGTGCAGCATATTGATCTCTTCCTACCACCAACATCACCACCAAGATAACCAGGGATCGATCGATCGAATGTCGTCAGTGCCTCGTCCCTCGATCAGACTATCAGTAACTCCCGATTGCGCGCGCGGTTGGCCGTGGCCGTGGTCGGCCAGACGATCGACTCGATCAGAGCGAGCGAGGAGGTAGCTTGGACGGAGGACTTCGAGTGGATCTCTGCAGTTGCAGCGCTAACAGTAACAGTGCTTAGCTCTTTCTGCTCTCTGCAGGGCAGCAGCCTGACGTGCTGCTGTTATTGCAAGAGAATATTAAGGCTAACCCCGATGGTACGGACAAGACAGGGAGCACTATAGCTATTCGCTCTAGTGTGCCTACCATTCGTTGGAATTTGCGATCGCCTGGACCATACGTACCCCCCCCCCACCCCCAATTCCTGTCTGTCTATCAACGAATTAACAAGCGAATTAACAAGATCGTTAATGTACTTCTAAAATATAAGCATTTTTAGCTTGTTTAAGTTAGGATAAATTTCACATCCTCTTATTCCTATATTTGAAGACAAATATAGTATTGTTCATTTCTTTATAAAATATACTCCATTTGTTCTAAATGTAAGTGAATCGAACCTTCAAAACTTAACTCAAGTGTAAAGTATACATTCCTTTCCATCTTACCCCTAACCACCCCAACTCATTACATACAAACTATTTAGTTAGGGATACAACACAATAGAATCCATTTTGGGATGAAGGAAGTAGAAGCACTTTTCAGTAATCGAACAACTATCAAGGAGAGGGTAAAATGATTTATTTATCCTTTCAATGTAAGTGGGATGTGGACCTATTCTATTTGGTCCGATAAAGAAGCCAGGGGTAAAAGTCACCTTTTTATATCTAGGACAGAAATTTAAACTCTAGAAGTTGCTATATTTGGGCCGTTCATAAATTTTTGGCACTTTGGAAGAGATCAAGAGTATGGGAGAACAAGATTAAAATGCTCTTAATAAATGATATATAGCGAGTAGGACGATGACCATGAAAGATTGGATGAAAAAAGAAAAAATGAAAAATTGTTGGCTGGATGGCCAACAAAAGAATTAGAGCATCACTAACATATCCCAAAATGAGACCCAATTTTAATGTTTTGGGTTCTTTGGAAAATACACCCAATAGTTTTCATATAGAGGAGGCAAAAATTGAAATCCCTAGCCCCATAAAATATCAATCTCCACTTATAGGGGATCGTCTATGGTCCCATTATACCATCCACACTTTTTTAGCACGCAACAGGAGAACGATGTGCCTCATGATATCTTCATGCGCATGAGGGATGGTGTGATCCCTCACGATGCCAATGGATATCCGATTGGCATAGTAACCCACCTGTTATTATTACTGGTAGTCAATATTTAGTTATGTCTTGGGAAGGAGGGAGGGTTTATTTAGCGTAACGCTATTGGGCATGCTTGTAGATCTCAAATCTCTTATGTTTATGGATAAATTTGAACATGAAATCCCTAGGCTTCATTTGAACTGTAGGTTGTGTAAACACATAAATAGAAAATAAGAAGGAATTAATAGAATGTCCCACTCATTGAATTCCTACTGGTATAAAAATACAAGAAAGTTCCAAAATTGTTGTTAAATTGACACACAAGAAAATGCAGAAAGTTAGAGTCATGGGAATAAGAAACATGAGGTTGAACCTTATGGCCTTTTATAGGAATTTCAAACAAAATGATATGACTATTTAATTATTTGTTTGAAACCTCTCCTTAGGAATTTTTCCTATTGGATCAGAATCCGTCAACATTCCTATGTTTTTTCTATTAATAAATCAAGGGGGTTTTTATATTTGTGGACGGTTGATTTGAGGTTCAAGTTTCGCAGTCTCTGGATTCCCCACAAATTTTGCGCAGTGCATTAGCAGGCTATGGATCAGTGGATCACAAGATAGCCCTATTGTTCTTGTGTTCCTCCTCCTGTTGGGCCGAGGAACTGAAGACCGAAAAGAGGCCATATAGCCCATTACCACTACTACTGGCCCATTGCTTGGCGATCGATCTAGCAGCGGCCTGCATTCGCTACACTGTGTGAAGACTTTTACTCTAAAACAAGAGAAACAAGAACTCTGTGAAAGAAACAGATACGGCGACAAGCTTGGAGTCTTGTATACAGTAAGAATCATCAGAGATTCAGAGATAACACGTGTGCATACCAGAAGAGAAGAGAAGCGAATCAGAAGCTGGGTGGAACGGCGCATGAATGCAACCAACAACGCGGCCAGAGACCACGTCAAAATGGGCAATGCAACACTCCAAGCTGAGCACCTTACGTACGCGTATACTCCATATAATACCTGAATTGGCTTGGACCGGCACTTGGCCAACTTGGGCTTGGTTCATGCATGCATGCATGCAAAGCTAGTGTTCCCAGAATAGTATACTACAGAAGAAACATGTGCGTGTAAGTTGTGACATAGTAGTATGACTGCTGCTGTGAATCTGTGATCGATGCAACTCGCACTGCTGCTAGGTTAGGGTAACCACTGTTAGGAACGAGATAACAGGGATTCTTTGTGTCTGAATTAAGGACGACCCTTGTCATGTACTTATTGCTTTTTCTGTTGAAAAATAACGGAATAAACTTTTCCGACCTTTGCCATCTGCACCCAACGTTGTACGCAATCACGTTATAAAATTAACTGCAAAGTATATATAATTGATGCTCTAAGCTAGGGACAACCTGATATTTATTAATTTGAAATATCACAATTGTTTAAATCTAGGAAAAATGCTACTGTAACTTAAATTGTAAACTGAGTTCAAATTGGTACTACATACTAATTAATATCGAAATGTGAAATTATCAAATTAGGCAACATACAACATTGTGATTCCAACACGAGTACGCATAATTGATACTTATCAATTCAAACTTTGAAGTAACTAATTCTTGATTTCATATTTATTAGATCATTAAAACTATAATTTTGATAGACACCAAAACAGTGTAAAACATGGTAATTATTAATTCCAAACAATGAAATTATTAAAACAGGAAATATTATAGAGTCGGTACTTATTGTTTCTAAAATTTGAAATTATTGAATGAAAAAATTTAGAAAGCAATAAATAAAGAAATGTCTGCATGGATTCAATATATTAATTCATAAATTGCGAATTTTGATAAAAGAAAATTGTTTTTACTACTTTGAAACAAATTTTACAATTTAATATTAAAAATATTTTGATAGTTTACTTAATATAATTGATTAATAGCCGTTGTGAATGCACATGTTACATTAATTTGCAATGTAACCCAAAAGCTCTAAGCATAACCTTTCGTTCTTAGGTTAAATAAACTTATAGGAAATTCTGTTTTGAGAGGGCTTGTTTGATAGCAGAATTCAAACTTAATAGTACTCCACTAAAAGATGTAGTATTCCGTCCTTACCAATTTGTGCTGGATAAAAGTGAAAATCTCTCATGTGTAGTCGATTGGGGTAGTATTTTTTCTCCTAATATTGCGATGTGGAATGTAAATATCTGTAAGTGAAGTACGTAATAAATCAACAGTTTTTTTATATCTATTAGTTGCTTCATCTTATTTTATTTATCGATCGACTAAACTTTCAAAATAAGAAAATTTACAACTTTTTGTTTTACTCTTTGTCTACCGTACCTTCATTTATGTGCAGGTCTTTACGTGTAAAAGTACATTTCTTTTTCTTTGTAGAAAAACCTAGAACTTTGTTTGTCATAACCGTACAATAAGATTGATGTGCAGGTTGTTCAATATTTACCTGCATGCCAACTAAAATGATAATTGTAGATAAGAAAAACCAGTTACTCCCCCGTCTTGAAATACAAGACACATTAACATTATATAGTCCACAACAATTTATTTTGATCACTACTATTTTTCTGTAACATGTTATAAAAAGTTATAAAATTAATATCGTAGAAAACATTTTCAAGCATAAATCTAATGATATCCGCATAATACTAAATATATATCATTAGTTTAATTATTAGTCAAAAAGTTTTAAACATTGACTTTGTGGCCGGAAAGCAAGTTTATTTTAGAACGGTGGAAAAAATACATTGAATCGTGCCACACATCTGCTCATACCCTTTACGATTAATTATCAAGAACCACCGCAGCCAATAAAATCTATCATTGAGAATGACCATAAAGTATGCAAATAGATCACTGAAAGCAAGTGATGACGAGAGCAACATAATTAAGTTGGCGTGCGACTATTCGCAGTAGTGACCCAGATCGGTGGGGGTATATATATATATATATATATATATAGAGAGAGAGAGAGAGAGAGAGAGAGTAAATAATAAGTTCAATCGATCGATGCTGCGACATTACAACGACGACGAACCGGTCGGTGCTTCGGTGAAGAACGTGTCAGAGCTAGGGTGCGGTGCCTGACCCGGCCAGCCAGCCAGCCACACAAAAGTCAAACCTGACCTTTAACTACTACTACAAACGAAACCTGCCTATCTGCCACCTGTAGCAGTTGACAAATCGGGCTAGTGCTCTCCTGCACCTGCATATTACTCTCCTGCAACTGCATATTACATGCGATGCCTGCAGTAGAGGGACAAAACTCCACCCATCCTCTTCTTGCCGGCCATATTTGCGCGTACTTCTGCATATATTTTGACAAGTTGAGGAAGGTATATTGACTTTTTCCTTATCTATTTATGGTTCCAGTAGAGTTCGTTCTGAAAAATCTATCCAGTAGAGACACAATTCTGGATGGATACATTGCACACACTGTCGGCCTGGTAATATGTACATGCATGGCTCCGCACATAAGAACAAGTACAATATTACACTATAAGCTAACTATGTGGAGAGAAAATTTTAATAAGAGAAAAGAGAGCAGAACTACAAATTAATTAATTTATAGCATTGTAAGACTTATCAGTGCCGGTTTCTTATAAAACCATCATATGTTATATAGAACATAGTGGTCACTCCTATGGGCGCAATTAAATTAAAAAACTAGGACCTATACCTGATTATATGTGCCAGTTTGTTAAAATACTAGGCACCAATAACACGTGTGTCGTAGTTTTTTTTTAATAAAATCAATGTCTATAAGTTGAATGTAGGGCTAACTAAAAATTGACAATTTTATGGAGCCAAGCCGTCACCAATAACTGACCGAGAGAAATTTCTCTCTTATTAACGTCCATCACTTTGTCCTTATCACTCTTGCCATCTCTCTTCCCTCGATACCCAACCCTCCTCTCTTTGTCTCCTCTCTCTCCCTGTCACAGTCTCACCTCTCCCTCTCCTCTCACTCCCTCTAGGTCCTCCTGACTACAATCTCCCTCTCCTTCACGCAGTTGGTGATAGAAACGATGGTGGCAATGACAGATCTTGGTGCAGTGACGGCAGCCGACGGCCTGGAGGATGGCGGTAGCCGATGCATGAGTTAGGTGAGTTGGTGTAGCTCTAGATCCATCAAAGGTAAAAGCACTCCAAGAGAGATAACAAAACATGGCTAGGCAAATATCTATTTGGCTATCTTCTCTTCACTTTGGCATTTTATTTTTATGTGAACTCAAAAGAACTCTCCATTTGCATGAGAGGAGGCTAGCCAATTTGAGAGGAGACTAGCTAATTTGAGAGTAGGATGTGAGTTATTGCTGCGTGGAGCCCACGAATGGCTACCTTGCTAGCACGGGAGATAACTAGCAGATTTCGCTATTGAGAGGAAAAGTTTAGCTATTAAAATAGCATGTCAAGGTATATACCTAGTCTCTTGGATGTGTTTTTTTTAACTTACTAGCTAAAATTTGGCATGGAGAGTCATATAGCTATGCTCTTGGAGATTCTCTAAGCACCCCTTCATCCTTTTCACCATCCCCTCTTTACCCTTTGTCCTCGTCTTAATCTCCTTTCTCTTTATGATCTCACCGCCTGATCGCAAAAGGCAAGGGAGACCAGTCTCTCCACCGGTGGTTGTTTGAGATTGTGATTTTAGGGTGGCCGAGTTAGTTATTTTTTTGAAATTAGATCTCTGATTCTTTCTCTTACTTGTGCATGAATTAATGAACATGTAATTCTGGGATGTGATGGACTTGGGGATTATATAATGTAATAGAACTTGTGATTAGGATTTAGTTTATACAATAGAACACTTGGCTTGACTCAAGCGGGACTCAAATCTTTTTTTTTTCTCATGGAGGGGTAGGGTATAGGTGCCGGTTATACTAGGTTATTGGTGCCAGCTGTACAAGTAGCATCTATAACTGGTTATAGGTGTTGGTTGTACAACCAACACCAATAATTTGAGTTAAAGGTGCTGCCTTATTGGTGTCAGATACAATTATCAATTAGGGGTTTTGTAGTAGTGAGTAGTGACTAACAAACCAAGTGAGAGAATAAGGTGGGGGCAGAGATTATTAGTCACCACTCACCACTAACTTGTAGAGGTAATTACTATGTGTAGATTATTAGATTGGCGGTAAGGCTGTGTTTGTTTGTTGGGTTCTAGTGGGAACAATACTTTCACATAAAACGAGAAACATTATTAGCATGTGATTAATTAAGTATTTGTTATTTTAAACATGAAAAATAGGTTAATCTGATTTTTTAAAGAACGTTTGTGTATTATTTTTTTGAAAAAAATACCGTTTAGCAGTTCGGGAAGCGTGCGCATGGAAAAAGAGATACAAATCACTATTTTTCTAGCCAAACCCATACATTCAAACGGGGCCTAAGTGATGTGACAATTTTAATATTAATATGAAATGTGGATTGCACGTCTCCAAGCTTGGCCCAACATGTATGCTCGTTTGCTTACTCAACATATCTTTCAGGGACACACATGGTGAGCTTGCTAGCTAATCAAACTAGTTTAGGGATGGGTGCGGGCCAGCCCATGGGTAATCGTGGCCTATTTTAGTTCAACCAAATGAACTAGCTCACGTTACCCAAAGATGAGGCATGCAACTCTATGAGCAAGGTTTGGGGCTAAGGCAAGAGATCGTGTCCACCGATTGAATTGGGGGAGGGGGGGAGGAGTATGTTCTATATAAATGAAAAATATTAAATGGTGTATAATGTTATAGAGAGTATATTTTTTGCCATTGAGTTTCATTGGTTCAACAAATTACCATCAATGTATTAATGTCCCTTTCTACCACTGAGTTTATCAATTTGAAAAATCCCAAAAGGCACGTACAACCAAAACCATTTCTAAAAAAAGTATAAAAGAACAATGATTTTTTCGGGGAATGGTTATAGGTGTCGGTTGTATGTGCTTGAATGGGATAAAAATCATGAATACGTTTTTTACAGCCACCTTATACAACACAGAAGGTTGTGCATATATTTTTTCTATTCCAACTTTTGGTTCCCTACCAACCTTTTCCTAAGAATAACGATTACCAAAAAAAAGTATTGCGACAAGGAAATCCCCCTTTCACAAATCTTGTTTAATTTAGTGGCAGATATACTTGCAATTCTAGTCAATAGATCAACTGAAAAGAGAGTGACACAAGGAGTATACCAAATTTGGTAGAAAATGGGTTGTGAATTTTGCAGTATGCAGATGATACTGTTCTCTTTATGGAAGACCATGTATATGAGGTCAAAAATTCCAACTTGGTACTTAGTGCCTATGATAAATTATCGGGCTTAATAATTACTTTTCTTAAGAGTGAAATGTTCTACTATGGAAAAGCTAAGGAAATGGAGAGATAATATACTTTTTTCTTCAGCTGTAAATTGGGGTCTTATTGTTTTCGATATCTAGGCCTCCAAATGAATTATAGAAGACTGGCAAACGAAGACCGGAAGGGACAGGAAGATATGTTCCAAATGAAGCTTCGTAGTTGGAAAGGAAAGTTTTTGTCAACAGGGGGAGGTTAATGCTTATTTAACTATGCTAAACAGGTTAGCACCATGCATGCTTTCGTTCTTTGAGATAACTAAAGGTATATTAAAGAAGCTGGACAATTATAGATCCAGTTTTTTTTTTTGGCAAAGTGATGATCATAAAAAAAGTACTGTATAGCTTAGCCAAATGGAGTGTACTTTGCAAACCAAGGAGTGTGGAAGTTTCGGAATCCTTATAGATTCGAAATAAGTCTATGCTTGCAAATGGATCTTTAAGTTAACCAATGAAGAGAAAATTTGGCAAAATTTGCTTGGGAAAAAAATACTTGGCAAAAAAGCAATTCTACAAGTTAAAAAAACAACCTAGGGTCTCTCATTTTTGTGCTAGTCTCATGACAGCAAAGAAATCCTTCCAACCACTTAGGTTTTGACAGTGGCTAAAGTTCTGAGAAGGATTCCGCTAAATGATTCCTTTAGAAGAGTAATTGTGGGATCAAATTTTAAAGACCGGTACAAATTCTGTTGTACCTAGGAAGTCCCAAAGTTGGAAACTAAGAATTCTGTTAAAAATTAAGGTATTCCTATGGTATTAAAAAAGGTATAATTCTAACAAAAGATAACCTAGCTTAGAGAAGATGGAAAGATAGCTTACTCTTGTATAACTCTAAGGAGTCAATACAACACCTTTTCTTTGATTATATAATGGCTAGATACGTTTGCAGTATGATCTATTTTACTTTCAGAATTAGACAATCTCACGATATTACTCACATGTTTGGGAATTGGTTGAATGACATTGAACCTAAGCTTAAAGGACAAATGTGGGTGGGCATAGCGGTAATTTGTTGGGTCTTGTGGCTTTGTAGGAATGACATTGTCTTTAATGGCTACAAGCTTATATCTTTTGCATGTAATATTTAAATCAACCCATAGGTAAGGCTTTGGTCTTTGCTTCTTAAAAAGACGGAGAGAGAGGAAACGCCTGTCAAGTGCAAACTTCTAATGAAGCGAGTCATCAAATTTTTCACTACCTATGGTTGGAATTTTAGAAGAAGAATTGAACTGTAGCTTGTGTTCTTCTTTATTCTCTTGTTGAACTTTTATTTGCTTGGTCCTATGTAATGGGAAGAGTCTATGTACTTGTGACTATGTTTTGGTTTTGTACACCCTAACAAGATGTAGAGGCCGGCTTTAATATAATCCATTATATAAAAAAGAATAATGATTACCAACGAACCTTTTCGTAAGAATCACAGCAAGGGACTATTTTCCTGTCGTTTTCTTGTCTTTCCCTACTAAAACAAGATGTAGGTAAACTTCAGATTTCTAAGTAGTGGTAGCATGTTAAAGGAATCACTTACACAGAAATAATTGGGTATAGCATATATATATGAAATATGTTTTACCTGAAAATAACAACAATTTTTTCACGTAGCATATATAGCAGATAAATTATATTTTATAAATTTAGTAACCCAAATGGGTTTGAAACTTTATATACAAACTTCTATTAAGGCCTTTTTTTTTCAGTCGTTGAACGTGATTACGATGGTACGCTTCAACTATCAATCAATTTTCTTGATTTAAGTGTTCTCGTATATATAATTTATTTCACCATTTCTTGGCATTTGGCACACACCAAGCGCTTAGCTAGCTTATCCATTCAATGTGTGGCTCACAAGCGACTCCAGCTACTGATTTTTCTCTCTCTCTCTTTTTTTTTTTTCTTCAGCGCCAACAAAAAGAGCCGAAGAGGGACCAAATATCAGCTCACAGATAGAGGACAAGTTGCTTCCGACAGATTGTCCTACAATATCTGTATCTGTATGCAGGGTCTATTTGGGATCCTTTTCTTCAAATCTCGTGGTGCATTGCTCTCTGGCCATCCAAGTGTTGCCGATCCATCGATCTCCAACCCATACTACCCATTTATAATTTTCATTCATTTCATCATGTAGGCGAAGCATCCATGATTTGTTCAACAATAAATTAATAAATTACAAGATATGCATAAGAAATTAAAGAGCGACTATATATGAATAGTCAATCTTGCATTGTGTGTATTTAATTCTGTGGAAGGTGACTATTAATCTAAATTGTAAAATATAAAAAGGATAGTGTGCGGACTTTTTTTTTTAATTCCGACATGCATGAGCTTGTCGGGAAATTGATGCAAAATTGTAATGTTCTACAGTTACATGGTCTCTGAGTTGGTTATGATATAGCTTTACATGGGCTAAACATGTCATGATCAATCCCTAGCTATATTTTCTAGCTAGTTTAACTTTTCTGTCCTCGAAAAAATACCAAGAGATGATGGACCCTCAAAAACTCAGCCTAGTTAATTAGATCTGCAGGTACGTATACACAATTCAGATCTATGTATTCAATCTCTAAAAATAAATTCCTCCCATAACCTAAAAGAGGAGAACTATAGTACAGATCGTCAGAAAGACGTGGTAGATGACATATATATAGTACTGCTGTAATATGTATACAAGGATTAATTAATTAGAGTGTTATGCACAAAGCATGCACTAAACATTTGAACAGAAACATACGCAAGAAGAGAGATAGAGGAAGAAGGAGCTTATGGACATCTGAATCTGGAAAATAATCTGTATAATAACGAATTCTATGCATAGATTAATTACAGCCACAATGAACTACAACTTTCCCTGGCCAACAAAACTGATCACTTGCCTAGCTAGCTAGCCCCCCTATCTTCTTCAATTCATCCCTCCATGGCCGGCCTATACCTTCGTCAAGCTGTGTTGTTGTCCCAGCTCCTCCTTCCTCCTCCTCCCGTGTTGTGTACGTAAATTCGTCTTAATAATCCCAACTCGAACAGCACAGAACAACATATATGCAGGTATGCATGCATACTCGATCTCGCAACATGAGCAAGCACTCTCTGAAGAGATCGGTACATACATATACGTATATATATAGATCCACAGGAATGGACACATGATGTGTGTACACATATATACTTGTGTTTGTTTCTTCTTTGGTTTTGCTATCAGCTGTAGTCTCGCGGCGTGGTCTGCTGCGGCTGCTGGCGGGCGATGAGGCGAGCCGGGAGCGGCCTGCCGGTGCCGGAGCCGCCGCAGCTGCGGCACGGCATCCGCCCGGAGCCGGCGCAGGTGCGGCAGCCGGAGTCGCCGTCGGACCACCGGTTGCAGAGGCACTCGACGCGGCCGCTGCCGCCGCACGTCGCGCAGCGCGGCCGAGCGTCCCACCTCGACGCCGCCGGCAGCCCGTCCCCGCCCATCGTCCGGTTCGCCATCGCCACCCCCGCCAGCATCCCCAGCCCCGCCGACGCGATCACGATCGGCCCAACCATCGCCGGCTTGCTTAATTACCGGCAGAAGTAGGGGAAGAAGAAGGAGGAGGAGGAGGAGGAGGAGTTGGGTTGTTTGGGTTTCTTGGCGTATATACTGGGTAAGGAGGAAAAGATTTGGTGGAAGTGAGAGCAAGTTTGTTTGGCGGGGAGGAGACGGCGAGTGTGTGTAGGAGAGGGAGGCGGCGTGCGTGCGTGCGTGCGTGCGATGGAGGGCAAAGGGAGTTCGAGATTTTTGTGGGCGAGCGAGCGCCGACGCGTCGGGTTTATAGGATTTTTTTTCCGTGGGGAGGCGGGCAGCCGAGGCGAGGCCCGCGGCGTGGTCGTGTGAAGGAGGATGTATGGGTTGCGTGGCGTGGCGTGGCGCGCGGTGGGTACACGCGCGCGCGGTTGATTTTTTTTGGAGGGTAGCGAGGCGGGGAAGGCGTGTCCGCCTTGTTACCTTTGCCTTCTCTGCCTTGTGTTGCGAGACTTGCGATTGCTTGGTGAGGGATGGACGCGACCGGAGAGCCGTGCGTGCCTGCGCCATGCACCTGGCTAGCCGGGGGATTTTTGGCTTACTTGGGCGCCATTGCGGGGGCGGTTCTAGATTTGTCGGTTTTAGAAACCTATTTTCCCTACTGTAAAATGTGATTATATTTGTATCGATGGCATTGGTTGGGGGTGTAATGTGAGTTTGACCGAGGATAACGATCGATGCCCTTTGTCACCGTTCTTCTTCTCTCCAAGTGGGAGGATCTCTTAAAAAATACAGGCATTGACCATTACTAACTAAGTACTAATTATATGTCACACCCTCTAAATATTTATATTTATGAACGGAGAAAGCTAGTATTGGTTAGGAATATAGATCTTTTATGGTTACTAACTAGCACGTCCAACAAATATACCAGTGGCTGCTAGTGTGACACCCGTAATTAGACAATCCTAATAGACTTGGTACATGATCAATCCTACTCCGTCCATTTTTCTAATATTTGATAGGGTTGACTTTTAATCACGTTGTTGACCATTTGTCTTATTTAAAAAATATATGTAAATATATAAAAATATAAGATATGTTTAAAATATCTTTAATGATAAACCAACTCATAAAAAATAAATAATATTTGCATAAATTTTTTAATCAAGACAAATGGCCAAACATATATTTAAAAGTCATTTGTCTAAAACATTAAAAAACGAGTACATGTTACTCAGGCATCCGTATGTGGGGGAGGTCATGCGGTGTCAGCTAAAGAGAGAAAGAAAATGAATAGTGAAGGAACAAATGTACCAACAGTGGACGGCATCTGATCTTAACGAACAACACGACGATAACAACTCAACAAAGTAAGCATGTCTGATTAGTTTATAAGATACGTGGGTTAGGGGTGCGAGAGAGTGGGTGTGGAGGTGCCAACTTAACAGGAAGGTCGTAGTAGATGAAAACTTAATGGTTCACCAAATAGGGCAAATTGGGGGCGCTAGCTAGTGGTGCCACCTCAACTATAGAGAGGAGAGGAAGAGTGTAATTTGTCAGTGTCAAAAGTGGGGTCTTCTCATCGCAGCGGTTAAAAGAATGGGGCGGTGGATGAGGAGAAGGGTGGCAGCGGGAAGGAGCACACGGCGGCCCTTGCCAACGTCGACGAGTCAAATAAGGATCTATTTACACCCATCTATATATACTCATCAATACATCTATTATTATTATATTACTTCAAAGATAACTCGAGAAGGAGCGACCAAGTTCGTTTTTGGAGCCCTTGAAATTGATACATGCATTAATCAGAGAACAAGACTATAAGAGATGAAAATATTACTTTTTTAGTTAAAAATAAACCGTGTTATTCGTAGTTGGTTTGAATTGTAGAAGTGCATCTATGGGAGTGAGATATAAAATCCATGAATAATTACGGAGAAATCCATTTCATGCATAATAAAATATATTCAAAACATCGCGTTTTGAATTTTTAGTGTTCCTTTGCATAGTGATAATTTGTCGTGCATAGTTTAGTAATTGCGCCGTATTTTATTGTGCAAGGGACACGTACGTTCTGCCTTAATTAGCTTAGAGTTTTTCAATTCTGGGCCTACCATGCATGAGACGATGCATCATGTATGATGTATGTGTATAATATCTGGCCCGCCACTATATTATTTAATAACGGCCGCACAACGAGTAGAGTTTTAGGCATTATCGAGCAGTGGTCAGATAATACTAATAAAGCAGAAACTCGCAGGAGTTTATGGTCACGGTCGATTGACTTGGGGCCAATGCCCAATGGCCAATGGCAATTTAGACTTAATTATGAAAAGAAGATTAGACCACCCAACAGCATAACAAAGATATGTTTCGCCTCTTTTTAGAATTAATATGCTTGTGACCATGTGCACGACAAAGACACAAGTTTATTATTGACATTAATATGTTGCTTTAGACACAGGTCATCGTATGCCGTCACACAATTACTTTGGGATAATCTGTCCCTGATTCGGCGTTTGCTTTATTTATATGGATGTATATCAAATGAATTAGATAAATGACGGAAGCACGAGGATCAAGAGAAGTAGAGAACTATAATACATATATATGTTTGAAGTATATTCTCCACAAGAAAATATATGCAATATATATGAGCTATGGGGTGAAAATTTACAAGCGCATATACCTGTTCAGTAATAGTGGAAAATCCAGGACTAATTAAAATTTAAGAGGTGTTCATAAATTGGACAGAGCTGTATATACCTTTTTTTTACAGTGAAACTATAATTTTAAATTCAGAAAGACTACCGGTACAATTTGTTTAGAAATTTATTGGTGGACGGATGTAGTCGCACTCTTTTAAATTTGACGCTAACTTAAGAACGTGGATACCTAGCAGTATTTGAATGTTGATGCACAAAGTCATGCACATATGACTTCATGATATGGGGTTGTTTGGTTGGCACCCTCATTTTGCCTTTGCTTAACATACTTTTTTGCTAATTTGGCTAACATTTGGCTAGTAAAATTGAGACCACATCTTAGACAAAAGAAAACAACCTTGACATACTTTATGTCTCAATGACATGTGGGGTATAGATTAAATGAAAAAGAATCTTGCCACAAGTGTGCCACCAAATAAACAAATACCTAAGATGGCTAACTTAAGTTGTGGCAAAGTAAGACAAATTGAAGGAGCTAACCAAACAGCCCAAATAATATGTTACAATGCCTATAGTTACCGAGAGGTATAAAACAAAATAAATCGTTTATTTTAAGAAGCCACGATGAATGGATATATAGTAGGGCCGGTGCCGGGTACAATGGGTTTAGCCGGATCGTACCCCTCAAGTCGATCTCTCTCTCTCTCATGATGAACTGTAGCGGATAAAGACATGACACGCCAGACTGCTCGCAAGTGTGAGATTAGGCCGGCCGCTAATTGAAAGCTTGAAATAGTGTCGGTGCTAGCCAGTCAACTCGATCGACTTAATGTTTCTATGTTATTGCCATCTTTTTGTCGTGCGACTGATGGGTAGGCACAGCACTGTAGTCGATCTTTCTCTTTTTTTTTCAGTAGTGCGATATGGCATGCTTATATTTGTACTAAGTTTAAATAACCCAGCTAGATATTGTGTGAAGTAGGTGCACACAGAGACTTGTTGATTATCCTGTTGTTAACAATTTTAACTGTCGAAGTTGATCCACAGATCGATTAAATGCTATTTTTTAGTTATTTCTTTTTTTGAAAATTCAATTCAACCTTTATGTCTTCCACTGTTAAATAATTATAATGCATGATCAAAATACTATATATTGGCTAGAGATTAGCATGCATTTGCAGTCAACATGAGTCTCGATCGATCTATCGGTCGGGTGGTGGTGACAACCATATACATTTTTTAATCTGATGGATCTCATCACGATCACTCAGCTTTGATTGAGAAAATAACATGTGAAAAATTGTCAAGATAACCCAAAGGCGTGTAATAGTGTTGCCTTGGTTAGAAGGTCGACCAGCTGCACTAACTGAGGCCCCGTTTGGGTTTTTGGGGGTGGAGTGGAGCTGTGGAGCAGAAAAAACCAGCTCCACCCCCGTAGTTCATTTTGTAGGAGCAGCTCTCTAGATTCCGCTCCAGAAAAACAAGAATCTAAACTGTTTGGTACAGCTCCTGCTCCAGGTAAGTTGGAGTTGGGGCAGAAGCTGTCCAAAGGGGGCCTGAATCTCAGTCTCAGCTGACAGAGAGGTCGAGTATTGGTAAGCTTAATTAAATTGATTAATTAAATGAGTCCACGTGCTTGTTTTAATGACTTGATCGATCGATCATTTTCCTCTTGGGTCAGAATCAAAATTTTAATAATAATGTTTATTCGATGCTGGCCTAATTTGACTTTGCTCAATTAAATAATTAATCTAGACAGCTCTTCTTTTCTTCAACAAGTTCTGTTCTGTCTGATACTGACACATACAATCCCCTCTCCTCATCTAACCACGTGCATTGCAGATGGCAGCTATTACGTGCAGGCTTGTTCTGATTTCTGGCAAACGATGAAGAGACAGAAGGAGAAGAGGATGAGATTTGAACTAACAGGGCTAGTTTTTTCACGGTTGATCTGTATTAGGTGATATATATACGGCTGCCATGAGTTATTTCTAGTACAGAAAAGGAGGATCAAATGTATGATGAAATTGTTGTCTTTTATGGGATGATGAAAATATTGTTGGGATGAGAAACAACACGTATCCATGTTAATTAATTGTTTTGAGAGCGAAAGGAATAGTTAGTAGAACCACATGCCCTTTTTTATAAAGCGAGAATCGACTGAAATATACATGAAGGGTCGACATTTAGGTTGATTTTGATGTCGACTAAAATTCAAATTAAGTTAGATATATATAATTCTATTTGATGCTTTCATGTTTTTCTGCTTTCCCGTTTCAGTTAATTTATTTTTGTTGGTCATGGAATTTTCTTTAAGCAGTATAAAACATATGTTTTTTTTGAGAATGTATAAAACATATCTTAAAATAGAGAATAATGATTCGTGTGAGGATATATTAAACTAGTCTCATATTTATGCCTCAGATCGTTTAGTTTCTTCACACCTTGAAATATTTTGGAGTTGGTGAGGGTGATGGTGCCTGCTGTTAGAGAAATCATTTGGTTCCCACAACTCATAAGCAATATGTGTTACACCAAAAATACTAATCATGGATTGATTTGACGTAATCTGTAACCTTTTTGTTTGATTTATAAATGAAAATATACTATGCGTGTTTCCCCACTGTTTCTAGGTAAAAAAAAAACAAAAATACCAACAAGTAACGGTGATTGCAAATTTGTTATGCAAACCTTCCTTTATTTTTCATTTGAACTCCACCAGCTTCTCTGTCACATCCCTCCGGTCATGAACAGGTACCTCATCTGCCCAACAATATAATTATTTTAAAACCATGTAAAGTTAAATGTATTGCCAATAGTGAAAACAATAAAACAAGATCACATAGGAACATTGAACAATAAAAAAAAACTATTACAATATGGAGTTTCTTATTAATATTAGTGGTCGTACTAGCATCTCGAAAAATATATTAAGATAAAAAAATGTACTTTATATTATTGGACCGATGAAATACGAAAAAAAGAATAAAGCGGTTCTAGTTTTAGATCGACTCATGAAACAGCATCCTGGCCATCCCTCTGGTTGTTATTGGGTAAGCTAATTAGGAACGAAACCAAACCGGTCAAGGGCCGGGGTTCATTTGGCACATGCTCTAAATCCCATAGGTTCTTGGTCCTGCGTCACGGTGTCATTTCCGTTGAGGTTTAACTTTTATAAGGTGGATGAGCAAGGGGGACAGAACCGCTGAATCTGTCAAAAAAGTTGAAAACTTCTTTGCTGTTTTTATACAGGGATGAACATTTCTGCATCTGTGAAGTGATTGGTTTGCTTGGATACTTTTTGGTTGTCACGTCGTAAGGCATCGGCTGTCCCAGAAGCTTAACTGAAAAAATCACCTTTCTCTCCCTGTTCGAAACATGTCGCTTTTGCTCCCATAGAGGCTCAACTGAAAATCACCTTTCCCTCCCTGTTGGAATTACGTTGCTTTTGCTCACATCGATTTATTGGGTTTGGGTCACGTGAACGCTTAAGATGGAACCTGTGCGCCAATTGGTAGACAAGGGAATGGATGATTGTTTGGTTGTAAATGCCACAAGTTGCCCCGCCAGATTTTTAGTGGCACTACAGTTACTTAGGGCACCCACAATATTAAGGGCCTGTTTAGGAGAACTTTAAGATTCTGAGAAGCAGCTGTCTGGTAGCCAGCTTCTGAGAATCTCGAAAAGCTCTGAAACCCAGCTTCTCCAGCTTCTGGCTTCTTAGTTTATTTTCCAGAATCTGTAACTACAGCTTGTCCAGAAGCTGTGAACTGTTTGGGGCAGCTTCTGCCAGCTGCAGCTTTCTGCAGCTAGCAGAAACTCCCCAAACAGGCCCTAAGTGTAAACTGCTCTCTATAAGCCTATATAAATAGTAAAAACAACAACTCTTTCAACAGTGCTCATAGGTGTAGGGTTTGCGTGTGTGCGTTCACAGGGATGATTGTAAGTGCGTTATGAATGTGTACGTACGTTGTACTGTGTAATTCTTAAAAAAAAATCAATAGTGACCGTATGGTAAATTATTTTACTTCTACTGTCTTGCTTGGCATGGGAAGCATCGTGGATGGTGGCGTGGGGCCCACTTAACTTTGAACTGAACACTATTGGTTCTCGGTAGTTGTGACGACAATTTCTCTTTCTTCTCGTTTATTTATTGGAAAAAAATTGACATGGCTTATTATAGAGAGTCACTAACGACCCATTGCGGGTGCTAGACAATCGTTTGGTTTCTTATGATACTAGCATGCCGCATTTTCTTACTTAATTGTGCCTAAATTCTTGCTATCATATTGTTGCCACAACTTGACTCAAGCAAGTCAAGGCAAGTTAACCATGAATCAACACCCCTCAAATTGGAAATGATTCGAATCTCTAGCTACTTGTATTATCCATAGAAATTCGACTATGACTTGCAAATTTATACTCATGACTCAAGTTGACTAATTTTGACTGACATGCTAGAAAGAAAAAATCCTTTAAAAAAATTTAATTCGTCCCTAAACTCTTTTCTTTGCCTCATCTCAAACAAAATCACTTTTATTTTTTATTCTGGTCCAAGTATGGCAACAGAATAAGAGAACCATGCTGACAGAAACTACTGGATGATGTAATTTTGGAAAAAGTAAGTTGAGTAAGCAAAAGTTTAAGTTTCATAATAGATAAACTGACAGCATACGCTAGATATTTTGCGAAGACAAAACATCATAAGCTTTGCGTCTTACAGACAACACTAGCAAAAGTATGTTACGGTATGATGTCAAAAATCTAGACAAATGCCTATATATCATTTTTTGGTAAACAAATTTAATTAGCAAAGCGTCAAACATTAACTAACAGTGAATTTCTAGCCTCATAAAATCTATATGATCTCATCCAAAATTGTACGCCAAAAGTCAAAACAGTACTGGTAAGTAATTTAACACCCTTCAACTTCTTTGGTATGAACAGAGGCATATATCCTGTGAAATTTGTCCACTCTTGTCATTGTAAACACAAAACAGTATCTTGCTTGGTTTTCTAACCCTCTATTGAGCTTTGGGAGAAACCAAATTAATGATGATGAAGCTGCCTTTACACAACGTTAAGACGAGTTCAATGCATCAAGCTGGCGCTGGAGTTCCTCAAGGTCATCATCATCAATAGCACCAGATGTAACTGGAGCAACTGGTTCTTGGTAGGAATCAGCATTTGGAAGTTCGCGGACAAGGCCTTCAGGGAGGCTATCTGTATGATTTTTGAAGTGGTAATTGGTTTTACAAATCCAAAATGTGGCAATAAGACGATATCTTTGCTATAAGTAAAAATGGATCACCTGTTCCAGTGCTTAGAATGCTCGGTGTCGCTGTGTCACTGTCATCAACGACACTGGACAAGAATAAATTTTGAAGTTAGCAATGCTACAAAAGCTTCTCCAGAAAATATTTATCAAGCATGCCAAGATGTAGTACTGCAGGAAAGAAAAACAGATATTTGAGGTACAATTAACACCAAAGTGCAACCCCTAGTAGACTAGTTTGTGAATCCTACAATGATGAGGAAAGAACAAACTTAGCATTAAACATTGTCGAACACATGCAATCCTGCAAGCAGGGTGCCTAAGAAATGATGTGTGTTTGAGCATGGGGTGCAAAGCTCTACTCAAGTCCACTATCTTGTCAGCTCCATTGACCACCAGTAACCTCTGATGACTTGAGTTACGTAAACATTAGCATCGTTGATTACACACATCCTAATTATTATTTCTCGGCAGTTATTACATTTAGACACACCTGAGTTCCTATGTATTTGTCTGTCAAGGAATTCAACCAATATGAGGAGAGAAATTAAATGGGATTAAGTACATGTGGAATGACTTGCCTAATATTCCAGTCATTATCTAGATGGACTGGACATTCATCTGCTGCTGATGCTTCAGCTTCCATCTTAGCTTTTGCTGCTGCATCTCTAGCAGGTTTTAATTGCATATACTCTTTCTACAAAATTAAAAAAAACACAAGAATATCACTCTCAGTCCTTGACAATGTCATCAATGCAAACATAGAGATGACACAATGGGAGAAGGCAGCACCTGTCTCTGAACACATGCTGGATTCGAACACTGTGGATTTGGTTTCATTTCCATTGTTGGAAAATAATCCTTAAGTGAATTGTATCCCTGCACAATCAGAAGGCACCACAAGATGTAGAAACTAACAAAGAACTGTTTGAAAGTGGGTGAAATTACGATGAATCAGAAACAAAGTCAGACGCAATGGAGCACCCTTCTCGTGTGAAAAGCATACCATGTAGTTCTCTTAAAAAAGATCTGATCTTGTGCAGTTACATAGAAAAATAATAATAAGTACAGATTTAGCACAGCAATTCTTATACACTTAAGAATCCACAACGAACAGGAAAAAATTACTCCGAGTGTACTGGACTATCACAGTTTAAATTTATGCAATTACCAGGTAAGGGGAAACTTGTCCAAACTTCAAGAGATATTTCAGAGCATTCTGGACTAGGAGACCAGCAACAACACCCTGCAAAGAACATATTTATCAGAAAAAAAAACGGTGATAGGGAAGACGATTGCAAGTTGATGCTAATGATTTAGGCATTTAGGAGGGTACTACTGCAAGAATTGTAATGAAAATAGGAGTAAAACCCTATGCTTAGATGTAAAGCCTACAATATGCTATCACATGGAGCTGTAGTGCTCAGCACTCCGTGCACTGGATTGCAATTATTTTCAACAATGAGGGAAAACAATTTTTAGTAAGACAACAATACAAACAAGTCTATTAGATGCAAGCATGATATATTCTAGGCCTGGAATCAAAAGTGCAGTAGTAATACTTGTTAACTGGTAAGGCCTAAAACAAAATATACAACTATACAAGAGTTAAAGGCCGCTAGACCACTACACAACTATAACCATTCCAATTCAAGCTTCCACATAGCTTTAATCATACATTTCTCCGTATCAAAGGAGAAAAGGATGAGAACTAAACTGAACAAAAACTAGAAGGTTACCATCGTAGTTGGCAAAGAGGCAGCACAAACACCTTCCCGCTTTAGTGTGCGCTCATCCACTCCAGATGCTACAACCTATATGCAGAGGTACCACAAACAGGTTTAGAACACGATAGAGAAGTAAATATGCAAATACAAGAAGTGTGTGGGTACACAGGACACCTCTGCGAAACTAACCTAGCCATGCAGAATGCGAAGCAATTACTAAAATGTTCATCCACAATCGAAATAGTCAAATGTATAAAAACAGTCCACTAAGAAAGTAGTAAATTCTGGGTAAAGAAGAAGAGTAGAAAATCTGAAATTCATAAGAAATTACCAATGGAGGAGCACATGCAAAACATGCTGTTTCACCAGGAACGAGCAATTGTATATGACCAGAAACAGCATCTTCTGATACACCTGATGCATAAAGTTCTCATGTCACATGCAATCAATGTAATAAGAATATTATGAATGAAAGGTATCAGCATGAATTGGGGTTATGTCAGAACTGATATGTTCAAAAAAAAAACTAAGGTCTATTTAGGCAATCAAAATTAAATCAAGTTTAACATCCACACCATTTTACCAAGTGCATGTGCATTTCCATCTAATGTACTCCCTTGCATGTGAAACAGAGGTAGTATTAAAGGGTACAAGAATTTACATAAGCAGATCCTCCATATTCCAGTAGCATGCACATAACTTCCATAGCAATTAGATCTAATTACATTAGCAGCAATAATATATGTGCTTGAGCAATTGCAAACTGCAGACTAGTGTGCAGTACATATACAATAAAAACTCACAACAAAGGGTGATAACCAAAGTATATTGCAGATGTGTTTAGCCAATGAACATGTCGATGTATGGCAATGTTATGTGACTTCTAAGGGCAAGGTGGATTACCAAATTTCACATGCAATTTTTAAGTTATCAAATGAGAGAGAACAAAAGCACAAGATATAACTATTGCTAATATACTTATTACTGATGTTTATAAGTACTACATTAAACAACTTATTTTATTCAGTAGGGCAGTGTCACTAGCTGAGTTTCTTTTTCTTTTTTTACTTACCAGACTCCATCCACGTCTGGCCAAGTTCATTGCATGCCTGAAAAAATAGGTATAAACAACAAACGGTGCATCACTGAACTATGCAGATGTACTACCATTGTGCATCTCGTGGATCTATAGTTGACAAGTCATGCACAAGGAGAAACAATGATATGGTTGACAAGTCATGCACAATATCGTGGACTTTTCACTACACACCTGATTTACGACCATACGAGCTTCATAGTTATCAACACAGCTCAAAACAAGATCAACTCCAGTGTTATGCCCGTCAGAGCTTCTGGCTTTGAGACTTCCTAGAAATGTTTCAAATCCCTTCACTGTAGTAATATTTAATGAATAGCTCTGCACAAAGAACAAGTATAATGTTTGTCTGCATAGGCAGCAGGAATAAAAAAATATACTACAGTATATTAATCCATCCAAGGTAGCATCAAATGGAAGAATTTCTATTCTAAATGAAATTCTGAACATCATACAACATTCACCATACAGGAAGCAATGAAAAAACAGACATTTGTAAAAGATGGTGAACAAGTCCGTCTAATCAAATTAACTAGGAGGATTCGCCAGCTCATTACAAACATTGGGAAGGAAAATTATTACTTACACAAAAAAAAAACAAGAACCAGAAGTTTATATACTAATCTTACTGTGCATTTTAAACATAAGGAAAGAACCATTTAGGTGGAGATGAAAAAGGATAACACTAGTTCCCACCTCCAATGCAACATCAGGATTTATTCCAGATAGTGTCTGCACAGCAGCATCTGTCTTGGTCATTCCAACCTAATTACATAGGGATGGTATATAAGTCATCATCTGAATGGACATTGTGATGATTATAGAATGGCAGCTGTACATAGAAGCTCCGCAAAAGAGTATAAATAATAATATTTCAAAAATACAACTTGCAGTATAGATTAAGAACATATGATAAAATTGTATAAAGAAAAGATAAGACAAAATACACATAAAAGCCAAAAGCTTGCCTGGTCTGGGCGAAAGAATAGCCTATTCATGTTGGCCAGCTCAACTGTATCGTAGTCATACAACAAAAGACGGCCAATGCCACACCTAGTGAGCATCTCTGCAGCAACACTACCAACACCACCTATACCCTGCAGAGCATTTATGCATAGAATAAGGTTTGTTCTCCTGAGCTAAACCTACAAATATTTGTGCGGACAACAGAAACTGACATTTTTATCCATGAATTATCGATTGAAAAATTGTATAGTTGTCTACTACTCCCTCCATCCTTTTTATATATGACATTGGTTAGCTCATTTTGAAGCTAACCAACGTCAAATAAAGAAAAACAGAGGGAGTAGTATATATGTTTTGCTGTTTCACCAATATTAAAATTTTGCATGAGCACATTTTGAAATGTGATGGAATATGAATTTTGCGCAGAAATGACAGTGGGAGAAGCCAAACAAACCATTGTTTATCTTACCAATTTAATCAGGTATTAGTGGGAACCTGACAATATTGTTGATCTGTACCATGTATTTGTATGAACTGTGAAAGCTCCTACTGTCAAGTGAAGGTGAAATAAATGCAATAACTAGCCATAAAAGTACTATTTCTGTCAAATAAGTTTGAAACCATCGTTTAACACCACTTCTTACGACACCTAGTGTCTGTTCCTATATGACTGTCCAAAATCAATACTGAGCATGTGCAAGTGTTGTAATGTCTGCCTAAAGAATGCAGGTTAAGCTATACGACTGTCCTAAAGATACATAGGATTAGAGATTCTGGTGGTTTCCAATATAGTATATGAACCTGAGATTAACCCTAATATGGAGAAACAAGATTACTTCAAACATGTATCAGCACTACATTTACTTTGATCAGGCAAAGCAACTTGCATTTGAAAATTTCAAAACTTGATAAATGCGACAACACTTGTAGTTACATCCTCTCATGTAAAACAGAACTTAAAACAATTCAATTCTGTACCAATTTTCCGAGCTGAGTTACTGGTAGAGATTCATATGTGTATCAAGTATCAACAGTTCATTCCAACGGAGCAAGAGGTGCTTACAACAATGGCGACAGAGTAGTCACGGATGCGCTCGTAGTTGTCGACGATCCCCATCCGCTGCAGCGCCATGAGCCTGCTGTAGGGATTGCTGTCCACCACCTCCGCGCTCATGTCCTGCACACCAGCCCACACCCAATTCTGTAACTGTACGAACTTTTCACTCCCAATTCAACCTCCACCCCAGAAACCCCTAGCAATCTCAGCGAACCGAAAACCCAATATCTGCCCCCAGATCGTACCTTGATCTTGGACCGTGCAGCAGCGCCTGCCGCCACCGCCACCGGGGTCACCATCCCCGCCACACGCTCCCGCATCTAGCAAGCCAGATCCACGAGTTAGAGCCCACCGAGAAGCGGGAGAGGCAGAGGCACAATGATCTACAGGGGGGGTGCGGGGCGTTACCCGATCGATGGCGGCGGGGTCGGGGCGCTGCTTCAGCGCGTCCAGGTCGCGGAGCAGCGCGCGCAGCTCCTCCTCCATGGCCACCGGCGGGAGAATCGCTGCCCACCACCTCGCCGGCCTCCGCTTGCCGCGTCGCCGCCGGGAGATGGAAGAGGAGACGAAGTGAGAGAGAGAATGAAATGGTAGGTTCGGTCGGGAGCTTTTCGATGGATGCCTCAATCGACTATCGAGGCTGAGCTGACTTGAGATTCCGGCGGAGAGCCAAGGCGGCGGCGATGAGTGACGTGGCGGACGAGGGGGGGCTCTGACGTCCCGAGAGTGACGTGGAGGTTGTACACGTCGGAGGTGGCAGCCACGTCTGTATAGGATTTGTCATTTCGGCCCGGGATAGGAACATCCAGCCCAGCCTCTTCAACTAGGCCCATTCAAACCAGGGAAGACCGCAAGAGCATTAGGTCATGCTCAATGGGATGTTTAGATAGGTGCTTATAGAAGAAAACCGGGTTTTGTTTTGCCAGCGTGGCCGTGCGCGGTCACCACTAGCGAGCGCTTGCAGGAAAAAAGGATGTGCGGGCGAAAGCGCCTCAGCTGCGATCTTGTCGTTCCCCAAAACAAACTATCTAATGTAGGTTCATCTTGCACCATTGTGCCATTGAGATGCTTGCAGGGCTCTAATTAGTTAACCATCTATAAAATAGGCGTTCTCTATTGAAGATTAAAACTCTTAAATAGATGCTAACAAATATTTTTTTGTCTAAGCATCCATTTAAGCATCTGTATCATTGCCATGGCCTTATAAAACGATCAGGCAGGTGTTGAGTTGCACCGCTTGGCATCAAACAATCTTACTCCAACGTATCACTATCCAATAATATAGTTTTGACTTTTTCTTGCATATTTGACCATTCATCTTATTTAAAAATTACAAAAAAATATATAATTTGTTTGTAACTTACTTTATTATCAATAATACTTTAAACACCATATTTGTATTAATTTTTTTTGAATAAAATAAATGGTCAAACATTTTCATAAAAAAGTCAAAACCCTTACATTATAAAACAGAGGGAGTATATTTTACGACGGGTAGTACCTAAACAGCGGCGATGGTATAATTAGTTGGTCCTCGTTGATTTCTTCCTCCCTGTCTTCTTTCTTTCTACCTAGCCCTAGAACCTTCTAGCATCTTCTTGTCCTTTGTCCTTGGGCACTTTAGCTCCTCTTCCTCAATTTTGCAACCAAATTATCATAAAACTTGCACAAACCATCCTAGAACTTGCTTGTTTGAAAATTGGTGAAGAGGTTGCTAACAAAGCAGTATTAGAGGCTAAGGCCAAAAAGGTTTATTTCATGGGAATCTTTTTATGGAGGCATTGAGGAACCAACGGTGGAAGAGTGAAGAAGTATTGGTCAAGAGAAATGTTCATCCGAGCAACGTCCACCAACTGTTTGACGACACACCAATCTTATTAAAGAAGTTTGAGTAAGACATTCTTCTTATCATGGTTGAAGAGAACGCAGCATGTGACCACGTGACAAAGCGGTGTATATGTTACATGATCTGATAACATTGATCAAATCTTGAAGAAATTGGAAGTAAGTTGGACCAAGGCTTTCAGGGAGACAACCATCACCTTCGATGCGAACAAAACTGCCTTCCAAGATGCCTCATCTCCTCCTCACTAGGCACCACCTTCTCTGATCCCCATTACTTGCTAACAAAAGTGTGACAGCAACACTCAGTCGATGGCTAGCTCAAGCTACATCAATGAGTAGCCTACTTTGGTTAGTTGCCTTGGATCCGCGGAACTGCAAGAACAAGGACCAATCCCCCAATACTGTCACCAAGGACCTTCCAATGGTCACACCTGCGAAGTGATCTACAATTTGCCTAGCTCGACTCCATGATTGGCGTCAACGTGTGGAGATTATGAGTACCACATATCCACTTGGCAAGTATGTCCGACTACAGTATGAGGTGTATAGAGAAGACATAACTTGCTATAGGTTAGGACTTAGATGTCATGTTGTCTTGTCTTGTTTACTACAAGTGGTTTATAAAATTTCGGCTGATTACTGCCATGCATAGAATAAGAAAACCCAAGCCATGTCTGATTGGATTCCCCTTTAACTTGGTTCCTCACCTTTTATAAACCTTTTATAAAGGAAGCTGGTAGTCCCTCGAGGATATCGAATATTTTCACCACAATACTGATGGAATACAAACACCATAACACCAAAATAGGAGTAAGCTATATTACCTCTTGTCAAGGAGGCTTAAGCTTGATCAGCCTAATCCAACTATGGCCTGAGAAAGCCCAAGCCGGCATAGCCCGGCTGTGCATTAGGCTAGGCCCATGCCTAATTGTTGCAGCCCGCAAGTCCGAAAAAAGCCTAAGAAAGAAAAGCACCGGCCAAGAAAGCCCAGGGGCTAGGCTCAGGCTTTATTTATATATGGCTTAGTGTCGGCCGGGCCGACCTCAGGCCTAGGTTTTATTTTTTGCTCTTTTTATAGGCCCAGGTGGAATTTTAAACAGGCCTACTAAACTTATATAAACTCGTGTCTTTCGTATCCATCCACTTTTGATCCTCGTGTTTAACCTAAAAGTTTGTTGCCAATGAATTGGATCCTAGCGCCGTTCCCATCAACGTTAGCCCGCTACCAATTCACTATCACAACACTTTTCTAATTGGGAGGAAGATAATAGCAATAAAATATAATGATGCTATTTAATTGAAATTCATTAGTTATTAGTCACTAGGCTAGGCCCATGCCTTGTCCTCTTTGAAACGCAGAATTGTAAACACACAGGAATAGAATGTCATATCTCATTCAATTTCTATAGGATTTCAAAACACAGAAAAAATTCAAAACAATCATTTGATAGACACACAAAAAAAACGGAGGAATTAGGACACATGAAAAGCAAAAATTAGATAAGACCTCATGCTTTCTTTTCTCTAAAATTCCTTTAGAATAGCCCAATTCATAGGAATTTCAAAAGAATTGATAGGAATCAATCCTTTGAATCAAAGGGCTTCATAGGATTATTTCCTATAGAAAACAAATCCTCCACAATTTCTATAGGTTTCCTTTGTTTTAAAGGAGGCCTAAAAGTTTTTTTTTGCGGGGATTAGTTAGTAGCCACTAAGTATTGACTAATGATTTTAACCGACCTTTTGCGTGCTCTCCACACCGTCACCATGTCTGCCATACAAGGTTCTGCACGCTGCTCGGGCTTGTCTGCACGCTGCTCGGGCAGCGGCGAGGCCGAAGAGAGGAGGAAGGGGTCTCAGGAGTCTGGACACGGTGGTGGGCACTCGGGCGCCGGGTTGCTCGTATGGCTCGTGGGCGCTCAGGCGCTGTGCAGGTCGCCCGTTGTGCTGGGAGGTGGGAGCAGCACGGACGGGAGAGTTCTAAACCTTCCGGCACGCTAATTTTGGCACTTGCAATCATAACTGCTGCGTAAATATCATTAACCTGTAATTTGCTCGCCGAATCCGAATGAAGGAATGAAGGGTCGATTGAAAAGTCATACCAGCCCCTTTTTTTCGACGACACTACTGGTATTAACACGCAACAGCTAGATAGCTTGTTTGGGATGAACGGAGCAGCGAGAGAGAGCAGCATCGAGGCCCAGCCAGGAGAGGAGACACAGGCAACACCGTTAAGCAACAAGCCCCTCTCGTTAATTCGGTTGCACTTCACTTCGTGCTAATCCCTATGCAGTAAACCACACACCCAGTGGCAGCAGCAAGCAGCCGTCCGATTAATCAACGATTTAAGCATGCATTGGTATTGAGGATTAGTTGAGTAGGGAAGACACATGCAATCCGGAGGAACAAGCTAGTAGGAGTAGCTAACTACTCTCTTGGAATGTACCATGTGCATGCTTTTCCCGAGTAGCATACGTGCGTGTGGGATCATAATAGTTAACAAGGGAATTTCGGCTAATACCCTGGCTGTTCTGATCAGGGTTAGTTATGATATTGATCCCAAGGGAATGAATTCAGTACATGGAACACATTTTAAAACTTTTGATCGGATACATGGAACTTTAAAACTTTTGATCGGCTTGTTGCTTTCCTTCACTGTCACTCCGTTTGTCAAACTTCATGGCAGTGCGCCACTCTTTGTTTGGTGATATCTCGGCACTGAATGCAGAGGTGGTGTCTTCTTTCCCCTCAAATTCATGAAATCGTTTTTTATATCAAACACCAGTAGCAGAAGAGTACATGTAATTCCTTTTCCGCGTTGGGAAAAGCAGCCGAGTGCTTTAAATAAAAGGGACGAAATGGAACTGGCCAGCGTCCTTATGAGACAGTTCCAATATAGAATTAATATCATGAATTCAATATTCAAGTCCATGTATATTAGTACGAGAGTTCTGTGTATATAGACAAATATTATTACTCTTTCCTGGCCCTAATATTATATGACGCTAGTTCATTATTGAGAAATTAGAATCTTGAGTAAATTAGAAAGGAATAGCTACAGCAAGAATATCGAGTGTCAATATATGTGTTATAGTTTGTACCGGCAAATAATTCATCGTGCATAATTTAGACTATTGATTATTTGTTTATTTATTGGAGCACCGCGTCCCTACTGGAATTAATTTAAATAAAGTATGCCATAGATTTTGAGTTCAAAATTATTATACTCAAGTTAAAAAAGTTATGTATATTTATACTGATCATATTATTAACTGGAAACTACATGTACGTATACAGAAAACATATACAAACAACTATAATTTGGTAAAGCAATGCTATAAAAAAAATATCGAGGGTGCATGGAAAGTACCACCGCTAAAGAGTTGGTCCAGATCTGGTAATAGGGACGTGTCGGTTTCTTTTTTTTCCCTGTTGTTTTAGTTAAAAAAAATAATACAACAGATAGATCAAAATCAGGTTAGCCCATCAAACCATATATCAGCACCAATGTTCAATATATTTAATAAGTACCACCTCTAAAGCTCTAATCACTTATATTTGTCATTTCGGATAAATAATTTTGGGGCGGTGCATAGCCTAATTGATGAGCTATTTTTAGGGTTTCGATATCTTCAGTGGATAAATATTTTTGTACTTATAACGTTGGCTATATTAATTGTCTTCCGTGTTCTTGAGCACAATAGGGGTTTGTATATTTAGACCCTTAACTATATATCCTAGTCTGGGTTAGCAATCTTGGTAAGCAAATATAGACATATAAGAAAGAAATCGGGCATATACTACCCAGATTGCACCTTCAATGTATATTTTTTTTTTCTAATTTTAAGCCTCTTTTTTATGATGCAACCATCTAGCATTTCTTCGTTTCACAAACAAATCAAATTAGGCCTTTCAAATTGATGTTGTAATTATAGATAAGAACTAAATTAATATTGAGCAACAACGATATGATAATATCGTACGTCCATACATGTACGCTGCAGTCCTCCGCCAACTGCGATGTCTTTTCTAGAAAAACAATAAAACTTGAAAGAAGCTTCCTTTATTTATTAATCAAAAAAAATCCTTTAGGTTGTTTCATGTCTATATATATGAATTAGCATGAAGGAGTTAAGAAGATTGCTTAAGCGGGAAGGTAGCGTTAAAAGATAACACGAAATAAACAACTGCGAGCTAGAGTGGAGTGCTCCCGGCCGATTGACCTGGTAGGCGGTAGCTGTTCTCTCGTCCAATATAGATTGCTTGAGCTGGGTCACATGTCAGTTACTCAGTTGTCTAATCCGAGCTGGATCAGTTATTAGTAGTGACCATTTAACTGTGGTTTAGCCAAGTCCAAATCCAATATTTGCCGGGCCACTCCTGCCGGCCCTCCTCTTGTTCCCTGCAAATGCAACTGCCAGAACTTCACCTCACGTTTTCTCTTGGTTATGTTTTAGCCCACGAATATATTGTATCAATGGATGAGCCCACGCGTATATGTATCAATGGATGAACCCTCGCGATTCGTTATATCTACATAGGGTTGAACTTTATTCCATATAAGACAGCGACAGAACTAGAAAATTAATTTATCGTTGTCAGAACATATCTATCGATCTTATAACATGTTAATTTTACTTATACCATTATGAGATATCATATGTATAAACATTTTAACTATAAGATTTGTGAAAAGTCATCGGTGTCAGCTGACACAGATGATTATACTGTAGATCCGCCTTTGGTCTAAGGGCTCATTCTGTTCACAATATTATCGTATAACTTTTTGTAGGATTGGTCATTTCTAATGATTCCTCGTCATGCATTCGTTTAAAAGGAATCACTGAACGAAAACTATATGGAAATTTTATATACTTCCACTTTTTTGAGGAAAAACGGTCGGAAAAATATCCAATCCAACCCAATGTTTTCATTCCTTTCGCTAGGTTGCTCAACAAATATAGAAAAAAAAAGTTGTATGTTTTTCAATCATTTGGTTTGCACATGTAAATTGTTGATGTTTTTCCTATTCCTATATAATCTCTATGTTTTGAAAATTCTTTAAACCGAATAAGCCCTGAAACAAAATGATATATTGAAAGTTCTCTAAAATAAGTAGGATAATTGTTGAATAAATCGATAGAAACTTATGTTCATTTTCTATGTTAAACCGAATAAAGATATTGATTCATTGATTTTCATTTAAATTAATTTTCAAGCCTAACTCAGTACATTGAAAACATCACTTTTTTTAGTGTGAAATACTTTATTAATTAAGATCCGGTAATTTTCAATAGACTTTAGAAGCTAACAGACACCAATTATAGTATCAATTTTAGGTACTCACATGACAACATACAAATGATATATATAAAATTTACATGACAGATTCAATGAGCTATATTTGTGTAATACATTAAAGCGGTCTGCGTAGTAGTACTACACGTGAGAAATATATTACAATGGAATCAGTCCTAAATTGATGACAGAATTAGTAACTATCAAATCAAGCATGCATAATTCTAATAAATTGACATTTTTTGTGTAAAATTTTAAAGAATAAATTTGAATAAATGTATCCTTACTATCTAAAATGTGTTTTAAAAACTAGAAACAATATTAAGTCAATGTAAGGGAACTACCAACATATATTGAAATTTATGCTTTATGTATTTTACAATTATCTTAATCATATATAAAGTAGCTAATACTTTTTATGCGTTATTAAAATAAATATAATCAAAATATTACTCTAAAATTATTCACATATTATGCCACTAAAACAGTAAAAATAAGTTTGAAGCAAAGTAAATAAATGTATCTTTAGCAACAAATTAATAATCTGATCTATAGTGTAAAAAATGCATGCGAGGCAGCGAGAATATGGAATTCAATGTGGGAAAAATGATAACGTAAAAAAAAACAAACAAGGTAAAGGCAAGGTAAAGGCAATCTGGAAGTCAAAAAAGAAAGACAAACAAGGTAGCGGTAATCTGGAAGTCAAAAAGAAAGACAAATAAGGTAGCGGGAATCTGGAATTCAATGTATAATAAAACGACAAGAATACGGTTTCAGATCAATAATATATAATGTAATAAAAAGGCATACACAACATGAGGCATGGTGTTTCTAAAATTGGATGCAAGGAAACGGATTCGAATAAACAATGCATACACAATATGAGGCAGCGGATTTGCGGAATCGAATGAAGGAAACGGCTTCGGATAAGAATCTATACGCCATATGAGGCAGAGAGTTCGTGCAATTAAACAAAGGAAATGACTCCAAATAAATATAATGTGAAAACATGCGCACACATAATATGTGCAAGATGGTTTTAGTAAACAACCTAACTAAATAAAAATTGGTTTAGTTTGAAAGGCATATTCTATTTATAGAGAAAATTTGATATTTAATTAGAAAATTTGAACTAATAAAAAAGTTAATTTTCCGTTGGATGTATATATTTTTGAATAATTGCTTCATTTTTTAAGAGAGATTTTTTTTCATTCTTACTTTAAGGATATACTTATCAATTCAGATATTTTCATGCCATTCGAATTTCAGGTAGTTATATATATTTTATACAACACGTAGCTTGTTAGAATTCTATTCCTAGCAACTTATGTTTTATTACCAAGTTTGTTTTTTAGAAGATACAACAGTCCTTAAATTGTCCATCAACTCAACAATGTAGAGTGGAGGATTACAAGTTTAATAGCACCTAAAATTGAATTGCACCTTCCTAAACAAGTTAATCAGATCTAAAAATTGCATTGCACCAAAACAAGAACATATATTGTAATTTAAGTGAAGATATCTCCTCAATCGCTACCGTCCAATGAATACCGCATAGAGCTGTGATTTTCTCACATGCCAAAAATCTTGAATATTAAAGTGGCGAGGTATGGACGGTTGGTTACAGCGCAAGATTAAAAGATGAAATAAGATCCTCAGAAATTCAGAATAGCTGGCATAATGAAACAACTCCAAAAAAGCTGACACATAAAAAAGGCAGCAACCAAAGAAGGAAACAAAGACCGGCGGAAGAGATCAGATTTGCAAAATTGCAAATAAACCCTCCCGGGTTCCTGATACGGCCGGTCAATGGCGCCGCTGACCATCGCCCGCCGTACCCGTATCACTGATACGAGGGGTATTTCCGTAAAAAATGCACACACGCCACTGTCACACTCGTTGTCTCCTCCGGCTTATATAAAGCCACCTCTCGCCTTCTCCCTTCTTCACCAGCCTCAAACACTTTCTCTCTCTCTTTCTCTGCCTCTCTCTGTGTCGCCGACGTGGAGGTGGGCAGCGAGCGCATGGCGGCGAGGCGCTCCCGGGAGGAGGAGGGGAAGCCCGGCGGCGAGAAGAGGAGGAGGATTGACGGGGATGGCTCGCCGACGGAGGTGGTGAGCGGCGGCGGCAGCACGGGGGCTTTCGACGTGCTGCCCGACGAACTGGTCGTGTCCATCCTCGCTGACGTGGCCGCCTCCGCCGACTCGCCGGCTCACCTCGCCTCCGTCATGCTCACGTAAGCGCCCTGGCGGCCGCGCCGTTGCTTTCCTTTTAATTTGTTCGGTTTGGATCCGTCCTCTCTCGTGTTGTCTGATTCCGTTTTGGTTCATGCGCGGCGCGAGAAGGAAATGAGTCAGCTTTTTTTTTTTTGGGTTTTGTGGCCTTGTGGGGTGGGATTTTGATGGGATTTTTTTTGGGAGTTTGCAGGTGCAGGAGATTCAGGGAGCTGGGGAAGAACAACGTGGTGCTCGCGCGGGCCTCGGCGGCGTCCGTCGCCGTGCGCGCCGCGAAATGGAGCAACGGCTCGTACCGCTTCCTCCTCACCTGCGCCAGGGCCGGCAACGCCGAAGCCGCATACATTCTCGGCATGGTGCGTGCGCCCCAACACGCTCACGTTACATCCATTTCTCGCATGATCCATTTCTCCGTTTGATTTTTTTTTTCCTTTTGTCCCCTGCAGATAATGTTCTACTGCTACGAGAAACGGGAGTTCGGGTCGCAGCTGCTGGCGGCGGCGGCGCGGCGAGGGAGCAGCGAGGCGATGTACTCGATGGCGATCATCCAGTTCAACGGCAGCGGCCTACCCAAGGACGGGCGCAACATCCGCTTCGGCGCAAGCCTCTGCGCCCGCGCCGCCTCGCGCGGCCACATCGACGCGATCCGCGAGCTCGGCCACAGCGCCGCCGCCGCCGCCGGCGGCGACTGCAGGCCACCGGGCCCGCACACGTGCCTCTACACCGACTACGGCTGCAGCCACGTCGTCGCGGGCGGACGACGCCGCCAGCACGCGGCGAACGCGTTCCTCGCCGAGTGGTTCGCCTCGCCGCGGAGGGCGCTCGCCGCCGGGACGCGGATGTGCTCGCAGCCGGCGTGCGGGCGGCCCGAGACGCGGAGGCACGAGTTCCGCCGCTGCTCCGTGTGCAATGCGGCGGTCTACTGCTCGCGCGCGTGCCAGGCGATGCACTGGAAGACGGCCCACAAGAACACCTGCGCGCCAGTGGTCAACTGGCTCCTCGCCGCCGGCGCCGCCGCCAACGCCGACGCCAATGCCGTGGCTGCGGCGGCTGCGGCCTACATGGCGGCGATGCCGTGACGTGGCGTGACGTGTGGCCGTCGTGCGTCGATCGCCATCGTTGTCCGGGATGTTCGCTGTTCCCTCCGCTACCGTCATGGATCGATTTATCGCTCATTGATTTGTTGCCAAACCTTTTTTATGTACTTAGTTTCAATATTAGTGTTAAGACAAAAGTTTTTTTTTGTTTTTGTTTTTGGGGGGAGAAAACTAAGGTTTTGTCTCTTTTTTTAATTTACATTTCCGTTTGTTACCTCTTGTTTTGTAAAAGTTAGTCGGTGATGAAACAAAAATGCAAACTTTTTTTAAGTCGATTGTGGACTGCCATCGATTTTACGCTACAAAACAAGATTCGAAAACAGCACGAATAGGTGTAGTTACCACTTTCCAAACCTGAATTCAGCAGTAACTATGCCCAGGTCGGTTCTGGCTATCACGCAAATGGAGCGGTAGGAATCATAAAAGTAATTAAAATCTCGAGGAATGGAAACGAGCGGGCAAGCCGTGAAACGACGATGACTGACCGTCTGCTTTTTGGAACGTAACGCCCTCTGCTCTGCGAGTGCCAGAGGCAGCGTACGAGAGATTTTGGCAGTCATCATAAATTCACGAAAACAAAGTGAGCGAGTCTACTGCCGGTGTGCCAAGCGGTTCAAAAGCGGCTCACACGGGTCGTAAATTTTTGGCCTGTAGTGGTGGGATTGGCACAAGCAGGCAGGCAGGCGCAGCCAGATACTTTTTTGGCGCAGGCCGCGCGCGGAGGCGAAGGCGAGGACTTGCGCGGGGCGTTTTTCTCGGAAACGGGACGTGGCGACGGGCCGCGGGCGGTGGCGTGGCGGACGTCCGAGTCAGCGTGTGCGTCACCAACCGCCGTTCGATCTGAATCTTCCGGTCTTTACTGTCTCGCCGACTTAATTATTATTGCTCCCACGACCGATCGAGTAACAGAACAGGGCCGGGGTCGTTTAATCTAGGTATGATCTTCTCAGGCTTAAGCCTTAAGGTGGGGAGGCGCGGTCCAAGATGACTCGTTATAAAATCAAGCCCAATAACAACGCCAGCAATTAGCTCCAAAAAAAGACACATCAGCATTATAAAGGTCACACAAAAAGCTAACTGAACAATAATCGTCTATTGATCGGTTGTACCTTTGGCTCTACATACTGCCTGCTGAAAAAATTTCGTTTTTTTTTTTAAATCTTAGCTTTTAAGTGCAATTCATCATCTACGAAGAGACGTGTGTACTTGTTTTTTCCACATGGTTCATGCACATAGGATACACGGGTCGATGATGGGGTCAACAAAACACACGTCATTCATTTTGCATGTGAGCTGTGAAAGCCTGGGATATTGTGATATCGTTCGGCACAAATTTATCAATTGTTGTTTTCTCTCTTCTCAACTCCCTTCCCTCCACCCAAGAATATGACGATGTGGAATTATTATACCTACTCTAACAAGAACAATGCGGTTAGATTTTTATAACGAGCACCGGAACTCAGCCAGGGGGACGGGCAGAGGCCTGCCACCCCCCTCAAACTCAGTAAAACTTTAGCTATTGTGAAATTTTAGAAGATTAGTATAAATGGTCAAATATAAACTCAGCTACTCCTCACTAAATATAAATGATCACTAAAATTGTATATAAATAAATAACACTAATATAATAAGATTATACTGTGCTGTAATATATTCTAAGTCTAAAGTTGATATGTATGGTAAAAAAAATAGGGGATTTGAATATTATTGATACTATTCATAAGGAAAATTGTATTCTTACGATGTGTTACTATACATTTTTGTGGATTGATACATCATATTGTAATCTATATTATTGTTCTTTTCATAGTTTTATCATTTGAATGACATGCAATAGCTAGGCACGTGCACAACTAGTTGAAATTTATATATTTTCCCATTTGAATTCCAAGGTTTAAAATTGACTTATGGATTGGAACCAAGAAAGTACCTTAAAACAAAAAATAACTCTTATCACCTCTCTGCATGGGTCATCGATCTCTTCGAGAAGTGGGTACCAGTTATATTTGATAAGAGCATAGAAGTGACTTTTGACAAACAAATGCCCCTAATGATAGAAATAACATTTTACGCAGTGCCGCTTTCGTCGCTATAGAACACCAACTTTATTAATACTATCACCTAGCAGCTTATTTATTATTCTTGATTGATATCTAGTAAACAAAAAAAAGTAATGTCACATCAAATATATTATTAAAGAGCTTTGATATTTTTCTTCTCGGTACGTAGCCCTTAGAAACATATATTTATCTATCTTAATTTCCAATAGAAAAATTAGTATATTCTCTTCATGTAAACTCATGACTAGCTCACTGCGTGGACACATAGTTTCAAGAGGTAGATTTCCGTTGGGAAGACCCGACATAAGTAATAAATTAATATGTAAATTGAAAATTACAGTTATAAGTGAAGATGTTAGTCTTGTTAGAAGAAGACACGAAATAAATAAATGACACACTTATGCAGAAAATTAAATGAGAGATGATTATTATTGGTTGAAATGATGAGGTAGTTGAAGAAATCAGATGAGATGAGATGTGATTGGTTGAAATAAGAAAATAGGTTGGGCAGTTGTAATATCTTTGTCGAATTTCAAACGCTAAAAGTTGTTTTATTTTTGAACGAGGGAGCAGTAAAAAAGTTGTTATATTTATATTTTTCCATGTTTTAAAACAAAAGTCAAGATTAAATGAAAATTAGAAGAAAAATATAATTGTATTTTTTATTTTAAAATGTATTTCCAACTAAAATCCCTAATCACTATAATTCAAGATAAATAGAACAATAATAAAAGAAGAAAATCGATGCGAGATTTAATATAATACACTAGAATTTCAAATAAAATAAAAGATAAATAATAACTTGTTAAGTTACATTAAGAAAGTGCTATCGTTACCTCATTTAAGAAAAAACAGTAAGAGTAATATATAGAAAGATAATATGATCCGGTACCATATACTTTCATAGAGGTACCACCCTTCTAATTCTGAATAGCCATCATGTCTCTATATAGTGTCAATGCTATGCATATATATTCTGTATCTCGTCACAATGAAAGCATTGTTGCTTCACTATATAATTGTATATGGGTATTGCTAGATTTCAGTTTTCAGTCATCTAAAACTGCACTCTCCTAAGACTAAAAATACTGGGATATGTATGTGAAATTTACCTTTCAACTATAGTTTTATTTGTTATATATGGTTTTCTTATTACTAAATTATATATATTGTTAATTTTACAAATATTAAGTTTATTTCACATAATTTTGCAATTTTTGTATGCTGTATATTTTTCAAACCTTTATTTATATATAAGAAAAATAGGAGCAATGAGAATCATCGGTTGTCATCTAAGGGTTGAGAAAAGTTACAGTCACATGAAAACCGGACGCTCTAGCTCGTTGCATTTTGTCGGATCTGACTTCGATGAGGCGTGTCATCTGTCCCGTCCAAATCAAGCATCATAGTCTGCCCAACCAGCCAGCCTGCCTCTTACTCATGCCTCTTACTCATGCTACAATATCCTCGCCATATACACACGATATGATCGAACATTTCTTCCAGCGGCCTGCTGTAAGAAGAAGCTAGCAGCCTAGCATGCACTGCCCACCTTAATTAAGTTCGTATTTGCAACTGAATGTAATTACACTATATACTACAATTGTCATTGTTCTGTTCCATTGCAGGATCGAACAAGTGTGCGTGCCTAACACAAAGGACAACAGTATACGCTTGATTAGGGTGCTCGTGATTAACAGGCGTGAATCAGCTGCAAGCCTTCGAGAAAAAGAAAAAGAAACCGATCGAGGCCCGGAATGGATAACAAGTAAAGAAATGACAGTCCCGAATGGATAACAAAGTATAGAAATGTCAGTCCCCAAGTAGCAAAGCATTTGTCCAAATCATCAGGTTGTTGCATGTCACATCAAACACGTAGCACAGTACCTGCAGCCGCGAAACAGTACGCAGTAGAAAAGGCATTTGGTTGCTGCCTCCGTGTCCTGTTCTTTAGCTACAAGAAGAGATCTAGGCGAGCTTAGCTAGCAAAGGTATCGAATTCAGAAGATTAGTTAATGATTAGTTCCCAATTAGTAAGGAGAGGAAGGACGCGCGCGTACGTTCTTGTGGTCCATTAGCAAAACTGACGTCTGGCTAAGCTAACTAGTTTACGTAAGGTAGCTTTTCCAGGGGCATGCATGACAGGATTAGTTGGTTGCTTGCTCCATACTAATCAAACAACAAAGAAGTTGGTGGTTGGGGGGAGAAGAATTTTTATTTTCTGTATCTGCGTTCAATTCAAACTAACTAATTAAAATTTTAGCTCGAATATATATATGCAATGTCTTGATAACTCCGGGCAAAAGTAGGCCTTTAAATAGTTCTGCTACATGTTTATTTGCTAAATTGAGGTTAAAGCATTGCTAAAAGTGGGCGCTTAGTTTTTTTCCCTCGATGGTTTATAATAAGTTACAAGCACTTACCACTTATATAAACATGATCGATATGATCGACATATCACTATCGATCTGCTAGCTGCAAAGAGCAAAGTGTTAAATTAAAGATGGAATTTTAGTTAGCAAGTTGAGATCATCTATATATCTTGTGTCCCAATAGTCAATGATGGATGATGCAGCCATGCATGCGCGCGGCGTCCGTGGCAACAGAACAGTTTAATCATGGGACACCTCGGTGATCTTCCAGAGACGCCGCCTCTGTGCATCGATGGTTCAATTGACCGATCGAGCGCCACTCTTATTTTGTCCGCTCCAGTACTCTGAGAGGCAGCAAACTAAACGTCGCCTTCGGTCGGGTGAGAGGCAGGCGAGACCCAAAAAAGGGAAATCGCGTCGTGCGCTTCATGCGTCCGTTCCCATGAAACCGATCGAACTTAGCGTCAATAGTGTATGCAACGCTAGTATGCACATCAACTTATGTTGGAATACAACTATAATATTATCCCATCTTCCACAAGCGCGGATGTAGATTGTATCGTCCATGCATTATACTCCCTCCGGTCATCTTTAGATGACGTTTCAGACAAGAAAATAACACTAGGCACAAGTCTTTTGTGTTGTCGGAAACGACATGTAAAAAAGACCGGAGGGAGTATATCAATGAGTCTTGTTGCAGTCCACACAACCTCCAACAAGGAGCAGCACAACTGCGACGAGTATGCCGACACCAAGCGCAACATGCATAGCAGCGCCGCCGGTATCGTCTCTTCATCATCGGGGATGATGTTTCTTCTTCCCGTGATTGGTGGTGCAAGCGCTGCAACTTGGTCTGGGATCTAAACGCAAAATTATAGTTTTGCCCTTCGGAAGTTTAGTACCGGAAGGACGGAGCGCCCGGTACCACTCGGTACCGACGCTTTCACAGCAGTCCGGTCATCTTGGATCAACGGCCTAAATTTATTACCGCCCTTCCCTGCTGGACTGTAACAAACCTCGTATCAATATACGTATGCACACTGCAAGTGTGTTGTACACATGCATGTGGGATGGTACGTACGCCTGGGCTGTCGGCCTGTCACGTAGGTCGAGTCGCATTCACAGTAAAGGGATCGACAGGGTGTGTGTGCAAAAGGGTGCGACTGTGCAAGGACGGGAAAAGGCGGCCGGATCAGTCCACCGCGCGGCAGGGACCGATCGCGGGCGGCATCGCTCGTGGCGACGCCGCGATAGCTACTATAGCCCCAGCCGCGCGCGCGCGCCCATCCAGCTCGATCGGTCGATGTGTACCTAGAATACTCCGGTTCGGTGGTTCACCGTCCGATCGCCCGGTCTCTCCACGTAAGTCTAGCCAGCCTGCCACGAGGGCGGAAAGGGCCGGTGTCGCCATCCGCACGCATGCGTGCGCGCGGGAGATGAGCTGGAAATCTCGGCGGCTTTCCAAGCGGCGGGATGCGAGCGAGGACAAACACTAGTAGGTTAATTGGCGGTACGTATAGCTTCTCAGTTGGCGATTGACGACTCGAGAAAAACAGAAACGCATACATGCATATATGATGCATGCATGTACGTACGATCTGTTTGCGTAAGGTCGTCTCTGAGCCTGTCATGCCTAGTTTGTCTGTCTACTCCGTGGTAGGACACGTCCAATGGTAAATTATTGCTGTAGTAAGAAGTATCATGCAAGATTTTTTATAGGTGAAAAAAAGAGAATAAAGAGAGAGAAAGAGGTTGTATGTTAATTTGCTTACGGTATAAAAGACAGCAGCTGTATGTTATGAACATGATTTTCATCATTGTAGCTCCGCTGTCTCTTAGATGAATGATTTTTATTGGCCCACTTAATGTTATTTTTAAGGATATACATGCAACACAATAGACAACTTATTGTATACAGTGTCTCATATGCTGTCTCTAGATAAGATGAAAGAAAATTACTTATAGTATTGTGTTAACCATTGGACATGCCTGTAAGAGAGGAGTAGCTAGAGGGTGCGGGTGCGAGCAGAGCAGAGCATGCATGGGAGTGCATCGCAGCTGGAATGCTGACTTGGGGCCGGTACGCATGCTAGCTTGAAGCTTTTCTTTTATTTGTTTCTTTTCTTTTCTTTCCGAGGATACGGGCGGCCTTGAATCACAGGCAGGTGCAGCATCCATCAGGAGCCAAAATCCGTTTAGGAAAACGCTTATTTAAGATCGATGGATCATGGGGTTTGTTACTAACTTACTATGCCAGTATAAATATTTTGGCAATTTTTGTCTTATAAACAAATATTAGTGGCAAACAAAATATTGCCAATTCGCTATTATTTTGGTAACATTTAGGAGAGCTAATTTTGGCTTTAAACCTAACATGCCCTACTATATTTCTCTATCATTTGGAACACCAACATATAATAGTTAGTAGTTGCATGTTGACACATAAGCAACAAGATACAATCCCCTCCCTCCATGTAGGTATCCATAGAATTTATTATAATGACACATAAGCAACAAGATAATTAAGTTGGCAAGAGAATTAATGAGAAGAGAAGAAAACAAGATAAATAAAACCATTTCCCATACAATAAACCAACTTACACAAACAAAGGAATTGGGATAGGATGATTAAATAAGAAAGATGATCAGATAAAATTTATTTTAAAGAAACCATCCATTGAGAATATACTATCTTCATCTCATAATATAGTAATCTAGGAGAGAATTTGACCCCTCCTAGTATCATGTATCTAGCACATGCTTTAGAAGGAGATTTGACTCCTCTTAGGACAATGTATTTAGCACTGGCATGCTAGACACAATCCCCTCCTAGGTTGTTATACTTAGAGATGGAGAGAGTAGTTAGTAAAGATAGTGTCTACGCTCTTCTAAAAAATGTAAGCATTTAAGGTGAGATGTGACACCTCCTGATACAACGAATTTGGACATACATTATATCCATGTTTATTATACAAGAAGCTCCGACTTGAAATCTTTATATTGTTGAACATAGGGTGTATGTAAAATGGTGAGTATAGAAACTACTATTGTCCTAAATATAGTAAACTTAGAGCTGATTAGATATTTTATAGCACAATGAATTTGGACAAAACTCTGTGTAGATTGTTGTATTAGAAAATATCTCATTGATTTAAATATTACTATATTTTAGAACGGATGGAGTACATGACTATATATGTTATATGATAGTTTCTCCTGGTGGATCGCTCAAATAGTAATAAGAGGCGACAACAGTACGTGCCATGTGTAGTGGGTGCCAACCATCTGCAGTATTTCCCATGCTACCATCTGAAGTACGGGGTCCTACATACATGGATGGCAGTATGGCACGCGCGGAACGCCGATGAGCTTCACTGGAAAGTTGGTCGCATACAGCCACCCGGCAGTGGACCGCCTTCGACCACAGTAAAAAGATTTGCCTCCGATGAAAAAGGAAAGAAATTACCAGGCCCAGACATGAGTTTGGATTTCTTTTTGTTCAGCTTGCTTGGCCCAGCTTAGACACCACTTTTGTTGGGCCGTACAGTGGATTAGGCGCAAATGGTACTGGGCTTATCAACTGGGAGTCTGCGAATTTAAGGGCAGATGTTAAATAATACTTCCCTCTGTTCTATAAGAAAGACGTTTTGACTTTGCTGTAATATTTTTATTTTATTTGTGACTTAGTGTATTATCAAAAATAATTTAAGCATGACTTATCCTCTTTTTTATTTGGTTTAAACTTTTTAATAAAACGAATTGTCAAACGTTCTAAACAAAACTCTAAACTTGTTGCATGCTGATTTTGTTGTATATAAGCCATTTCAGGTCCATCTCCATCGAATTGTGTCTTCCTTGTTCTCATCCAACTGTACCTGTTGCAGGCTTTGCCACAGTGTGACAAATTCCTGAGCTTGTTTGATATTGTTGATTCTTCTCATTGATCTTAACCAAGAGTTTCCTGCAAGTTCTTGTGAGATAGTCTTATTCTTCCTGTGGGATAATTTATATAGATTTGGAGCCATTTCCTTCAGTGATCGGCCCTGTAACCATCGATTGTGCCAGAATTTAGCTTTCTTCCCATCACCCAAAGTGATCTCAGTTGAAGCCTGAAACAGTTCTTTGCCTATTTTATTACATGGTACCTGAGTGCCCTTCCATGGTCTATCACCACCTAAGTCGCAGTGCACGGCCAAACCGATCAATGAGGTGATGCACAAACTTTACATGTACATAAAACTGGCAACAACTATGAATAGCAAAATTCATTAGTATCAATGAGGTGTTTATTTACAAAACTTTTGAGATTTCTGATCCTAATACCAAGTGTCGAATGCCAGCTAAACATCAAGAACTGAATGCAAATGTGGTATAAAAGTCACTTTAAGCAGCACAAACACATCCCTATGAAAAAGAATGGTCGCCCAAGAAGGTAGAGACAACAGAAAACTATGCACACGGTTTGACTGAAAACAGAGCATACGTATGAATTATAACATCTTCTTCTTCTTCTTCGGAAGATTCTTAGTGCTTCATGCCATCCTTGTCAAAATCTCCCCTGCTTAATGCTCAATCAGCTGGCTTCTGGCATATCAAAGCTGACAGAGCATAGTGAATCTCTGTCAATCAGCAATTCAGCATTGCCCCCAATCTTGAGACACGAAGACGAAGCCATGGCCGGCCAGCATCTGCTCCCTGAGGTTCTTGATCGCCTGGTACCTCTCGGCGTCCTCCTCGTCCACATCCTTGCTCCTCTCGCTGCACCCTCCGTCGTCCCACCGGTCTCCGTCCACCTCCTCGCCGACGCCGGCTTCTTGCCAATGCCGATCCATGCCTAGAGCTGCTGCGAGCGAGCCGTGCTGCAACGACTCTGCGTTCTTGGACCTCGCCATCGTCATCTCCTTGGAATTGGACGCCGTTGTGTAGCTCCAGCTGTAGTGATCCTTGCTGTTGCCTTCCATGTTCAGCTCGATGGAGTGCATCTCGCTGCCGTCCGAACCGTCTTCCTCGCCGCGGCTGCCGCCGCCGTCTTCTTCTTCGTCGTCGTTGCCATCGTCGTCGCCGTTCTTGTTTGCGGCAGCAACAGGAATCGATTGAAACCGATGGTTATCAGGTGGTGGCGGTTGTTGCTTCTTGGTGTCGAGGAACGCCTCGAGCTCGACGCGGAGCTGCTCGACGACGGCGTTCTTCTCCTCGAACTGGAGCCGCGCATCGAGCAGCTTCATCTGGACCCTCTCCTCGCGGAGCTCGTCGGCGAGACGCAGCATCTCCCTCTCCTTCTCCAACTCCTCCTGCACCGCCCTGATTTCCTCCTCGCCGCCGCCATTGCCGGCGAGGCCGCCCCGGACGAGCATTTCGTCGAACACCTTCTCGATCCGCTCCCTCGACCGCCTCTCCCTCTCCACCTCCCTCCTCGCCGCCGCCGCCTCCCTCTCGGCGTCGGCCAGCGCCGTCCCGAGCCTCGCGTTCACCCTCTCCGCTCGCC
>CM002480.1:12352250-12421592 GCA_000325765.3 Leersia perrieri | reverse complement strand
CCGCGCGTGGGCGCGCGCCGCGTCGATCTCGGCGCGCAGCGCGGAGAGGAGCGACGCCGCCGCCGGCGTCGACGGGATCAGGCCGCCGTCGCCGCCGCCACCGCCACCGGGGCACCAGATTCCGGCGAGAGCCCTGACGAGCTCCTTTGACGCGGCTAGGCTGCTGCACATTTCCTTCATGTGTGGAGACATAGTTTCTCCTCCTCTGCTGCATGGTGACGGTGAAGCGCAGCCCTGAGAACGGCATGCGTGCACCTGAAAAAAAGAAGAAATGAAATGAACAGGCCAATCTTTTTGAAGCTTAGATAATTACTATCTAGATTGCCAATAGTTTTAAAAATATTAAGAGTAAATTTTGCAAAACCGTACATTTTATGTTTCGAATTGCACAAAACTACATATACTTTTACACTTGTCACTTAACTATATATATCATGCTACTAATGTTTTACAAAACTACCCTAAGTTTCACAAAATTACGCCATTTAAGAATTTTTTAATAGTGTAATTATGTAAAATTTATTATAGTTTTATGAAACATTAGTAACATGATATGTGTAGTTAAATGATAAGTGACAGAGCATACATAGTTTTCTGCAACTTACACCACAAAAGATATAGTTTAGTGGAATTTACTCAAATAATTAAACATTGTTTGATCCAAATGTAACATGTAAATTTACTGGATTACTAGGTGAGGCTTCTTGGAAAGACATTTGGTGTCGATTTAAATTTGAAGGCCAATTACGGCAATTTCACGTGAATTTGACATGAAACAGTTCGACTCCCATAGAAAACAGAAAGTTTCTCATGTTTCAGAGGAGGCATAGGGAGAACGGGAAAATTGAACAGCAGACAAAAGACATGTTATGATTAGATGCTGTTGACAGACACACAGTATGAGCTGAGGCTGTCCTGGGCCGCTGGCCCTGTTCTTCTTCAACCGCCGCATCAGTTGAAAAACAAGTTGCAACTAACCCTGACAACAGCCGAATCTTCCATCTCAAGGTCTCAGCAAGATGGATCCAGTTTCCAGCTTGAATTGACTAGTTTACTCCGCCGCACCACATAATATAAGAGTCAGCAACCGATCTATGACTAATGCTTCGCCCAACTGCGTTTTTAGGTGAATAAACTACTACTAGGAGGTTTTCTGCAGGCCAATGGGCCGTAGCTTGTAGCTTGTGGAAGAAATGGACAATGATGCATGTGCCAATTATAATGCAGAGTATATTTTTGTCAGAAATTTACAAGCTAAGGATCAGGCACCGAATCACTCTTTTCTGTTTTGTTTTGCTCAGAGAAAGGTAGGTCCATGACTCCATGAGTAGTATGCTTAAGAGTTAATTAACCGCTCTCAAGATGCTGGCAACTAAAAACAATTTCAAAATAATTTGCCAATGATGCTTGCTGACAAACTTAACGAGGGTGGTACAGATTCTCACTAAAAACAAGTTCGGAACAGAACAAGTCGAGATTAGCAAGCAGCGGTAAGATCTATTTATACACAAGAGTAAGATAAACAAATTAAAAAATGACTGTGATACTAAATGACTGTGAAAAATGAAGGAAATCATAATAATTTACCTCCATTGCGCTGCCGTTGCTGAGCATGTCTGAAAACCAGTGGCCATGGCCATTGTGCCAGCTCCTCTGTCCATCACCCTCCAAAACCGTCTTGCTCTTCGTTCTTGATCTCTTGGACAACTATCACAACGAAAACACCAAGATTTTCAATCAGAGATTCAGGGCAAAAAAAATGGTGGATAATTGGAACAAATGATCAAGCAACACCCACCTCCACCGACACGCATCGCCGGTGAGCCGCCGAGCTCCGGCGGGCAGCATTTTCGTCATCAGGCGAGCTCAGCTGCCGGAGCGCGCCGACGAGCTTCCTCGCCGACGCCGTGCTGTCCGCTGCGCCGGCGACGCCATGCCTGCCGTTCCACGACGACTCGGACATCTTCCTGCTCGACCACGGCGACACGCCGAGCACCACCACCCCTCTCTTCTTCAGCCTCAGCCTCCGCAGCGTGTCCGACGTCGCGCCGCCACCGGACGACGACAGCGCGCACCGCTTCCGAATCTTGCTCGCCGCGGCGACGTCGCTCACCTCGCCGTCGTCTGCGCCACGCCTCAGCATCGCGGTGGCCGTCTCGCCGCCGCCAATCCTCTCCCTTCTTCTCGGCAAGAATAACACAAGCAAGAAACGTGAGCTCTTGTATATGGAGAGTACACTACTGGCAGTGACAAGGCATGAAAAAGAATGTCTAGTTCTTGGATTTGCATTGGGATTTGGACTTGCTTTTGCTCAACATGGACAGACAGCAAGATCAATGTACTGTACGTGGTGCGGTCCTTGTGTGGAATCAGCAACTGCTGCTTTGGGCACAGCTTTGGATGAATCTTGCCCGCATCGAACTGATCAAAGGGAGAAAGTGAAAGGAGGAAGAAGATGGCAGCTTTAGTGGAAGGAATAAGAAGCAGGAGAATAACCCAGCAAAGCAAGCTTAGATGTGACCTTCACATCTCTTCAACTTCAAGGAGAAAAAATAATGATAAAAGAAAGAGAAGCAGCATCTCTCATGATCTCCTTTGAACAGAGAAAGAGGCCATGGAATTGGCTCGCCAAGAAAGATTCACAAATTTATGGGAACTAATGCACCAAATATGCTACGGAGTAGTAAAATTGTTATTCAATCAGCACACCATGAAGTATGAACTGGAGTACGTAGAGTGTTGAAGGAACGGAGGATTTATACTCGTATGTTTGCGAAAGATCGCTGAACATATAGCAGAGGATCACTGTAGGACCACAAGTTCAAGTGGGTTCAAACTGTCCAAATCAAAGAGAGGGAAAGGGGTACAAAAGGCAGCGGCTCATGAAAACAAATCTACATGGAATGTTGTGCCAGAACTGCAGAAGGTTCAGACGATAGCACTATAGCAGTATGACCATAAAACCAGAAAACAAGATGCTCAGAACAAACAATAAAGCGGAATGAATGAAAGAAAGAAGAACAAATCAGATTGGTAGCAGATGTTTACCCATTAAAGACGAGAAGCAGAGCTGCAGGAGTAACCAAAGCTAGACCAACTCTGCTTAGTTGTGAGCTGCAACTTGGAAGCAACACTTGCGTCAGTTCTTGTGTGCCATGATTGGGAGATGAATTTGCAGCTCTGATCGAGCAGAGACGACGGGGCACACGAGTGCGTGCGTGGTTGAAGGAGGGAGGGGAGGGAGACAAGATGATGGGTTCGTATATGGGTTGTGGGGGATGTGAAATCGTGTCGCTTTGCTGCAGAATGAGCTGTCTGTCTGTTGAGATTGGATATGTATAGTGTGTGTGCAAGCATATATATGTTCTTCGGTTAAGGGGGGAGAAGAATAGAAGATCACAAAATTCCAAAGTCGAGAGATGCTTGAGGCTTAATCAAATTTGGGAGATTAATCAAAGATGAGTTTTTCCCTAACCCGCTTTAAGTGAGGGTGGGTACAACCGTACAAGTTCAGTGAACGTCGTCAGATTGCCAACGAGTCGATATCACGCAGGAGGTGAGAGAGTCAGCAGTTTTAGCGTCAGATGTGGTTAATTTTTTTTCCTGCTGTTTGTACTCCGAAAGCAACAGTCTGCCCGTGGGAAAGATTTGCTTAAGTGCGTGTGTGGAAGAAAGAGCTTTGCCGTGTAAGTAACAGTACAATTTTTTTTTTTCTTTTGTTTGAGTATTAGTATACAGATTGTAGCCGAATAGGCAACCGTAGCTTCAGGCGCAATCACACTGACAAAATGGTGAGCGTTGAAAACACGGCGCTCAATTTCTTCCTTAGAAACCCAAAATAGGAGTTTATGTAGGGTAGTGATCTAATCTAACCTAGGAGAGTAGGAATTGGTATAATTTCTAGGTGATTTGGCCGATTGGCCTAGGTGATTAGCAGATGACAGCCAGCCTAATTACCTAACCCTTGTTCGAGACGACCAAGTTCATTCGTCCGACATTAGCCGCTGCGTTAATCCTCAGGCATTTATAAAAAAACTAGTCGACGGCGCGAGACGCACATGGGGGATCAAGATTTTTTTTTTTTTTTTGCCACGCTGCCCCCACGCCACGTACGCACAGGCACAGGGGGTGGCAATGGCACGCCGCGGTGGAGCGAGCAGCGAGATCAGCCTCGCATGTGGTCGCAGATCTCAAGGAGGCGAAACCCAAAAGCGGGGCAGACATTCACCGAGCACCACCATCCTCGATCGAGTCGTGCTCTCCACGCGCGCGCATAACCAACCCGGCCGCGCGCGGCGAAACCAAGCCAGCGGAGGAGGAAGGGTGTGTTTCGTTGTCGGTCATACTTCGCCACAACTAAGCTTAAACAAGTTATGGTAGCCACATAAAAAGTATGGCCATTAAATTGCTAGCCACAAAGTGTGGCAAAGTTGATAAAAATATGAGTCTATAACATGTAAGACGTACTATTGTTAAAGTGTGACAAGCCACAACTGTGACAAAGAACCAAACACCTGCTTAGCAGCCTGTGGCAGGCACAAGTATAGCGTGACAAAGTGTGGCAACGAACCAAACACACCCGAAAATCTACTCGGCGATCGCCGTGTCCTGGCCGGCGCGGGCGATCGATCGATCGACATGTCGACGTCGCGCACGTCGAGGCGGCGGGACCAGGCACTGGCAGGCGGGGCGGGGCACGGGGATATGGGGATGGAAGGTTCAGCTCATCTCGCATGTCTCCTTGCGCATGCAACTGTGGCGCGGCAGTGCGGCGGCACGCATGGCACTTGGTATACCATGGATCATGGAAGGATTCATGGATACATGATCACCAATTGATGGATCAATCATGGATGCAATCGGCAGGCAGATCTGGATGGAACACGTTTGGGCGTGTAATCTGTACTGAGACATTGGGGGACGGCGCGCAGGCAGAGCAGTGCGCCATGTAGCGCTCAGTGACAACATGCCAACGTGCACGGTCGATCCATCTCCCAAATCTCACTATCATCTCTGAGATCTCTCTCTCTCGCAGCTGTGACTGACACGACGCACTCTCGCTCTCTGGATTACGGTCTTAGAAAGGAATAGCCATTTTTTAGCTGGGTCTGTACATGTGTTGGACAGTCTAGGTTGGGACGTGTCGCGTTTACCATGTGCAAGGTTTTGGGGGTTCACTGAGCCCGGTCAGCTTGAAGGTCGACGCATACATATTGTTTGACTGGAGAAGTTGTGAGTTGTGACCAAACCTATGATTACTGACAGAACTGGTGGACGTGCTTGTTGGCCAGACACGACATCATTTTCGTGAGCAAAGAACGGAACAACAGGACATTGTTAGGGGATAAATGTTGGCAATGTTCTGCTAATGTTTGCAGGCATAGTAGTTTATACGTGATGATTTGTTTTTTTTTCTATATCTTATGTGAACGAGGAATTTCTATCTTATTTTCTCTTACCGAATTCAGGCGGCCTTCTACAATCCTCGAATTAGTTTTTTCGTTTTCAAGAGAGAGAGAAAGATAGTTTTGGGCTGGGCTTAGGCAAATAAGTTTTGGCCCTAAATAAGATTGGCCCAACTGAAAATGCACAACCTAGTTCTCTATTCTCTTGGACTCAACCGGAGGCTTTCCTTCTCCAACAACCATCAGTTTCTCAGCAGCGAACGACATAACAATCTGGACAGCCCACGGTGCAACGGTTGGCCCAAGCCGAGCCAGTTCAACATTAAAATGGCCTTTACCACGAGAATGGCCAGCAGCCCAGCACAAGTGCACAACACGATGCTGTCGATGCATACGCTGCTCGGCTACCGTATTTGCTGTCACTCACACGGGCGCGGCTCCTCTGCCTTTAGGCAGGAAGGCCCCAACCGCCCAAGAAAGGATTCAAAGGATAGGTTTATCTCTACTAATTTCTCTTCTACTTGGCCCAGTACAAATTACCTTTGGCTCCTTGTTTTGCTACTATATGAGACAAATAAAATGGAGGGAACACGAGAAGTTATCAGTTTTGGTGTCGGATTCTTATTTGTTAGCCTTTGCTCTCCCCAAGTATTTGAGCTTGTATTATGGAGTAGGTTTATACTTTTGCTCTACACAATAATATGCACAAATTTTAGGGCCTCATCGGATTGCAATATGTTTTGGTTGATTTTGAGGCTGAAACTAAGGAAGTTTGCTGAAAAGAATAAGATAAAACCACCATCCGATAAGGCCCTTATTTGTTTTGGATGATGTTATTTGAGACTTAAAGTAGTTCTAGTAATACTTTCATATTTGTAATATTTAGAAAAACCTATCCATTGGATTATTTTGGACGGTAGGGATGGAATAAAGTCGCACTGTTACACTCATGTCTAAAGGGCAAAGGAGCTGCAGCCCACTCACACTCATACGTGAAAACTACTCGGTTACCCCGTTATAGTAGAATTTCGTCAGATTTCATCAAATCTTACCGAATAACCTCCAACTTTTTCTACATGAATCTCGTCGAATGTAACCAAGTTTGGGCTCTTTGGTTTTGTCTTAAACCACAGAAACAATGGTTCTTGTCGACTTAAGTGTTGATTTTTAAATAATGAATTAAAATCCAGCCTCTACATCCAACATGGGTGTACTTGGCCACAGGGGCGGAGGCAAGTCTAGGGTAGTTTGGGCCCGGACCATAGGCTTATTTTGAAATTCCTATTGAAATATATAAAAATCAGTGAAAAATTTAAAGATACAAGATATACAAGCAAATTTAGCCTTACTCTCCATCCTAAGTGCTGATAAAACGCAAAGATGGAGGCAGGCACCAACCAAAACAGTTGACAAAGCGATCGATCGATCTACCCTGCGGTCACCACCTGTCGTTTTCAGGGGTGTAAGAGGCCGAAAAACTCAGCAACGAAACCGACCGCGAATCTAACATCCTAGCGGCGAACGAAACAAACGGTGGTGCTCCCATGTGCCAGTGACAAAAGAAAATGAGAGAGAGGAACTTTGCTCTTTTTGCATTTGCTGCGGCTGCTATGTTTGTGTTGCTTAGTTACTCCCTCCATCCCTAAATATTTGACGCCGTTGACTTTTTCATACACGTTTGACCGCTCGTCTTATTCAAAAAATTTAGCGTAATTATTATATACTTTTAAACAAATATATAACTTAATATATTTGACAAATTTTTTTTAATAAAACGAGCGGTCAAACTTATGTCAAAAAGTCAACGGTGTCAAATATTTAGGGAAGAAGGGAGTAATTGCATGCAATTAGAGAGTGCTTTTGCGAAGGGGATCATAGATTAATTGTGGTGACTGGCTAGGGAGGACGAACAGACATGACCAATTGGCTATTTGGTTGGCCATGTAGCCCACACGCATCAAGCGACGTACAGATTGATTCATGGCACCTCCGTGGATTCATGCCGCACATAATTTGTTTGCTCAAGTTAAAAGCTGCTTCTAGACCGTACATGGTTGAACACCTCGAAACAGAGTTACTCAGGCGGTTCTATAATTCTTGATGTTTTGCTCAAAATTAATTCAAAATCTTAAAATTTTATTATAATAATTTTTAAAGTATTTAATTTAAATCTTAAAGATTATGTGTAGATTTGTACCAAAAAGCAGTACATGTTTCTTAGGATATTTGTTTATATTTAAGAAAATATAATGGTTAAATCTGTATTTTTGAAAATCTTGTTGTTGTAAAAAACGTTAAGAAATATGAAATGCGAAGTGGCGAAGTTAACCAAGAGAAAATGAAAAAGGATGCAACATTCCAAGATCCGAAACAAAGCCTGTTTTGATGCCCGAAAATAAAACGGTGCTGCAATGTTAAACGGTCTCTACGTCGGAGAGATGCATGGGGCCTAATAGTTTAATACCTGATACAAATAATAAAAATGGGCAAATATCCCATGATTGCCAACTGCAAATTTTCATGTTCTCAGACGGTCCAAGCTTTTATCAAACTTCTGAAAAACAATTCTGAGCTTTTAAAATGGACAGTATATCCCTGCAAAAATGGACAGTTTTAAACCTAAACTATCAAAACCTTTCATCTTCCAATAATAAATTAATCAGATTTATAGTGGTTCTAATGGCATGACACTAATATGACAATGTTAATTTCAAAAGAGTACTGCCTCCGTTTATCAATGTTTAAAACTTGACCATTTGTCTTATTTAAAAGTTAGTGCAAATATAAAGAATTAAATTTAAGTCATTCTTAAAGTTTGTTTGATAATAAATCAAGTCACACCAAAATAATGGTCAAAGTCAACCGCAACAAATCTCAAGTTACCACACCTCTAGTAATTTATATGTCGCTTTGGACCAACAAATCAACTAAATTTTGTTTAATGTTTGTCGCACGGAGTGTATTTTAATTGCTCAAGGTTAATCAATCTTTTCTGGTTTTAACCACTTCCTCCATGTCAATATATAGCTACTTATAATATTTTTTTAATGAAATAAGGTTTAAGTGAGAAAGAGTTATGATTAATTGAGAGTACAAGGTATTTGAAAAAATTAAATGATAAATGGTTAATTAATTATATTTTGAGACGGATGGAGTAGAGTTTATAGTTGATATTTAGGCCTTTGACGGATTTTAAGGGGTTGTAAAATGGGCATTCTTTCCTCTTCTTAATAATTAGTTTGTTCATATAATCCCTTAAGAAACACCGATACGCGCAGTTGTAAGAATCAGTCGATGGCGCTCCTGATGAAAGTATCGGAAGTAGGCTTCAAAAAGATGCATCAGAACCCAGAAGAAGACATTTGCCAGCTGATCCGCACCAAATTTTAAGCAGCAGAAAGGAAGCCCCATCCGCCGTCATGCACAAGTCGGCAAAGTTCAGCTCGTACGGCGAACAACAATGAGAATACCTTCCCATCGACTAGTACTTATCTAGTAGTATTTCATGGAAATCGATAATTATCTGCTACTATCTTGCAGGCTAAACAATTAATAGATAGCGATCTTCTGACTACCTAGTACTTGCATTGCTTTTGTTCATGCATAGGACCTCAAGTATATTCACTGGCAATAATGCACTCTCTCTTTTTACAGAGTAAAGATAGAAGGGAAAAAGGGATGGAGCAGGATTTGGCCTACATTTTGGTGTACGCCTTTGGGCCATGGTAGCATTGGTCCCTGAAGAACAGTTGCAGTGCACTATGTGACTGTAGCCTAATCTAGGCAGCAAAATTCAGATGGTCACTGTACTAACTGCCTGATGAAGGCCAAGTGAACCTTAGTGGCGAAGGCTTCCAAAAAGTGTACCTGCTAAGATACCCTTAGGTTTGGCTATGATGAATTAATGAATAATCCGTTAATGGACTAATCAAAGGTACAGTACTGGTTCAACTATGACAATTTGTTGATTTGGGGGAGGGAACTGATAATTTACTTTGTTCTTTTTCACTGGAAATGATGTTCTCTTTATCTTCTGTGAGGAAAGTGCGTAATGAGTTCTTATTCTACGAGACATGTTTGGCAAAGATTGAACAAAAACAACTATCCTATATGTGTAACACTGTTAATTCTAGCTCAATTCAGTCTTAACACATATTATATGCTAGTGTAATTCAATTCAATTAAATTGTATATTATGGTAATACAATATACTCCCTCCATCCCATAATATAAGAACTATTGCTATTTTAAAAAATAATAAGGATCTAATCAAATGTCTACAATACCCCTCGTAAATATATAGGACCCACTGTCTTTTTAGTTAAGAGATGGAAGTATACATAATATATTCCATAATACAAAGGTTTATGTATGGAAAATGCAGCTTAATACGAAAAGAATACATGTTAATCACATATATGTGGATCACAAATTGATCATTTCAAAGCTAAAAATTCTTATATTTTCGGACAAACCCAAAACCCAAAAGTTCTTATATTATGAGACGGAGGGGGTATTACATTATCACCCATTGTCCCACACTAGGTTAAGGGAGGCGCGTGACTACTCAATTATGTTTTTTCTTAAATTGAGTGAACATATGTCCATATCTATTTTGCAGTGGCCTCAGAAAATTTCTAAAGCCTAGGTAAAATATATGCTAGCTAATTTTACATGCCATTAAACTTGACGTTGGAGATAACCTACTCGACTATATCGGGTCGATGAGCCAGGTGGTTACATAGGGTTGTTGGGTCCTATTTATACTAGTGTGTGCGATTAGACCTTCGAACATGGTGCTAAGTGTAAAACCCCCAGCTAGCCCGCGCGAGTCTAAGTCCCCAACCTCAGCGCCACCGGGAGCGGCGCTGAGGTTCATCGCCAACAGGACTGGCGCTGAGATTAGCGCCGTGGCGGTTGGCGCTGGGATCAGCCCGGCAGCCCTTCACCCCGTCATCGGAGGCTGACGGCCGTCACGTTCCCAGCGCCAAGGACGTTGGCACTGAGGTTGAGGTCCATTATCTGGTGAAAGTTTTTGCCATGGACCTGTTCCGAAATAAGTTTTCAAAAAGGTGCAGATTGTAAAAATTTCGGTAGAACATGTCACCATGCATTAGCTACATGGCTACAGGGTACCATCTGGTTAGTCTTCAATTCCAATTAAGAGACTCAAATTCTTGGAAAAGTTTTTATAGGAATTTACTTCATTTCCCATAAAAATTCATCCAAAATATCCTCTGTTCCAAATAGGCCTAGAGGTTCTCAGTTACTTTCTACTTTAGAGCTTCAAACTAAGAGATATTCTCCCATCCATAGGTGAGGTATTAGGTATATATCTCCTAAGTTTGATGCATGACTTGAAAGTTTGAAGTAGTTCTTTTGTTAAGTCCCTGACTGAAACCTTTTCCATTTAAAAACAAATGTTTTGATACAATTGAAATTTAATTAGTTAAAAAGTCATTTAAATTGATATATTATATGGAAGTCAAAATTTCGGTCCTGAGGTTGTGCTTCCACGGTTCCACCTGTCATTCAGCACGAGCAGCTGTTAATAATTAGAACTAGCATTTCCTAAGATTCAGGGATAATTCTATCCATCCATTCCCCAGAAGAACAATGCAATTAAGTTGAATTCATACATACATTTCTAATCAGATGCCACTGATCAACATGCAAATGTTGGTCTTTGAGTAGCAGAAAAGTATTGAACACAGGACAAGCAACAAAACAAAGCAATCACTCTCAAGGAGGCAACTCAATCTAGAACAGTTTGCAAGTTGCAACTCTATAAGCTAGCACAAGATATTTTCCCCAGAACATCAAAAGAAACAGGCCAATTCACGAATAGCACACACCAAACTTTTGCGCACAAGAGCTAGCTAGCCATGCATGAGACATGCAACCTATAATTGGGACCATGTCACAACTCACATCCATGATAAACTTTTACTGATGATGTTGCATTGATGTTGGTGTCACTTTAGTCTTGCGGCCAATTAAGCTATAGATACTCTCCTTTGCCACCACTTTTGCTTTCGTCTTTCACTGGCCTTTTGATGTAGTAATAAGTTACTTTCGGCCCCTCTCCCCTGATCTCCTCCTCTCCTCTCTTTTTCTCGGTGCCCATAATTCTGCTAGCCAGCTGCTACAATATGCAACTTTTTCCATCCATGCATGTGATGTTGAAGCTTCACGGAAGAAGAAGATGATAATCAAGGAGGGAGCCATCTCATGGCACCACCCCTATATATACCCATCCAACCCTCCAAAACAAACTCCATGCCAAAACACATCATCTCCATCTCCATTGCATGCATACACATTGCTAGCTAAGTAGATAAGCTTTAGCTAACCCACTCCACTATATCATCAATCACATTGTGTGATTTTGTGGCAAGCGCGCAGTTAATCAACTAAGCTGCATTTGCAATTCATTTCGGTTAGAGTCCACAAAGAAGCTAAGATGAAGAAGGCGACGAGGTTCTTGAAGGATCTGTTCTCGGCGATCGCGGCGGCGGTGAGGGCGAGGTCGACGGCGGTGCGCGCCAAGACGAGCGCCGTGAGGACTCGCCTCATCGTCTTCGGCATCTTCCGCAACAGGAAGCTCCTCCTCAGCGCCATCAACCGCAAGATCCACGCCCTCGTCAGCACCAGCAGCCACGCCGACTATGCCGCCACCGCCGCCGAGGAGGAGGAGGCCACCAGCGGCGGCGCCGGCGGCGAGCAGTATCACCTGATCAGGAAGGCGGCTGTGCTGAATAGCCTGCCGAGCTTCGTGGTGGAGCAGGAGAGGAGCGCCGTCGTGCTTCTCAGCAGCCTTCCCAGCTTCGCCATGGACAGAGACGCCGGCGGCGAGGCTGCGGCGGCGGAGGAAGAAGAACAAGAATCGGGAGAGAAACAGCAGCAGCAGCAAGTGTCGGTGATCGAGATGGCGCGCGGCGCGGCGGAGGGGGAGTTCAGGCTGGAGGACGAGATCGACAGCGTGGCCGACGCCTTCATCAGGAGGTTCCATGAGCAGATCAAGCTGCAGAAGCTCGAGTCCTTCAAGCGCCTCTGCGAGATGCTCGAGAGGAACTAAATCGATCACTAATTAATCAAATGGTTTACTTAATTGGTTGCATGGTTATGGTATGGTCGGTCTAATTACGAGATTAAGGGTGGGTTTGAGGGGCGCAATTAGAATAAGTGACAAGAAACCATGCACAATTATATATGTATGTATGCTTTCTTGTATTGAAGGGAAGTGATGGTGACACCTCGACGCTCCTTCGTTTTAGAGAGAATTGATGTACCAAAGAGTCCCTTGACGCGATTAATAAAAGAGTAAGAGATCAGACTAATTTTGGAACGGATAAATCTCACACGAAACAATTGCTCAACACATTCTAGAACTTTTTATGATATTTTCGCACTCTAAACAGGAAGCAGAAACATTTCTAAGCTGATCATAGAACTTAGAATGATAATACATTCCAAGTCATCTTATTAGTGGCTTCCAAAATAAGATAAATAATTCTGCAAAAAATATTATGTGTCCAATTACACCTTTAACGGTCTTTTGGCCGCTAACACCAAGTTTTTCTTATTATAAACATTAATCAACGGTGTACAGCGGCTGTGTAAAAAAAGACGGCTTGTGCTTGTCCACCCAAATTTACACTACAGAAATCTGGACAACTTTAACTTTTTATGGAACAAGCTGAGATAGGCCGGTAAAGGGACACTCAAACATGCATTCCACCACAATCTTGGCTTTGGATATAAGCGCTTTACATGCTAACGCACAAAATTTGTAGTGCAAAAGTTATACAAAGTTTCGGATCTTAATGAATTCTGAACTGAACTCACCAATTATTTTGCACTACCGCGCAATGAATCAACAGATAGAGATGCCAAGAGAACTGAAAAGCTAGCATGCATGAATCAGTTCCAGAAATTTACTTCAGGCAGATTCATGAACCGATCAAATTCTAACTGCTAGTAGCAGAATTATCTGATACCGAATCACAGACCAAATGTAATAAAGTTCTGCTATATTTCGGAGGCAACATTACATAAGGCATCTGTAGAGATGTATCGAAACGAGCACATCGGAATGTTACAAGAAAAGATGATTTTCAGGGGAAATATATATGTTAAGATCTCCCAATGCCCAGAGTGGCACAAATGCACACGTACTTGCATATTACAGTGCCGTATGTGTCTCGAGAGAAAAAGGAAGTAAACTCTATCGTGTTTAATATCACAAACTGCATGTCCTGCAAGTTAGAAATAGTAGAATGAACATTTCAGATTTCATAGCTGGGAAATAAAATCAATTATCTTTGGATGAGTTAATGCTGAAATAAATGCTGAAGGTCCAAAAATCAGTAGAGGATCCTCCTAAAATTGGGAGTAAAGATATACAAAACAGAACCAAGTACTACTAGCTGTATTTCTTGAAATTACAAGAAATATTTAGTTTATGTTGAGGTCATCTTATTGCTGATGTAAATCCATTCCTTGTGTTACAATTTTGAACAGTTCTATGATTCGATCTTGAAAGACACTACAAATCCTTTCCAAGATTAACAGGAAAAAAAAAGCACCAGAAAACCAGAAACAATCTAGAGCCATCTTTTTAACAAAGGGGGCAAAAGGCAGATTGAGAAACGCAAAATTATTAAATGAGTAAACTCAAAACATATCAGATTGAAAGGAACATGAAACTGCTTAGTGGATTTTTTTTAAGCATAGAAGGAACAAATAGAACTTTTGCCATTCTTATACAACCTTTTATTTTGGTTTTGAATTTCAATATCTACTTGCATGAGACTTACAGAGAATTGTTAATCAACTCAGAGACTCGCTTCTCCATAAAGCTACAAAATTGCAATAGCCTTCTAAAGACATCAAACCACCAAACTTAGCAGCTTATTCAACAGAAGATGAAAATATATGTTTATATGACTAAAAGGGTATTTTGTTTCAGTTAACTGTAAAAAAAGAAGGGAAATATTTGTAATTTATAATCTTTATGTTTTGTAACACTTAATCATTAGCCAAAAATGCTACAAGAAGAAGAGATCAGAACAGATTACTGAGGGAAAGCATAGCTAAGGGTAGTTAACAAGGCTACAAGAGGCAGAACACTGGTAAACCATATGAAGAAAAATAGAATAATAATCTTAATAATATATAATCAAGTTTTGATGTACCTTGTACCATGTAACGAAATAGTTCATATTGATACTTTATTAACAGCAGGATATAAAATCATCTGGCATGTAAATATACATTTCAGATGCAAATGGTCTTAAATATACATTTAGTGCCCACATGAATAAAACATGTTTACTAAAATACAGATGGCATGGACATAAATTTAGACTAGTGATACTGGAGAGATCATCGTCAAGCATGATAATCCAATAAATAGACTAACTACCATATGCAAAGGCTAAAAACAATATAGCATATGTATAGCTGAACCAAACCCTAGCCCAGAGGTTGCACCTTGTCTCTCTAGTTACAAGAACCTGTCGTTTTTTGTACTATCCACTTCTGTAAGGCTCCGAATGTTACACTAGCCAATTGTTCCCAGTTCCCACCCCCAGAAAACAACTGTACACATGTAGAATTCGGCTCGAAGCCATGACTGCATGCTCTTATCAATCAATGTGTCAATAATACAGCATGTACTCATCAGGACCCGTGCCATTTGCATATGGAGATCATACGAGACTGACCTCTTCCTCTTTTTCTTTATCTCATTTCAAGCAGTGCTGTTCATATTTAATTACAAAAGATGTATGTTTCAGATGTTAGCTAAGCAGCTAGCTGCAGAAACAACTACTAAGCTCTACATTTATCCTGCAGATATAACAGGTCATATTATGATTGCTTTTGGGTACCTGCTATCAAGTGACTCAGTTTGGGAAACACTTCAGCAACTTCAGGAGGTCTAAATACTTTCAATTCAAACAAGAGCATAACTCAGTTTTTTTTATATGATTTAGCTCCAACTGACACAAACGATTTTGCTTATCTTGACAGCAAGGTCCAGTTATAGTGTTCAATGCTGTAATGTACAATATGTGATTAGAAAACAATCAAACATACTACAGATAGTTTTTGCAAATAAAACAAATAAGAGACAACGATACAAGGGATCATATTCGCTAATCTGGTTAAAAAAATTGGTGGAATTTGCTATTTAAGTTTTTAACAGGAACAACAACTTCACCTAGTGGTGACCATAGTCTCAAAATTTTAGTTGACAGGCAGAGTGCAGATAGATGCTCCATGCACTTCTAGTACAATCTCTACTAATGAAAGAACTTGACCTAATGCCTGCCAAGTCCATGCATAATCAAATTAAGTAAATACCCACACTCTGAACATAATTTGTTTAGATATAGGCTATGGAATCATTAACAGTCCCAAGGCAAGTTTGTAATTACATACAGTGTAACTTTGATCAATATCTCCTGGAACAGGTATGAAGAACATGAACAAGCACTCTAATCTCATTTAAATATTTATCTTGGCACTACTACATAGGGAATCAGATAACTAAAACTATTATTCAAAATCAAAAAGTTAAAATCCAAAACTGCTTTAGGTTATAATCTAATGGAGTGTCAAGCAGAGACTAAACAGTGTGCTAAGCTGGGCAAAATATGTGGATGTTAAAAGGCTAATATATACATGAATTCAGGTGTGCAGACCAAGCTTTACAGAGCAAAATGTTTCAGCATTAAGTTACTGTTAACAGTAGCCCATAAAGGACCACCTAATTTCATCATCGTCCAAGAATATGTGATTAATTGATTATTCATAAGAAAAACTACTAGATAAGCTTCTGAATAACCATAAGTAAGGAGACAAATCTTTAGACACAAAATAGGCAAGAGGATTTACTTTGAAGCTCCTTACAAGTCAAGTAGTTCTAGTGTACTGATCATTCAAAGACACTTTTAAGCATGTGGTTGCGGCATCAGTGCTCTATATGTAATGTTTCATAAAAAAAAATTTATAACCATAAAATCTGACCAACAAAGTCACTGTTTGTGTTACATTTCAACTTTACAATGGAGTTTCTTCCAATGCTATTGAGCATCCTATTTCTTCATAACCCTCAATAGTTTATTCCTCCATCGGTACACTTGTAATGGAAAACCCAACGGAAAACCCGACTCGATCGAATTGAACAAGTTCCTTGGGAACTCAATGTATTACACAGCACCAAAAGTTACACAGCACCAAAAGTCTAGAACAGATAACACCCAAAAAGAAACAGCAGGGTGATGCACACAAACAACACATGTACGGTATTTCTCATATTGTATATTGTATTATGGTATTGCATTGACTAACAACGGAGCAAGAATCCAGATGACAGATGTACAGAGCAATTTACGATCCTTGGATGGACAAAATCATACCTGAAACAGGACTTGCCAAATATGAACTATGTTCTTCTTTTACAGTAGTTGGCTGACCCCGGTACACCCTCGAACAAATCAGAAAGCTGACTCTCCAAGTCCTCTGGGGTGTATTTTACATATTTCCCTGAATTTCTTCCTCCGTCCACTTGGGGACCATATCTTCCCAAATAAGCGCGATATGCCGGAATAACATTTTCAGATATGGATATTTTCAGCTCTTCTCGGAGCTGAGGATCTGGAACTTTCCAGGTTGTCTGGTTCCTGTATATTTCCTCAAAAGCCAGGTTGAAGTTCTTGAACTTTTCCTTAATGGACATCCGAGAACTTGAATGCCCACTGCCGCTGCCACTGCCACTGCCACTCCCACTTCCATGTCCATCATCCTTCAGAAAAGACAAAGCCTTGGTCCAGGAAATCCTTAGGTAGCTCTTTGAATACTGCCGAATCTTGCCATTATGCCTTTTTATCCAGTGATCACCTAAAATCTTCCCGAGTTCAGAGTCCCTTACCTTTTGAACAATGTATAACAAATTATTCATGGAAAATATGCACTCCAGGGCACTATCTTCATACAGTTTAGATTTTTCCTCCAAATTAGCCTCCAAATAAGATATCAGCTTCAACAGGCGCCTACCAAGAGGGGTCATGCTCTCCAAGTGTTCCTGATCTTGATCTTCAGCTCTTGCCAAATCAGTTTGATCGTCAGTATCATCATCCAGTAGGACATCAAGTGTGTCGCTATAAACAACCAACAGCCTCAAATAGTTCATGACGTAGCGTGTCATGGGGTGGATTTCACCAGCCGTCATAGCCCTCCGTGATGATTCCTGCTGCAAAACTTTCCCAAACTCAAAAAGTGTACCCCTTATGGCATCCCCAAGCCTATCAAGATTAGCCTGAACATCACTAATAACACCATCCCCAGAACTACCCAAGCACAAATCCTTCATCTCAGGGATCACCTCTGCAAGCGCCTCATACATGTCAAGAATCCGCGAGAGTTTCTCCGGCGAGCGGGGGCATACAGCCACAGCATCCCCAAAATTGAGAATCTGCATAATACATCCTTTGGTTGACTCAATAAAGCACTCCTCCCTGAGCTCATCCGACACACTGAGCACCTGATCGCAGAGGCGTCTCTCACCAGCGAGCAGCACACGCACGACCGTCTTGACCGCCTGCACCCATTTCTTCATCTTGTCATTCAAGTGCTTCCACTCGATGCGCTGCACCTCGTCAATGCTTAGGCGCTCGACGCCGAGCGCGGAGAGGTACTCGTCGAGCAGGTCGCGCCGGATGCCGCAGTACGAATCGGCGAGCTCGCGCGAGTACCCGGCGCGGGCCATCCTGTCGGCGATGGCGCGGAGGTCGTCGACGGCCTCCGGGCGAACTGGATCGAACACCTGGTCCTCGAAGGGGTTGATGAGAGGCCCGCCGCGTGCGGTCTCCGGCGCGGCGGAGTCGATGCTGTGCGGCGTGGCGGCGTCGAACTCGGAGGAGGTGTCGAGGTCGTCCATGGAGCCGAGCGAGAGGCGTCGCAGCGAGAAGAAGAGACCCGTGGGGTCGAGCGGCACGGCGTGGCGGACCATGAGGTGGCGCAGCTCCTCCTCGAGCCGCGCCATGGCGAGCTGCACGGCGACGCCCGCGCGCCCCGCCACGGCCCCGGCGCCGCGCGCCAGGTGCTCGATGGCCACGTCCACCGCGGCGAGGTACTCCGCGACTTCGTCCTCGGGGGCCTCGAAAACGAGCGCCTCCGGCGTGCCGTCCCATGCCTGGATGAGCTGCTCGGCCGCGTCGAAGGCGGCAGCGGCGGCGGCGACGGAGGCGGAGATCTCCCCCTCCGAGGAGGGGCTCCCCCTCCCCCGGTCGAATTCGGCGGCGGCGGCGGAGGAGGCGAGGTCGGGGGAGGGGAAGAGGTCGGAGTTGATCTGAGAGAGGCGGCGGTCGAAGCCGGAGAGGATGCGGATCATGTCGTCAGCGGCGTTCTTCGATGTCGCCAGCGACTTGACGATGTGCTGCGCCGCGGCGAGCACCTTGTCCCCTCCGAGTCCGCCTCCGCCGCCGACGTCGGCGACGAGCGGGGACTCCGGTGGAGGCGGAGGCGCCGCCGACATCGCCGGCCAATCGCGGAGGTTGGGAGAAATTGATTCGGAGGAGGAGGGGAGAGGGGATTAGCGGAAGCGGAGGTGACTTGGGTGTTACGCTGCTTGCGTTGCCCTCTGGTTTGACTGCTTGTGCTGCTTGGTGGGTTTGGCTTGGATCGGCCGGCGTCTGGTCCGGTCGCGTGCGTGTCCGACCGGTCGCAGTTGTGGTGGAGCGTGACAGTGTGAGAGGACGAAGGCGAGCACAACAGTGGTCGACGAGCCGGCCCGGGCCGACGTGGGCGATGATTTTTTTGGCAGTTGGGAGATGGACGGCCGGTGGGCGCCATGGCCCGAGGTCCGTTGTACAGTGGACCGACGACCACTGGTCCAACTCCACCAACAGTGGATGGCCGGCGTCTTGCCTCTGTATTGTTTTTCTTGTTTTTTTTTTGAGAGGTTTCCTTGTTTTTTTTTGGGAGAGTTACAGCTAGGGCTACTGGATGGCCCGTGGAGAAGGCGAGTTGGGCTGGGATGCATTGCGTCGGATGGATGTCGCGAAAACTAAGGTGCTTTGTATGGAGTTCATGGGCCTTACTTGAGCCTGGTGCCCCATTGTTTTGGTTCAAACTAACCTGATACTAAGCTTCGGGTGCGTTTGGTTTGCATACCAACCTAACCATACAAAATAATTGGCAATTCCTAAAAATGTGTCATTTACTCGTCTGGTACACGTAAATCTAGACACGTATATAAATCATATATATATTAATTTATGTAATAAGCTATTTAAAAGATAAAAGAATTTACATTATGAAATAGAGGATGTATTTGGTTTGCTACCAAAAGTATTGTCATTGTGGACTTTAATCACCCTCCACACTAATGTCTTTGTTACATGTTATTTATATTAAGCTATAACGGTATGTTGGCTCTGCCCCACCACAATATTCTTTGTGTTCCACATTCTTCGGTCAAACTCTCCAGGTGAACTAAGGGCTTGTTTGGGTTGTGAAGCAGCTGGCCGTTGAGATCCAGTTGGTGAGAATTCGAACAAGTTGGAAAATTGATCTTATCTGAATTATGGCCTTTTGGTACATTTTATAACTACATAAAAAGTAAGAATTTAGACTGTTTTGGGGTCTTATGGTAATTATAGTTTCTAGGATAATCTAGATAAGCTATAAGCTCTCCAAACAGACCCCAAATGCCCGTTGGTAGTCGTTGCCTGCCAAGGTGAAATATTGTTGATTGCTTATTGGCATGCTACCGCTTCATGCTGCTGCTCGGTTGCTGCAAGCATTGGCACACGAGTGGCTAGGACCAACCACTGTGAAACACGAGTGGATACAAAGAGTGGTTTTGGACTAATAGTGATGGAAGATTGCCGAGTGTCGGTGAAGTGCATGCATTGTAACATGGATTAGGTTGCGACATCTATGCCTAAGATATGATGGTTCGGTTTATTTGTTTGCAGGTATTTAGGGTCAACTTTGGTAAATGGCGGACCATGATCAAATTTAGGGGGATTTGTGGTCTAGCACGATCGAGGATGTTGGATGATAAAGTGGGACCGCAAGTGTACATGGTGGATGGATGTTGTGGTTGGAGATTGTTGTGGTTTCACTTCACAAGTCAAGGATGCGAGTGAAACTTCTAAATCTTGGCCTAGATCGGGTGGAGTGGCCTAGACTAGAGATGGGCTTGTCCGACCCAATCCACATGGCTAAAGAAGAGAAGGAGGCAAATTGGACTTGGAGGAGATGCAGAAGCCCATATCGGTAAGAAGGCTTGAACTGGAATCAACCCAGTTTGACCCATCTCAGAGTGGCTCTGTAAAAGGACTCAAAATTGACTTCATCAAGTAGAAGCAATCGGAGGCCCAACCCACAAGAGTGCTCGACCTTTATTGGTTTGTCTCGTAAAACATCCATGCATCTCCATGAAATGAAGTATACATATGAAGTATGCGCAGCATATTCATGGTGATAACTAATATACATATGAAGTATGTAATGACCAAATATATTTTAACATTTAAAAATTGTCCGATGAAATCAAAGAATAATATAAAAAATATAAATTTACGTTCGTGCATAACTTCTATCTTTTCCCAAAATAATATGATGTTTATATCTTTTTCCGGTAATTAAATAAGCAAGCAATGTTTTGATGTGCAAAATCATGAAGTCCCCATATATTTAACTAAACGGTTTACCTTATATGTGCAAGAGGGTGTCCCGATAAATGACATCGGTCTTGGAAGTACTTTAATGGTATTTCTTACTTATCGAGTGTAGTGTGCCATGTAAACATGACAACAAACCAACAAGTTTGTTTGTTTGAAGGTACACCTAACTTATCAAGTACAATGTGCCACATAAAAATGACAACATACTTACAAATTTTTTATTTAAAAGTTAGGACCAGCTTCACATTTTGACATGGATACTTTATGTCGCAAGGCTAATTTATCCACAAGGCACGCAAAGGGGCATGTCAAGGTTGTGGATATAAATTTATCAACAAACTCTATATCTATTGTCCCAAACAGAAATGACATGTCATGTGTGAGTCATAGAGTATATAGTCCAATATTCCAAAGGCCCCTTTTTTCTATTTATCCTTTTGGCATTTTTAGGCTAGATATTGTCTTTATATCAACAAACTCTTTCCTTGTATCATGTCTCAGTATGCTTTTCGTTGCTATATAAATTGGCCTCCCTGTCATTGAAGCCTCATCAATCGGCCTAAGTTTTCAATAGCATCCTCCAATAGCTATACATGGCGACTACATCTTTCTCTCGGCTTTCTATCTACTTCTGTGTCCTTGTTTTGTGCCATGGCTCTATGGCTCAACTGTTTGGTCCGAGCATAAACCCATGGAACAGTCCTCGACAAGGAAGTTTTAGGGAGTGTAGATTTGATAGGCTACAAGCATTTGAACCACTTAGGAAAGTGAGGTCTGAAGCCGGGGTTACAGAATACTTTGATGAGAAGAATGAACAGTTCCAGTGCACAGGTACATTTGTCATCCGACGTGTCATTGAGCCTCAAGGCCTTCTGGTACCTCGATACAACAATGTTCCAGGCGTGGTCTACATCGTCCAAGGTTTGTATAAGCGTTGATAGAAGAAAATACTTTGTTGATATGGGTAGCAATTATGATTTTCCATGTTGAAAGAACATGTTTTCAAGTTTCATGTGCCTTACGTGTGCACTCTAAATTTCAGGAAGAGGCTCTATGGGATTAACCTTTCCCGGATGCCCAGCAACCTACCAACAACAATTCCAACAATTTTTACCTGAAGGCCAAAGCCAAAGCCAAAAGTTTAGGGATGAGCACCAAAAGATCCACCAATTTAGGCAAGGAGATATTGTTGCACTCCCTGCTGGTGTTGCACATTGGTTCTACAATGAAGGTGATACACCCGTTGTAGCTCTATATGTCTTCGACATAAACAACAATGCTAATCAGCTTGAACAAGGCAAAAGGTAACTGATTTTTTTAACCATGGTTCTTTTGCATTGTCCTTATGCTACCATTCATGTGGCAAGACATTATGGTTAATTCCCAATGTTAATATCTTTTAGGAGTTCTTGTTGGCCGGTAACAACAATAGGGAGCAACAAGTGTATGGTCGCTCAATCGAGCAACACTATGGACAAAACATATTTAGCGGATTCAATGTTGAGCTACTAAGTGAGGCCTTAGGCATCAACACAGTGGCAGCGAAGAGGCTACAAAGCCAAAACGACCAAAGGGGAGAGATCATACGAGTAAAGAATGTCCTTCAATTACTGAAACCCACCTTTACACAGCAACAAGAACAAGCGCAATCTCAACAAGAAGTGCAGTACAGTGAAGAACAACAAACATCTACCCGTTGTAACGGTTTAGAGGAGAACTTTTGCACAATCAAGGCCAGGTTGAACATCGAAAATCCTAGTCGTGCTGATAGCTACAACCCACGTGCCGGAAGGATCACACGTCTCAACAGTCAGAAGTTCCCCATCCTTAACCTTGTCCAAATGAGTGCTACTAGAGTAAACCTATACCAGGTACTTATAAAAGTGAAATTTTTGTTTCCTCTCCATCTCATTCGGTGAAAGTCATTTTATTTATGGAATCTATTTATAACATTATTCTCTATTCTCTACAGAATGCTATTTTCTCACCGTTTTGGAATGTTAATGCACATAGCTTGGTCTATGTGATTCAAGGGCGTGCTCGAGTTCAAGTGGTTAGTAACCTTGGAAGAACCGTTTTCAACGGTGTTCTTCGTCCAGGGCAACTATTAATCATTCTGCAACACTATGCTGTCTTGAAGAATGCAGAGTGTGAAGGATTCCAATATATTGCATTCAAGACCAATGCAAACTCCATGGTTAGCCATCTTGCAGGGAAGAACTCAATATTCCGTGCCATTCCAGTCGATGTGCTCGCTAATGCTTATCGCATATCGAAGGAAGAAGCCCGAAGCCTCAAGAATAACAGGGGAGAAGAGCATGGTGCCTTCGTTCCTAGATTTCAACAACAGAGCTACCTAGCTTTTTTGAATGAGTCTGAAAGCAAGACTTCGGAGTGATGTAATTAGGAACAAATATAGTCATATCGAAAAATAAAACAATGCAAGTATATGAAACTTTGTGGTGGCTGTCTTTTATGCTTATGCATCAATAATAAATGTTACATTTTGCAATTGGCTCTTATCGTGATTCAGTTGATGCCCTTAGCCGTTGAAAATCCTCCTCCTCCATCCAGTGCGACACTACGATAGGGATTAGGGATTGAGGTGCAGAGACGGAAGCACTCAACAGAAGCATAGGAAGGACACCGTTCAGCAAAGGGAGGAGGCGGCGGAGCCATTGACGCTGGCTATGGTCCTTCGGTTGACCACCCTTGCTGCCTGATCAGATAAGCTGCCTCTCCTGCGCCGTCGCTGTGATCTTGGTAGTTGGTTACATGTACCTGGACACGACGACCTCCTCCTACACAGCACCTGGCTCGCTGAGCAGAGCAGAAGAAGTAGATGGAAGTGGACTCCTCTCCCTTTATCTACGTGGAAGAAGATGGCGACTCTTCTGTTAGAGAGATAGCGAGTTGGCCACGATGCAGCGTGGAGTGTCGACATGATACTGAGTTCAGCACTTCAGCGTAAACGGCGGGCCATGCGGCAGTAGCGGCGTCTAGGGCTGGGTGTTGGTGAGGTAATTTGGGAGGCGGGGGGTTTGGATGTCGGGGAGGGGATCGATCCGATCCGTTTCACGGGGGAGAGATGTGTCGTCCAATTGATTCCGCCTAGATCAATATAGAGTGTTGGATGTGTCCCATGATGAATGAGTGAAATGATTTGTTGAATTATAGGGTAGATCTGCAATTTAGAGTGTATATATGTACATAAAAAATACACCGTAAAATAAGAATTCACGTTGTAAATACGAATTTTTGGCTGTTTGTAACGGAAAATATGGTGCTAAACATGAAGATGCCCCTAAATGAACCTCCATCGCAGACGCTCCGTGAAAATGCTACTCTATTCAACTTTTCCTCTGATGACTGATCTTCCTTAAATAGTCTTCTCTTAAAGATAGCAATCTTCGTGTGAATTTCAAGTGTTTGGAGTTGTTGATGGGCCGATCCCTAGCTACCACCAGTCCACCACTCACACAGCCACACCCGCCGCGAGGACGATCGAGACATGCACATACTATACATATGGCTAGAATATATGCCCGCAGCCACGCCAGCAACGATCGAGACGGATGAATCTTCGCCAAATCTTTGACTCCAATCCAATCGTTTCAGAGAGATCACAGACACGGGGAAAAAAGTACTAAAACTGATTGGAAACGAATGAAAGCTTGGAGCAACGTACTGCTATTAATTTGCAGCTCGGTCCCTGGTTGTGGCCTTCCCCAGCTAGACCATTTCGGGTACCAGTACTACTGACCGGAGTGGTTTCTACCAAGGTTGACAGTATCTCTGATACTTATCCGATCCCACCGAGCCGAAACGATACTAATCCTACTATCCTAATTTTCATAGTATCTTAATCCTACTATTTATTTCTTTACGATCCTAGCAAATCTTAGGTGTATCCTGATACTACGATCCATACGATATCACTCAAAAACATATTAAATTAAACAAATAATACGACGGATTGAAAATTATGTCAATAAATCTACTCAAAAGTTACATAAAATTAATTAAATTAAGAAAAACAATATTATATCCTTTATCTTATACTAAATATTACAAATCATATATAAAAATTATATAAAATCTGTACTTTTTTAAATAAGATAGTATCCCGATACTAAATGTAAATGTAGTATCCCGATCCTATATACTACTTTACGAAAAACGATACTACTTGGTATCCTAATCCTGACAACCTTGGTTTCTACGACCACCCAAGCAAAAGCAACAGATCAACTTGCGATCAAGTTATGCTGAACAGAGCTGCTGATATCGTCATGGGCATATATATTTTTCTCTTTTTTATATATCTTGATGATATACTGATGAATATATGATCGATGGCACAGTTGCTCGCGGCCGTCACACGTACGCTACCAGCTGGCTGCGCACGAGTGATCTCGATCACGTCAATTAATTAGGGACGTGGTGGAGTAAAAAGGAGAGAGATATACGTTCGCTGAGGGCTGCTTCTGTTTAACGCAGAAATTTGGCATTATCCTATTTCTTGCAAAAAAAAATTACTACGGATAGATCATAGAATCGATTTTATTATGTTTTTTAGTCCGGCCCGTTAGGCCGTTAGGCTAGGGAACCTTTCATTAGTTTTCGCTTCCTTCGTTTTAAATTATAAGCATTTTAATTTTGTTGTAAGTAACTTTTTTCGTTTGACTAAATTTATATAAAATGTACCAACATATAAAATTAATCTTGTTACATCTACAATTAAATATAATTTATTATTTATTATTTTCTAAAAACAATTTATACTTTTAATAAATTTAATTAAGTCAAAATAAGCTTGGCATAAAATAAAGTCAAAAGTCTTGTAATGTAAAACAACGAGAGTATTAAGCGTGCAGGAGTAGTAGTGCGTTGGCAAGATGAGCAGCTTTCTGTGTGCTCTCTCAGAAAGACGATAAGCTTATCTCAGCAACTAATTACTCTTTTTCTCTATGCAAAAGTTACATCCTCTAGAGACTAGAGAGCATCTGAATTGTCAAACTTCAACAATTGGTGGCAGCTGGGTTTCAAGGGGTTACCGTGGGCATTTGTTTGGAGACGTTGCGACCGATAATGCGGCTTCATATATACCTTGAATATAAAATGGAACACCAGCAGTTATCTTATTCGGCCATGCATATGACTTACACGTCAGGAGATATATATACAACTGGTGTACTGGCTTATTGTCTTTCCACTGATCGATGTTGCGAGATGATGCTGGTGACGCGGATAAGCAAGTGGTTATATCCTTATGTCTGCTGAGGTCTTGTTTAGTTTAAAAAATTTTGAACATCATATCGAATCTTTTCATACATATATAGAACACTAAATATAAATTAAAAAACTAACGACATAGTTTGAATGGAAATCACGAGACAAATCTTCTGAGTCTAATTAATTTATGATTAACCATAATACTACAGTAACCCACAAGTGTTAATGACGGATTAATTAGGCTTAATAAATTCGTCTCGAGGTTTTCAAACGAGTTATGAAATTAGTTTACTCATTCGTTCTGAAAACCCTTTCCGACATCCGATGTGACATTAAAAAGTTTTCTTTTTCGAACTAAACAGGGCCTGAAATATGTGTTCATACGACTGCATTAATTCCTGGGAGCTATTCTAATTCCCTTTGCTTTAGTAGTCTTTCCATTTCTGAATATAAGAAATTTTAATTTTTAAAGACAGGCTTAATTACTGTAATTAAGTTACTATAACTAAATTTCTGTAATATAAGAAATTTTAATTTTTAAAGACAGTCTATCATTTAGATTATAGACAAAAATAACAATATTTTCACCACAAAATAGATGTGCTAAAGAAAAACATATTAAATGTTCAATTTACTATAACTAAATTCAGAATGACTTACATTTCGAAACAGGCATATTACTATTTAATTTTTATAAGGGTTGGACTGCTTTGTAAGTGGCACATATGCAGGATTTTTATGATGAGTATACAAAGTTAATTAAATAATTATAAAAATATAAAAGTCTACATATGAAAGAAATTGTGTTTGTTTTAATACACGGCACGTCGACACCAAAGTGCAAACCGTTGCTAACTATTTTTTCATATTCCACATTTGACCTTCACCTTATTTATCAATGATTGGTTTTTCTTAATAATTATAATGCATGGTTTCATTTTCTTGGACGGTAACACAAAAAAAAAAGAAACAAAATTTGAGTCACAAAGGAAGAGGACATACATGAGATCTAGTTTTGTTATAAAATTCATATGAAATGATCTATTACAAAGGGGTTTCAAAAATTTTTGGGAAGCTATTTGTTTGTTCCAAAGGATCATGTAAGAAATTTTACCCATGGATTTCAATCCTCTAAAATTCCTCCACAATTGCTTTGTTCCAAATGAGCCATTATAGACATTGTTCAGTTGGGGAGACGAGTATTTACGTCGGAAGATATTTTCATCGTCATATCCATTTTGCCGCTACGGTTTTCATCCTCCATGGAACCCCGCTTCTCTCTATCGCATGAGCGCTAGGGACGCCTTCTACCATTGCCTCCTTCCCCTCTCCATGAAAGGTTCTTTTACTATGGCGTTGTCCTCTTGGTGACGGCTACATCAAGGAAGGGAGGAGGAGGAAAAGCCACTTGTTAGAAAATCAAGCATCGTGAAATATTGAATGGTCATCTCCCATCCACCTAACTAAAACACATCCCTTAGCAACTAAATCAAGAAAAACATGACCCAAAGAAAAAAAAAACCGTAAGCTAAGGAAATCCAAACTAAAACTTACTTTCTCCATTTCATAACGTAAAATGTTTGACTTTTTTGTTTGCAACGTTTGTCTATTCGTCTTATTCAAAAAATTATAAAAATATCATTTATTTTTGTGACTTACTTTATTATCAAAAGAATTTTAAGCATGACTTATTATTATTTTTATATTTACACTAAATTTTTAATAAGCCAAAAATATCATAAGAAAAAAGTCAAGTTTTCTTATATACGAAACGGAGGGAGCAGTAGATAAGACGTCGGTGTGACCTAAAATTCGCTCTAAAGTTCTAATCGCAAGTTCGCAACCACCATACAGGGGCATATATGCTCGTGGGCACAAACAGTGACTTGTGTACTGTAGCCATACCTACTCGTATGCCATTTCTCCGAAACGGCCGCACAAGCAAGTGCAAGTGAGGACATCTTCTCTTCTCATAAAAAAAGATGACAAAAGGGACCGAGCAATGATTTATGGTCCGTTGTCCACGTTGTTGCCGCGTCTGAAAACAAACCCAAAACCAAAGGAGGAGAAACACACACACACGACGAAGCCTCCTCCCCCCTCACTTGCTCTATTACTCTATCCTCCTCTCCTCCCGTCCCCACGATACGCCAATTTTTGCGGCGATTTGTCTCCCCCCAAATTTCCTCTCCCTCCCCCATCCACGCCGGAGCGCGCCACCAAGCCTCGCCGCCTCGGAAGGTACTCTCCCCTCTTTCTCCTCCGCCTCCGCCGGATTGCCTGCTTACCTCTCTGCCCAGATCTCAGGCGCCGGTCGGTTTTTTTTTTTTTGGGTGGTGATTGGCCTCCAACTTTCTTGGACTGCGTCGAGAGCTTGGCTCTCGAATCGTTTGGATTGGTTTGGGGAAAAAAATCTGGAACAGATTGTTCTTTCTAATTTCTCCAATACGCTCATTTGTTGCGAATTCGTTTGATGCGTGGTCGCGTGGTGGTGTGGTGTGGGTAGGTGTGGCGATTTGGTTCCACGGATTGGGGGTTCAGCTGTTCAATCCTCGTGCCCTGTGTTTGGTGCCGCCACTGACTTTGGATGCCCTCTTAATCGCAGTATTTAAATAGCGAATTTTGTTTTGCCTGTTCGATGGACTCACGCATTGGTAATTGGTTGGTTGTCGCCTGGAATGTGCAGGCACATGTGTTCTTGTTCTTTCTGATTTGTGGACTCGAGATCTGACATTGTGGTCGGTCATCATACAAAGCAAAGCTCTGTTTATTTTTTCTTCTACGTTTACAAAAAACTGCTCTCTTTTTCTTAATCGTTGCAGCTTTATGTTTCCTGCAATATTTATTATTATTTTTGAAACCGCACTATTTTTTTTGACAACAATACAAAGCACATGTTCTGCAGTGAATGTTTCAATTCTGTTTTTATTTGAACTGGTATTACTTTGAGTTGACAACAAGTATTACGGAATTGTTTGAAATGATTGATCTTACAGTTCCTGCTATGAATCGCTGATATGCTAAGGATCCAGTGTTGACTGCAGGTGATTAAACTTACAGAAAATGGATGGAACTGCTGGCTAACAGTCATCAAATTTATATGGCCATAGGTATGCATATCGCTGGCATATATTTGCTTGTAAATTATAGCTGTGCTGCTTATTTAGCAAACTTATTGATATATTATCTTCCAACGTTTCTGTAGATAATAGGGCGATGTGTGTGGGAGGTAAAGGTTTCTACCTCATCAATAAGGAGACTTCTGATTCTACAAGGAAAAACCGTTCCAAAGTCTCCCAGTATCGGATGGCATTTGATACACCAAGAATTACTAAAACAGAGACATCAAAGTTGAAGAACCTCATCTCAGCATCATTCAAACCCTTGTCTCTTACCATCCCCATAGGCGACGGTTTTCACGAATTGTTTCCTGTGGGTCACTGTCATTTATAGCAGATAAAGTCTGTAGATAAGCCAAAGGTTTTCATTTCTGTTGGCTAACCAGGGGAGGCAAAAATTAAGTTGCTTGCTGTCAAGAGTGTACAATGCTTGCACTTGTTAGCACAAGAGATTCTTTTTCTCAGTCACAGGTGAACCTTTGTGCGGGTATGCAGCTCAAGCCTCCAACAAGGGCGAAATTTTCCCAAGGGTTTATGCCCACTGGGGAATGCGATCAATACTGTGCTCTGATACCTGGCTTACCTGAAGATTTGGCAAAGATATGTCTTGCCCTTGTTCCTCGGAGCCACTTCCCTGTTATGGGCTCAGTGTCCAAGAGGTGGATGTCATTCCTCGAGAGTAAGGAACTCATTGCTGTAAGGAAGGAGGTTGGGAAGCTTGAGGAGTGGGTGTATGTCCTGACTGCTGATGCTGGATTAAAGGGGTCCCATTGGGAAGTTTTGGGGTCTTCAGGGCATAAGCACAGCCCTCTTCCACCAATGCCTGGGCCAACCAAAGCTGGTTTTGGTGTGGTTGTTCTTGATGGAAAGCTTTTTGTTATTGCTGGCTATGATGCTGATCATGGGAAGGAGTGTGTTTCTGATGAGGTTTACCGATACGATTCTTGCCTAAACAGGTATGGGCTTTCATATGCAATTATGCATTAATAAGTCTATAGGAAGACAATTTATCTGTTAAATTAAAGATAATCATGCCATTGGAAATACTTTAAGGACTATATTAACATGCTCTATGTAATATGAATACAAACAGTAGGTGGACTAACCATTTGTCATTTTGTAGGTGGGTTGAGCTTTCTAAGATGAACGTGGCTCGTTGTGATTTTGCCTGTGCAGAGGTCAATGGTATGATATATGTTGCTGGTGGATTTGGTCCCAATGGTGATAGCTTATCTAGTGTTGAAGTTTATGACCCAGAACAGAATAAGTGGACATTGATTGAGAGCCTTCGCCGTCCAAGGTGGGGTTGCTTCGCTTGCAGCTTTGAAGGCAAACTTTATGTCATGGGTGGTCGTTCTAGGTTCACAATTGGAAACTCGCGTTTTGTTGATGTGTACAATCCTAATAACCATGCCTGGGGTGAGGTGAAGAATGGCTGTGTAATGGTCACAGCTCACGCTGTTCTTGGAGAAAAGCTATTCTGCATCGAGTGGAAGAACCAGAGGTCACTGGCAGTCTTCAACCCAGCTGATAATTCTTGGCAGAAAGTCCCTGTGCCACTTACAGGTAGCTCTAGTACTCGTTTTTGTTTTGGCATTCATGACGGGAAGCTGCTACTGTTCCCTCTGGACGAAGAGCCTGGCTATAAGACACTGATGTATGATCCTGTAGCACCAACAGGATCAGAATGGTGCACATCTGAGCTCAAACCATCAGGATTATGCCTGTGCAGTGTGACCATCAGAGCCTGATACTTTCGGGCTTTTGTCACCGTAAAATCATCCTTATAGGATGTCATCCAATACCAATGTTTGCTGCTTACAATCAGAATTGGACTGTTATGTCAATTGCTCAGTTATTTCGATATCAAATAATGCTTCAGGGTGCTTATACTGCAATTCATTCAATTGCAGCGCAGTGCCAGGATGCACTTTGTTTTCATGTATTTTACTGCTATTGTAGTATCACGTGATCGGTGTCGTTGTACTGGATGCTGATAGACAACTGTAATGTCTATGACGGGCAAAAGGAAATTGTCATTAGGGAAAAAATTACCACAAAAAATTGTCAGCCCGTGCTATATGTGAACCCATTTTTGTCTGAAACATTGTCAATTCTATTTCTGATTTCGTGCTTTTACATGTGGAAAATAGGCTCTTGCTCTTTGTTTGAGGAATTGGACCTCATTTGAACGGCTTCTGCATGCTTGGATTCAAATAAATAATTTTCGTTTCCCCTGAACTACTTATTCACGCAAGTTTACAGTTAGTGGATTTCAATGAAAAAACCTAAAATGTCTTACTGCAGAAACAGATAGAACACGCTTCATGTGTGCCACTGCAGAGCGTACAATGATACCTTCTACACTCTTTCTGTTTGGAATGCAGGTAACTCCTTAGGTGCTTTTAAGCTTCTCTTGTGTTTAAATCTAAAACTACTTATATTTTATAAATCAGTGTTATTTCTTAGTAGTTGTTTGGGATGTAGAAGAGTCCTGTATATGTGATAGCATCATGCGTTCTTCATGACAGCATATAAGGCTAACAGTAGGCAATTATCGTGTAGACCGGTGACCATTTCTAGCTTCTCAGGTACCTGTGAGGACGGTCCACACCATTTCCGTGATGTACAAAACGTCCTAATTATCTGCCTAATCAGTTTCCCGTCTGAACATTAATTTGGTACTTCATTGACCTATATCACTGTTTGTTCTTAGTGCCGTTAATTCTGAGAGCTTGGCGGTATATATATTTTTCTTCACGAGGGAGTAAAGTTGAGTCTTTATGTTTAGCACAAGGATTCAGTCTTTCAGACGAATGAAAGGTTTTTACAAGGTAAATGTCACGTACGGAGGTAAAATAATGTACTTTTTTAGTACGAGAAAATAGTATGGTTGGTACAGTCTGTTCTTGTAATTTGGAAGAGTAATAATAGAATCATACTGTTAGAATGTAGTACATGGATTGCAGTGACGTAGCATTGTTCACCATATTCAATGACAAACCTGGTGGAGTAACTACGATAATTTTAAGCATTTCAATTTCAAGAGACGCAGAAAAACAAAAGAAGCAATCGAGTATAACTTATATGTAAAACTATTATATTGTATTATTAGTTTTTTAAGCTAACATTGGAGAATATACTACGATGAAAACCCTAAAATCATATCTATAATTTAGATTCAAAATTCATTTTTTTTTTTTGTTATGGTTGATAAGCCAACAAGCTGACACTGAAAGCCACTGCACAGATTTTCATTGCAAGAGAGAACTCCCCAAGTTGTATTTTTTTTTCAAGCATGGCCAACCCTTAATTGGAGCTGATCTATCAATTGCCATGACAACCAAAGAAGGATATATTGAATCAATCAAACCTCTAAAACTCCGGACAAAAAAAAGATGATGTCTGGTTGAAACTAAAAATTAGGCGAAGGCAGAAACAGCACTCCACTCTGCTCCACTAGCCAACTCCACTCTCCCTCGACCTGAGCTCTCAGCTCAGAAAGAACAGTAGAAAGGAAACCATGTCTCTGACTGGATGCCTCCCTCCTTCCTGCAGCGCGATCCGTGCCCTGTCATCGCCTCCGCCATGCTCGGGGAAAAGGAGAGCCAATGCTCCGGTGGTGACGATGGCGTCCACGGCAAAGTGAGCTCCGATAATCCAAGCGAAAAATCTTGCCTTGTGGTCGAGTTGCTGCCATTTCTTTTCCCTTTTCGTTTCTGTTCTTGGTGCTGCTGGGAGTTTTTTTTTTTTTTTGGATCGTGTGAACTTGATTTGATTGGACTCAAGGGTTAATTTACTGATATCTTATGTGATTACTAATTAGTTCTCTGTATGTTCATCCTTCGATATGGTGTTCATTGGAGTTCGATTGTTTGGTCATTCGGCGGCGTGGTAGTTCTTAACTTGCCTCTGTTTTGTCATCTGAGTTATTGTCGTTAGAGAGTACTTCATTTATTTGATTCTTTCGTTCTGATTTTTCCTGATCGTGTATTCATTGCGTTGTGCTTTTTATCATCTTATTCTTACTGTAATGTTCAGGTCGAGATTGCACAGTAGAGTACTACGAAATGCTTAGTGTCTCGATATTGGCTTCAAACTATCGTTTCTTCTTCTTGTTCCTTTTTTAATTGCATCATATGAACTATCGTTTTAATTCATCCTCAACCACACTATTCCCAAACCTGAATCTTCTCCTCCTCCCTGCAGAGCCAACGCCCCCAATCCCCCCAAACCCAAGAACCAATTCACCGCCCCCCACCCAGTCCCACCCCAGGTGACCCACACGCTACCGCCCGAGAAGCAGGAGATCTTCGCCTCCCTGGACGGCTGGGCCGCGTCCCACATCCTCCCGTACCTGAAGCCCGTGGAGGAGTCGTGGCAGCCGCAGGACCACCTCCCGGACCCGAGCTCCGCCTCGTTCCACGACGAGGTCCGCGACCTCCGCGCCCGCGCCGCGGGGCTCCCCGACGGCTACCTCGTCTGCCTCGTCGGCGACATGGTCACCGAGGAGGCGCTCCCCACGTACCAGACGATGCTCAACACGCTGGACGGCGGGGTGAGGGACGAGACGGGGGCCAGCGGGACGAGCTGGGCCGTGTGGACGCGGGCCTGGGCCGCGGAGGAGAACAGGCATGGGGATCTGATGAACAAGTATCTGTATCTGACTGGGAGGGTTGACATGAGGCAGGTGGAGAAGACGATTCAGTATCTCATTGGATCTGGGATGGTAAGTTAAATTGTACTGGTGTCTGTTTGCTGATTTATGTTTTAAGCATTTGATATATATAACATTTGAATGTTTGGTACTCCCCCATTTCGTATTATAACTGGTTTTGATTAAATTTAAAGTTAAACGGCTTTAAGTTTGACCAAGTAAATAAAGAAAAATTTTAAATTTTAACATAAAACAAATATACTTAAAAATAATTTTAGTTATAAATTTAATTAAGCTAAATTTGTGATGTAAATGTAGATACAGCCTATAAATTTAGCAAAAGTCGAAGTAATTGGCTTAGTTCGGGTAGGAAAATTTGTTGTGTTTTTTTTTAATTATGCTATTGTTTTATGGTTCGTGGTGCAAGGAGCTTTGGCTTCGTATCTGGAAAACTACGTAGCACTTATGTAGAGACGAAAACCGTACGGAAATTTATGATAGTAGTCCTCGCTGTTGGGTACTACCTCCTCCGGCAAAAAAAAAAAAACATATTCCTAGAAGTATACACAATAGCCCATACTAATATGAGTTAGGGACGATTGTTTTAAGAATGGAGGAAGTATAACATAGCAACTCACGTGTCCATCGTATAAAAATCATGAGATAAACCCACAAAATTTCTACTAAACACAACCAAAAATGTTTGTTTGGCTTGGGGCGGTTTGTGCAGGACCCAAGAACGGAGAACGACCCGTACCTGGGGTACATCTACACGACGTTCCAGGAGCGCGCCACCTTCATCTCCCACGGCAACACGGCGCGCCACGCCCGCCGCCACGGCGACGCCGCCCTCGCCCGCGTCTGCGGCACCATCGCCGCCGACGAGAAGCGCCACGAGGCCGCCTACGCCCGCATCGTCGCCAAGCTCTTCGACCTCGACCCCGACTACACCCTCCGCGCCTTCGCCCGCATGATGCGCAAGAAGGTCGCCATGCCCGCGCACCTCATGCGCGACGGCTCCGCCACAGACGGCAGCGGCCTGTTCGCCCGCTACAGCGCCGTCGCGCAGCGGCTCGGGGTGTACACCGCCGCCGACTACGCCGGGATCATCGAGTTTCTGGTCGAGAGGTGGGGGGTGGCCCGGCTGGAGGCGGGTCTCTCCGGCGAAGGGCGGCGGGCGCAGGAGTTTGTTTGTAGCCTTGGGCCGAGGTTCAGGAGGCTGGAGGAGAGGGCGCAGGAGGCGGCGGCGGCGAAGGGGATGCTGGATTCTGCTCCGATCAGCTGGATCCATGGCCGGGAGGTGCAGCTCTGATCTGATCGAGTATGTTCTTCTCATGACATTTCTATAGTGAATCGGACCGGAATTTGTGCTTCAGAGAAGAAAAACCTGTCAATCCTAGTATTCCTTTCCCAGATGTTGATAAATGTAACAGGTAGGCCTAGTAATTGTTACTACTATGTGATGTTGAAAATGTGCGGATACTTTGTCCTTTGTTGATATTGGTACACATCTATATTCGTACATATGCATACTTTGTCCTTCAATCCTTCATGAATTCTGAAGTTTACTTCATCATGGAGACAGTAGTACTAGTACAGTAATTGTGTTTCATTCTATCTATATTTTGACTGAAAAGAGCTGCCAACAATATTTTGATGAAAACACTTGATGCCAATAGGTTCAATATTCTTCACAGTGCTGAGAACTAACCATCAATGCAAGATAGGAAATTGAAATTGTAGAAGCTAATAGTACTGATATGTTACAAACATGTATAGCATTATGTATTTTCTATGCACCTATACTCAAACATAGGCTTTTAAAGCTTTCCACAATATTCAAATGTGTCTTAGTATATCAATAACATGCGAAAAAGGCAGATCATTGCAGGATGTCCAGCTCTTCTCTTCACAATATACAGCAGCAGGCCTGAGAGGGAAAGAGAAAATCAGGGGTTACATTTTCATTATAGTCTTGCTCTGAAAATTGTGCTGGCAAATGCAATTTCCCCAACTTGATGTACAATTGAAGTTCCCTGAATAGCCCAAAGGATTGCTAAATAAACATATTTAAGAGAAGACGACTGACATTGTTCAGATTTCATCTGTAAACTACATAACAAATTATACAATATTAAGACTTGTTACTTGTTAGATCAGCCATGTTACGGGCAATAGGCCCAACAGGCCCATAAACAGTACCGCGAGTACTGTAGCATAGGTTTAGTTGTTGGTTAGGAGATAAGATTAGATGAGTTTCTTTCTTAGGAGTCAAGTCATCTCATCTATATAAGGATGGGATTGTATCTGTTTTCATTAAGCAATGAATAATCAAGATTAGTTCCCTCAAGTTCTAGCCCTACACTCTCCTCTCATCCCACTAAGCCAACGTCGCCCGGCTATCTTCCCGCGATGTTTACCCAATAATTGTGCCCATATCAAGCCATTTCTTTAATTAGGTAACGGAAGCAAATACTCCCGGCCTCTAAACCATTTCATGGATATACAAACTGCATAACTGAATTTGCTTCTTGTACACACTCAAGTTTTGACTTAGTGGGCGTCTGGATGATCCAAATATTCGAATAATAGTTCTGACAGAAATAACGCAGTTCACATGGTTTGGAGTGTTAATAGTAATTCATGTCTCTGAGAAACAGAGTTGAACTAGAGAAGGAGACAATACAGAAGTGCAATTGAAATGTAAAACCATGACATAAAATTTTCACTATGTTCACTGATCCTTGTTATTTTCTACTAGTGGTACGGCACATAATTACTTGTCGAGGAACTGCATATTACTTTGCTATTATATCTATAGATTCTATACGCTTCCATATAGTATATATAACAAAAACCAATTCACCCAGACATGCCATGAAAATTTGGCCGTAGTGTCTCCTAATCTGTGCAGGAATAATACAAAATACAGGAATAATACAAAATATAATGCTTCCTTATGTTTTATGTAGTAGAAGTAACACTACAAGATTTGTTGTATACTTGGAGACAGCATATAGATACCTGTTGCACTTTATGTTCCTGCCTGCCACTAGAAGATGGTGGTTGCTGCTTGATAGGAGAATTTCGGGGCAGCTTATCATGCCTCACCCTGTTAAAAATGCCAGTGTACTTCTCTCCAGATGCCGCATTATTTTCATCCCAATCACCAAATGGTGGTACAGTCACTTCATCTTCAGCCTGTAAACACAAGAATGCAAATTCACTTATTCAGAAACCTGTAACACACTATATGACATTATTTCTCGAAATGCAAATGGAGAGTTGGGGAAAAGAAGGTACCGGCTCAAAGCTTCGGCCTCCTTGCTTCAATCTGCTTCTTCCTGGAGTTGGTGGATGACGGCCCTCAGATGAGGAACCCTTCCTATCTGGAGTCTGCATTCCAGCTGGCCTGTATCTGTGCCTTGGAGAGGCAGCAGCAGCAGAAGATTCTCTGTAAGGGCTTCTGGGTGATTCACCATGACCACCATGGTGATCAAGGTTATGCTGGTGCAGAGGACTTGCATGCCGCCTCGGCACGATTTCACGGTGAGTTTCAGGCTTTCTTTCATGTGGCTGATACCTTTGTCTTTGGTTCAGGGAATCAGATGTGTTATAAGAGGATGGATGCAATGGTGACCTGAGAGGAGGTTCAGGGATTGCTATCAGTTCATTTGGGTTGGAGTAGACACCAGTTTTCTTGCTTCTTCGCAGGTTCTCGAACTTCTGCGTGTAAGGGGTGTCGCCAGCGGCTGACCAGTCCCCAAATACAGGAACTCCATGTTGCTGTTTGGAGAAATGAATTAGCAAGCATTTTAAATTATGTATGAATTTTATAACTTTAGTGAATTCAACTGATCAGGTCATCTATCTGCCCATACTTGGAAACAATCTAAGCAAATTGTTATATGCTCTCTTTATATCGGACTAAAGATGTAAGTAAGTTGATTTTAACTAAATCATGACTGATGTATTAGCATAGTTTCTAAGAAGGACAATTGGTTGCAGAATTGTAAATTTTAAGTTGGTAACTTTTATTCATGAAGATTGGAAAACTTCTTGAAGAATCATCAATCCTAACGATACTGCATAGTTAATCTAAATTTGGTGAGAAATTACTGTCGTAGATAGATTGTGCAATAAAACATATCGTTGAAAAAATCCAATAATAAGATCAGTGTGGCTGAATATTTCAAACAGTGTGACCAATCAGAATAAGATGCCTGGACTCTGTAACTTCTTTATCGACAAACAGTGCCAGTGGAGTAAGAAACATCAAGTAAAATTAAATTGCATCATGCTACAAGCCAAAATTCTTAGTACCATACCGATGAGTATTCTAATTCTAGGAGCGCAATTGGAAATAAGCAACTCACCGACATCAGCCACTTCAAGTTTGCTCCAAACACTGACCCTGTAGGAGAAAACGGCTGGAGAATGCAAAATTTTCTGTTCAAGAACTGCTAATTATTTACTATTTCTCTGATTCTCTCACAAGACGCTAACAACTTGCCCCTTCTCACCGCATCCCTCAATCAATCAGAGCTACCAGTATCAAATGTACCGCTAAGGCAAACAAAATTTAACTTATCTTTCATTCTGAAACATTATCTTAAGAACATCTTTCATTCTGAAGAAAAAAACTTAAGGCTCCTCTTTTCACCTCAATCCCTCAAAAAGAAAGAATAAAAATGATTAACAAAAAGAATAAGCTCCCGCAAGACTAAAACTACAATTCTCACAGAAGAAACAAAAATTCGGGGAGAAAACAGACTGAAACGCCCAAGAACCAGTCGAAGTAAGCTGCTTCACACTTGACACCTAGACCACCCAGCTCCAATAAAAACAACTGAAATCCTTCTGGAAGAAAACAAAAGCACTCCCCACAAAAGCTCAAACTTACTCAAGAAAACGGAATCTTCTCCCCTGGAAGAAAAAGAAATCAAAGGGTAGTCTTTCCTGTGTAAATCCTCTCAAGAAAGGACCCAAACCCACCTCAAATCAATCAGAACAGAAGGCACATTTCTGCCTCCTCACGCAGCGCCCCCAAGTGTTTAAATACGCCCAGATGTTGAAGAGGGAGAAGGTTTTGGGGGGCGAAAGCGAAGGGTATGCCGTTGACAATGCTACAGCGCAAATGTGCAATTGTTTATGGGTTTTATTTGAAGCATTCAAAGTTCAAAGTCCCCTATCATTTTCATTTTCATTTTTATTTCTGTTTTATTTAACTGCAACAGGTGATATTGAAACATCACAAATGAATACTTAGCTTGCTTTCTTGAGAAAATGGTAGATAAAATAAAACAAGTTTGGACTTTGGAAGACAGACTCTTTAGTCTAGAAAATTAATACTAAGAACACAATACCATTTAAATGAGAAGATAGTCGCAAGCTGGCTGTTCACTGAATGCATTGAGTACTTGTTTGTTTATTGTCATTTTCTCCCTGTTCCATTTTCAACTTTATTGCCACCTTTTATCAGAGAGTTCAATTACTGATGCATGCAACTTAATATAGGAAATGAAGGAAAAATAATAAAAATACTCCCACCGTTTAATATTATAATTTTTGTAGATTTATCATAAATCAAATTTCTTTAATTTTACTAACTTTATATAAAAAATAAGAACATTTGGACACAAACAAATATGTTATAAAATATATACAATGGTAGATTTAATGAAACTAATTATAGATGATACTATATTTTTTCTATAAAAATTGGTCAAATTTAAAAATGTTTGACTTAGATCCAAAACGTCTTATACTATAGAAATACATCAGATGGAGTACTTTGGGTACTCCTTCCATCTTAATATATAGCAACATATAGTGTCCAAATTTGTTCTAAGATATTACAACTTCTACACCAACTTTTTCATATGGAGTAATCGCAATCGTGTCTTATTTAATTTTTTTACCTATTTTCTCATCTTAAGCAATCACATAATAATTCTTCATTTAATTTCATCTCTCTCCTTGAGCTCCATGAAAATTTTCAGAAGTGCTTATGTTTTGGGATGGAGAGGGTATATGGTTAAGCCAAAGATATACTATACATCTAATTAGAATAAAGGTTTTGTTACTTTCTAAAGGAATTCGATGGTGATTAAACAAAATCATAGAAAAATCCTCTACAACGCTTGTGTTCCGAAGGAGTCATAAAAAGTTCACATAGTCAAGGTCTCAATCCAATGGATTTTTTCCACAAGAAGACAGCTGAAAGATGTTCAGATTCATAGATTTGATTACCTTGCTTCTACACCATTTTTCCGGTTTATATTTACACATTGTGAAACAGCTATATATTGTGAGCGCCCTTGTATATATATTAAACCTTCAGCGCAATTTCTGTAAAAAAAAAATACAAACATGAAACGAGCAAAGTATTTTAATTGTTGTCTATATGCAGTTGGGTCGATTTGTTATACTCTTGACTTTACTAATCACCCACTCGCAGATTAATTTAGCTCATCTTAATTTGTTTTCTACTCCACTTCTGACCAAATCTAATTAAGTTATGTTCTAACATAAGTAGAAAGCGAAGAAAGAGACAGCACGTTACCTGAGTCTTCAGCATGCCGATAACTAGTCCTTATGTGTTTGCTGGATTCTCTTCTGACTTTTTTTTGTACAGTTTTTTTTAAACCTGGTTGCTCCAGGCTACATCATTTGTATCTTGTTTGCTTTTTTGCTCGGGAACTGAAACTGTGTCTCACCTCTTTTTTTTATTACGCCAGCTGATTCTCTGTTTTTCTGAAAGGGAGGCTAAAAACTTTATCTCGTATATATTAATAGAATAGATTTAAAAGGTACTACAGTAAAAAATACTGTAATAAGGAGAAAAAAACAACACGTCACACGTTTACAAATATATCCCATTATAAAACAAAGCATGACTCGTTTGCTTTGTTCTAAAATATCTTAAATAAATGTATCAGAGGATTGCTTTAAATTTGGTACGGTGTATCAGTGAAAATAGGAAGAGTCGTCACGAACATTTATCAGTTCAGCTGTTTTATGTGGTTTGTCGAGAGAAATGATCTGCTGTTCAATGGACTGGAATGCAGATCAGGAGGTGGTGCGGCATCAAGTTTGGCATACTAAATGGAGGAAATTATCCACGGAAGGTTGAAAGGGTGAGACTCCCTCGTGAGCCATGAGCAATATTTTCGGTGGTACCTACTGGTAGCATAATTATAAGTAGAAGGATTTATGAGTTCTACGGTTAAAGCATCACTAATGTATATTGTCTAAGTTGGTAATAAGGTGGACCCCTTTAACAATAGGCAGTAGTTGTTTCATTCGTGACAATGTATACTAGTAGGAGGTGGTAGTAAGGTGGGCCACATTGTAACAAAAGATATTGTGAGAATGAAAAAGATATCTCGTGGAATGGAGAGAAGAGAGATTGTAATATTTGTTTAATCATACAACAGGATAGTAGTGCTACTATCAAATATTACTACCCACCTTCATACCTACCTCCACAATGTTAAACCAGGTAATAGGGTCTCCTACTACCCACTTTTTACTATATTGTGTGGATGCTCTAATAAAAATATCCTACTAGTATGAAATAATATGGTTCATCAGATGAGAAAAGATAAAATGTCTACCTTCAGAGCATCGCGTCCGAGACGATCTGTCTGTGCCGGCTTGAAAAAAACTGGCACTGATAAATAATTCCTCCAAAAAGAAACTACGCCCTCCTTAGCCAAAAGTGACAATAATGACCCCTTGATTAATTAGATCCATTTGGTAGAAAAAACTGACACAGGTCATCGATTCATAACTTCAATCGGGACTATAATGAACCCCCCACCATTGTCAGTTGGTGATGAAAACTGGCACTGATGATGGCACATCATCAGCGCCGGTTCGTGGTTTGAAGTTAATAAGGGGTTCATTAGTGCTAATTGAAGCCATAAAAAAATATTAATGATGTTGAGCATTGTATATGTTTCGGATATGAACATAAGTTCTTCATGCGAACTCGGATTGAGACAATTTTATATGAAAATTGTATCCCTCAACGAGAGCTACAATTTTAAACTTGACAACTTTTAAATTTGAAGTTTTTTAAGTGCTCACATACATGGTTTAAATCTCCATTAGATTACTTAAAAAATATATGTATATTTCTTATCAGAACTGATGTGGTGGTGAGTTGGTTATGTGACTTAATATAATAGCCGAGGTCTCACTAGTAGCGATTCAAAAACCGACACCAATGACCTCAAGTCAATAGCACCCCTTTGATTGAGCCTGTTAAACATCGGCAGAGTTACCACCCAGCATGTATGACTTTTTTCTGTGAGTTGATTATACAGTAGTTGACATCACCATATAACATATGAAGACAACAGCATATAAATTGTCTTTCAGCATATATCATTACTCGAGAAATCGACCAGATCTGATGACTGGATTGTGGTTTAACTCAATAAAAGCCTGGAGAAACTTAATTCTTAGATAAATGATGGAGTCAAATTGATGCTAAAATTTATAAAGTTTAAACTCTTATCAACTGGTATACACATCATGTCCTTTTAGACATTTATCAATAGAAACTACACTAGTTGGTAACCTCTTGGCATTTCATGGTCAAATAATATTGCATTCTTTGTTTTTAATTACTTCAGAATTTTTTTGTTAATAGTTCCAAAGTTTAAATTTAGTTACTACCAAATTATAAATAGAATATACCCCTAATTCTTTCTGTTGCAATTTGTTCTAATAATAAAATAATTCTAGAGCAAAAATATATAATAGTTTAGAATTTATAATTAATAAATAAAGAGTTGTATGTGACTTGGTGTCATAAAATTATATTTTCATGATTTGACAGAACCAAAATTCAAAAAATATTAAGTATTGAGCTGTGCTTGAACATAGTCTCGATTTAATATTTCATAATTAAAAATTTGTGAAGTTCGTAATAATTTGAAATCCATCATGGGTGACGTTCCATGTTATTTGTCACTATAGCAGCATTTTCTACACAAAACAAACAGCACTATAAAAATAATTCAATAGTGAATTTAATGAAAACTAATTTTGATGTTATAAATGTTTAATACAAAAGATGTAGCTGATGTGGTGCTATAAACTAATATTGTGTATTATAAACATAAGAGATAGCTTAGAACGGTCCTGTAAATTGTGATATAGAAAGTTTTCGTTTTAAGAAATGGTATTTTCACAAGCATGGCACCATGTGCACATGCGTTAGAGGTTATAATTTAAAGCACGTGATTAATAAGAGAAAAATGCATACTTTTCATTTCTCCTATTGTGTTATTGGCATCGATCCGATCAGTATCTTTGTTTTGTCCAAGTCAGCTGGGAAATTTAACGGGAGTGTACTTATAAGTCCAAGTGGATACATGTGATTGAAAAGGTAAAACCATAAATTGGTGGTTATAACCATCTAATGTCGGTGTCATACTGTCATGCCATCTTGTTTTTTGTTGATTGTATTGTAGAAATTTGCCATCCTTATCTCCGTGGATTAATTCAAAGGGTGTAGAGTACACATCCATTAGGGATTAGGGATTAATTAATTGTAGTATGCATGACTGATGTTGACAATTTAGACATGTGCTTATGTTGTTAGTCAGTAGAGATAGCTGATGTTGTGGTACTGCTTATTTATTGTGTTGGTTTCTCTTTGATTTTAGATTTCCTGTGTCTTGAATACAAGTCAGTTGGTACTGGTCGAACAAGTTAGTACACAACTACAGATTGAATAACTGGATCCAAGGGGCGGTGTTTGATTAGAGTCATTACTTGTCAACAAATTTTATAGATGTTTAATCACTCCATGTAAGATATCAAACAAATAAATTTAGCGATTTATGTTGTCAACGGCTTCCGTGATGGAATGCCACTAGACAGAATTTTGATCAAGAATTGAATTATTTCATATGTTTTGTTACTCTGTAAAAATGGTTGAACACAAATTATTTCATTTTAGATGTTAGAGCACACTAAAAAACATATCAACTAGATATAACATTCAAAATACTGATTGCAACAAAAAAAAAAGAAAATAGTGTCTGCAGTGCGTGCCGTATACTCGTATGCAACATGTGATTAAAAGAGGGAGAGAGCAACAAGGGAGGTGAGGGAGATGGACATCGGAGGATGAGGCTCATTGTTCGGCAATTCTTCTCTGGTCGAACGCTAGATCCACAATGTTTTTGGTAAATTTATGCTACAAATTGTTTAAAAAGAAGTTTCATAAATCTTCTTTCCTTATGAACTCATGCAAGGTTTCTAAGGTTCCCAAGTTTTAAGATGATATTTTTTAATTCTAATGTGGGGCTAGAAACTGACAGCAAGATTTTTAGGTAACCTGTAGTTGGAGTTATGATTATATAAAACATGCTTTCATTATGGTTAAATAAAACATGATTTTCATGCATCTCTCAATTGTTTGATATTTTCATACAGGTTTGCAACATGTATAGACCAAAAGTTAAATAGCTTGCCAAACGCCAAAACATTTTAATACAACTGTACCTGCAAATTGTCATAATCCAACACAATATGTATAAAATTTAGTGTATGTTTTAAAACTTACGGTGTAAATGTATCTAACTTATAGTGTAACAAAGAATTTGATTTTTTTTTTCAAAATACGACGTCATATTCCCGACAGCTAATATGTCATTACTACCGTGCGTGTGTCTACGTTTCAGACAAACTTCTGGTAATCTGCACGTTTATCAACTCATCTACTCACCAGTCACACTTACGCTAATATAACTGAAATTAAGGAAATCAAGCACAAAAGCACATTATGATCTCCAGACGTTGATGTGCGCAAAAACAAAACTTCATCGATCTTCTCCAAAACGTGGTCAATTGAGAGTTGCAACTTGTATTTCTGAATGGAGAGGTCGACGTACCATAGGGTGACTTGCTAGTTGCTACTAGTACAATCATGTGTGTTATGTATCCGTGCTCCCAAAACTCCTGCCCACGCAGGTCATTGTCTCCCAACTCCTCAGATGTCATTGTTAGTTTTATTGAATTATAGGCACAAAAACTAGTTTAATCAAAAGATGGGTGATCAGGAATAATGAGTCACTTCAACTCAAAGCCTATATATATCGATAAATAACCACAGACAATTCACTTATTTCAACACTTTCACCCGCGAGCCAGTTCATCCCAAATGCCGATAAGGAGACCATCGTCTCCCATAACTGGTTAGTCAATCCGACCCATAAATCTAATTGATAAGAAAAGATGAAAAAAATGCTTATACTTCAATAAATTTTACACACTGGTTAACCGCTTGGCTATATGTTTAGTCATTTAAGAGTACTAGCCAGTAAATCTAGAGCCTAGGTAGCCACCGTGCCCGGCCGGTGCATTGTAAAAGTAGGCCCGAGCTCGTTATTTCAACGAGCTAAAACCCCATCTCAGTTTGTTAAAAAATTCAAACGAGTCGAGTCGAGCCGATACGAGTTAGTCACAACTCACAAGTTGAGAAAGCCAATGAGCCACGAGTTTTTCATCCAGCTCTATGTTGGAGTGATTTATACAGCCTCTTAAATATCATTCTAGTATACATCATTCTTCTATTTCTTCTGGTTAGAAATATGGGGCAATTCCTTGTGTACCCATCAAATTTCAACGGCTCCTTCTATGCCTCAAAGTTTTGCTCATTCACTTCTGTGCCTATGAATTTTGGTTTTGGTCCCTTATGTTTTTATATACCCATTTCATCCATTGACCATTAACCATTAATTGACCGTTTAGTAGGTGTGAAAAAGTCTATTTCAACAATATATATTAAAGAAATATTCTCGTATGCCTCTGAAATTTTAGTGAATATCCCTTCCGCCACACTGAATTTCATTCGCTCCCTTATATACCCGTGAGTTTTGATTTTGGTTTCTTCTATGCAAATTCCATTCAATAGGTCTGAGAAAGGTCCACTTTGTCCATATCAATGATATTTCTCAACTATATTATTGCAAGTGTAGAGTACGATGTACGAGACCATTTTATTCATGAGTTCGTTATGTGCGGTATCATTAAAAAATATTTATCTTTTAATTACGATTTAATAAGTGTATTAGCATACTTTTTTATGCTATAAAACATATTTGAAGTCTGTTGTATATATTATCTAAAATAATGGTGCACCAGTCTAATATTGGCCATCTTAAAAAGGTGTTACTAAGACATATTGTTGGGACAATTAACACTGCATGGAAAATATTCTTGCATGTTCAGGTTATGAAATATGCCAGATTACAGAGGGAAAAACTATTTCACCTTTCATAATAATGGAATTAATTTTGGCCTTTACTTTAAAGAAGATATAACCAATTATTATATAGTTTGCAGACTAATACCTAAATTAAAAAATATACAACTTGATTAAAAAGAAAAAGACTAATACACAGCTTGAATGTTCAGGTTATGAAATATGCTAGATTACAATAAGCATACATATGGACATAGTGTGGGGATACACCTAAGTTAACCAGACGATAAGCAAACACCTACGTAAATCTGGAAGTATTTAACTAGTAGTCTTTAAGGATAGAAAAATGGAGGTTTGTGATGTTGACTTGCTGACAACCTCACTTACTTACAAGCACAACTTAGCCTCTTTTTTTTGAGAGAGAGGAACTTAGCCATTTTCTGAATGCATGGGTCAACTACCTCGTAGACTCCAGAGCTCAGTTAGGCAATTCAAACTAACCCAGTTGGAGGTCCGTGCGCTTACAAGGGGTTGTTTTCCTATGAATCACGTGTGACCTTTGCTCCTACACGAGGGCTTTACTAGAGAGCTGCATAGCTAGAATTGCGAGGAGTGGTGGGTGTCGGTGGATGACGTGTCTATAGAGCCGGTGTTTGCACTGCATGTCAACAGTAGACATTTATATACAAACACAACTAACTATATTGGTATTTTCATGTAGGCAGAATAATACAATTTAGTGTAGAGAGTAGGCTCGGTCAGAGGGTTGTAGAGGGCGTACATTTCAGTTCACTATAGTGTTCAGGTGGCAGAGGTATGACACTATGACTTCGCTGTAGTGCTTGACTACATGTAAGGAGGTATTCGTATAGAATGGCACAATTTGACTCTTGGGAAAATAATAATTTGTAATATGGTGTTATGGATGTGTACCTTGCAACAGTCTGAACTAACAAGTTTGCAGACCCACCAAGACACACTATAATCATACCACACTTTGTGTTAGTACACATCCATGATACTGGAATAAGAAATTACCGCAATTACAAAAGTTAGATGGTTTTGTCTTATACCTATACTTCCATCTCTACAACGATCTTGTTAATCATACTATGTGTTTGCACTAAGTGTCTAGGTATTTGTACATAAATATCTACAGTTAACATGTAGTGCAAACATTATCTCTATGGTTACTTCATTCACGATTGCACACTACTACTTGCAACTATAGCTACGCAACTCTCCGATAAATCCACGTTAAAAGCCAAGGTTAGATGTACCTCGTAGTAGGACAAGTCATGCCCATTGTAAAACGCATGAATCTCTAACTCTACTAGCTCAAACTGTCCAATTGAGATTTAGAAGTCTGCAAGATAGTTGACTCATGCATCCTAAACCTGGTTAAACTAACACTTGTTGGTCCGTGAGGCCTCTTAAACCTTTATTTTTCTGTAGATAAAGGCTAGTTAGTACTTGGAATTCATAAAAAATAACCCTTCTAAAAAACTTATCGAATGCAAGAAATTTCAACATAGATAAGAACATAGCTTATTTAAATATAAGACATACTTCGAATAACTAGGTCAGTCTTATCATAGTAGCCAATCTTAAATTAGGTTAAACTTAAACAAGTTTGACTTAAAAAAAAGTCAGAACGTCTTATATTTTGAAGCAGAGGAGGTATGGGCTTAGAAATGTATGAACAAGGTCAGAGGCAGCCAGTTTAATTCTAATTCTCACCAAATTCAAGCATTTTTGTGAAATTTACATGGAGGTTTTGATCCTAGGCCTAGGGCTTAGGCCCTGGCCGTCCTAGGTCTAAATCCGCCCTTATTACCAGGTGAAGGTGAATCAATAAGGAACACACGCCTTTGTTTGCTCTCAACCAATCAAATTCAAACCCATCGGTTGAACTCTGGTTTGGTTTGAGCTTTCGATTGTTGGTGCGACTCAACCTTGGACATGAAAAAAAAAATCAAAAAAACCTTGAGAGTACAGCACCACTGATCGTCCCTTCCGCTGCTCGACCAGAGTCCAGAGGTGCAGAATGGAGACACGGCTCTCTCTGCGGCAGTGAAACAACGGCAAGGATCTGGAGCCAGCAAGAAAACCACGGCAAGGTGGCGGCTCAAAGCCTCGAATAGAGGCAGAGCAGAGGGAGGCGTACGTGAAGGGACAGAGACTAGGACTCACCACGGCGAGGTGGCGTTGCTGGTGAGACCATCAGAGAAGAGGGGACATTGGCCGGAGTACCGTGTGGCTGCCGCTTCTAATTAACACGCCAGCACCAATCCATGACACACAATGGCAACTCTGCGGGTTGCATACCACACCAGGTTATTCTACTCATGAAACTGGCCTAGCCCTGTGGAACTGATTTACTGCAAAATTAGGAAAAGGCTTGAACGATCGGAAGAAATAATATTGATAAATTCTGTCAAACTTCATTCCAACTAGTGCAAACCAGCAGGCGCACTAAAGTTCATTCGCTCGATATGAATAATTCTATGCATTTGTTGTGATTCAAGCAAAGGTGAGACAGAAAGGTTCAAGTATACATGGAGCTTCTATACAATTCAAAGGACTCCAAAGAAGGGATTGGTGATAGCAGAGTTCAGCTCGGCTCCAGCAGTGTTCAGGACGGCCTTGTCAACCTTGTCCCTTGCCAAGAACAAGAACTCATCGCCTTCAAGTTTCTCAAATCCACACAGCTGAAGGAACTCTATGCCCCCATGCAGATTGCCAACCCTCTCCTGCATCGTACCAAAACAGATTATCATCACACCTTGCTCAAAAGGATAACATCAGAGCATTTTGCGAAGCCAGCAGCTAGTTATTTTCACCTGAAATGTAGCGTTGGTCAGTCTGATTTTCCTGAATTTCTCCTCATCAGGATTTTTAGCTACATTCCCAATGTAGGTAAGGAGTGTTTGAAATGCCCTCTTCACTTTAGCATCGTCATCCTGTTGCAAAATTGACCCATAATACAGTTAAAACTGAATACCAAATATATCAACATTGAATGATTCCATTCTCCAAAGCTTACTCTACACAAGCCATGAAAGTCAACATCACATAGGTAGTTGGCTGAGTTCATGCAAGAAATTGGTATAATTCTCTTATTGGCATGCAAATATGTTAGAAAAATATGGTTTCACTACCACGAGTAGCATAAAAAATAAAGCCTGAACATTGCAAAATTTGCAACATCGCCTGAACTGCAAAGCATAGTACAAGATACACAGCAAATTGTGTACCCTCTTTAATGAGCTACATCAAAAATTACGGAAGGAACAAATGGTTTTTGGTATAATTTCATCAAACGATAGAACTATAAAGTAGCTGCACCGTATTCACATATATGCACTGAAATATGTGTCAATCTACCTGACAGATGTGAGTAACATAGAAGACGATTTCAAGTCAAAAACTACAGGTTACCTTGTTCTGCTGCTTAAGATATCGTAAACAATCCCTCATGCGCTCTGCCTTTGTGGCTGGCCTGACAGGTAATGCACTCTGGAAATCCATATAAAAAAGTTAGACGATAATAACAATTTCAAATCATTTATTCATACAATCTGCAACTATATTCTATCTACACTAAGTTCTAAAGGCCCCAGCAAAAGCTGTTCCAACCAGAAATCAATTGACTGGTGTGGGCATATAACTTATGTATGTTTCGTGAGAAATGCAGAATCAAATATAATTTTTGCCTGCATTCATCTCAGTGGTTTTGGTTTTCCGTGCTGTTTAAACTGGCAGTAGATGATACAAATTATTAAATATGGATCAACCGCTAATGAAATGAAATTTGAATCGACAAGAAAAATACCTTCTTCTCTTCAACTGGAGGTGGTGCGCTTGGTTTAGAAGCAGCTGGATCTTCTGGAGGCAATCCAAGTTTCCTTCTCCTTTCAGCCTGGGAATTAGAAAGAACTAATTGAGGTCTAATTGTGAGAGTTCACATTTGGATGACAACCATACAAATATCCCCAGGTTATGTAGAAGCAAATATGGAATGCCAGGAAGTTCTTAAATCAAAACAATATAAGAATTTACTCGTGGCTCAATCAAACTGCGAAGAGTAAGAAAAAAAAAACTAATGATGAAATGAAAAGACAAACCTTATCCTCTTCCAGTTTCTGGCGGATCTTTTCTCTAGCTCTTTTCTCCTCTTCTTTCTCAAGTCTTCGCAGTTCTATCATGCTGCAGATGGTAAAAACAGTCAGGGGATAGATAACAGAATATTACTGGTCAAAATAAAGAAAAAACCAAGGGAAGCTATGAACCAACCGTTTCCTTTCATTATCCTCCTCCATTCTTTTGGCTTCAAGAAGCTCTTTACCGATCCGAATCCTTTCCTAAAATTGCAGTATGTAAGATAAAATACAGGCAAAAAATGAACAGAAATACACACTACATACAAAATGCCATTAATATGTTATTAATTATAATATTGCAAAAAGATCCCCAAAAATGGCAATATTGTAAAGGGGTAGCTGGACAAATGCCAACATCACATCACATTAAACATAAAACTGGCATTTGAGGGTAACATGCACTTGTCCTGCAGCTTAAATCAGAATAGGGGACAAATAAGATGAAGTCCCTGTAAAGACATGGTAAAATGACAAAGCAAAGTGCAGCTACCATCTGCACCTTCAATGCTACATATTACATAAAGTTTAAGACTAGCTCAGTAGACATATTTGCACTTCCAAGTAATCTTATGCAGATTTCTTCCAAATTGACAAATTTGAGATGAGAATAGATGAAACAAAATTAACAAAATGCAGCAAACTATTTACGCAATGTTATCGTAAAGAACTACTGACAAGTGGCATCAATGTTGAATCAAAATATATTATCATAAAGGGCTATAAAGTGACTAAGCAAATTCATGTCTATTTTGGATATGTTGTGCAAGAAGCATACTTGACACCAATAACAAAAAACACATGTAGCTGCACAAAAGAAACAGATATACTACCTCCGTCCCAAAATACTTGTCATTTTGAGTTTTTTTTTTAACGTTTGACCATTTGTCTTATTCAAAAAAATTGCAATTATTATTTATTTTGTTTGTGATTTGATATATTATCAAATGTACTTTAGGTGTGACTTATCTTTTTTGTATTTGAAATAATTTTTTGAATAAGACGAATGGTCAAATGTTACAAAACAAAAACTCAAACGATGACTTTTGGGACAGAGGAAATATAAATGTGTTGCAGGTAATCTTGATAACATCTGTCATACATTTCTAAATACATCTGCAAGCATATTTTTTTAAATAAGGTAAAAAGAGGTTGAGAAAAAAAAACCTTCTCCCTTTCTCTTTCCATCCTTCTCTCTTCTTCTTCTTTCTTTTTACGAGCACGCTCCCTACAAATGGAGTGAGTAAATTCATTAGTTTAGTTAACAAATTTAAAAATCACAGTTATATCACCATATCTATGGTTGTTGCAGTGTCAATATGACAAACTAAAGAGCAAATGTTGAACAAAAAAGCTCCCTGTTTATGGCAGTATTGTTAAAAAGTGCACAGTCTGCATATTGAGGGCTATCATGTGCAAAGTAGACATTGCATAGCATTAAAGTATAGAACCTCAGGGACTTGAATATGAGAACCCATTGTCTTTTTTATTGAATTTCAAGCCCCAAGAGGCCTGACACAAAGATAAGACTCCTTGCAGCAGGAGTCTTAGTTTCATATTATCAGTTTTAAAGCAGTAAAAAATTGACACATGACAAAGCATAAGTACTTAAATACCAATTGAACGGATTTAGATCCAGAAAAAAGCAGTGATCCAGACAACATAGGCCCATGCAATTTTCTGAAGACATGTATAAAACCATCAACTCATTGCAGAAGAAGCAATAAGTTCATGAAAGTACCTCAACTCCTGGGCTTTAATCTTCATTTCTTCAGGAGTCAAAGAGGGTTTATTAACCTCAGTTTTTGTGTTAGCCGGCACCTGAAAGATGAAAGAAGGTAAGTGACCTGCATAATATAAGTGTAGAGCAAATATAAGTGTAGGTATAATAATACAGAACGAACTCAACTGTTACTTCCATTGGACACAATTAATTGAACCTCTAAAGTGGGAGTTTACATAAACTATTCAAAATTGCAGGTTGGTCTTAGTTGTACTTGAATATGGGGTATACACGGGAACAAAAACCAAAAAAAAAAAAAGGATAACCTATGCCAATTTTGAACTCTGTAAAATATGTCATCATTACAGCAATACAAATAATAAATAAAGGAGGTAATGATTTAGGATATACAGATAAAAAATTCTGAAACACCATGCAGAGTAATATGACTTCTGTGGGAATTCCATGGGTAGGATGGATAGAATGCATTATCAGAGATCAAACAGTGGCAACTCATTGTAGTAGTAAACTAAGGAACTACGAAAGTATGATGGAAAATAATGCCAAAATATGAATTGACCACTTAATATCAAAAGCATACAATTTTTCCAGCAAGGGACAAGTTAGCACACCAGCATATTAAAACAAATCGTATAATCAATTAATCAGCAACCAAAGAAACATCATACCAGAAGCGTTTCATCAATATCTGGATCCTCTTGGTGCTCGGAAAGCCAGTTGATGGCACCTTCAATAGTGCTATTACCTGGAGGGAAATTAAATGAGTGCAAACAAAGTTAATTCACAGGATTAATGATGGTTTGCTTTATGAACACATTGTAATTTATACTTATCTAATAAATGAGAAGATCATAACACGTAAGAATGACTATTGACTGTACATTGCTTATGATGGTACACTGAAACAGCTTTGCCCAAAAGCACAGAAATTAGTTTAGCTTTCAATGCATATATCATGCCTCATTTTTTTTGCATTGTACATTTCTTCCCACAGGTACTACAATGCAGAATGTATGTATAATTTTGCACTCATATTGTATATTGTTGACTGCACAAGCGCTTGAGTTATTTGATCTGCATAATTCAATCAGCAAAGCACATAATTTCCAACATCTGTCCCTGCTTTGTTCATCATATGCTGAAATCCTGTGTGAAATCTACTAATATTGTATTTTGTTGATTGCACGAGCGCTAGGATTATTTGATCTGCATAATTCAATTAGCAAAGCACATAACATGCAATCTCTATCCCTGCTTTGTTCATCGTATGCTTAAATCCTGTGTGAAATTTACTATGATAAAAGCCTACTAGGCCAGTACAATGCCTCAAGTAGCTCAGTCACATGAGAAGACAAATACACTTGAACAGTTAATGCTTTTCTACTCCATTGTAGTCCACTCTAGTAATTTGCTAAACAAACACTAATCTAAGTTGGACAAAGAACATGTCAGCATAGTGTAGACATATCTGGCTATACATACCGGAAAAATGAAGTGCCCTAGTGGCACGCGCCGTCGTGAACCCCATCGTCTCGAGGTCTGCCAGCATCTCCTTGTTGACCTCCGGCGCCACCATCTCTGCCGGAAGCAAAAATCCACTAAATTCAGTACTCTTTACCACGCAAAGCCGTCACAGGTTAAAAAAAAAAACTTCGATCTTCTCAAAACCTCACCTTGCGGCTCCGCGCTTGACGAGGCATCGACATCCATGGCCGCCTCGTCGGCCGGCTTCGGCGGCGCCTCGAGATCAATTGGCTTGGCCGCCTCCATGGTCTTGTCAGTGAACTCCGTGTGGCCGGTGCGCTTGGTGTGCAGGTCCACCTCCTGAACTCAGATCAAGATCCATAGAACCCAGATGAGACCAAAATCGGATCGAGAAACCACCAAATCCGCAGGAATTCGACCGGAAAAGTGAAAACCCAGAGAAGGGGGAAGGGGATCTCACGGTCTGGGAGCGGCATGGCTTGCCGCAGGCGGCGCAGACGAGGTTGAGGACGGCCTCGGTGGACTCGGAGAAGTTGGCGTGGGAGGTGGCCTCGGCGTGCGCCTGCGCCTCTTCCACGCTCCGCAGCAGCACGCCGCAGTCGCCGCACCGCAGAGAAAGCCCCGCCATTGACGGTGGCGTCGGCGGGGGCGAAGGGAGAGGTGCGTTGCTTCGCGCTGCGGCGAGGTTTTAGGTAGCAACAAAGTGGGGTATTTTTCGCTCGCGGCGGCGTCGGCGAGAAGACGAGAGGAGACGGGACGAACACTCGGGTCAGGTAATTATGCCGACTTTTTTTATAGATGAATTAATAACCTGAAATTTTTACGAGTATTCTGAACGGGAACGAATAGGTTACGGCCTGCACGTGCTCATCTTCTGGTCGGATTGAGCTGCTTTCTCTCCCTCTTATGATACAAATAATTTATTTTAATAATAAATAAATATTTGGTCTTAACGACCAATTATTAAACAGTTCATAAAATTCTCACAAATAAATAAGGCTTAAACATAAAAAAAAAAAGATCCACTACACCAAAGAAACATCAAGCACCGTGAAAAAGCTCGAAATATCAATGGTAATTTATGATTTATAGAAATATACTCGTAAACGCACGGATATATCATTGTAGTATTTCATTCGAAATGATTCTAAGGTATCGTATTTAATCTTAAGGAAAGATTCGTAAGAATGAAAATTTTCATTTGCAAACTAAACAGGCCCTACATTTCTATCTCTAATTATGCTTTCTTGGTTCACAAGCAAATATAGTAACCAGACTCTAAAAAGTCTGACTGCTCTCAAGTCTCACGGCTCATCTCCTGTTGATCTTATGGAAGCCCGTTTTCCAGTACCCGAGTCCCATAATATCCACAGTAGCCCCCGAGTGTTTCGTGACTAAATGAGTGTAGAAATAACCGAGTAATCTCTTCGAGCACGCTTCCCCCCAATGCTTCTGAAGCTATCTCCTCCTACTAATCACATCCCATTTGAGTCGAGTCCTGTAGATAAAGAAAGAACGAGGTTGCTAGCGCCACAAAGTCACAAAGGACTTGAAAAGAAAACTAGAATTTTGGTGATCTGAGTACTAAGGTGGAAATATAATAAGAATGTCACCCTAAGACTCGATGTATCAACTCAACCTTGAGTTTTGACTCTGAGACATACCGAGTCATATTGCATATGCAACACGGCCATAAAAGATTATTGTTAAAATAATTTCTATGGAAAATATTTGGTGATCTGATTACTCAAGGTGAAAATATAATAAGCATGTTGCCCTAAGACTTGTTGTATCAACTCAGCCTTGAGTTTTAATTAGAGACATACCGATCATGTTGCTTATGCAACGCTGCCATAAAAGATTATTGTTAAACTAATAGGAAAAATTTTAGTAATCTGAGTACTCAAGTTGGAAATATGATAAACATGTTATCCTAGGGTTCGCTATATCAACTCAGTCTTAGGTTTTGACTCAGAGAGATACTGAATCATGTTTCCTATATAACACCGCCATAAAAAATTATTGTTAAAATAATCCCTACAACAAAAATTTCGATGATCTAAGTACTCAAGGTGGAAATATGATAAGCATTTTGCCCTAAGACTTGTTGTATCAACTCAGCCTTAATTTTGACTCAGAGACATAGTCATGTTTACCTGACCAGACTTGTGATTACGTCATCAATGCCCTCGAGTGAAGATGTCACATCACTTGGCCTTTTGGCCGTCAAACTACCAGATTGTGAACCGGTTTTTTAGTCAAAACTAACCTAAGAGATGCGACTCCTCATAACTCACACTACTTTGATACACGCGTCGACGCCTGAAACTAACCAAGAGATGCGACTCCTCATCACTCATACTACTTTGATACACGGGTCGACGCTTGAAACTAACCCAAGAGATGCGACTCCTCATCCTCACACTACATTACAGTCTGTGAAACGAAGTACACAGAGGATTATGAAGATTAAGAATGTCATTTCTGTGTTGCTATCACCTGGCAACTGAACTCAAGCACAATAAAATTCCTACAAGACAGGGAATGCATTAGGAAGTCCGGAAGGAACTGTCCCCAACTTCAAGGAATACTTCTTGAGGTAACCCAGTGATCCACACAAGAGAGAATAAATGGCATCATAGATGGAATCAATCAAAATTGCTATACTTTCCCGTCAAAACAAGTTGCTATGTAGAATCCATAACCATAAATTTGTGAACTACTCCATGGATTAACCTTAACTTAGGTTTTCAGCTATGCTTATTTGGAAAACCAGTATTACTCTTATAATGTTTGCAGTACATTAGACTATAATCATGTAATCACCACGACTTTACTTTTTCATTATCGTTCTTATCATTTTTCATTAAGAAAATTTCTTAAAAGAAAAATGTTATGAATATGTACTCCTCTTAATACTGGAATGTAGAGTGCTTGTTTGAAGTTTGACTAGAAGTGAGATCACAGATGGTTATCTTTGATATCGAAATTCTAGTTCATAAGTACCTTTATCAGAACAGAAAAATTTAAGGTACATACCTAGCATTCTAGTCTGATAACATGTTATAACAATCCCAAGCATAAATTGCATTGATGATGGAACATGAGTGTTTGACAAAACTCCATCCATTGCTCACCGTCTCACAGATGCTCCCTATACAAAATCCCATTCCATGCGATGTACATATCTCAGCAAATACCGACATCATGGACATGTGCAATCTTGACCCAATCAACGCCGACATCCTTTTGGTATATCTTATTGAGCTCAGAGCTGCAACCGTTGATGTGCAGGCTGGCAAGAGATGTTGGCATATCTGGAAGTGTATGAATCTTAACAGCGTCGTATATATGAATGGACCGCAGGGAGGTCAAGGTTGTTACTGCTTGGGGTAAACATTGCAGATTATGAGCACTATCCACAACTAGTTCTTCAAGGGCATGACAGTTTTGCAACAGATACTCCTCAGGTAAGCATGTTAGTTTTGGCCCACCAGATCGAAACCTCTTGATGGTAGTGATGCTTCTCAATGGCTCTCTGAGTAAGATTGATGGGTGGTCAATATCAAGTTCACGGAGATCCAGAGAAAGGCCTGTCGAATCAGCATCTGAATAGATGAATCTTCAACAAGCTTGTCACAGCCAGCGATTGACAATGACATGAGCAATGTGAGACCTTGGATACCATTGCGTGAAACTAGCTCTTTGCACTCCCAAATAGATTTGTATTTAAGATTTATCAATCTTGCAAAGGTTTCGATCGGTGAAGATGTACAATTGAGCAATCGCTTAATATCATATAAGTTAGCCCCAAAGCTGCAAACACTTCTGAAGGGAGTGTTGGCATTGCATAACCCCACCCCACCTTCCCGCCACGACCCCCCTCCCCTGCCACCACCCACCACCCTATCATATCCAGCCAAAGACGACGCAGATCTGACCGGGAAGCCGCCGCTAGCCAACCACGCGCAATGCCCCACAGCGAGCATGCGGGCCGCCTCCGTCCTTAACTACAACATGACCCAATATTTTATCAACAGTAATTAAGGACCATTCTTATGCAAGAAATATATATCAAGTGTAGAGCACAGGGTTAGCCGTTCTCAGTATTTCCAGTGTCTTGCTCTAATAATTTATGATTTCTGAGTATTCTCATTCTAGGGGCCATGGAAAATTGCAATAAATAAATAAACTTCAGAATTACAAAAATTAGAATATTAAAATGTAGACTAGAGTTCATACATAAATACAATTTTAAAATAACTAAAACTCAAAATTAATGGTACATTTAGTTTTTCAACTCATAACATTTTTCCAAGTTAAATGCCTTTGCACGATAGATAGTTGACTTGCATCGTATCTCCATCTCCCCCATTTATTTTTGAAAAAAATAACCCAACAATGGCCTCCACTATATGGCATGTACGCAACGATCCGGTACACAATGCATCTCTCTCTTTGACCAGCGGTAGCAACAACAGACGAGCACGCACAGGATGACAAGGAAGCGAGAAGTTACAACAAGAGCAGCGGCGGCGAGAAGGTACACACCAGGGGCGGATCGAGAAAACTAAATCGTAGGTGTCATAATACACCTGCCGGTGTCATACTATACTAATTTTGCTTATATCATAATATTATATCATATATAAGCATTTTACATATAGAATTTGCCGAAAGCCATCGGTGTCGGTGTTGTGTCGGCTGACACCGATGGATGTACTGTAGATCTGCCCTTGGTACACACAAGCAGTTGCAGTTGCAGGAGAGCATCTATGAGCCACAGAAGTGTTGAGCTATTGTGAGTAGAGAAACAATGGCATGCAAGCAAACACCGGCGATGACAATGATGGACGAGCACCAACGATCCTCGAAAGTAGCGAGTAGCATTGGTGGCCAAAAATGTACAAGCAGCAGTGGCGGCAACTAGCGAGCACATGTGAGCTACAAAGACGGTGAATGATTGAAAATAGAGTTGTAATGATGATAACAAGGGATGATCAATCTTGAGGGCAAGAATAATTGTTGTATCAAGTTGTGGCAAGTATAAGTGATCTCATGGTGTAATACCACGAAAAAAATAAAATTGTAGTTTCAGTTTTGACTTTGGGCTGTTATGGAAAAGAAAGGAAAGAATAGAGAAAATTGTTTAGAATTGGGCCAAGTCATTTTGAGGTAAGGCCCAATAGCCCAGCTCACTAGCGTTGCCTCCACCTATTTCTTCAAGAGGAGGGGGCCGAACCCCACTTCTCTGCCAAGCCGTCGCCGACCCCTCCCCTCCCCTCTTTTGTACGTACTTTCTTCTCCCTCCCCTCTACAGCAACTCAACAATCCATGGATCTACTACACCATAGGTGGATTCAAGAAGAAAAGATGAAAAACGGAATGAGGGAGAGGAGAGAAGCAAGATGATGGGTTTAATTGGAGATCCCCCATCGCCGCCTACTGAGTTTCTCATGAGAAACCCTAGGTGAGACCTATTTTTGAGTTTCCTGTTGTTTCTACATGTTTTTGGCCGAGTTTTAACCTAGGAAATCGAAGGGGTATGGCATCATGCATCGTTCAATGAAATCAGTAGTTACAGTTTTGTCAGATTTCGGTGTATACCTTGGGGAGAGTTTTTCCCCATGTTAGAGGCATGATAAGGTTATGATGTCTTTTAAGAAGTTGTATTAATGATGTAATCCAGCTCTCAGCCAATTTTAAAGTGTTTTTATTGGATGGTTTGGGGGAAAACTAAGTTTCAAGTCACGTGTTTAATTTCTGTCGAAATCTGGACAATAGTAGATTGAATAGTTTTTAGAGGGGTTAAATGGCTGAATTAGATTTTGTCCATGCTTACAAAGTTGTGGGTGATGTTTTTATCTTTCCAGATTGGTAAAGAACATATGTTGGGGATGAATAGAACTCAAAATATAGAGTTTTTACTATCTGTTGTCTGGATTTCTGGGCAGATTCTAACCCCTGCTTTCAACTGAAGTTTTGACTTGGTTATTGTCAGAATTTGGTTCTGATGTCTTCAGTGAAGTTTTAGATCTTGTTCTGTAATTTCCAAAATATTATCGTTTGGCATGTTTTGAATAGTATAATTGAAGTTACATAATTAATAAGCCATACTACTCCTGTGGGCAGATTCTCGGTTTTCATGTTGTATTTGTTCGAAGGAGTTTCTGGTGTAGGTATCGATTGATGTATTTTTGTGTGAGTTTTTTGTATTGTTTGTAGCTAAATTATTTTTTTACAGGTGGTTTAACTTTGGGTCGCAACTAAAGCCCACTATCTTCATCGGTAAAGGCAAGTGGATGTAGCGGTGGTGCTATCCTTTACCTTGTTATTGGTTGCCTCTACCATAATTATTCTACTGAACCATAATGATATCTTAATGCATCAACATGATCTCTATGCTTGTTCATGTCGTGGATATTCAATTCTTGTATTAACTAGTTGCGTATATAATCTCGAGACCATTGAATTGTAGAATGAATGTTGAATTGTGGTTTTTTATATCCTTGTATTGTGATGAAGAATGTGTGTGGGCATGGTGTGTGGAAGTGAGCCATCATTATGCATGAATCATTTATTGCATCTCATGCATGCATTGGAAGTTATGTCACGCAGCGTCGTGACCATACCGGTACACCACCGTTCATTCCCGAGAAGGGGTTCGGTGAGAAAGAGCATGGCATGGCATATTGCATAACTATGCATTCATATGGAAGTGATGTTGTGGCTGATGTTAAAGTGTTGTCTATGTATTATACATGATGATGTTCTCGTAAGTACTTAATTCTATTAATCTTGATGATAATTGTATTGTATTCTAATAGCTTATTAAAGAATTCACTTACTGAGATTTATTCTTACCCCCGTACAATCTTTTCAGGTACTTGTTGCTGTATGTTTGCATGAAGGGATGGGAGTAGCCATGCACCTCTATATACAATGATCTCACTTGATTTGTACTTTGTATGATGTGGTCATAAGACAATTGTTATGATGTCTTAATAGAATAATTAAACACTAGTGTTGTAGTTTGTAGCTTATTAAACTTTTTGTTGGTCAATTCATATATATATTAGTTTGTTGTTGTTTTTGGTCATAAAAACCTATGTATATGTTGTTGCTTCCGTGATGCTATCTCAAATAAACTAGTTGTTGCCAAAATCTTATGGTTCTGATAAGATTTTATAGTTTTAGTGGCATCCCAGGCTTGTTTAGTTTTTTGGGGTGTTACACATGGGCACAACGACCATGCATGAGGTAAACAACACGGTAATAGCAGGCGAGCTTGAATGCATTGTTCACTTCAGTGTCAAAAGGCCTTAAAGTAAGTGGGATAGCTTAAGTGCAGTAGCAAGCTAGTGTGAGGGCAACAATATCGGCAATATCAAGTGAATTTGGGATGGTTGTTGGTAATCTCTCGTGGTCAGTAATGGTTGCAGCAGTGCCAAGCTAGTTCAAGGAACGGTTGTTAATAAGCTTTCGCAATAATGAGAAATGGCTTGGGTGGATTGATATGTAGGAGAAAGAAAGGGGGTAAGATTCTATAGTAGGGACGACGGTTGAGGGAATTGAAAAAATGTTTTAGTTATTACGCTTCGTGATTTTTGGAATAAAAATTAACAAAACATATAAAGTTAATATCTAGATGAGCCGCTATATATGTAAAGATAGATAACTTTTGATACTATAAAATTAGTTTACAAAATCAACTGGTCCCCATTATTTGCCCCTATGGATTCTGTGGCAAACTAGAGGTCAACTCTGCTAGTACATTTTAAACTAACCGGTCCCCATTATTTGCCCATTGTCTCTATCGTATTAGCATATGTTATTAATAGAAAATTAGCACGGAGGAGAGCTTGGCTTAGTGATCTACCAACTACTTGATTAATTGTGGGAGCGTGATTAAATCAACACTTGCATGACCAAAGTGGCAGCTTTGACCTCCAAGAGAAGCACTTCACTATGCAATATGTGCAGGTGCAACTAAACCTTTCTACCTGGGTTGTGCAGCTAGAATCTATAGATTTTCCATCCCTGGTTGGCCCATGCGAATTTCTATTGTGGTCAGTACAAATCCTACTGGCCCCTTCTCTGTTCGTCTGGTAACACTAGATTATTAAGCCGCACATTCGCGCCACTATAACCTCCCTCTACTATATGACTCTTCGCTGTTGCTTGGGGTTTGCTGTGTGCTGACATCTTTTCTGTTGCATGACCCTAGTTGTCTTCTTATATTTTGTATTTAATGGTGTTTACAGAACGTATTTGGCATAAAGTCAAGGGATGAAAAAAAGATTTATCTTGATATCTAATAAATAAATATTAGCATTATAATAAATTCTTTATAATGAGTATGTTGAATTGTTAAATTTATCTCAAACCAAAATTATAGATTTCGAATACATGCATATTGTTGTTCGAAATTTATATACTATGTATCATGTTGTTCTACCTGATTTCGTACATCATGTGTTGCTATCGGTGTAAAAAATTACTTATATGTCATTGCTTTTTTCTACCTATTTCAAGGGAAATTCATATTGTAATAATTTATTTTAAAATAATTTTGTAAGCTATTTATAAATATTGTACAAAGTTTGCAAAAGCATAATTTTATTATAAATATTGTACTAAGTGTGTCAAATGTATATTTATATTAGTGCACAATTTTGAGTGCTTTGAGGGTCTGGAATAAATGTGCTGAAAAAAATCTTTAGATTTTATCATGTTTACAAATTACACCTTATAATTCTCTAAATCTGAAGACTTACGTGTTCATAGCTATAGACTGGTAAGGGTTTATCCATAAATTACAATTTTCTGTAGGACTAAAGTGCAAAAATGAAACTACTTCCGCAGTTCTGCTCCTCCATTTCACGTTCTCTATTGGCACGAATGGTTTTTTTTTTTCCAAATCTTTGCTCTTCCTGCTACCCGTTTGGAGAGGACTAAGAGGAGTAGGTTCTAGTATCATCGAGTTTCTTGACCCGAGCCAGCTTTTTTATATTGAACGGCTAAGATTTAATTCATTTTTTCTATTTGTTTATCCCATGGCCATTATTGAACGGCTGACGTGGCCCATCCTGGTTACATCTTGAGTTTCGCTTTTCACTTAGGTAGATTAGACATTAATTGGGTAATGTTACCAAACGAACAGAGAAGGGGCTAGTGGGATTTGTACTGACCACAATAGAAATTCGCATGGGCCAACCAGGGATGGAAAATCTATAGATTCTAGCTGCACAACCCAGTTAGAAAGGTTTAGTTGCACCTGCACATATTGCATAGTGAAGTGCTTCTCTTGGAGGTCAAAGCTGCCACTTTGGTCATGCAAGTGTTAATTTAATCACGCTCCCACAATTAATCAAGTAGTTGGTAGATAACTAAGCCAAGCTCTCCTCCGTGCTAATTTTCTATAGACTATAGACTATGAGAATCATAAAAGTGTGCGCGCGCCGCAGACTTTATATGCTTAATCTTATTGAAGAGAGAGAAGCTCAACCATACCAGAGAAGTGTGCGCGCGCTGCAGTCACAGTGTGCACAGGCATGGCCGGAGACGATGCAGCCACCGCGCGCGTCGGCATAGCGTGTGCCTGGGGATGAGCACGGTCCGATCAGGCCTGTGCACGAGAGCTGCATATGAGGTGGGGTGATCACCCCGCCGAGCAGCGCAGGCGAGCGCCACGAAGCCCGCTCCGGCATTTCGCCGAACACCAGACGGGCACCTCCGCTTCCGAGGCATGCATGAGCACAAGAGGCACGCACATGACCGACCGGCCAGTCGCGCGGTCGCTTGAGCTGATGGAGAGGAACACCTCTCTTTCCAGATTCCGGAGGCCGGCGATGCGGTGGGGACTGCAGCCTGAGCTAGCCAGCCGGAGTGCAGCTCAGTTGGCAACGGCGATGATGAGTTGACGACGATTCGCGGATGAAGCTCGCTAGCGTTTGGTATTCGTTTCATTGTACTGGCCTATTGGGCAGTTTTGAGTTTTTTCACTGGCAATTCCTTCAGTTTCACCACTTATATCTTTCAATGCAATGGTTAAAGTTGTCCAGAATCGTAGATGTAATTTTTTCAGAGCATGGAGTATGGTTTGGCACTCGTTATATTGCCTTTGCCAGCCTATATTTCCATTACCACCTTGTGAATTGTGACAGTGACACATGAAACCCTCCAAGTCAATGACATAGAACAAGATGGCAAATCATCAAACCCCCAATCTAAAGAGTGTCAAATCTTTTAGGAGATGAATCATAATTGCATGGACGTTTTAACTTCACTTGATTTTAGCGTCTCATTTCATAATAGGTTCAACTCATGGCTTCCGTAAAAGGAGACTAGTGTTAAAACCTGGAACTGGACAACTACCAGGCTACCATCCTATGCCCGTCGACTACTTACCCAGCATGACACTAGAATTCCCATGACACTACAGCAGAGTAACAGAAACTGTACACGGCGAGGCTGAGACTAACTCTCATTAGCTCCAGGATATGTCAGGATACTAGTAACATCGACAAGGAACTCTTGTAGCACTCCCTCTACTTGTCAGCATAACGGTTCTCAGGGCGCCATCTTGTAGCTCATAGCGTTCTCCCAGATCGTTTGTACTGCAGATTCCAGCATATCCTTTAGTGAGTTCGAATCCTGATCATCAGCCTGGAACAAGAACAGGACTTCAATTATCATTATGCTGTTTGCTCCACATTCGAACAGAAATTGTAATGAACGATTCCAGTAATGAGAGAGACCCTATGTTGGTAAAATGGTGTCTTAGATCTTATACATGAGCATGTTATGCAATATACATAGCTCAGCCGCTCAGGCAGAACTAGGATTGTAGACTTGTTAGGAATGCAACTGAACGAACTTGCCGAAGAACAGCACAATTGCATTATCTTATGAGTAGATTTACTAACCTCCAGTTTCTCAGATATGCCAATTAGTTTAAAGGTAACTTCACTAGAAACTTCTCCAGTTGAGCTTCGGTGGTCAAACCGGTCAGCATGCCTTAGCTTGAGCCTCAAGTTCTCATTTCTGAAAGCTTTGTAGTTGGTATGCCATACTCCAACTATGCTGAACCTCTCATCAACCGATTCTTTCCCAAGTGGCCATCTAAGCCCTCCTTTGACATCAGGATCAATAACAGCAGAAGATACCAACCAATTTACTGCATTTTCCACTTCAGCCTGCAAAACTCAAATAACATTGTCAAAAAAATTTCTTATAGAAGAAAAGGTCAGAATTTCCACACAAAACTAACTCACATCTAAGTTTTTAAGAATCCTTTTGGTAGATAACATCAGCCTCAGGTCCAGATCCTTATATAGACATGATATATCTTCCACCAAGTGCCGTATCTGGTTCAACTCAACCTGCATGGAAAAGTAACAGTGTGAAACAAATACCAATATGTGAATCCAAAGTATAGTTAGTTCTTCAATTATAAAAAATATATTACAAGGATATATCAACAACACAAATTTTGCTATATCCTACACATGAAAGTACTTAATGAGATACATCTTACAAACTACTACCACATGATACTGTTAACATAAAATTTGCATAGTTCATCACAAAGCTGAAGAAACAAAAACACCTGCCATGAAATTTCTTCAGTAGAACAGACATAGCACATGATCTCATTAACACAGGCTTGAATCAAGAACATTAAAACTCAGAGACAACCATCCAAGGAAAGATTGGCTTGGTCTACTGTATCCTACCGAAGCGCACAAAAGATCACTCCTTCAACGAAGGAAGGAAGGACCAGTCCGGTTTTAATAGCACATATACATAAAGACTTCTTACAATGGAGAGCCAAATATAGTGTTTGGCATTGGCAGTGTACTTATTCTGATTCATGAAAACCATAGTAAATGGAAAATTACAAGCTATGGTGCGGCACTGGGGCCCACAGTTAGGACTTGCTAGTTCCAGGTTATATTTTGGCCTTTCGAATTTTCAAAATTCAGAAAAGCTGGTGGCATCAGATAGATTTCCTGGCACAAACTTTCCAGAAATCCCATCAAGTATACATATTCAGAGTGTGTGTACATATAGGCCCCTACAAGCCTAAACCCCTTCAATTGTATATACTCTATAAGGTCACATACATATAAATTGTAAGGATCATACTTCCTAAGCAAGTAACATGTACTGATACTCCAGAATAAATATATTCTCCTTCAAACATTTTGGAATTTTCAAATTCCCCTTGAGCAACTGCTTTGCATCTACATGGTACTTATTGTCAATGTACTATACAAAACCACATATTGCATTAAAGAGTTATAGTTAGCAGGAAAGAGCTGTGATGAATCTACGATGTCAGGTTCAATTGCAAGAAGTCACTATCTCAAACAAATTACACTACAGAAAAAAGGCTCTGAGTAAGTACTAGATGACAGTATTGGTATTTAGTATATGGCTTGCACCAATAACCTAAGCTCAATGAGGTACAAAATCAGAATATGAAAAGAGGTACATACTCTATATCTTTTGGTACTAACCGCTATGAACTAATCCATTATTCCGGTGGATTTACTAAGATGTTGCATCCACAAGCCCAAACAGTACTCACTAGAGATTTCAGAAATAATTGAAGGCATCGGCGAATAACAACATCTGGAAGGATGATGTAGCTAATAGGGTTCATCTAGTAGCACAAATGAGGCTGACAAGTTTATGTGATTCAAGATTGATATGGTGGGCTTATAAGTGGTAACTATGATTCACCGTCATACCATACATCATCCTAATGCTAGCACCTAACCACAAAGATGAATCCTCATCCTGATATTCCTATTTGTCATGGGTAAAAATTAACAATACCCAGAGTATAAATTTTCTGCATTCAGTGAACATACCAGCAAACAATCTACACAACTAGAGACAAAACAAAATAGAAAATACTCTTACGTTAACAAGAGAAAAGGTAAGAGGCTAAAGTTAGAATGATAAGCACACCTTATGGATTCCAAGCTTCCCATCTTCTTGTACAGTGCATTTGCAGGATATTGTAGAATCACTTTGATTCTTGTCAAAGACCTACCACCATTCATTTTCATTCCACAAATTAATTCACATGTCTGAACCCAAAACAAGCGTAATTGACAAGATACCAGACGTGCAGTGCAAACCTTCACATGGTAATGCTCTTTGGAGGAGTCAAACCTCAGCCCCATCTTCTCCACAGCGGATCGCTCCATATCATCCAAACACTCACCGGGCACATTGGTGTAGAACGTTTTATGGACCTGGCTCCTCGAGCCCTCTTCTCCTGCTTTGACGGCATCGCGGAGCGAGTTCATGGAGAGCGGTGATCCACCAGGACCGCTACTACATAAACATCATTCACACATCAACTCCTTGTGATCAGCATTCATCACGAATCCAGGCGGAACACAAGCTCCAACAGGAAATGGTAGATGGGAATGGGATGGAGAAAAGGAGACTCACGATTGGAAGAGCACCTTCCCAATCCTGGCCACGGCGCTCAGCTTCACCTCCTCATCCTCCTTAGCCACACCTCCTGCCTTCGCCCTCCCCGCCGCGGCGAGGAGGTCGGGCACAAACCTCTCCGCGATGGCGGACGCGGCGGCCTCCGCGGAGTCTTCGGCGGCGGAGGAGGAGGAGGAGGCGGAGGGGACGAGGACGAGGGGCTTGGCGCCGGTCCTGCGCTCGATGGGGTCGCAGGGGAAGGGCTCGAGGCGGAGCGGAAGCGACGCGTCGTCGTCGTCATCGTCCGCGACCTCGTCGGGGAAGGGCGGGAGAGGGGAATAGCGGGAGACGCAGCCTGCGGCGTGGATGATCTTGCTGGACGGGCGGTGGTGGTGGCGAGCGGCGGTGGCGCGGCCACCGCGGTGGTTGTGGTGGTGGCGGCCGCCGCGTGGGGAGGAGGAGAGGGAGAGCGAGTGGAGGGAGGGAGGGGTCGGAGTGGGCGTGGTGGAGGCGTTGGAGTGGCGCTTGTGCGGCGGGAGGTAGGCCATGGCGGCGACCTCGCCGCCGGCGACGAGGTTTTGGGGAAGTTGGCCGGTGGCAACTGCAATGCAAAGTGGGGAGTCGCTTTGGTTCGGTGGGACGGACAAATGCAAATATTTGGTGGTATTTGCGCTGGGTGTGATTGCGGGCTGCCAATGGTAACAGCATGTACTGGTGTCTCTCTCGCTGCCGTAGATAGCAATACACACAATTAAGCGATCCTCAGTCCCGGTTGGATGGTTACGATGGACTGTCATAAGGAACTCAATAGTCTGAAAGTAATTGTGCAACGTTGTTGAGTCTGTATGGACTCATTACATTGTAAGGCGGTTAAGTGTAAACTAGCAGAATACTAGAATGTGAATTAGTCTAACTACTACCACTTAGCCAATTTAGGATTAGGACTTGTCGGCAATGCCTGTGTGTCAAATCTACTATATTATTATCACTTACCCCTGCATAAACTATATCTTATTACAGGTACATATAAGTCATCGGTCTAGTTTACCCTCTCATAATCTTCCCCTGGGATTAAATACGATACCTGGGATACTTCCGGATGAAATGCTATGATGGTATATCAGTGCGCTTGCGAATTCATTTCTGTGAACCATAGATTTCCATTATGTTTCTGGCATCATTGTTGGAGACTATGTTCCTAGTAATGATGTTAGTAAATATCAACAACCTTTTCCTTCACCTGCTTAAAAAAATTAAGCTTCATCCGGTCAATGTCCGGCTTAGGCTTAGGCTTAGGCTTGAAGTGCTCCTTCACTTCCGCTGCCTTCTATCGTTGCATTCTCCTCTACTGTGTGGTCGTACGCCCTTTTCTTCGAAGTTGGGATATATGGTTGTTTAAATTGTGGCAGGGAGGGGGATTCGTGGTGCAAATCCCCTGCTCGAGATGGCGAGTTGACCTTGTTGGCGGAGGCGAGGGAGCTAGAGGAGACGACGGAGGAGGTGGAGGATGTGGAGGAAACGAAGGAGCCAGAGGAGACGGTGCAGGTGTAGGAGATGGAGGAGGCGGAGGAGATGGAGGAATGGGGGTTGCTTCTCGCCCGGGCAACATGATGTAGCGTTTTCTCCATACTATGACTTAGTGCGCTGTCTATCCTAGTTTCGTCTCTCCATCTCCTCCAGTATCTCCAACTCGAGATCCTCGTATGTGGAATCCACCAGCTCAACTTCAACCTTTGAGTATCCGGGTGGAATCGTCATGTAGTGGAATATCGCTTTAGGGTCTGGTAGGACGGCCATGCCCGACGCCACCTTCACAAGAATACATGTTATTAATTAGTAATCAGCCTATATACACCACATCTTTCGGAATATACATAACATATATCTGTTGACGTGAAATTTGGATCCCACGTGTACTACGCTAGGCCTGGGAGATTTGCTTACGCCTGAGTGCAAGTCCTTTTTCAACGGGTTCTGAGCGTGCCAGTCGATTTGATCCTGCAATCGACAAGATAAACTTAGGTTAGATAAATATCGTTATCTAGGCCGATAACTTGGAAGCCGATACCGCATAAATCGGGATCGGCTTCGTAAAGAGAATAGTAAACTTGGATCGGCTATTCAAAGATTAGATTTGTTGATAATTTAACTT
>CM002480.1:12319912-12336389 GCA_000325765.3 Leersia perrieri | reverse complement strand
ACGGTGCGGCGGCCTTTGTAGCAGCTGCCGGGGAGGGCGTCGGTGCTGCTCACCGTGCGACGACGAGGAGGTGGCCGGCGACGTCCCCGACGCCGGCAGGTGAGTTGAAGGAGTAAATCCGGCGGTGACGGTGGGGGAAATTTGGGGAAAAAGGGTGGACGGGCGAAAGGAAGGCCAGGACATTCTCTGGACAAATTTATAGGGCGAGGGAGGGATTGAATCGGCCGGATTTCACGACCGTTAAGTTCGCCAGAATTGAAGAGAGAGAGTGATTTTTGGGTGGGAAATAAATCCGGCCATTAAGGATGGATTTAGAGGGGAATAGTGGGGGAGAGGAAGAGGGAGGGGTGGGAAATTGATTCCCCCACTCAGCTGCTCCGGCGCTGGCCGACGGCGGTGGCCCCCGGCTGCGCAGCGGCGCCCGTCGGCCTCCTGGGCGAGCTGGGAAGGAAGAGGGAGAGGGATGACGGGTGGGGTCCACCTGCCAGTGGCCTGCCCGTCACTTGGCCTGGCTGGGCCGGCCCAGTAGATGCCTGGGCAGCAGCCCAAGAGGAAAGAGGGGGAGGGGAAGAAAGAAAGGGAGAGAGGGAAGCGAATTAGGCTGAAAAAGGCCCAATTCGCAGGGGGAGAGGAAGATTAGCCTTGTTCTTTTTATTTTCTCTTCCTATGGTTTATTGTTGATGTTTACAATTAGCAAAATATTGTGTAAATTCATGTGTAATTATTTTATGCATTTGGGGCACTAGAGAACACCAGAAAAAATGTTCCTCGCCCGGATTAAATTTTTACTTGACACATTTTTATTAGGTTGCAGGCTCAACTAAAAGATTTTTAATTTATTCTATAGATGTATTAACACGGGTAGAAATTTTAGGGTGATTTTATGATGCGACACCCTTATAGCCGATGTGAGATTAATCTTTATGCCAGTCAAACAGCCGATTGCAAAACTCTTGCCATCGACTACCCGCTATCGGCCTAGTGGCCGTTAGCACCTCAGATCTAACGTTAATATTGAGGAGAAGGTGTGTTAATCGAAGCGTCACGGCAGGCGAAGAGGCGCGAATCTTAGGCCTGCCATGACTATCGCGTCTATTCGTGTCATCATTAGACTTTTGGTCAAAAGGTTAGATGATGTGACAGAACTAGTCGAGCGCATCGATGACGTTATCATGGTTCAGCATAAATAAATATTATTCGGTATGTCTCCGAGTCATAGCTCATGGATAAGTTGATATAGCGAGCCTTAGGGCGACATGCTTATCATATTTCCATACTCTTGTTGATTGCAGGATCAAATCAACTAGCACGCCCTAAACTCAAAATTTTAGGACCTGCACTAGAGTTAAGCAGATCTCTCAGACCTCCAGTGTGGAACGCGTGAGACCAAATTTCACATCAACAGGAGGCTGCCCATTCCTCAATGCGGTTGATGATGGAGTTCTTAGAAGTGGCGCTATTCTCGCCGTTGGTCCCATTGCCAATAGAAGGAGGAACCGAAAGCCCTAGACCGGCGGTGGGCAGAAGCGGGTTCTTCGGAGAGGAAGTGCGAGAATGGTGGATGGGGAGACAGAAAGTTTTTCTCGCCTTTGAGTAGATGTATTTAAGGTGATTTGATGGCCTGTGTGGTCATGGGCTGCGCGGTTAATATTGAGGAGAAGGTGTGTTAATCGAAGCGTCACGGCAGGCGAAGAGGCGCGAATCTTAGGCCTGCCATGACTATCGCGTCTATTCGTGTCATCATTAGACTTTTGGTCAAAAGGTTAGATGATGTGACAGAACTAGTCGAGCGCATCGATGACGTTATCATGGTTCAGCATAAATAAATATTATTCGGTATGTCTCCGAGTCATAGCTCATGGATAAGTTGATATAGCGAACCTTAGGGCGACATGCTTATCATATTTCCACCTTGGGTACTCAGATCATCGTTATATTCCCATGGGATTATTTTCATAATAGTATTTTATGGAAGCGTTGCAACAACAACATGTCTCCGTATGTCTCTGAGTCAAAACTCAAGGCTGAGTTAATATAGCGAGCCCTAGGGCAACATGCTACTCATATTTCCACCTTAAGTACTCATATCACCAATATCCTTTCTGTATCCTTTCTGTAGGGATTATGTCAATATAATCTTTTATGGAAATGTCATACGGCATGTCTTTGAGTCATAGCTCAAGGATGAGTTGATATAGCGAGCCTTAGGGCGACATGCTTATCATATTTCCACCTTGGTACTCGGATCACTGTTATATTCCCATGGAATTATTTTCATAATAATCTTTTATGGAAGCGTTGCAACAACAACACGTCTCGGTGTGTCTCTGAGTCAAAACTCAAGGCTGAGTTGATATAGCGAGCCTTTGGGGTACATGCTAAATCATATTTCCACCTTGAGTACTTAGATCACCAATATTCTTTCCATAGGGATTATGTCAATATAATCTTTTATGGAAACATTGCATCAGCAATATTACCCGGCATGTCTCTGAGTCATAGCTCAAGGATGAGTTGATATAGCAAGTCTTAGGGTGACATGCTTATCATATTTCATTCTTGAGTACTCGGGTCACTGTTATGGAAGCATTGCAACAACAATACGACTCGGTATATTTCTGGGTGAATGGATACAGTAAACCTTAGGGCAATGTGCTTGTCTTATTCATACCTTGAGTGCTTAGAATTAACAAAGTCAACATTATCTTTGAGTCCTTTGTGACTTCATGGCATTAGCAACCTCGTTTTTCTTTTTATCCATAGGGTCTGGTTCATCTGGGATATGATTAGCAGAAGAGAACTTGCTTTTGAAGCACTTGGGGCAGGCGTACTCGAGGAGATAACTCGGTTACTTCTACATCTACTCAGCCACGAAGCACTCGGGGGCTACTGTGGATACTATGGAACCCGGATACCAGAAGATGGGCCTCCATATTGTCGATAGGGGGTGGCCGAAAGCCCATCCGAAGATATAGTGAGTAGTCGGATCTTTAGAGTCCGACTGCGATCTTAGCTTGAGAACCAAGAAAGGATAGTTAGAGATAGGAACATTATCTTTAACTTCCATTTAAATTCTTGTTGTATTTGGCAAGGTATCTTGAATTATAAACATATTCGGATATCTTGTCACCGACCTCCTTGACTATATAACGGGAGGGATGACCCCCTCGACGGGGACAGACTTATTATTCAATAAAAACCGTGCATAGAGACTCGATCTCGCTCAACAGGATTAAGGTTATTACTTTGCGGAAGGTTTGAACCTATATAACCTCTATGCCACCATCGAATTCCTAGATCTAGTTCGCCCCATAGCCTTAAACAAATCTATTGTCGAAATACTTGTTTCAACACCACTATTAACCGATGCATCTAAACCATTTAGTTCTAATCTTAACCCGAAGAATCGGACCTAACCGAGATAGCCTGCACTAAGATTATCGCCAACCGATCTAAATGAACCGACTAACAGTGGATATAATGGTGAATATTTCATGTCGTATAAGGTCTAGCTTTGATACATTAGCACCAATAGTAACCTAATTAGAATATCGAACCGAACCGAGGAAGTCTTAATTAGTATGTTGATTAGAATATTGGACCTAATCAAGAAAGTCCTAACCAAGATAAATCGATACAGATGTATAAAAGTCAATCTAGCATCAGACGGTATATATAATACGCGACATACATATCGGTAGCCGAGTATATCGAACCTAACCGAGGAAGTACCAGCTAGCCGACGCACGTGAAGTTTGACGAGACATACCTCCTACTGTAGTTCGGACCTGACCAATGCAGCGCTGACCCAAAAGCGCGATCTCGTCAAAAACCTAGCAAACTAGGGTGGCGATGCGCCGAAATTGTTCTATTGATTGTGTGTGTTACAATACCCGGCTGTACAATATTTATATCCATGGGTAATTCGATTCCTACTAGGACACAACTCAGTTGGCTTAACATATGCGACTGTTACAAACAAGAAAACTTAAGATTCCTTTTATTACGAGACACGGAACTAACAAACTTTTCCTAATCTAGATATAATCGGACTTCAAACATGGAAACCGATACACACCACTATACCCGATTCTGATCGACTTCCTCTCCCTTGTGTTCCAAATCGTCTTCATCCCGATCTATCTTGTGATCAGTTCTTCCTGTAGTCGATGCCAAAATTTAGTGTCAACAACTGCTCACTTGTAGAGAAAAGGTAGGCATCCTGATTGGAAACCACCTTAGTCCTGATTTCTCAAACCAGATAGCCAATCCGGGACTAAATGGATCCCTTTAGTACCGATTGAAATAATCATGATTAAAAGCTTCCCGATTGGTGTTATCAATCGGGACTAAAGACTACCCATCTAATGATTCATTGGGTGGATTTTAGTCTTGGATTCAATTTTGTTGGGAGCTAAAGTTGCAGAGACATATAGATATATAGTGTGTCCTCTACTAGTGGCTCTCTCAGATCGACAGACAGACAAATATATATATATATATATATATATATATATATATAGGCGGTCTTTCGAAGTAGAAGGGTACCTATCCCTATAGGCTGGTTATAGTTGGATGAGTCAATATGGAATCTTTGTTCTTTAGAAAACGGAGTTATATCCGTGCACGCTTCAGTCTGCTAGATTTTATTTTAATCTCATTTATGCAAGCTGCATAGATGCCATTTGCCAGTATACGCTAAGAATACAGGCAGCGACAAACCTCGTGCCGCCGCCTGAAAAGATTATATGCAGGGTTTCTTGCGCACACATACCGTCGTCTTGCAGCAGCTAGCGTAGAATTCTATCCCGGAGAGATGGTCTTCCGCTGCGAGACACCTCTCTGATCTAGTAAGATGAAGCAGGCCGATCAACAGCCTAACAGGTCAGGTTTAGTCTCTCTTTTTTTTTTTTCTGTGTTTCCATCACTCGCTCCCTCGATGTTTCTAGTAAGCAAGCCAAACAAAGCCGACGACAGACAATGATGTTTCCCCCAAAAAATCACAGGAGTGATGTTTCGCAAATTCGCTAGTGCGTGTGGCCGGCGGATTGGAGTTAAGCTCTCCCTCTCCCGAGGTGCGACCTCGCCTTCCAAATTTAGATCGATCGTCTCGTACTCTCATTGGAGTCGCTGAGGCAGAGCGGTAAGTTACTTTTTTCCATCAATCCTCTCCGTGCACATGGCCTAGTTCTTTCCTCTTACAGATCATATACAATTTTTCAATATGTAATTAAATTCATTTGAATATAACTTGAAGCGTGTTTTTTAAAAAATATTTCAAAAGGTAAATTTCTTTTTATATATTAAATTTTATTATAACATCTAATTCATTTATTTGCATTGTCGATCCAATATCATCAGAAAATAGATAATCTATAATCTATTTATCTATTCGAAACAATCAAACTGGCTATTGTTTCACTGGCCGGTGCCTTCTGTATGTCGCTCGCCATGACCTTTTTTTTTTTTTTTGAGTAAAGAGAGAGTTTTATTAACTTATAAACTCAGGATTACATTCTTTGTTTAGCAATTGAATGATCCCTGTAGGAGCACAAAGTTTCCACTCCTCACAGGTTTTAGAACTCATTGCCATTTGTGCTAAACTATGTGCAACCCTATTAGCCTCTCTCTTGATTTTGAGCAATGAGCACTTGCTCAATTTGTGTACATCTCAGCACACCTTTCACTTCCATCATCGTCGTCTCCCATGAGGTTCGCCAATTGCAGGATCTCTGGAGGCTTGCAGCAACTTCAGCTTTGTCAGTTTCCAGAATCAAAGGCATATGAACATGCTCCATTGCTGCCCTTACTGCAACCAGACATGCAGTTGCTTCAGCTTCAGTCGCTGAACTGCATCGTTGCAGAAAGCTGTGCCCAGCTAGCGGGACCAAACCTCTGCAGTCTCTGATTATATATCATGCACTTGATTTGCCAGATTCTGGTCGAAAACCTGCATCCACATTGATTTTACCATATCCTTCCGGTGGTGCTTTCCATTTAACTACCTCATCTTTGTGTTGCTGATTTATTTCGATCTCCTTCGGTTCAGCATACATTAGCCCCTTTACTTCTGATCTGCTTCTTGTCGGATTGGCCACAGTGACTCCTCATAGTTAGCTAGGAAATGCACTGAATCTGAAATTTCAGCGCATCCTTTGCCATGTACAGCATCATTCCTAAGGTGCCAGGATCTCCATAGCAGATATAGAACATGTGATCTTCCTTCAGCATTTAGTGAATCTAGAAGAACTAACAGCCAATCAGGCCTTGTGTACATAAAACGATCTTCGTCAGGTAAACTCCAGACCCCCCTCAGCGCCTGCCTTAGAGCTCTTGCCTTTGTACACCGTATTGTTGCATGGTAGCCATCCTCTTCTTCAGTACCACAAATTGGGCATGTACCGTATGGCTCAATTTTCCTCTTACATTTGTTCTTCCAGGTTGGTAATCTATCAAGAGCAAGCTTCTAGGCGAAAATCTTCACTTTCGGCTGAACTGTTGAACTCCATAAGTTCTTCCACAGTTTCCTCTCCCCGTCTGTAGCAGTACTGGATGAGCTATGTACATTAGCTGACTCAGTAAGAGTCGAAGCTAATGTATATGCTCGCCATGACCATTTTAGCCGTTCTGCTATGGCGCGATGTCACGACTAATTACCTGCATCTGTATGTTCCCTTGGGCCCTGAAATTCCATCCCTATCATGATGAAATGTTCCATCCAGTTGACCAAAACTGCCGATATGCTTGTTAATGTTATACTCCTTCCGTTCTAAAAATAAGTTGATTTTTGAAATAAAAAAATATGCCTTAAAATAACTTGATTCCTAATCTCTTCATATCTCCTATTCATAGATTGGGAAATTTATCTATCCATCCACCAACATTTCTTTCCTGTTAACTACAATCGTGCTAATTATTCATCTTTACTACTAAATTATTTTTTATACGTGAAGAAATGACCCTACTATGTACTCTCTCCGTCTCAAAATATAACTACATAAGCAATTCAAATTTGTCTCAAAATATAACTAATTCTACACCTACCTACCACATCTCCACCAATCACAATTATCCTCCATTTAATTTTTCTACTAACTTCTCATCTCAACCAATCACAACACTCCATTCCTTTAAACTTAATTTCATAAAAAGATGGCATAAGTCTCTATATTTTAAGACAGAGGTAGTACGTCTTAATGAATGATCCATATGGTTAGCAGTGAGAGGATAGTTGGAGGTAGGATTGATATATATTAATTTGTTAAGGTACACCCAAACTATTGTGAACCATCCATTGCGGTTTAATCCAATGGCACATATTTCCTCTTACCTCCTATGAGTACGTGTTATTTATTGTCATTTAATTGCTATAAAGATAATTAGTCAATCGTAATATGGAAAGTAATAAAGGTTACTTAATCTTTTTTAATATGAATTTTCATAATAATACAATGGATGTTGGTAAAGTTTCAGCTTCTTCAAAATATATTGCTGCAATGGAGTGAAATTTAAAGTGATTTCAATTTGTTTTCAGTTTATAAAGAAAAATAGAAATAATTTTGAAACTTTTATTGGTAGTTTAATTTCTGTATGTCCTAACATGAATTTGAGGTTCAGATATGTAACTACGTTTATCAGAGGTATACAAATTATTTGGTTACTTTCATGTATTTGAACATATTATATTCATTGTTCAATGTTTGAATGAAATATGTAAAATGGGTATAGTCACAGTTGTTTCATTACCATGTAGGACCACATTCTTTAATTGATGTTGTCACTTTGGTACGTAAAGGCATGCAAACTTAACTTTGGTAGGTTAATTATGTACATTTTCACTTGCTTTTTTGTCTTTGATGTATCAATGGAAAGAGCACATAATTTTTTATTTAGTGAATAAATCATGAATAATGAATGGTCAGGATCACTAGGAGTCCTCTTACAATGGACCACTTTAAAACACCTCTTCAATTGGAGTTTGGAAATGATTGATGTGACCAAAGTTATTACAAAACAACTAGCCTTTTGGGATAAAATTAAAACCCTTGGGAGGCATAGGGGGAGTATTGGTTAGTCACTTAGTCCGGTACTTGATGCTTATTATTTCATCAAATATTTCTACAATCCTGATACCACTTAATTATACAGATTTGGCAGGCTTTCTGTCGTCCCAAATAGATTACTTGCATTTTTCTTCGTGGGTTTCCTTCGACAAGTCTGCCCAATGGTAGTGATAATAGAAAGTTTTGTTGGTTTATGCCTTGGCAAACTGCAAAGGATGATTACAGAGGAGGCAATACTGATTCTTGGGGTGAAAGAAGAGCTCATAGAACTGCAGCAAAGAATTGAACAAATAAAACCATATCTCAATGATGCCGAGCAAAGGGGGACAGAACACTCAGCATTTAACAAATGGCTTGGCCGGCTAAAAGATGCCATGTATGATGCCGATGATATTGTCGACCTAGCTAGATTTGAAGGAACCAAGCTACTAGCAGATCATCCTCAAGGATCATCAGGCAAACCAACTTCATACACTGGATTTTCAACTTTCTCTTGTTTTTCTAATATTCATATTCGTCATGAGATTGGTGGTAAGATCAGAAACCTCAACAAAATAATAAAGAGTATTGCAAAGGATAAAGTTTTTTTAACAGGTAATAGGGCACAATCCACCGAAAGAAGTTCATCAGCATCTAAAATGACAAACAGTTCCCCACTTGTTGAGCCTAACCTTGTGGGAAAGGAGGTCATGAATGATTCCAAAAAATTAGTTAATTTGATCCTTACGCACAACGATAAGAAGGCTTACAAGATCGCTATTGTTGGAATAGGAGGAGTTGGTAAGACAACGCTAGCTCAGAAAATATATAATGATATAAAGTTAAAAGGAAATTTCAACAAACAGGCATGGGTTTGTGTTTCCAAAGATTACTCTCCAGCTTCTGTTCTGAGACATATACTTCGGATCACCGAAGTTCACCATGACGCTGATGAGTCAATAGGAGAGCTTCTAAACAGGCTGGCATCAGCCATTAAAGACAAGAGTTTTTTCCTTGTGTTGGATGACGTTTGGCAGTCAGATGTATGGACAAACCTTTTAAGGATTCCAATGCACGCTGCAGCTACAGGAACAATTCTTTTTACTACTCGGTATGACACTATTGCTCGAGAACTTGGGTCCAGTTATATTCATCGAGTTGAATTACTGTCAGTTGATGTTGGATGGGAATTACTCTGGAAGAGCATGGATATCACTGAAGAGAAACAAGTACAGAATCTGCGGGACATAGGGATTGAGATTGTCAAAAAGTGTGGTCTACTTCCTCTTGCAATAAAGGTTATTGCCAGAGTTTTAGCACCCAAAGATCAATCACAGAATGAATGGAAAAAGATTTTGAACAAAAGTACTTGGTCAATGAACAAACTTCCAAGTGAGATAAGTGGTGCTTTCTATCTAAGCTATGAAGACTTACCATCAAACCTAAAGCAATGCTTTCGTTATTGTGCCGTATATCCTGAAGATTCGTACATTAACATGTATGATATTACCAAGATGTGGATTGCTGAGGGATTTATAGATGAGCAAGAAGGCCAACTACTTGAAGATACGGCAGAAGAATACTATTATGAATTGGTCCGTCGGAACCTTCTTCAACGAGATTACTCAAATTTTCTTCAATATGTATGCAAAATGCATGATCTCGTAAGGCAACTTGCTTGTCATTTGACAAGAGATGAATGTTTTGTCGGAGACCCTGAATCATTAGGAGGTAATAGATTGCATAGACTAAGATGTATTTCAGTTGTCACAGAGAAGGATATGGTGGTGGTACCTAACATAGGCAAGGAGAAAGTCAAAGTGAGGACTTTTTCCAATGCGTCCTCGCCACTGAGAATTGATGATAAAATTTTCAAGAGATTTCTATGTCTCCGTGTTTTGGATTTGTCATATTCGCAAATACAAAATATTTCATGTCATATAGGAAAATTGATCCATTTACGCTTTCTTGATCTCCACGGGACCAACATATCTTGTCTTCCGGAGTCCATTGGGTTTCTCATAAACCTTCAAACATTGGATTTGTCGTCATGCAGCAGTTTACAAACTCTTCCTTTGGAAATCATTAAATTGGGTAACTTGAGGTGCCTTTGTCTTCACAAAACACCAATAAATCAGGTTCCAAAAGGTATAAGCTGGTTGAAGCTTCTCAATGATTTAGAAGGATTTCCTGTTGGAGGTTACAATGATAATACTAGTACACAATCTGGATGGCACTTAGAAGAGTTGGCTCCTCTTTTGCATTTGAGAAACATTGAGATCATTAAATTGGAAAGAGCGGTTCAGTGTAGTACAGATCCAATTGTACATGACAAAAAATATCTCAAAATACTGTCTCTATGCTGCACCCAACACAGGAACAAACCGTACTTAGAAATGGATGTTAACAATATTGAGAAGATCTTTGAGCAGCTAATCCCTCCACGTAGCCTTGAAGATCTAGTCATTGAAGGATTTTTTGGTCGGAGGAATCCCACCTGGCTAAGCAATAACTACTTGTCTTCACTGCTTTACTTGAATATCATACATTGCAAATCATGGGTTCATCTTCCACCAGTTGGCCAATTACCCGAGTTGAAGTATCTTAGAATTGTTGGAGCAACTTCCGTTAGCAAGGTTGGACGTGAATTTGTTGGCTGTTTGGTAGACAATCCAATATCCACAGAGATTATAGCCTTTCCCAAGCTCGAATGGTTGGTCATCGATAATATGCCTAACTGGGAGGAGTGGTCTTTTGTTAAAGAAGATGTTGTAGCAGCAACACAAGGAGAAAACGATGGTGCAACAGCGAAGGGAAAACAAAAAGGCATGTTTCTAAGGTTGAAGCTGTTTCCTCGTTTGGAGAAATTGGATATTGTACGTTGCCCAATGTTGAGAGCTCTTCCAGAACAGCTCAGTCAAGTCACCAGCTTGAAAATCCTCCAGTTAAGGAAGGCAGGACGTCTGAAGATGGTGGAGAACGTACCATTCCTTTCTGATTTCCTTCTGATCACAGGATGCGGATGCTTGCAGAGGGTATATAACCTCCCACTGGTGGAACGGCTGAAAGTACGACGATGTCCGCAACTAAGGAGCGTAAATAGGTTAGGCAGTTTGCGGCTGCTATCACTAGGAGCCCGCATGCAGAAGATCTCTTCACCGTGGATACTTAGGCTTCAAGAGCAACGCCAGCTTCTTCATGGTGAAGATCTAGATGTGATCATTGGGTGACAGCATATTCGTATTTATATGATCAATTATCAAGATATGGACATTGATTGCTTTACATTTCATTTTGCATCATATTTATTTGCTGAATTTCCTGTGGAAGCATGATACAAATCTACAGGCACAACTTATATTCCCTCTTCCATGATACTTACAATACTTGTCATTGGACATAACTACTTTTAAAACGTTGATTATGAATAAATCTAAAAATATCTACTTGGCCTGGATCTGGCGTTGGCCCGGCGGTGTTGCTGCTGCTGCTCTAGTTGGTTGTTTGCTGACTCGGCTCGGCAACGGCAGTGCTGTTTTCAGACTTCGGAGGTGGCGCACAGCGGCGGTGGGCGCACAGAGGCTGCTTCGGCGGCAGGCGGAGTTCACGCCACCGATTTGGTTGCGGTTAGTGGTGGTCGGGGCTCCGGCAGCTTGAAGGTGAAGGGTGGTTTGTCTTCTTTGTTGACGACCGGAGTGGCAGTGGCGGTTCAGCAGAGAAGACCTGGACTTCCGATGCTGCGACGCTTTTTCTCCCCTCCTTGGTTGGATTCGGTGGGTAGGTCGATGGGTGGCAAGGTGGGGGAAGCTTAGAACAGCGCGTGGGGAGTGGCGATGGGGTAGAGGCGCTAACGGCGGATTGCCATTGTCCTTTGCTACGGTCGAGCTTCTCCCCTGCTTGTGGAGCTCCTCCCCCTCTCTGCGGGGAGCTCTATACGTAGGGTGGCGGCAGCTTATTTGCAAAGGAAAGCTTAGGCTACCGAGGCGATGATCCCATCCCCGGCTGATCCCATCCCCAGCTTTTGTGGGCGAATCCGGCATGGAGGCCGGTGGGCATCATGGCGGATGTGGATCAAGCTAGCGTATGAGAGAGTGGTGCGGTGTAGTGGGTGCTGACGGCGGGTTTGTGGCGGTTCTGTTACGACAGTACTGGAAGTCAATCGGCGGTGGGGTGTTGGTCCGGTGTGGTGGTGACCTCGTGCTGCCAATGTTTGCATGGTGGTTTCTAGGTTGGTGGGCAATGATCTTTTAGGGTGGTACGGTTCTAGGCGAAAGCCTAGCTTAATGTTCTGCTGGGCTGACCGTGGCTACGCCTTCGAGCGTTGTAATCCTCTTGGGGGCACGGTTGAAGTACCTACTTCCTCCCTTCCATAGAGTTGTAATCTTGTTGGAGGCGTCGTTTAGGATCCCTTGTTGTTGTTTCGTTGTTGAACTGACGGCAATCGGTCCCGCATAGCAGTGGTCGTTTTGGTGTTAGGTTCCTCTCAGCGGGTTGTGTTGTTTTGGTGGGGCGGGATTGTGGTGATGCATTTTGGTGCATACCTGATCTTGATAGTATTCTGTCGTTGTTGTTTACTGTCACATGTCCTCTCAATCTTAATAACATTAAATGACCTCCTTTAGTCATTCTAACAAAAAAAGATACACTAGAGATCATATATATGGAATCTTACAAAGTACTTTAATAAAATCATATATATTCCGATATTTCTATATATTTTTTATAAAATAATGGTAAAACTGTGGTTTTACACCCTGTCCTTGCACAAAACATCAATTACTGATCTGCAGCAAGTAATCAGTAAATATTAATTGTTGGTTAAAATATCCAAAGTTTGACTTGAAATTAAGAATATCCCCTAAGAACAAGTATGCATTATTTTTATACTAGTTGTCATAGTAGTCAGAATAGGATATCCCATGAAGATGAGTACATAGTAACCGTGTATTACGGATACCTTGACAATATGACATATACGATGAAGGTACACCTGCTAAGGATTACGACAAGAAAACCATGTTGTATATGGAAGGTACGTATGACTCGAGCATTAGGAAGATGATTTCCTTCCTAACTCTGTACTTTACTTTTCGGACCACCTAAGTTCGAGTAGGTGTTGATGGTACTTAAGTTCCCGCATATAATATGTAAAAAAAATATATTCAGTCTAGTGACAAAGTTTATTACTAACCATTTTCATAAGTGTTGGTGAAATATATCTATGTAGGGGACATATGGAGAAAACACACCTGTCATACAAAGAAACACACATCCAGCGAATCAGGCACGAGTACATGGAGTAGAGGGCCCACGAGTCAGTGCAAATCATTTGAAAATGGGCCAAACCACCATATAGTACCCTAGGGACCCACTTGGTAGTGAACTTAAGGAAAATGGGTCCGATGGACGGTGACCAAGGGTGTCTCGCTCGAGCCACTACAATCATCGTGATGTGGAAGAACACAAGGATGGAAAGGGGACCGAAGTGGTTTTGACTGTTTCACCGAACCGAAATTGCAATCCCTCACTAGTCGGTGGAGCGGTGAATGCGTGTTATGCACAGTTGGCGGTGTGGAGGTGATGGATGCGGCGCTGGTTTGTAGGCAGGCGAACATATCAGATGTTTCTGTTTTTTCTTAACGCGCGTTGAATGAGTCTGCGGGTGGATGAATGATTCTACCATGTCTATGAATGATTAAACCGTAGGACCTAATCTAAATTGTTAAATTGTTGATTTGTTGGCTTCACCATCAACACTATGTACTTTTAAAGTAGTACAGATATGGCTTGTTAATGTCGCGCGAATATGCGACTAAGTGGCTAGTTGCACTGAATAGACCATATGTTAGATATGACTCAATATATTAGGCCTAGCCCAATACTAGTCCAAATCCAATATAATGCAGGCCACCCTTGTATATATACTTCCGTACCCTTAATAGTAGATTTGTCTTCCGTGGTTTTTTCCACTTCATCTTGAAAAGAATTTCTACGTTAAAATCTATGCCTTTTATTTCTCTAACCTAACAACCTAACAGGTGGTATGAGAGCCCTAATCTACTCCTGCCGCCGCCACCGGTGTTCGACTTCCATAGTCAACCGGATCGATCTGCTACAATGTCCGTCGCTGTCCCGTACGCTCGTCCGCCCGAGCGTCATCACCTGCGTGCGACCTGCGCGCGATCGCACGATCTGCAGCACCCGGCCGCAGGCGGCAGGCAGGAAAGCAAGCGAGCAGCAGCCGCACGTCACCAATCACATCCGTCAATCTGCACATCCGTCAATCAGCTGCACGGTTCCCGAGGTGAGGCCTTGTTCCTGTACCGCGGTGGTGTCTGTGATTTGTTTCGACGGGAAATTGCTAGATCTACCCAAGGTTGCGTACCGGGGTTTTCACTTTTCATCTTTAAAGCCCTATTTACGTGATACATATCACGTTTATTTACTACACCCGCACAGCTTTATATCAGTGAATATTTTTCATCATTCAGATCTACCATATATTTTTTATTAGCTATATTTATTCTCTTTAATATGTCGTTCAAATTTGACATTGAGAAGTTTGATGGCAAAATCAGTTTCAGCATATGGCAGGTTTAGATGAGAACTATTCTCACCCAAGTTGGTGTTCGAAAGGCATTGGGTGCTAGGCCAGAGGGCATGACTGATGACAAGTGGGATGATTTGGATCAAAAGGCGTTGTTTGCTATTCAGCTCAGTTTGTCTACAGATGTTTTGTGTAAAGTCGTTAACGAGACGTCTATGTCCTCTTTGTCGTCTTTGTAGGATAAATTGGAGACGCTTTATATGAAGAAGAGTCTCACTAACAAATTACGCCTCAAAAAACGTCTGTACGCAATTCGCATGGCAGAAGATATCTCTATTCGGTCTCATCTTAATGAGTTTAATTCTCTATTCAATTTCTCCTGAATTTTACTGTTGTTGTCTTTCTTTCTTTTCAATCTAGGGCATTTAGAGATATCATGACTATATTGCTAGCAATAGTGATAGAATAGTTTAGATTCTTCTAAATTCTTCTTATGTTCAAATTCTTCTAAGTGGTTGACTGCTATGAATGAAAAAATTGAGAGCCTTCATAAAAATCATACATGGGATTTGGCAAAGCTTACATCAAGTAAAAAACCATTGAAGTGCAAATGGATTTATAAGGAGGGTATTTCTGGAGTTGAACCTGCGAGATGGAAAGCCCGTTTAATGGTAAAAGGTTTCGACCAAAGGGAAGATATTGACTTCAATGAAGTTTTTTCTCCTATTGTACGCAACTCTTTAATTCGGGTTATGCTTGCTTTTGTTGCTTTATTTGACCTAAAGTTAGAGCAACTTGATGTTTAAACTGCTTTCTTACGTGAAGATTTTTATGACACAACCTGAAGGTTTTGCTATTTCTGGTAAAGAGCATTTAGTTTGTCATTTGAAGAAGTCTCTTTATGGTCTTAAATAAGCTCCTAGGCAGTGGTACAAAAGGTTTGAATTTTTTATGATTGCACAACAATATTCACGCAACAATTATGATAGTTGTGTCTATTTTAAACAATTTCCCAATGAGTCTTTTGTTTATTTGTTGCTTTATGTGGATAATATGCTCTTTGCTTCTCATGACAAGTCACTGATTGATCAGTTGAAGGCTCAACTTAGTCATGAATTTGAAATGAAGGATCTTGGTCCTGCAAAGAAAATCATTGGCATGAAGATTCAGCGTGACCGTAAGGCTGGTAAACTTTTTCTATCTCAGAAAAGTTACATTAAAAAGATACTTGAGAAATTTAATCTTGGTAATTGCAAGCATGTTTCTACACCTTTTGCTTCACACTTTAAATTATCTTCAAGTCCATGTCCTGTTAATGAAGATGACAAAGATTGCATGTCTCGTGTTCCTTATGCTAGTGCCGTTGGCAATCTTATGTATGTTATGATTTGTACTCGACCCGATTTGGCTCATGCTGTTAATGTGGTTAGCAGATTTATGCATAATCCTAGCAAAGAATATTAGAATTCTGTTAAGTGGATTCTTCGTTATTTGAAAGGTACTTTTCATTTTGGCTTGATGTTTGATAAGAACAGTGTGAAGACAAATGATGTTATTGGATTTGTTGATTCTGATTATGCTGGAGATCTCGATAAACGGAGGTCTATTTCTGGATATATCTTTTCTTTGTGTGGGTCAGTTGTCAGTTGGAAAGCTTCTCTTCAGTCTGTTACTGCTCTTTCTATCACTGAAGTAGAATATATTTCAGCTACTGAAGGTGTCAAGGAGGCTATTTGGTTGCGAGGTCTGGTTTCTGAACTTGGTATTCAGCAGGGTACTAATGTTGTTTATTGTGATAGCCAGAGTGCTATTTGTTTTACCAAGAACGATATGTTTCATGCCAAGACCAAACACATTGATATCAAGCATCATTTTATTCGTGACATTG
>CM002480.1:12265346-12294953 GCA_000325765.3 Leersia perrieri | reverse complement strand
TTTTTCTTTATCACTTGGTCACTTTTGTGATTTAAACACCAAACAACATTTTGTTGGGTTTGCAAATGTGTTCATCAAGGGGGAGATTGTAAAATCAAGGTTTTGATTTATAATTTTGTGATGAACAATTGGCACTTGAATTTTGAATTGATTTTGAGTTGACTTGGTGAAGAGGTGTGGCCTCAGGATGAGGCCGGTCAGACCGGTCAGTGACCTACGGTCTGACCGGCCGGTGCGGTCTGATGGGCGATCTAGAAGAGATATCGGACTCGGATTGTTGGGCCGGTCCGACCAACGTGTAGTGCCCGGTCAGACCGGCTGAGCCCGAATAGGATTGATTTCGGCTTGTTTTCTTGGATTGCAAGTTTCCTTCGTGGATATGATTTGATTATGGTTTCTATTCGTGGATAATTCTGTTGTGTGCTAATGATGAGTCAAGTTGATGAAAACTTGGGCTCGGTTATGGTTTCTTGGTTGTTTCATGTGTAGGTATCGCTTGAGGCCTCGAGAGAGTATTGCCGGTGATGGATCGGAGGCGACTTGGGAGAAGTTGATGTCCAGAGGATCAAGAGATCACGCGGGATACTAAAAGGCTAGAGGATAATGCACGTGGAGGTGAAGAGTCCATATGGCATACAAGAGGGATTATGTGCATATGGAAGTTGAAGTCAAATTTAGAAGGAGTCTAAATTTGGAAAGGATGAGTTGTTTACTTGTATGAGTAGGATTCCTAAGGGAGTAGGACTTCTAATACAAGTAGGATTTGTGGCTTTGCACAACCATGTCTATGGGTATATATATATAAAGGGTGTGTGCCTCAGGTATTGGTTTTGAGAGAGAAGAGAAGATCTAGGGTTTAGCCTAGGGTTTCGGCTTGAGGTCGAATTTAGAGAGAGGAGTGCCGTTGTTGCACTTTGTAAACATATATTGAAGCAATAAAGTTGATCTACATCTACATTTACAAGTTTTTCGATATTGTGTGTTTTGGCTGTGGTTCCAGGGCCCCGACGGTCAGACCGCCGGCGTCGGCGCGGTCTGACCGACGGTGCGGTCGGACCGGAGGTGTAGGCACGGTCAGACCGGCTACATGGTCAGATCGGCCTAGACACTACGGTCAGACCGGCTTGCGACAGAGGGAAGGTAATTTTTATTCCGCAAAAAGTTACTAGTTTTAGGTGTTCCAACTATTCACCCCCTCTAGTTGGTTTGTCTTCTTGTTTTCAATCCTACAAGTGGTATCAGAGCCTCATTTTTCTATTTGATCTTTACCGGTCTTTAGATTTGTTGCCATGGCTAAAAAATTTTCTGACAAACCGCATATTTTTAATGAAACCGATTTTGACTATTGGAAGAAAAGGATGGAGTCTTACATTACATCTCAAGGTTATGATATTCGGTTGAAAGTTTCTAATGCTTGTGAGATTCCACATCGTATTGAAACTCCTATTCAAAAAACTGATTTTGAAAACAATTGCAAAGCACGTAATATTATTCTTAGTGGGATTTTTTGCTCGGATTTTTATCGTGATTCTTATCTCGCAACTGCTAACGAAATTTGAAAACTTTGAATGATTCTCATAGTGGTTCTTCTAATATCAAAGAGTTGCGAAAAGATGTTTTCAAAAAGGAGTACATAAGATTTAAGATGACTTCTGGAGAATCTTTAGTGATTATCTTGGTCGTTTTAACAAAATTTTGAGTAATCTTAGATCTGTTGATTCCTTTTATGATGTCAATTATTCTCAATCTGAGATTGCTCGTTACTTTATGAATGGTCTTGATATGAAAGTTTGGGATGTTAAAGTTACTTCTATTCAAGAATCTGTTGATATGAATGATTTAACTTTGGATGTTCTTTACACTAAATTGAAGACTTATGAGATGAACATTCTTTCTAAAAGTTACTGGCTACGTGGTCAGACCGGCCTAGACACTACGGGCAGACCGGCTTGCGATAGAGGGAAGGTAATTTTTATTCCGTAAAAAGTTACTAGTGTGTTCCAATTATTCACCCCCTCTGGTTGGTTTGTCTTGTTGTTTTCGATCCTACAATAAATAGAGGTTAGGGCCTGATGATCACCAATTAACAGCCACTTAGGCCACCTAAACACAACAGGCCAGACTGATGGCAGCACACCTTTGACCCTTAGATATGTGGAGCTCATTCCTTGCTATCTCTCACTTACCGGTAGTCCCCCCAATCCTTGGGACCCACATGGCAGTCCCACACACCGCCCTTGGCCGCCCAAGACGCGGGAGAGCGTGGCCACGTCACCCCACACGTGTCTCACTCCCCAAGCACCGCTCTAGGAACGTTCCCGACGCCGTCAACCCCGACTAAACCGAACAAAACTCTCCCAGACTGTGTCCCCGACATCGGCCATCACATTCCTGTAGTTTTCCTGATCCGAGACCTCAAGGAGAGCGAGAAATCTTGTCGTCTTCCTCGGAGCCGGCAGACTCTCCGCCGTTGCGCTGACTCTCCAGTGAGCTCCGCCGCCGTTGTTCTACCCTAACGTGATCGCCTCATCGTATCTAACTCCTTTGCACCTTCCTTTTCTCACATTTCCGTGATCGAGCACCTGGCGCATCGTCGATCCTCATCGCCGGAGTTCTGGACCGCCGCTACTGGACTCTGCATGTTCTTCCTCTGCGGGCCACCGCTGGTTGCGTGGTTTTGCTGGCGTCTTCTACCTGGCCTTGATGATGTCCCAGTGAAGCCCCAAGCCGTACCGTTGCTTGCGCACATGGATCGTCGTCTTCCCCTTTCTCTCTGGCCGTTGGTCGCCCTCGTCGTTTCCTCGACGCTCGGTGAGTTATAGTTCAATTTTTCTTAGCCGAACCTACGCCAGGCCATACCTAACACCTTGCATATGTTAGATTTGAGCGCCATGGACTGAGGAGTGTTGCCGTCTGCCGCTGCCGTCGACGACCACCTTGCTCCGGGCGAGCATAAGTCCTGTTGATCTTGGTTTATAGCGTCCTTAGGACCTCACGTAGCTCTCCGCGACGATCTCTTGACAGGCCGATGCCCATGGGACGCTGCCGCCATGACGCCGGTGAAGATCCGTTGTTGCCGCTGTCGATCCTCTCCTCTCCGGTGAGCTAAGCTCCGATTGATGGATGGATTAGCACCTCTAGGACCCTAATAACCTTCCACGATGGACTTACCTACAGGACGACCACCAGTTTACTCTCACGTCGCTCACCCGTAGGGCTTCGCCGCCGCCAGCCGCTGGACAACGCCGCCGTCGTCACCCGGACCTCGCCGGCCTTGCCTAGCCGCATGGTAAGCACCAGTGGACCTCCAGGAGACCAAAATTGCACAACACTTAGCCCAGCTGAGTCCCTATCCCCACTTCGCCGCGCACACCGTGAACCACCGCCGCCCGGCCTCGCCGATGGCGAGATTCCGGCCACCACCTCCGGTGAGATCACCACCACTAGGTTCGCAAGAATCTTAGGAACACTTTTCATGTAGGCCGCGTTCTCCAACTCGCCGTCGTTCACCACCGACGAGCCGGCGAAGCTCACTGCCTCGCCGGCGATGTCGCGAGCCGCCGACGCATGGGCCCGGCGAGTCAGCCGCTTAATTAGAGGGCGGGACTTAATTAGCAAACTTATAAAATGTGCAAGGTCTAAACTGTAAAACGCTAGTGTATTACATGTGGACCCGAGAACCTAAACATAATTAACTAAAACTTGAAACACTCTTTAAAAATTTCGCTACCCAGGTGGCTAGGGACTGCGGGTTGATACCCACAGTTTTCCAGGGGCCTTTTTGAAAAATGGGTCACTGACATACGGGCCCCACTGAGGTTTGAAATTCGACCCACTGAGGTTTGAAATTCGAAGTTAAATGAAAAGGATTCAAATGTGAAATCTGTAGGACTGAAAATATGCCTAACTTGTAAAATCCATATAAATTTCATTTTAGTTCCAAATAATCTCAAACCAATTTTTTTAGGTTCGTAAAATCTTGCTTTATCTGGCTGTAGGGTTGAACCTGACCACTTCTGCATAGGAAATGTCTCTAAAAATTGTGTAGCCAAAAGGTAGTATGAAACATGGCTGAAACTTGTAGAATTCATAGGAAATTCATCCTAGCTCTAAAAATTATGAAACCACTTGTGTTCTACTCCTGGAAACATCCTATGTAGGTTAAAAACTTAAAACCTGATACGTTTCTATATGAAACACCATTTATAAATTATTAGCCTAATTCTAATGCACAACCTTGTAAAATATGTACAAAATTCAAGGCAGCTCTAAAAATTGTGAAACCAATTTTGTTAGACTCCTGGAACCTCCTTCTGTCCTTGAATAATACTGAGCACACTCTTTTTCTGTATGAGCTACCATTTAAAATTCAGTAACTCACACTAGGCAATTGCAACTTGTAAAAATTGTATTAAATCATTGGGAGCTCTAAAAATCACCAAACCAATTTTATAGGTCTTGTACAGCAGTAATATACCATCCTGGAACCTGGGAATTTGCTGGAACACTTGTCACATGTACACTTAAAATTTGGTACATTAATAAGTAGAATTGGGTTAGTGAGTTTAGCATGCCTAAGGCACTAATATTTGTTGTAGAAATTAATCTACCTTGAACCCTATCAAGACCATAAGAACCACTGCATCCATGTCATGTCATACATTTAGTTCTTATGTATTGCAAATATTTATCTTGCACGCATATGATTATAGTAGGCGACGATAGCAACGAAGGTGAAGCAAACAGTGATAATGTTGATCTTGCCGTGCAACGTAATCTTTCGCGGAGCCAGGCAAGTATAGCCCCTCCTTTGAACACCTTGAACCTATGTTTTCCTGGGCAAATTATGTTGATTGTAAATTTGCATGCGGTATCTAGTTATTTAATTACACTTATGTGAAATGTGGGATGGATAGTTAATACCTAAATTGTTGCATGATCTACCTTGTTTATTTATCTTCCCCTCACAAATGTTATACCCCTAGTATTGAATTAGAGTACCTTACTAGTGCTCATGTGGGACAAATATTGTGATATGCCGTCATATGCTATGCTTTAAAATTTATGAACACTACTACCGTATTTTGATTATGAACTCGTGAATTTTGAAACGAGTGGACAAAGGAGTGCCCATTTGATTACTTGTGAACTAAAGGAAAGAAAATGTGGACTTTTAGACTTGGGCGGCGAGTGGTGCATATATGGTAGTATTTGTGCACCGATAGTGGGAGCATTCGCCTAAGTCGATTAAGGATCAAACTCTACTCTATGTCATTAGCTAAGTATATAGTACTACCACATGTGTCATTGTGGGATGATCTCAGCTTATTAAGTTATCGAATTTCTAGCCTTGCATCCGGGTAGGCCGGAGTAGTATGCGTAGTGCCTATGTACGCGTAACGGTAATAGGGCTATCTAAAGTAGCTACCTATTGACCTGTAATAGTGGTAGGCGTAGTTTGTCCAATACAACGATGTCGTGCCTCGTGGGGAACTCGAGGGTTGCGTCTAGGCTCGGCGTGGACCCGCCACCTAGCGGCGTTGCATTCTAGATGTAACACGGAGTAACACACATCGTCGTTGGTGCAAGGTTAGAAGTTGGGTGATGTAACTGTCGAGTTGTGACCTCTAGGCCACACTCAACGTGAGAGTGTGGATGGTGCTTCGCGGGTATCGAGACCCCTAGGGTGTACTTTCGGGCTTCTATCACATCGTGTGGACTTGTACGAATTCTATAGAGTTAAAACTAGCCGATTAGCCGTGCTCACGATCACGAGCGACTTAGTGAACTGTCATGAGTATAGTGTTTTGAATCTCAATTTGAATTTGTGAAATGTGGTTGGCAAATGGTTGTGAACTCTATGATGATATATACTATTTGATCTACTACCATATTCATGCTTGCTTAATGCTTTACAAATTCCGATTTACAATTTTAAATGCATTACGCAATTGAACCTATAATCAGCCACATTCATTGACAATCCGCTAGTATGTAGCATATTAAGTTTGTTTCTACCTTGCCAATACATTAACTCGTTTAATGTACTGAGTCTTGCTTTGTATTTGTATTGTTTTCAACCCTGCTGCAGGTGTTTGATCGTTCAGTGGAGAACTTTTGCAGCTTCTGTGTGGAGTTTTCTAGGATTGATGGATCACTAGGGTTTACCCTAGTTGGCTTGCCTATGGATTGGGTAGCTTCGCTTGCCGCTGATGGCGTCATACTCTATGGCATGATGCCAATGTAATAACTTAGTCTTAATTAAGTCATATTATGCTTATGCTTTGAACCAATTACATTTTGATAGCATGCCATGAGATGAATTGTGTGGACTAGTTGTTGCATTCCTGGGCAACTAGTACACACGAGGATGGGCTTGGGAATAACTGCTGCAACCGGGAGATAGCCTTTGTTGAGATCGAGTCCCTAGGGTTGGTCGCCACCATCAAGTGGTCGACGAGCATATGACGTAGGAGACTGGTGTGGCTATTTCTCTAGTTACGTCTTTTATTTCGAGTCTGACGCTCAGAGTACTTGTAGTTTACTCTTTTGAGATGTGTCAGGGGTTGCGATGAGGGCGGATCGTTATAGTTCTTATTTGGTTCTTATTCGAGATCCCAGTTCGCCAGATATTTCGCGGTGACATGTTTCAAACGAGTACACCACCTAGATTCTAGGGTGGTCCTCACAATCAGCTCAGGCCGATCCTATCCACCCACGTGGCCCCGCTCCCACGGATCGCTCCCATGGACATGGTCCACGGTGAGCCGTCGCGCCCTCTGTGGCTGACTGTTGACGGTCATTATGGCAACATTTTGACCGTCAATATAACTAAAATAAAGGAGAGATGGGTATGCTTGCAAAGCATATTTATTTCAGAATAATGTATTTCCACTTGTACTTGGAGAATATTTGCTTGTAGGGAAATTACACAAAATTGGAGATAATCATGAGGATACCTCACTCCCAAGCAAGCTTGTGGAGGAGAGGGCAGCTGGCAGTGGAAATAACCGTCTTCGCACACATAACCATCATAAGGGCCCACCTGTCAGCGTACCAGAGAAGAGGCAGGCAAGTCGGTGGTAGACTGGCCTAGTTCGGCCGAACCAGGCAGTTCAGCTGAACCAAGCCTGGCACCTCTCCCACCGACCTTTGACGTGTCACTTGCTCATTGGATGTTGATGGTGATTACTAGGGGCATTGATGTCATTTCCCATTGGAAGTTGCCGCCATTGGAGCCTATAAAAGGAGGCCTCAATCCACTCTCCAACACACACACTAAAGCAAGGATTCACTCTTTCTCTACTTGTAGTATTAGTCTAGTGGAGTAGAAATAGAATAGTTTTAAGTTCAAGGAAGTTTCGGAGGAATTCGGGTAAAGTTCTTACTTTGCTTTCTAGTTCTTTTTGTAAGACTTTCGGTGTTTCAATATAATCATTCTTCTTATCATATACTTGTGGTGCTGTAGTCTAGCTTAGATTATGAATACCATGCTTAGTTTATACATGATTAGTATGCTATGTGTAGTTACATTATCTGGGATTTACATTGGTGTGGGTATAATGTCTAATAACTGGGTTAATAATCTACTTATGCTAGGCCAAGGGATATTAATCTGGGACTTAGATCCTCTACTTCAATTGCAAAGCTGTAGAGTAGGGAGTAATGGCATAGACATGGGGTTTAGGCTGGATCTTACCATTAGTTGGGCGTATATACTCTGAGTGTGTTTGCAGGCCGCTGATGGTGACAGCTCAGTACGGGTGTCTCCCCCGTAGCATATTTTTCTACATAGAAATTCCTGGGGATAGATACACCTCCGTATTTATTCCTGGTTGGATGGTTATAACAAGCTGTTGTAAGTAACTCGGCAGTTCATGGTAACTGCGAAGTACTAGGAGGGCATAACTAGGTTCTGGCTTAGTTATAGCTGTATTATAAGGAGGGTACACTACACATGTTGTATGCTAGTTAGTGTATGGTAGGTTGTTGTATGATAAGAAGTATAGAAATAGAACATTCTAGAATTGCTCCCACTTAGATTAACTTAGGATTAATATAGATTATATCTTACCCCTGTTTAGAACTATAACGTATGCAAGTATATGTAAACTATTAGAAAGGTTATGTTCTACAAATATTCTCTTGGGATTAAATAAATACGATACCTTAGAATACTTCCAGGTAAAATGATACAATGGTACATCCGTGTGCTTGCGGATTCATTTCTGTAAAACCATAGATTACCCATTGACATTTCGAGTCGCCGTCATTGGAAATCTGTTTCCAAGGAGGACGATAAGAAATACCAACATTGACGCATGGGGTCTGCCTGTCGGCGCTGATCCCCCGCCACTGACGTCAGCCCTACTCTTTGTTGCGTAATAAATCCCTTAAAAATCAGTAGAAAATCTCATAAAATAGTTAAATCTTCTAAAATCCATAACAAATTCGTATGAACTCCAAATCGAGTGATTCAAATTGCAAAATTCATCTAAAATCAAGCTCTACCTGTTTGTTAGCTTTTCATGTACTGTTACTGTGGTTTTTATTAGGGTTTTTTGTTGTTTTACGTGTCGTCGTGTAGTGTTCATCGTTTCGGAAGGCCACGACTTCAAGGAAAAGGTTTAGAAGACTTTTGGGGAAGTAGTAAGGCAAGTCACATTCTCTCTTTCGATGCATGTTGATCTCATTTACAAAATCTATTATGTTCAACTGTGTATTTTATTTTGCGAATGACATGTGGGATGGATACCTACTTACCTTTGATATTATGCCGACTTGTGTTGATGACCTTACCGTGATAAACCATGGGTAATAAATTGACTAGCTACGATCCTATTTGATGGTCTAGCTAGAAGTAAATTTATTGCTTGGCCATGCTTAGTAAATATTAGATCACTAATGGGATAATCTATACACTACTTTATTAATACTGATGAATGGTTTTACATGATGATGTTGTCAGACTTGCCCATTTAATATTGAACTAAAATATGGCTAAATGGTGGGTCGTGGGTGCATGGTTTTGCTAGTCGCACCCATGACAAATAAGACCTAGTTCGCGGGAATTCCTTGTTGGTATTTCTTACAATCACAGAATACATCCGCAAGCGCACAGTATACCGTTGTAGCACGTCACCTTTGGATGACCCCAAAAGGTTATCGAACTCAGGGAACAGGTGTAATTTATCTCAGGCTAAGACTATCCAAGTATAACAACCATTAGTAGGATAGTTAGGCTAGAGAGAACTTTCTATATGTTTTAATTACCCAATCTAAGTTAAAGGTAATTTCCTATCTGTTGCTTCGGGCACCGACCCCTGCTGATCTGCCAGTGTGGTTCCGGCTATAGCTCTATGATGTACCCGGACGTGGAGGATTACTAGGACGAGATTCAGGGCTGTCACCACCTGCTGTCTACCTCTGACAAATCCGTGGGATACACAACAAACAAAGATAACCTCTAAGCTAGACACGTCTAAGATATTAATTACTACTCTAGTACTCCCGGAGAAACTTCCTTCTTTATCCAGAGTCCTAGTACTAGAGCACTTAGTACGAATACTAAACATTGAACCCGCAAAGATGAAAATATATCTCACATAGACTAAGTAATTAAATAATATAAGAAAGGATATCGAATACTTTCTTTATAGAAGAAGTATTCACCGAACCCAGAGCAAAGTATACCGACAGCTCCGGTACTCCTTCAGAACTACTCCTAGAGAGTTGCATCCGTCGAGGTAGAAGTCAGAGAAGAGCCAAACTCCTAGGCACTCCTCTAGAGCTTTCCCTCACTCTCTACCTATTCTAAGCTACATGAGAGCCTCTTGTAATTCAGCTCAAGTGTGTGGTGGTATGTGAAGTGAAGTGAGTGTGATCCTCCTTATATCGAACTTGATGGCGGCAACTTCTAATGACAAATGACCGCAATGCCCCGTGGAACCGTCATCAGCAACGAGCCAGCAGTCGCCACGTGGAAGCACGCAGTGAGGCGGTGCCAGAGTGGTTCGGCCGAACCGTGACTGGGCCCGTTGGGCCTGGTTTTCGTCCTGGACACTCATTTTGGGCCCCTCAATACATGGGTAGGTGCAATTGACCTTTTTGAGATGTTTAATTGGGTTTTGGGGCTCCAAAACTCTATAAGTTCACCTGCATACAAATACTCACCAACACTTGTGGAAATGGTTAGAAATTAACCCTACCACTGGGTTGGATGTTTTATTTAGTCATTTCATGCAGGCGTTGATGGCATTAATTTGGTACTTAACAGCCGTCAATACCCCTTGTGAGGATTTATCGTACAAACCACAAGTCAGCGTGGGCAACGGCTAGGCTTGTAGTGTATCTCACTCCCTACCTAGGCTCCGAGAAAAGGGTAGGCGTGATGGTCATGTCGGTCTGGGGTACAGAGATGAGTGGGTTCCGGATCTGCCAAGGCGCAAGAGGGGGCTTGCTTGGGAGGACTAGGTCCTAATGCGAGAAGTGAAACCAGAAGCGTGGTGTGATTAGTTTGAAGTGGGTTGCGCGAAAGGTCATGTCATAGTCTCATTCCGTGGTATCATGGTGGTATTCTGGACACACAATGATGTGTGAGAGGCCGTTTCTTGTGGGTACATTTATACAACTCTGGCTAGAGTAGAATCTAATCGATTAGCCGTGCCCGCGGTTATGGGTGACCAAATGAGATTCACCGTGATTAGTCTCACCCTTGAATAATTTGGGCTATTCGAACCTGCTAGAAGTAGGTGGTTGGCTAGACTTGGTCGATGTGGTGTAACGTCGATCAGTGGACCAGTGGGTGGTTGGTTGGGTCTGGTTGATGTGGTGTAACGTCGATCAGTGGATCTTAAAAATAATTTAATTAATGAATTGTCTTTATAAATTCTATCTCCCTTAATTCTTTTATGCAATTATACACTGTGCTATGCCTTTTTGCATCTGTATTGAATACAATGCATTTCGGTGGCTTGCTGAGTACGATGGTTGGTACTCAGTCTTGCTTAATTTTCCACCCTTAGAGAAAGAGTCAAGGTTGAAGATGCCGTAGAGACCAAGGCTTATATCCCAGTTGAGCTGCCTGTGGAGTGGAGCTGAAGCCTCGCTAGATCGCCTTTCTGCTGCTGCCTTCTTTTAGTGCGAGGACTAAGTGCCTCTTGTAAGTATTTATCGTTTTACGTTATGTTGGATCTGTACTTTGACTGTCAGTTTGGCTGATTTCTGGACGGGGATTAATATACAAATTATTCGAAAATTGGTTCCAAATTTCTAGGTGTGACACCCAACACGCCGCCCGCACCCGTCAACTAGGTTCTTCCACCATGGATCCGGGGCCGAGGGCGCCATATTCGGCCTCGCTGGCGCCGGATTTGGCCGCCGGCGCCCTGCGGCCGTGGCCGCCTCCACCCGGCTCTCGGCGTTCCCCCGCCGAGAGAGCACGAGCAGGAGGGAGAAGAGCCCTGCTGCCACCGTCCTTGTGCCTGGCCGGCTTTGCCGGTGGCTGCTCGGGCGGTGGCGAGGCAGGACGTCATCGGAGAAGGCGGTGGAACGGCGAAGTCCGTGCGTCCCGTCTCACCGGAGGGAGCGGCGGCACGAGCACGAGCGCTTTCCGTTTTTCTTTGTCTAGATCATGTATTCACCGGTCTAGCTAATGCCCGTTTAGCCGCGTGTTCGTTCTGTCCAGCCATGCGGAATGAACGACACAGATGTGCGTGACGTCCCTCGGACATTCAAGCAGAAACGTAAGAGGATTCTGGTTCCGCCATTTATGGAATTGATCTTGAAGGCCATCGAAGATCTGTTACGCACCAAACTTCAGTGGCATCGTCACAAATGTGAACTATTTAACGTGTATATGCATTATGATTGGAACAATTCTGTCAGGCATACGATTTGGGATGACTAAACTCTTTTTGCTGGGACGGCAGAAGGAATGACTAAACTCTGAAATTATGGTTTCCTGTTTTCAGATAAGCCAGACAATAGGAAAAAGAACAGGTTCATGTACGGTGTCTCCATGAGCGTAGCTGCGTAGGCGTTTCTCCTGTCCTGCTTATTCCGATGTGCAAGTGGCGAGATGACTCGAGAAAAATACTCTTATAAAAATAAATACAAGGTTAATTGTTCATTTGTCCATAATAAAATTTTTACTCTAGCCTCCTTACACAACATGGTAGTTTGTGTATAAGTTTTATTTTTTAAATTTTGTGTATAAAGAGATGGATAGATCTATTTTTACACATAAATTCACTACTAGAAATCACCTAGAGCTTTTAAAATAACCCAAGGGAGCAAAATATCCCTAGGATGCATTTTGCATACCCAAGGGAACCAATTGTTTCCCTAGAGTTTAGCCACGTTCCTATGGAACCTCCTGTGGAAAGGCCACCCAAACGTGAAATGTCCCAGCTCAGATCACAAACAGAAAGGACTGGTTTGGTTTGGTTTAAGGTTAAAATTGGCCAAAATTTGACATGTTTTGGCGTCACCAATATTTGGTAAGTCCAAATAGTGTTTGGATTAAAACCAAAATAATCAATTTTTCTATTGAAGTGGCTAACTTTTGCCAATATTTAGCCAATTTTTTTTTTGAGAAGCTGGAGCTTATATTAAACCATCATTGACGGATTACAATCATGTTCTAGCAAGCTACACAGGCTAAACGGGGTATTATCATGCCACTCCCCCGTTCTACTATCCTGCGAGACCTGCTTAGTTAAGGCATCAGCGACTTTGTTGCACTCACGACGAACAAACTGGAAAGAGAACTCCCCAAAGCTCCTGCGTCAACTTCAATCTCTTGAAGCACCAGATTTACCGACGATCTCTGTTGATTTAGTGATCGCCATAAGGTAACCAGCTCTTGACAAACTGTCTCTAAACAAATTTTCGTTACCCCCAACTGTTGCGCCAAGCGTAAACTATCTCGACAAGCCATTGCTTCCATCATCAAGCTATCAACAACATGATCATGCCACATTGATCTAGCTGCCACAAAATGTCCCATATGATCTCGGATTACTATACCCGTTGCTCCCGTCTGCAAGTCAGGATAAAAGGATCCATCTACATTACACTTCCACCATCCAGTAGGCGGCTTTGCCCACTTGTGCACAAGTTTTGGAGATTTCTCCTACCGTGGATGTATCACCTGCCATAGATCAAAGGCTGTATCACATGTTGTCACGCCCGGAAATTTATAAGTAATTTCTGAACTAACTTATGTGGTTTTCCCTCGTCCAGGAATCAGCCAAGGCGCATAAGTTAACAATTTAATATAGAGATACAACACGAATACACATTAAATAATTACAAAAGAGCCATTTTAGTCCTCGCACCCAAAAATTGCAGCAGCGGAACGATGATCTACCTTTGATTCTACCTCTTGTCTTCAATGCTGACTGTTCGACTGGTGGTGGGGGAATTACAAGGTGAGTACATTGAATACTCCGCAAATCACACGGGCAAACGGAAATATGTGGAATGCAAGAGATAACCAAAGGATGGCATAATATAGTGAAGCATAGCAGCATTTGTTTTAAGTATAAGAGATAATTAATAAAACATTAAATTTAATAACAATATTAAATTATCAACGTACAACCAAACCAGACTAAACGTGCCCAACCATAACTCCAAACCAGGAATTATTCATAACTCCAGAAGTGTACCATAACTCCTAAACTCGGAGCTAATCATCACCACATACGAGAAGCTAATCACAACCCCAAACCTAGAGCTATCCTAATTACCAAAGTTTAACCAGATTATTAATTATTAAGTGAAAGGTGGGACTAATCACGAAAAACATTGCTCCGCCCGCCCATAACCGCGGGCACGGCTATTCGAATAGTTTTAACTCTGCAGAGGTGTACCAATTTAGCCTTAGGACATAACTCCCCACACATAGAAATATCACCACGGTACCACTACAGAGAATTGTGACATGACCGATTATATAACAGTCGACGATACAATCACACCCACTAGTTACAAGTCATCCAAATTGGATACTCCCCTGGCACCCCCTGCGGGCTTATCTCTGCTGCTTCTCAGTCAGGTACGTCGCATTGCCTCTCGCTACACCACAAATCAAGCTGTTGCCCACTCTGGCCTAAGGGTAGTACGGTAAGCGCTTCGCAACAGCAGCTCGTGAACCGGTCCTTAATTGTCATGAGCACGACCAACCCAGAACCATACCATGTGCTCACAACCCACCATTAGTCAAATTTTAGTTGGCAAGTTATTAATTAACTAACCACGACCACAGCCGTGAACTATTATCATTTAACCATAATATATCATAAGTGAAGTATTTAATGATCTCATAAGTGAGCTAAAGTTTCTAATCATGGCTAAGCAAAGTCTAAATAATCTAGCTAAAACAATATATACTTCTAGCTAGTCAAATTATTAAACCCAGGTTATCAAGGTACAGGGAATCAAAAGGCTATATATAGGATTACCACCCAATGACATTCAAAAATAAATACAATATTTGAAGTATAGAGAGAAAGAATAGGTACAACATGCTCAAAGGGGCGTTTATGATCTGTATGACTTGCCTTGCAATTTCACGGGTCTTCAATTACTCTTTCAAAGCTCTTCCGTCGAAGACACGCTCCTCCGACGGAGACGCGTTCTTCAAAAACGACATGAGCTAAAAGACTACACTCAAAACAAGGAAAAACTAAATAACTCCAAATAACAATACATCAAAACAAAACAAGCATTTAGATCTTGATTTTAGATGAATTTAGAAACTAGAATGACATCATTCCGAGTCCGGATGAATTAGTTATATATTTTATAATTTTATTTCAATTAAACCTATTAAAGAAAAGCGACTATTCCAATTAATAAAACAATTTGCAGATGATTTATAACTAAGAGAAAAGATCAAAACAAAACCTCCGAAAGACTAGATCTATTTTGGTAGATGACACATGATATAATAGGACCCACATGTTATTAAAAAAGAGAGGAAAAGACTATTTAATTTTCTGGACGGCTGAGATTTATATGGAGAGCTAGAGGTAACACCGGGTCAAAAAGATGCCACCCGAGTGACACACGGGAAAGATGGGTTAAGTGGAAGCTGAGTTGGCGCTGACAAGACGATGACGTCATCGCCAACGGCGGGAGAGTCGGATGGTGGCGGTGACGACGAACGGCAGCGAAACAATGGGAAAGGACGACACCAACGGATACTCCCCGACGACGGGAGAGTCGGATGGTGGCGGTGACGACGAACGGCAGCGAAACAATGGGAAAGGAGGACACCAACGGATACTCCCCGACGGCGGGAGAGTCGGATGGTGGCGGTGACGACGAACGGCAGCGAAACAATGGGAAAGGACGACACCAACGGATACAGGAGAGGACGGTAAACTCACCCACGATGAACGGAATGGACGACGAAGAACGGTCAGCAGCTTGAACGGGAGGATTTAGGGTTAACGGCGACGACGATCTTCCGGCGGTCTTTGGCTTCAAGTAACCGGTGGACGGCGTTCTCCTGGGTGCTCCGGTTCCACACGAACAGACGACGACGGACGGTGAAGACCAACGAGGCAGGGAGTGCCGGCTGGAGGCTGGACGGAGGCGGCAACGTTGGGACGGCGGCGACGTCGCTGCTCCGGCGATCTTCGGGTTCGACCAGCATGTGGCCGGCCTTCCTATCGACCACACGGTGCTTCAGAAGAGAATTGCGAGCTCCTGGAGGGCTTCAATCGATGGCAAAGGCTGGCTGAAACTCGACGCCGGCGGAGGAAGAGAAGAGAGCGTGGGGAGAACGATTTAGGGCACGGGAGGCTGCGGCTTCAATTTGTAGAGAGGGGAGGGGGTCTTAGGCTGCTTATATACGCGAGGAGGGGTGGAGATCAGTGCGGAAACGACGGGATTCGGCGCCGGTAAATTTAGGGTTTCCCGAGTTCGCCGGAAAAGATTAAGCTCGATTTCTTTCGCCATTGTTGCGGGATTTCTCGAATTCATTGAGGGGAAAGAAAGAGGATATGGTGAGGATCCGATTTTTAGTCTTGGATTGGAACGGTAGCAACGGAAGATGCCGGATTCGACGGGATTTTGGAGGTGACGGCGCATGTGCTACAGTACTCCGCCCCGGCCAGAGGAAGACGACGACTGCGTGCGGCTCGGCTTGGCTGGGCTGCGTTGCTGCTGGGCCTTCGTGTTGGGCTTTCTCCCCTGTTGGGCCGAGAGTACACAAGGCTTAGGAGAGGAAAAGAAGGCTTGCGGGAGAGAGGAGAGAAAGGAATGGGCTGGAAACAGCCTACTGACAGAGAGGATTTTAGTTTCTTTTTCAATTAAAATAAACACTGAAATGATCTATGTATTATTAAAATTAATTATTTAGCTCCGAAAAATGCGAGAAAATTCATTAACATATTAATATAAATTCTAGAAATAATTTGTTAAATTAATATTTTTTTAATTCCTGAAAAATCAGGCTGTGACCCATGCCCACTCTACAGCTGGACGAATTGGCCATTGTGCCTCTCCATGTCTGGTCTTATTCCGAATCATCCAGAGAGCCCACATACCACATAAAATGATAGCAGCATCTCTCGTCGGGCACACCTCCTGGTGAAGCAAGTCTTTTGCCTAGGTTACATCATGCAGTTGAGGAATTTTAACTCCCACCAAAGCTCTTACCGACTCCCAGAACAACTTTGCAGTCGTGCATTCCAGGGGAACATGTTTGATTGTCTCCCGATCGGCTCCACAAACTTCACGATTCAGCACCCGTTTTTTTTAAAGTCAATTCAGCACCCGTTAAATATGCTTCTTATGGAGTGTATCCTGAGCTGGCAAGAAACCATTAAAACTTTCCACCAGAACACCCGCACCTTAGGAGGGACTGCCAGCTTCTAAATCCGGTTCCAGTCGTTACACAAAGATGATCCCGAGTCATGTAGAGGCTTGTAGATCCGAAATTCTTTCTCTAGCATTCTATAAGCTGACCGAACCGAATAATATCCAGATTTTTCATGCTCCCAAGCCCAAAAGTCATCACCTTGACAATTACATGGTGTTGACAAAATAGTTTGCACATCAAAGGGACAAAAAGTCTCCCGTAAACGATCTTCATCCCATAGACCATTATCTTTTATCAACTCAGATAACAACTCAAACTGGGAATTACCTGAGGGCGCAAAAGGTTTCTTCAACGGATGGTTCGGAATCCTCTTATCTCTCCAGATATTAGTGGTTTGTCTTGCAGAGCTTCACGGCCATACAAGATAGCTTTCTAAGTTTGACTTGAATTTCTCTTTCCTGTAGCAGTGAGAAAGTCACCATCCAGATAATACCGTCCTTTCAACACACGAGCACACAGAGAATCTGGATTCGAGAGTAATCTCCAGCCCTGTTTGCCAAGCATTGCTTGATTGAAGAGTGGAAGATCTTTAAAACCCATACCACCATCAACCTTAGGGTGTGTCAAGAACTCCCACCGCGTCCAATGCATCCACCTGCTATATCCACCGATGAACCCCACCAGTAATTTGCAATTGAACTTTTAATCTTGTTGCAAATCTTCTTTGGAACCACAAAACAACTCATTGGATAAGTAGGGATTGCATGCGCCTTCGATTTAATCAGGATTTCCCTACCCGCACTACTATTTTCTTTACCTGCCCAACAGCCGATCTACCAAGTTCTGTTGGCAGTCCAAGGTATTTTTCAGCAAGAGCCTCCTTATGAATCTGAAGGCCCTCCATCACTTCTTCTTTCATAACCACCGTGCTATTAGAACTGAAGAACACCGACGATTTATCTCTGTTAACCAACTGGCCTGACCCCCGATGGTATAAGTCCAGAATTCCCTTCAATCTATCGGCTCCTCTCTTTGAAGCTTCCGAGAAAACAATGCACTCATCAGCAAACAAAAGATGTGAAACCCATGGCGAGTGTATACTCACACGAATGCCTCTATTCAGGTACACCGGTCCATTCAGTCTCAACATGCATGACAGGCCCTCCGCACACAAAAGGAAAAGATAGGGGGAAATCGGATCTCCTTGCCTTATCCCTCTTGTTGGTTTAAAACTCTCCGATAGCGCTCCATTGACCCAAACTGTAAAGGAGACTAAAGAAACACACTTCATAACTCGGGAGACAAACAAGGGATCAAAACCAAGTTTCAGCAAAATGCCTTGAAGATAAGACCATTCTACTCGATCATACGCTTTTGCCATATCAAGTTTGATCGCACAGGCCCCGGTTTTCCCTTTCTTCCTCTTCAAATAGTGCGTGCACTCGTATGCTGTCAAGACGTTGTCTGTAATCAATCTCCTGGGTACAAACGCACTTTGTTCCTCCGAAATAACTTCATTTAGAAAAATTTTCATCCGGTTAGCCAAAACTTCGGAACATAACTTGTAGATCACATTACACAACGAGATAGGCCGGAACTGTTTCAAATCCTGGGGATTTTTGGTCTTTGGAATGAGGACAATCGTTGTCTGATTAATCTCCTCAAGCAAGTCTCCCGTGTTCAAGAAATTCAGCACTGACCGGATGACACTAGGTCCCACAAGTTCCCAATGTGACTGGACAAAACCTGCCGTAAAGCCATCAGGGCCTGGTGATTTGTTTGGACCCATCATAAACTGCGCCCTTCTGATTTCATCATCCGTGTATGGCTGTACCAGTATTTCATTCATCTCATTTGTTACCTTAACCGGTACAAACTGAAGAATATCATCAGGTTGAAGATCTTCTTGGGCCTTGAAAAGGTCCTGATAAAAATCCACAGCACAACGTTCCAGGTCAGATTGTTTTGTGATTAAAGATCCATCAGAATCCCGCAGACATTTGATGCGACTAGTTCTGGCTCTTTTTTTTTATTTAGCTTGAAAGAGAGATGTATTCCGATCAACATATTTTAACCAATCTAACCTTGATCGTTGCTTCTCCATTATTTCTTCCCTTGAGAGCATCTCAGAGATTTTTGCCATGATACATCGTTCTCTCCGCGACGGACCCGTAAACAGAGAATTTGCACGAACCTGTTCCAACTCTCGCCGCAAACCTGCTAGGGTTTTCTTAACTGAGCCAAACACATTTTGATCCCAATGTTGCAAATCCTTCTGGACTTCTTTTAGCTTGGAACCAAGCTGATTCAGATTGTCTGTTGTTGAGGACTCACCCCAAGATCGTTTGACCAGCTCGACATAGGAACTGTCTCTTCTCCACATGTTTTCATACCAAAAAAATTCCCTCCTTCTCCCCCTTACCAGAACATCTTTTGAACAATCCATTAGTAAAGCACAATGAACAGATCCCGTCGTTTGTATATGCTGTACCTTGGATCGTGGGAAAAGATCAATGAAGTCCTGGTTCGCCAGACCCCGATCAAGCCACACCTTGATATTATGGACTCCCATCTGCCTGTTGTCCCACGTGTAAGACCCCTATAAACCCAAGATCATAGAGACCACAACCAGAGACCACATCCCTAAAACCAAAATTGGTAGGCCAAAGTTTGGCTCAAAACCAAACTGGCCCAAAAAAAAACTCTCGGAAAGGAATTTTGCCAATTTTTTACTCCGCTTGGGGAAACCGTGCCCTGGGCTTACAAATTTCATTTCATTTTTTTTTATAACTAGCAATTTGCCCACGCGTTGCAACGGAAAAAATCTAAAATCTATACCTATTATAAAAATAAGAGGTGTTTCTGTCCTTTGGTATGTCATGGCGTCATCTTCTTTCATCCATGCATCCGATGCAACTTCGTGCACTCGTGTCTGATTTTTTGTCGTCCAACAGTCGCAATTCTTCATCCCTCGACTGGCCCAGCCTAGCAACGGCCCAACTGCGCGCTTTGTCAGGCCTCGATTGACAGCCTAGTAACCATTGCAACAACAGAGGCGGAAATGTTTTAAACCAAAGGAATAAGTCCACTTTGACTCCCTCAAATGTACGTGGAATGTAATTCGCATCCCTTATCTGCAATACCAGACATCTTGAACCCCGAACTTGCAAAACCGGTGCAATTTGATTCCTCCAGCGATTTTGAAGGACGGTTTTGCTGACGTGGCGGCGCTGGCCCGGTCTTCGTCCCACGTGGCACTTATGTGGCATTAGAATTAAAAAATATCTGTGGAACCCATCTATGATATACACAAAATATATTGTGGGGCCCACATGTCATCCTCTCTTTCCACCCCTTCTTCCTCCTCCCTCCTCTTTCTTTCCCCTTTCTCTCCCCCTTCCCCGTCTGCGGCCGAGGAGACCGGAGACGAGAGCGGCGGTGGCGGGTGGCCACAACAGCACGTTCCAGGGGCTCACGACTTGCCAGGCGGCGAGGGAGCAAACACTCGGCTAATACTCACCTGATATCTCAAAGGCTTTCGCCCCTGTAAAATCCACCGATATTGCTGAAATGGTCTCACGGATGGTAATGGAATGACCGCAAGCAGGCTTATCCCTTCACATGAAGAAAACAATACCGATTATTTACCTCTTGAACCACAAAGGGAATGGATTAGTTGGTTAGTACAATCCGAACAAATCCAGCCAAAAACGAGGTATTTTCCAAGGCAACGTACCAGGTGCACACGCACCCATCTGTGAACACATACACTCCCAGTCTGATCCATCCGATCCTGATCCTACATGTGTAGACCATTTACTGGTTTTTGCACCAATACGACATGGTTTTTGCACCATTTACTGGTGTTAACCATCATACGCAGATTGGGATCGGATGGATTAGATTGGTGGAGTGCATCTGTACACAGACGAGTGCGTGTGCACCTGATACGTTGCCATTTTCCAAAGTCAAGAGAATAACGTAAGGAGGAATGAAGGATTGAAGATTGCAGATTTGGGGCTCATACAATTCAGGCGCGCATATGTGGACGTCGCAGCGACCGCCGGCGACTAGGGCGTTGACGAGGGCCGCAAGACCCCGCGACCGGATCCCGCCGGCGCAGGTCAGAAGGACGGCCGGCTTCGTCGGACCCTCATCAGCCACGGGAGGAGGAGCACCGGATGACTCTGCCTTCGGGGCCGACGTCTTGGCGCCGACGTCCTCCGTGGCCGGCGGCGGTCACCCCGCCGCGAGCTCGGACTGCAGGTTGGACACGAGCACGGACGGGAGCGGATTGGAACTCGGCGCGTCGTCGCCGAAGCTCGCCGCCATCAGCCTCGCCTCCTCGCCTCGCCGCCGCATCCCCCAGCACTACTGCCACCGCCCTTCGCTGGCATCGCTATCCAAAGGGGAAGAGAAAAGGGAGAGAGAGGGGAGGAACAATGAAGAGAGAGGATGACACGTGGGCCTCACATATCAGTGGGTCTCACAATATATTCTGTGTGTGAATGATAGATGGGTCCTATAGATATTTTTTAATTCTAATGTCATATAAGCGCCACGTGGGATGAAGACCGGGTCAAATTGCCACGTCAGCAAAAACCGTCCTTTAAAACCGCTGGAGGAATCAAATTGCACCTATTTTTGTAAGTTTGGGGTTGTTTGGTATTACAGATGAGATATACGAATTAGATTCCACGTATATTTAAGGGAGTTTCCTAAACCAAAATAGCAGCTCCTGGGTTTCCGCTGAGCGTACCCACGCGATGACAAGGCCTTTGGTATGTTGTCTGACCTGATGGGCCGGTGCCCTATTAAAACATTTCCGCCTCTATTGTTGCAATGTTGGTACTGGGCTGTCGGGGTGGGGGCAATGTTGTTACTGGAGCATATGATCCTCCATGTTTATTCGTTGTATTTCTTGGTAGCCAGCAGCGCAAGAGCATATGGTCCGGCCGGTAACTGGCGAGCACCACGCTGTTGCCTTTATTCGGAAGTTTTTTTGAGCATCACAGAACTTCCATTATCTGAACGCAGGATTACAATCTGTTGCCGCTAGACTTAGCAGCCAACCAGGAATATCCTCTACCCAAAAACTTGATCAATCAAGAGCTGACACCATACTCGCACAAGTATGGGCCACTGAATTTGCATCTCGTCCGACCCAGGCTACTTTAAAAACATCAAAATTCCTGCTAAGTTCCGTAATGTCGAAGCACAATCCTCACACGGACGATCTGACGCCGTCCTTTGCTTCGAGTATAGTCTTCAGCTCCTTGCAATCCACCTCAAGGATGACCTTCCTGAACCCACATTCCACAGCAAGTTCCAGCCCTTCTTTAGCAGCCATCGCCTCAGCAGTAAGAACATCAGGGACAGCGTCGAACCATCGCGCAGCCACTGCAACAATGCTACCCAGGTGATCCAGCTTTTTTACCGAATAGATCCAGCTTCTTGTGCTGCCTTTCTTGGTGATGTCCAGCTCAAGAAAATGGTTGCTGCTCCCTCCACCTCCAAGCAAGCCAACACATGGAAGTTCAGATCCAAGTAAGTGTTGTTCAATCTGAGCAAGTTCTGAGATTTCTCTCATATGTTCCCCCACCCAGATTATCTCGGTTTGAGCTTGCTATTTGGGTCTGCTTTGGAAGAGGCATCAACAGGAAGATACGAAGAACAAGAAAATCAACTCAACTCAGTGTTTTGCCGATGTGTTTCCACTGTTGTTGCAGCAGCAAGCTAGTGGTTACATTCGTCTTGAAGAATTTGTGTTGTCATTTTTCTCACCATTATTTAGTTATGTGGGACGATAGCATCGATTCATGAGCACAAATATTAAAATGTGCCATGTGTTTGTTAGTACTTAGACAAATTTTCAGCCTTGCTGTTGTATTACAAGGGTATGTAAAAAGGAGAATCAGTTTGTTCTAACTGAGTATTGCTGTTAATAATAGAATGACTTATTTGTTTCAATTAAATTGCCTTTTCTTTTCTTTGTACGTCGAAGCAAAAGAAGGCCAGTATAAAAAAGAAAATAATAGAAATAATAAACAACTAATTGTTTAAACGCTAGTACTATCTCCGTTACATAATATAAGGTGCGCACGCTTTTAAGATACAACTCTTTAAATATTTAACCAACAATTAGTTTATTGTTATTTAAACTTTATTTGATAAAAATAACATCATTGAAATGCCATTTAAATAAACTTTCATATGACTATAATTTTGTAATAAAAAATATTATAATATATGAGATTTGATCGCGCCTTATATTATTATGGAACGGAGGGAGTAATATTTTAATTTTCCATTCCTGAAAACCAAAGAAGAACCACTTTACCCGTAGGATGAACTTGGCAGATGGACAATTATCCCTAGGGCATGAAACTCTAGGGAACATATACTTTCCCTATGGTTTTTCAAAAGAACTCTAGGAAACCATCCATTTTCGGTGGAGTTGATCCCTAGGGTGAGTTCCCAACATGTTTCCTAGAGTATTTGTCATGTTCCTGAGTGTATTTGGCCCTAGGGGAGTTGTTGAATTCTTGTAGTAATTTAAAACTTATACACAAAACTTCCATTATGTAAGGAACCTATAGTAAACATTTTATAATTTTTTATACATATAAAAGGACAAACCAAAAATTAACATTGCATGTTTATAATGGTATTTTAAGCATTTTTAAAAATTATGATTGACCTAATCGTATGTTATCGAATAATAGATAAAATGAACAATATATTATGGATAATAACAATATCGATGGTAAAATGATTGAACCGAAACAACTCAGTGCTATAAAATAGATTCTTTCCTTATTAATTAATATGATTTTTTCTTCTAAAATTAATATTTGAAAAGTTCGTCACAAATTCCGGTTCTAGAACCAGATTATTCCTCTGTTTGTGCGCGTCTACATTAACCGGACGAACAGTGCGTGTCTACATCACCAGGACGAACAGCGAGGCTGTCATATTCTGGATTCTGGCGTTGGGTGTCGTGTTTCAGAATTCAAAGTACCAGGCCCAGGCGACAAGTCCATCGCGGAAATTTCCTCGCCAAAATATTTCTATACCACTCGTACTACTAGTACACTTTTTTCAGCATATAATGCGCATAACGATGGTGTATGACGACCCCCACTTCACAAACGTTCATATGGTAGTTTTATTAATTGATTTGCCCATAGATATAACGCGTTTTTAGTCAAAAGGGTGTTCTTATCATTCCAAATTGTTTATCTTTATGAAGTACAAAAAATTGTTTATCTTAAGCAACAACCAGATTGACATTTTACTCATCAAATCATATATTTTGAACGCTAGTGCATTAATCACCTTTTGGCCTAAAGGAAAGGTGTGTGTGTTGGGGGTGGGGAGAGGTTTGTTATTTTCAGAATTTTCATTTGTAAACTCTGACATTAGGTTGTTCTGGTCTTTATAAAATTTTTATTCTTGGTGAAGTACGGCACCCAATGTCATTTGCTGCCACGTAAACCATCCTCACTCTCTTATATCACTGTAGAAACTACAGTAGTTTAGCACAGCCATTCGATATTTTTCTTTCTGCATCCTGATCGTCCACATGTCTCCCGCTATGCAGCTTTGTCGTTGCCTGACCTGCCAGAGCCTGACAGGGAAGGCATTTGCTTACCAAGTTTGCAAATGACTCCATTTGCTTTTTGTTAATTACACAATGATATTCTTTGATAAAAGCGTAACGTAGTGCTTCAAATGGCTTTCTGTTTATGTCAACAAAACTCATAAACAATATTTTCAAAGAAGCAACATCTAGCTACTTAATATATATGAAATATTTATGCTCATTTGGATTACCATAAGAAAAAAAATATAAAAGAGATAAATATATTTGTTTTTAATACAGTAGCAAGTATATTCACAACTCTTTAAACTTTTATGTCTCGATAAAAATATAAATTCACATGAATCTCCTTTACGCTTTAATCATGTGGAATATAGCCGCCGCGGCAACGCGCGGAGTGTTGGCTAGTATTTAGTATTTCCAATGCTTCGTAAGTTATAGTAAAAATTAGGGAGACAATTTAAAGTATGGAGAATTTAAGCAAATTTACTTTGACGCTCACTCGATTTTTTTACCTATTTTATGGTTTGATGATTTATTTTATTTTTATTTAATTTCTATTATTTAAAGACAATTTTTCACTATTATGAGGACGTGACAAAACATCACATCAATTATCAATCCAATCCCTCGGACATAACTTATTTACATTTTTCCTATTAAATATGCCAAAAATATAGTAAGCATCACATTAGTTGTACTTTTTTGGTGCCATCTTAATTTGGTTAAAAGTGAAATGGTCCATTATAGGATGAAGTACTTACTATCCTGTACATGCTTTAATATAAGAGCCGACATGCACATAAATATAAAACATTTATATAGGAGGAAAAAGAGGCATATAACATCCTGATGTCTCATTTTTTTACGTATACAGTAGTTATGACTATAAAGATTGTGGTGGTGATAGAATCTGTGACGACCACCTCCATCATCGCTGACCTATACGCCCACCAACCCACCCGGTTGAACTGGCAGCATGGTCCCACTGACTTGACAGCATGGTCCACGGGAGGAAAGGGACTACTGTGAAAGGAGAGGCCATAAGGTAGTTGATGACTTGTTGACGTCTGCTCCCACTGTCTCGAAATAAATTAATTACTGGCTATAAATATAAACATAGACTATATTTAAATTCATATTTAGTAATTTATTTATTTTCAAATATAGGGAGTATGATCTATTTTTTTTCAAATAATATTAGTGACAATGTGGAACTTTTTACTGCCTTGAAAAACACCTCTGAGCTAGGTCACCTTTAGATCTTTATGCTCTTGCTACCTCTTGCCTTTCTGCAAAATGTCTATTGGGGCACATTCTTATCAGCATTTTGTCTGAAAATTTTCTTATTTTCATTTAGCACACTTTCTGAATTGCTTATTTGTGTTTTCTTTGTAAAAGAAATTTATATAGTAGAAGCTTTTAATAGTTAATAATCATGCGCTAATGGATTGTCTTGTTTTTTTTAACAAAAATCTAATCCTTCTATGCGGTTTTAGAACTCCGCCTGACTGTTTAGTAAATTGGCTGGTATCGCGATAGTTGAAACCTAATTAACCAATATATCTTAATTTAGGTACACGATTTATAAAACCAGCTTAGATCATAACAATTGAAATCTAATTATCTATTGTTTATTTTGATTTTAGTTTTTTTTCCATGGCACAAATATGGGGACTCGGGAAAAACAAAGGGCAATGGTGAGACAGTCTGCCCTCACCACCATTTGAAATGTCGGGGGCATAGATAAGCCGCATGTCCACTCCTAGCCCTGTTCCTGTGGGTCTCATTTTTATTTACTACTTCTGTGATGGACTACTCCTGTGATGGACGCCGTTGACTTTTTTATATATATTTGACCGCTTGTCTTATTTAAAAAATTTATAAAATTATTAATTATTTTTCTATCATTTAATTCATTGTTAAATAAACTTTTATACACATATAATTTTATATATTTTATAAAAGTTTTTGAATATATAAGACAGACGGCTAAACATATGTTAAAAAGTCAACAGTGTCAGACATTTAAGGACATAAGCAAAGGATCCTTTCTGTCAAATTGATTTGGCACTAATGCTATAAGTTTGACTGGAGGGAGTATTTATGTTAACAAGACGACCAAGTAAGATAAAAAATGAATGCTAGGAGTCGGGCATCCGATGGAAAGCAAAACATCGAACGCCCGACTTTGTGTTTTAGTGCGTACTGATAAGATGTTTCATCGTTAAGTAAAAAATGTTTCAACAAAAATGTTTCAATAGGGTATGATTGAAATATTTTTTCGACCACTGAAACATTTTTATTGAAACATTTCTACATGTTAAAACATCTTTTATACACGTGTTGAAACACAATTGCGAAACATCGAACCCCTGACGTCTAGTCGCGTCCCTGATTTATACGTAATAAGGGACGAGGCAATATTGTGTTTTTCATGCATGACAGGTGATATATAGTCTGTAACTTAACACCGTTGACGGAAGACTTTGAATAATCACGGAGACTAACATTCCTCGATAATTTTAATACCTCCATCATACACTTATGTTTAAACGTAAATCATTGCTACCAATCAGAACAGTAACGGAGGTATATAGTAGGTAGTAGTCACTACTATTTTTTTAATCAAAAACTGTAGGAATTCCTACAGTGTGTGTATATATATATATAAACAAATGTTACACTGTACAACAAAGATTTACAAGCTGTTTAGCCATGTTTGAAATAAAGGTTTTTTATCCTTTTTTCTCTATGGATAACCAAGGCAAATTTTTGCTTAAACTGTGCTTGACAGAAGAGTAATAAAGGTGGGATATTTCTAAAGATTTTATTGTGTCTTGTTAACCAAATGCTCCAGGCTATAAGCACAATTATTTCCATATAGAAAGATACTGCAACTTGTTGTTCTTGAGGTCTTCAATTGCTTCCTGGACTGAGAGATTTTGCTGCCTAGTAGGACAAATGAAATCCCAGTTTCTGCTTGCAAATGGGCATGTGAAAAAGAGATGTTGTCGGGTTTCCTCCACTCCCAAAGTACATAGCTCACATAAATAAGAAGGTCTATCAAAGTTTTTTCTTCGCAGCATATTTCTGATATTAAGCCGATCCACCATGAGTAACCAAAAAAAGACTTTGTGTTTCGGTTGAACACAGCTTTTCCACAACCATTGAAAGGATGGTGGCTGTGGGTAGCCACTACTATTACTATCGGCTGCGGGTCGGTTTGGTAATCTAATGCTTATGTATAAGCTATCTTATATAATTATTTAATAAAGTAGAGATAAAAGTTCTCTTTTAATTAAGAAAGAGATAGTTTCTTACCCACTCCAATATTAAATAAGAATGACTTGTAAGGTTATTTGTACTGTAAGCTGGTTGCTAAAAGCTAGATTATTGGAGAAATTGTCTTAGAGTAATTAGAGATAGCAAGCTATCTTTATTATAGGAGAAGACCTAAAATAGACATTTGATAGAAAATTGTGCCAGGGACTCAAATGCTCGCCTCGATTGGGTGGGTTGGCTCAATCATATGGGCAAATACATCTAGGATTTTCTCTCTTTGATCGTGAAACCAGGGGTGGCCTACAATTAATCAAGAATTCTGTACGAACAGCCCAAAATTAATATTTTGAAGATTAACATTTAATTTTGTTGGTGTCGTCTGTTGGCGATTCAGAGTCCTTGTGTAGCCATGATTAGTACTCCATTTGATAAGATATTAAAAAAAAAGAACAGTACAAGTGCTAGGTGAAAGGACATCGATGTCGCCTAGAGGGGGATGAATAGGCGTTCCTAAAAATTCATCATAACTTCATAGCAAATTAGAATCTCGGGCTTTCCGGTTCAAATCGGAATTTTTGATATGAAACCAAAACTTCTGTTCTGAACCGAAAAGTCCGGCGGATAACAAGATAAACACTAGCTATGAAATTAGAGCTCAAACATAAACTTCTATATGAACTAAAAGGTGACTAGAAAGGTGGCTAAGCAATATATGAGGTCACCAAATAGATCAACACATCATGCAAATAGATCAGGCAATAATAAGCTCAAGCATAATATAGAAGAATTGAGAACAAGCAAACCAAGAGAGAAAACATGTGATGTGTTTCCCGAAGTTTGGATCCTTGAGGGGATCACTACTCTCCGTTGAGGAGCTCCGATGAGCCGGGTCTTCACTGACCCTTTCCTCGGTGTTGTACAAATGCACTCCCCTTCCATTAACGGTATCTCTTCCCTTGCGGAGGCGAGATCCAACCTTCACAAACTTCCACCAGCGCACCACAAACGAATCGGTGGCTCGGAGGCGACGCCTAGCCGTCTAGGTGTCCTCAACCACCAAGAGTAACAAACACAATCACCAATTTGCTTGCTATGAACTCAATGCTCAAAGTATAGAATGAAACTCTCTTGCTCTCAACTTCTCAATCTCACGACCTCCAACTCTTCTCTTCTCAAATTCCTCAAATCAACTTTCTCCTCCACTCAAATCCCTCTCACAAATCTCTCCCCCTCTCAAATGCCTCTCACAAAGAGACACCACAAAGGTAGGGGATTTGGGGTGGCTATTTGGCTTTGGATAGGAGTTTCTTTCCCTCAAGAATAGCTGCAAAGGATGGAGGGGGAGGAGGGGTATTTATACCCACACACAGATTTCTGCCCGTTGCGGGCAAAAGATGCTTTTTTCAGATGTTCCGAGACTTCTTCCGGAACATTCGAGAAGTGTATTTTTTCAACATCCCGACGATCTCAAACCTGGGAAAAAACACTTTTCGGAACATCTAATAAATTTCTTGGAACATCCGAGAAAAGACACAGAGAGCAAATTTTACCGTCGGAAGTTCTGGTCAATTTTCAGAACTTCCGAGACCTCTCGGATGTTCTGAAAACACAGAATTAAAACGGCTATAACTCTTTGCTCGAGAGTCCGATTTCGGCGATCTTGGACTCTATGTAAAGCTTACTCAAAGGACTACCCATCTCAACCCATAACAAGGTCTAACACCACTCTTAGGATAGGTTAAAGCTTGAGTTTCTCTCAAGATAGCACTAGAATAGGTTACTTTGAGCACCGAGACATAAACAAACTCATCGACATTGCATCCCTCTTAATAGTACAGCATTCCTATACTCAAATGTAAATAGAAAGAGAGTTATACCACTA
>CM002480.1:12228692-12263978 GCA_000325765.3 Leersia perrieri | reverse complement strand
GGGGTGGCCACCTGCGACGACGATTTTTTGAATTTTTTTATTTTCTTTTTGCTTTTTTTTTGAAGAAAATACTGTAGGATATTCTCCTAGAGTGTAATATATATTTATAAGTGAGTCAAAAACAACTCAAGAAATATGTACAAAGGAGACTTAGTCTACAGAAAAATATAATCTAGCCATTGTTTTTTTTTCCTTATTGCGAGTGGGCCGCCGCGCCGCCTAGAATCCGGTTGCTCAGGCCAGGCGATTCCGAGTGGGCGCGGCCGCCGCCGGCCCGCGGCGGCCCATTTCAACCGCCTGCAATGAGTGAATCTGGCGTAGTGACCACCGCACTCGCCGCCGTTCGCACCGAAGTCGACCGCGACCGCAGCAGCTACACGCACTGGACGCCGTCATAGTAGATGCTGCTCACGCCAGATCGAGCGCCGCTGCGGCACTCACCCACGCTGGGCACCGCGGCCCCGGCCGCCACCGGGCCCTGCTCGTGTCGGAGCCGACCGCCGCTGTGGCACCCGCCCATGATGGGCACCATAGCCCACTACACTCGCCGCCACCGGTCGCTGCTCAGGAGAGAGGTGGCGATGAGGAGAGAAGGATGAGATATGAGAGGATATGTGAGTGCGTGGCTCGGCTCGTCCCGTGAGTCTGTGACGTGTACTGATAGTAATATTTTTATTAAAATCTGATACTAATAAATACACATTGATGACGGTTATTTAAATGAATCGGCACGGTTCCTACTAGTCTAGGTTATTTTAAAAAACCGGTACTAATTAATGTGGTAGTGAAATCAGTGCCGATTATTTAAATAAACCGGCACAGTTATCTATTAGACCAGATTTTTTTATAGAACAGGCACTAATATGGTTTCATCCGTGCCAGTTTTTGTTTTCAATAGAGGTTGTTCGATGCTTTTTGAGATGAGATCCACCCTATTAGTTGTTCTGGTTTTCGGTAAACCGGCACCATTATGGTTGGTGTTTTATAGCAGTGTGACTATTTCTATTTACGAATCTAGACAACACTTGTCCATATTAATAACTAGAATTAGCTATATTCTGGTTTGGAGGTAGTAGCATTTTATAAGAAGGGACGATTTTAATATCAAATACTAGTACAAACTCAATGAAACGTGACAAACTCTAAAAAAATCTAGAGTGCCTTCTTGGAGGGTTATATATATAAGCACACCGAAACCATCTGGTAGGAAAGAGTCGTACTTCCCACCCTTCCTTTCCTGTAGTGCAGTGCAGAGCATAGACGACAGACCATGAGCACGGGGATGGAGCATGCCATAGTGAGCGCAGCGACGGGGGTGCTGAGCCCGCTGATCGGCAAGCTCTCCACGCTGCTTGAGAAGGAGTACTCCAGCCTCAAGGGCGTGCGGGGGGAGATCGTGTCCCTGCGGGAGGAGGTAAGCAGCATGAACGCCATGCTGCTGAAGCTGGCTGCCGAGGACAACCCCGACGTGCAGGACAGGGTGTGGGGGAACCAGATCCGGGACCTCTCCTACGACATCGAAGACTGCATCGACGACTTCATGCTCCGTGTTGACCAGCACGGCAACACGGCGAGCCCTGACGGCGACGGCAAGGCCGGCGTCTTCCACCGGTGTCTCTCCAAGATGAAGTCTCTAGGAGCTCGCCACGACATCGCCGGCAAGATCCGGGAGCTCAAGGCCCGTGCCGACGTCGTGAGCAAACGACACGAGAGGTACAGATTCCAAGGGTCCTCCTCCCCCTTCACCTCCTCCTCCTCTGGATGTGCCGTCGGCATCGACCCTCGGCTGCATGCTTTCTATGCCAAGGAGGACAGCCTTGTTGGCATCCAAGAGCCAAGGGATGAGGTCATCAGGTTGTTAGCTTCTCAAGGAGAGGAAGAAGGCTCAGTGAACAAGCTCAAGGTTGTTTCAATAGTAGGATTTGGAGGACTAGGCAAGACCACTCTTGCCAGCGCGGTGCACCGAAAGTTGGGTGAAGAAGAACAGTTTGATTGCCGGTTGGTGGTACCAGTATCTCAAAGCCCTGATATCATGAGGCTGTTTCAGAATATACTACTCCAAGACTTCAATGTGAAACCATGTACCCACAATGATTTGCAAGGCATAATTAACCAGCTCAGAAGCCATCTGCTAGACAAGAGGTATTTTTCCTTTCTAGATAGATATATGGCTATGAGTAAAATTTACTAGTGCGCTTCATTTTGTTGTTGATTATTTTTTATTGATGCTCTGGAATCCGTAACTTCAGTCAGCTTGATCACTAATATATATGCTCCAAAATGTATTCCATATTTTATTTTATTTTAATAATTATACCATTTTATCTGTTGCAATAAATGTTTTGATTGTAATATTATAATTTTATTATGCTGCTTTAATACAAATTTAGATAAATTAATTACCAAGCTATATCTAAATAACCCCTAAATTAAAAATATTAATAAAAAAGAAAGGAATCATTAATGTTGTATGAAGAAAAATTATGAATTTGAGCACATATCTGAAGTATGGTATGAAAGAATTAATGGAAAAAAAAACTATGTAGATCAAATCAATAATCTGGTTTCTCATGTTGTCTATCATGTGATGAGATTGGTTAGACCTTGTAATATATGTCGTGTGCAAATTGATGGGTTAACAACTAGCTAAGTAAAATTTAGAAATGCTTATCATTGTCATATAGTGTATCTTTAGCATGAGATTATATCCACGATTAATATGACGTATTATAAACTATTTGATAGGTACCTCATTATACTCGACGATTTGTGGGATGTATCCGTGTGGGAAAATGCTCTTAAATGTGCTTTTCCGGATAACAATCTTGGAAGCAGAGTGGTAACAACTACACGGGATAACACGGTGGCAGAAAAGTGCTGCGGGCAGCAACGTGATTGCATTTATAATATGAAACCTCTAAATGAGACAGATTCAAAAAAATTGTTTTTCAATCGAATATTTGGCTCTGAGAACGACTGCCCGAATGAGCTCAAAAGTATTTCAGATGAAATTTTAAGGAAGTGTCACGGTTTGCCCCTTGCGATCATTACTATAGCTAGCCTGTTAGCTAGCCAGGCAAGCAAGGAAAAGGATGAATGGGAGCATGTACGGAATTCTTTGGGTTCAAAGTTGGGAACAGATCCCAGCTTGGAGATGATGCAGCAAATACTAAACCTCAGTTACAAGAATCTTCATCCTCATGCCAAGACCTGCTTCCTATACCTTGGGGCATATCCAGAGGATTATGTAATCTGGAAGGATGATTTAGTCAGGCAATGGGCGGCGGAAGGTTTTGTGCACGGGGTGGAAAATGCAAGAGGATATTTCAACCAACTTGTAAACAGAAGCATGATCCAGCCGGTGAAAATCGGCTACAATGATGAGGTCTTGAGCTGCCGGGTTCATGACATGATGCTCGAGCTCATCATACGCAAGTACTCTGTGGAGGAGAATTTTCTTACGGCAGTAGTCGGCAATTCGCAGGAGGTCAAAGGATCAATCCACAATGTCCGTCGGCTGTTCCACTACTCCGAGGTTGGAAGGCGCCAGGCGGCACCAGCAATGAGGATTGATCTGCAGAAAGTTCGATCGATTGCTGCCCCTGTTATTGCCAGTGGCATCCACCAGTTCAGGTTCTTGGACATGAAGTTTCTCAGAGTTCTAGTCCTTGAGTTCATCTACAATCCTAAGGAGCAATCAACACAATCAGTCGATCTCAGTGTAATGTGCAAACTTCTGTTGCTGCGCTATATCAAGATCCATAGCGAATGCATGCTGAAGCTGCCTCCTCGAATTCGGATGTTACAGCATTTGGAGACATTGGAGATTGTCAGCAGGGCCGACAAAGCAGGACTCGCCATTCCATCAGATGTTGCTCAGTTACCCCGGCTGTCTTACCTCAGCATTCTGCCACACATGTTGGGGGGCCTGCCTGACAATGTTGGCACCATGATACAGCTTCGCTCTCTGGCATTCTTCATTCTCGAGGAGAACTCCTTGGACATCATCAAGAGTCTCAGGCTTCTCACAAATCTTAGAGAGCTCTACCTGATCAGTGCCTCCGGCGGCGACGGCGATGGTACTGAAATTGTGGCGCTGGCGCCGGCGCCGGAGATGGATGCTTTGCAATCTTCAGTCTCTGGCATGGACTGCAAGCTCTACCTCAATGCGTGGTCGATGTGGTTGCCGAGGGTTCCCCAGTGGGTTGGCCGGCTGAAGAACATCTATGGCTTGGAGCTCGGCGTCGGGAAGCTCTGCAAGGACGGCGTGTCGGTCCTCGCTGACCTTCCCGCCATGGCACGTCTCGACCTGTGGATCAAGAGCGCGCCGACGGAGAGCATCGTCATCGCCGGCGCCGGGTTCCCGATGCTGAAGCACCTCATATTCACTTGCAGGGCGCTGTGCCTCACCTTCGAGGCGGGTGCGATGCCCAAGCTCCGCAGACTTGACCTTGAATTCAACGCGGACGGAGGAGGGGACGGTTGCTTCGGCAACGCCCTCGTCGGCGTCGACCACTTGGCCGACCTCAGGGTTGTGTCTGCTAAAGTTGGGGGTTTCAGCACAGCGCTAGCCGCCGCCGCCGCCGCCGAGGAGCCGGACGAGAGGAGCGCCACAATGTTTAGGCTGCGGGACGCCGTCGACCTTCATCCGAAGCGCCCCCGCCTTGACATCACATACACGCAGGGGAAGTATGGCCTTTCAGGACTACCAGGATACTCCGCGGGCTTCGACGTTTAATCACAAACTGGTAAGATATCATTGTTGTAAATTAACCAGCTGCCCTCATGTGCGTCTGCGTCGTCGCCTTAGTGGCTCGGAGATGCGTGTGCCGGCAACGGCGGTGCGGCCAACTCCGTCGCAGGCTCGCAGCCTATCGTCAACACACTAATCGCTAGTCATCGCTGCCGTCATCCACCCTACAGTAAATTTCTTTCAGTTATGTTTCCTTCTGCTTTTGAATCTTAATTCTGAATAATCATGTTCTGGACGGAGTGAAAGAACCCTTGTATCTTTTCTTGCTCTGATTAAAACTGTTATGAATTCATCTTGAATCAACATGTTGCCTGAGAAAATGGTTGATGAGGGACCGACGCAGGTTGCAAAATCATCATGACGGACTCCCAAGTCCCAATTGGTTGTGCTTAAACTTTAAACAGAATGCGTGTGTTTCTTCTCTGTAACATGTTCTTTTTGTTCCCAAGAATCAAGTTCTGCAACAACAGAGACACATGTTACGCACGCAGACCGCATTCTGCCCTCTCACACGGACGCTGATTGATTCGACACCACAGCATTCCACCGATCAATGGCAGTCGTTCGATTGTGCCATCTGGAAAGTACCGAGGGAGACTGTTGGACGGTAAAAATTCTCGTGACACATACATGCTTATCGATACTCTTCCGTATACGAACAAGTATTCTATACTACAGAGTACCCGTATGGGCATTTTAGAGTACCGTATATCTAATCCACTACTCTGGCAAATTATTTGTTCTTGGTTGGTGGCTCTCCCCCAACAATGTCAAAGGGCCTAGGTTCGGTGGCGATCCCGAGGGCGTCGGCTTTAGTGCACGGCTGTTCCATTCTACACAACCATACCACCACATAAAACTGTAATACCCAAACCAGATCATACTAATCTTGACAATAACGCTATTGCCTCCCTCCATTCTCATGTGGTCGTTGCATTAAATGTCAAAGCTCTTGTGCCAATCACCCACAATGACACGGGCAACTACAACAAATGTTACGGCCTAGTATTTCTTACTATATATATACTCCAGTGTAAGGATAAGATTTAGCTTGCGTATAGGTGTGTGAATATGATGTTGGTTGTGTGCGTGTGTGAAGGGTGTGTGTCTATGTATAAAGTTCAGATACTATAACTTGTACTCAGTGAGGCTCTCTAAAAAAAATATATACTCCAGCAAGTATATCCTCACAGACCACATACTAACAGACATCTGTCGTTTCAGATTCGCACGGATTGTTTGGTCCTTTTGTGGCTGTACGGTACCACATGGATCTTCTAGTTGACGTCAATAGTCAGTTAAGGGTGTGTTTGGATGTGCAAAATATCAAAAAAGAACAGTAGCGCATCGTAAATGAGAAATAACATTACTGCATAATTAATTGACTATTAGCTATTTTAAACATGAAAAATAGATTAATTTGATATTTTTAAAACAACTTTTGTGTAGAAAGTTTTTTAAAAAATATAACTTTTAGCCGTTTAGGAGATATGCGTACGGAAAAAAGAGAAAAACAAAGTTTGGACTGTTTTGGGGTTCTGGATAGCCCCGAAGGGTATCATAGAGGTGTGATACACATTCGAAATATTAAGAATCTTGGCACCAGCCGCACGTACGGAGAAAACCCCAACAGATCACACTGAAGGCAACGCACCTTCCTGCCAACAGGAGTCGTCGCAACTCGCAAGCGTCAGTCTGAACAAATACTACTAGTCAGTCCAGCAGCAACTCGATCAGGGCTTCATGATTCAATCATTTTCTCATCACAGGAAAATCGTTTCCCAAATGCGAGTTTCTGCTCGTCCATCCTAGTTCACATTTACAAAGACCAGTTGAATGCCCGTACTTTACAACATATGAAAAATATATTATACTATTTCCTAAAAATGGAAAATTACTTTTCATAAAACGTGTAACCATATTTTTATATAAAATTTTCACCTCAACCTAATTTTATACGTAGATAATCATATAGATTTTATATTTGATTAATATTTAATATTATGAAGGGGTAAATTGCAAAAATACGATGAACCACTACTACTTTTATAGCACTTGTTGGAAATCTAGTCAATTTTCGATATAGTTTAATCCAGAAATTTAATAAAGAAATAATCAACATCATGCAACCATAAAATAGGAAATGATCTTGTGTAAAAGTATGTACATTTAGAAAAAAACACGATAGCTCTTATCATGTTCATGATCAATATAAAAAGATCATATCCAGAATTGATTATAGACGATCCACTTGATCCGCCAAGGTTGTCTCCTCTGTTGCCTCCCGATCCATCACCAGTCCCATTGCCATTCATGTTGACGTTCACCTCATTCGTCGCCATGAGGAGGACCCTTCAGCAGTCGCGCGAAAGCACTTCTCAAAAACTATATCGTCCGTCTACCCGTACAGATACTCATGACGCAGCGTTAGTTACGGAGGCCTGCTCGTTCCAAGATCTTGTGCACACAAGAGCTTAGAATCGAGGATGAAGAAATTACAATGTAGGAGCAAGAACATCAAGAACAATGGTGGAGAGAATGGAAGAGAGACCTCTTATGTGCCAAAGAGGAAGAACATGAGATGGAAGGCTGCATAATTGAATTTTAATGCCATGTTTATGAAGAATAAATAGTCATTAATTCTTCAAATGTTACAAAAGTTAACGTTTTTAATGTCACGCTGCCAACGGACATTTCGGTAAAATCATCAGATAGTCCGGTAAAATTGTTCTATTTCCAACAAAGCATTTTTATCGGACATTCCGGTAATTCTACCAGATACTCTGGTAGCACCTCACCAGACAGTTTACCGGACAGTTTGGTAAAATTCAGCATCCACTAGAGAATATTTATCGGATTTTCCAGTGACTTTACCGGATACTCTGGTGAAAGATCACTTATTCCCTTGGCTTATAATTTTGTACTCTTGTGTGCCTTTGAAGTTTTATTATTAGATTTAAATGGGTCCAACACTAACTAAATCCAACTGTACTCACTCCATCCCAAATAAGTTTATTTTTAAACTTGGACACGGTCTTCAAGATAAAACTTGACCAATGATATTTTAAAAAATAAGTACTTTTAAATAAGAAATCTATAATAGTAGCTTGTTTAATAGCAAATCCAATGGCATCATTTTTACATGATCAATTATTTTTATTTTTTATATTAAGGATTAAAGTTAAAAAAAGTTTGACTTATACCGTTAAAAACAAACTTTTTTGGACAGGGGGAGTAGTAAAGATAATTGAAAAGTCAAACGGGCCGTGTTCGCTACTCTTGTTGGCTAAAAAGAACAGTTTTTTTGTCGGCATGTTTCCCGAAATGTTGAACATTAATCTATTTTTTAAGTTTAAAATAGTTAATACGCAATTAATCATATGATAATAACGTTTCTTGTTTTATGTGTGCATTTAGCCAATTTGCATTGGAACCTCCTCATCTACCTTTAGGCTGCATTCGTTTTCACTGAAGAAAAATTACTACAGTGTCCAAACCTCTCGGCACGCTTTTCAATGTGTGTAAAAATACGTTTTTTGAAAAAATTTTCTATATGAAAGTTGTTTTAAAAAACAAAATAATCTATTTTTTAAGTTTAAAATAGCTTATACCGAATTAATCACGTGCTAATGACGTTTCTCGTTTTGGCGTGCATATACACTGTTCCGAGTTGAAGCTGTGGAAACGACCGCTGCTGCTGCCATGGCGACCGTCTTCCAGCAGCCTCCCGGCTCTCTCGCCGCCACAGTCACAGCACCGCGCGGGGAGTTCGTCAGCTTCGTCCACGGCAGCATCCGGCCCCACCACCGCCGCACCGTCGCGCTCTCCGGTAATAGATTGCTTCTAACGCCTTAATGACACCTGAGAGGTTGAGAGGCAATTCCTAGGCAGCAAAAAAAAGTGATGGAATTCAGGCGAACTGTTATTTTGTTGGTTTGCTCAAGCATTGCTATGTTATGCTGGCGATTTTTGCTGTATATATGCATGCATGCTCACCTTTTGAAAAGCTGGAAGGGTCTTCTGTAAAAACTGTTAGTGATACGCAGGCTAACTTGTCAGGGCTTGCGCCAAGCTGTTCTTTTGCCGGAAAATAGTCGCGGTAAAACTTATCGTCATGTATCTAAGTGTTTACTAAGTGCTAAACTATGGCGTTCGCAGGTGTAAGAACTCATGTGTCAGCCATTGAACAAGCAGTGGTACAAGATGCTACAAAGTCAGAGGCTCCAGTTGTTATTGTTACAGGTGCTTCCAGGGGAATTGGGAAAGCCATTGCATTGGCTTTTGGAAAAACTGGCTGCAAGGTTAGCACCTTTAAAGATCAATGTACCTGATCAATTCGACTCAAATATATGTCTGCTACCTAGTTGTCATATTGAGTTAGAATATTGTACCCCAGTATACTACAAAGCTTTACAAAAAAAACTGTCACTTACCTTTCAGGTATTAGTGAATTACGCTCGGTCTTCAATAGACGCTGAAGAAGTCTCCAAGGAGGTAAGCCACAATGGCAGGTCATACTGCATGTATCCAGTATGAAGTCTTTCGGAATATCTAGGTACAACTTTGTTGTCATAATGTGTGTTTCAAATGCATTGACAGTGTCCAAAAAATTACTCTTGTGTTACTGGGAGGGAGTTTTAATTTGGAATTCTCTCTGCAGGAAAAGTCAAACAATTTGATTGTTATGATTATCAATGAAATAAACTTGGTGATATATTAGATGAGGAAGTCAAACTATTTCCAAATATATTTGGAATGTTGATTAGCGTTACTAATAACTTTAACAAGCACTGGATTGATATTTGTTAGTGTTTCAGTGCGATAGCAAAAGTATATTAAAGTGAAAATACACTTTAATGTTGTTTCCACGGCGCAAGGATTGATCTTGAAAATTTTCCTCTTGTTCTGCCTTACATAGATGGAAGAAGATATTGAGGTTTCTATGTTTTACAGATTGAAGCATTTGGTGGTCAGGCAATTACCTTCCGCGGAGATGTTTCCAAGGAAGCTGATGTGGAGTCTATGGTTAAAGAAGTAAGCGTAGTCTATTCATGATACCATTTTGCTCAGAATATTACTTCGCAATTCCTTTTGTCTTTAAAATCTGACCAAGATAAAATCATCCAGGCTGTGGATACATGGGGCACAGTTGATGTACTGGTAAACAATGCAGGTACTCCGAGTGGAATTTCATGCCTTCCTTTTCATTTTTTGCAACAATCCAAATTATGTTACTTTTCACAGTTGATCTATACTAACACCAGGAATCACACGGGATACATTATTGCTGAGAATGAAGAAATCAACTTGGCAAGATGTAATTGATCTTAATCTTACAGGTGTATTCCTTTGCACACAGGTATTAATCACTTATTTCTCATAATTTTTCTACTTCAAATGCTTTATACATTATGTTTTAAAAAAATGCTTCATACCGCAACAATTTTTTTGCAGGCTGCGACAAAAGTAATGATGAAGAAGAAAAAGGTATATAGTTCATTTATTTGACAGATGTATGTTTTCTCACACTGTTCTCTCATTAACTTCAATACTGCAATGTAGGGAAGAGTAATCAATATAGCATTAGTGGTTGGTCTTACTGGTAACCTTGGCCAAGCTAATTACGCTGCTGCCAAGGCTGCGGTTATTGGGTTAACAAAAACAACTGCTAGGGAATTTGCAAGCAGAAATATTACAGTGAGCATTTTCAATTTATTGTTCCAAGCGTTTAGCTAGTAATCTCGTTGCTGACACATTTCTGTATATATCTATCCAGGTGAATGCCGTTGCACCTGGATTTATTGCATCATATATGACCTCCCAACTTGGAGAGGAGTTTGAGAAGAAAAATTTGCTAACAATTCCCTTGGGTCTGCAAATACTTAATCCATTTTATTGTCCTTCAATCAAGACAATATTTGTGCTTAGATATGCTCTGTTAATTGATCACTTCATCCCTAGTTTGTTTTGTAATGCTTCTATACAATTTCTCAGGGAGATTAGGAGAGGCAGAGGAGGTAGCTGATCTGGTTGAATTCTTAGCTCTTAGCCCTGGTGGAAGCTACATCACTGGTCAGGTAGTGAGAACCTAGCGTGAATGTTCATTTATCATTTTGTTTCTCTGGGTTCTTTGATGGATGAATTCAGCTATTTTCACCTTCTGGTGTCATGTGCAGGTCATCACCATTGATGGAGGGATGGTAATGTAAGGCATGAAATAACTTGAAGCCTTCACATTTATCCCCTTGGCCTACTATAGTAGTATAAACCACGTTACTATTATTATTTTACTCCTAAGATATCCTCAATTCTTGAGAAGTTTATAGTGGAATTGAAATAAGATGGAAGTGAGAAACCTGAAATTTACTGCAATGTACACAACGTAATGTACACAACGCCATGAGCTATATTTGGTTTTGCCTGGACATGCAGCCATCCAGGGCCGAGCATATAGAAATTATGCACATCCTTTTGTAAATTATAGGGATATGAGAATTTACATTTGCTTTTCATGAAACGTAATGATATGAACGTTTTATCTGTGAGTTTAGAATATAATTGGATTAGCTGTTACGCTCGTGTCATCAACCGTCTAGCAACTGCCGGTCACCATAACAAACCTTCTCTATACCAAAGTTGCCAACATCAGATGAACGTAGTCCTTTTAAACTCGAACTTACAGTTAGTTTTACTGCTCTTGTAAATTGAATCACGACAACCTCGCAAACAAGAGCACCACACATCAGACAATTCGTATTAACCAAGTTGACATAAACGACGACGATACGAGATTAGATATATCATTGTTAACATGCAGGAACTAACCAAACCCCGTCGCATTGTACTTAAGACCACAAGGCATGTCCATACATAATAACATCAAAATTTAAGGAACTCCAAGGCAGATAAATTGTCCAGTGTAGTGCTAAACAATACATTTCTCAACCTACGCCTTTATGGCATACTTCCTCATGGGGAAATACTTCTCGTGCTTCTTTTCCCTCTCCGTCTTCAGAGAAAGCTATCATGCGACAACCATGAAAAATGTCAGAAGAGAGATGCAAGCACAACATAACCAAACAAATTACTAGAAACTGAACAAAACTTTAGGAAGACATAACAGCTACATGTTCCTGATAAGCGTGGCATTCTATAATATGATTGAACATGATATCAAAAATAAGAGTTGAGAATAGAAACGATGACATTCATTTTTTATGGAATACTGGTAAAGCTCTTTTATATCCAGTTCTTTCAAATATCTTCATATATGATATCACGTTCAACCAGGTACCAGGCGCTGAAACAAAGAAAATGTAGCTATATATCTGGATATTGCATTAGCTTTGTTTCATTAATTCCAGAGATCATATAACCACATGGATAAAATTATCTCATTCTTATCTATGTTCCCCGGGACCTGTTTCCTAGTAGTTAGAAGTATTGAAAAATTACGTAAAATGAGTGACACATACTACAGTCTGACAAAACTGATTGTATTGCTCACAAATTGTACACCACGCAAAACAAAATGAAAACTAACAGACCTAACAAAATGGTTTTGCTAACAGAGTTAACAGAAAATGGTGTTGAAGCTAACCAAACAAGCCAACCCAAAAACATAACCACATAACTGCTACAGAACATATAGCACAATAAGGTCAATGTAGTCCACACTAATTGCATACTTGTAGCACACATTTCATACAAACACTAAGCTAAGTTAAAAGGCATGAAACGTATTCTAAGCTAAGTTTGAAAGAAGGAAACATCATTTTGAAATCTCTAACAGGCAAAAGGATAGATACCTGGTGCTTGGTGAGGCGGCGGCGGATGGCGCGGGTCTTCTTGGGGCGGAGGTCGAGTGGGAGCAGGCTCTTCTTCTTGTACGCCTCGCGCAGCGCCGCCTTCTGCTTCTGCGAGATCACCGTCAGCACGCGCGCGATCGAGGTGCGCACCACCTTGCTGCGAGAAAAATCAAACCCACGGATTCAGCCCAATCAAGAACACACACACAGAGAGAGATAGATAGAGAAAGAGGGAAAAGTTGCATACATCTTGGAGAGCTTGTTGGGGGCGCCGCCGGTGACCTTGGCGACGCGGAGGAGGGAGAGCTCCGCCTTCAGGTCCTTGAGCTGCCCCTGCAGATCCGCCTTGTTCTTCCCCCGCAGCTCGTGAACCTTCACGCGGGCTGCAAAAACCACACACGCAGTAGTTAATTAGACCCCGCAACAAGGCAGCGAGGAAGGGGGACAAGAACGGCGGTGCGCGCCGTCGGTCAGCGACGGATTTCCGATTGCTGCTTCTGCTTACCCATGGCGACGGTGGCGGCGAAGCGGCGGCGAGAGCGGATGCGGGTGGTAGAGGGGGAAGAGGCGTGGAGGCGGCGGCGGAGGCTTATATATAGAGAAGGCAGGGAAACCCTAGACTGAGACGCGATGGGCTTTCTAGGCCTTTGTGGGCTTTTGCGGTAGATTGCTGGGCCTTTTGAGATTACATTTAGGGCGTCCATGCAAGGATTTTATCATAAATGTCTGTCTCACATACTAGCTAGCTAGTAATAGCATTTTCAGCACTACTTTTGTACATTCTCTCGTTTTTTTTTTCTAATTTTTGGATTTGAAAAGAAGTATAAACATCCTTGTATAATAATGTAATCTGGTCTGTTTCGATGAAAGTAAAAGATTGCGCAATCATTATCTTCATGGGTTAGAATGTTTTAGAGGCAAATAAGGAATTTGTCTGCCGATTGACCCAAAGTAAGATCAAACTGGACGACTCATCATCCATCACAGACAAACTAGGAAAAACAAACAGAAAATTAAAAAGAATCTCAAACAAGAAGAGATTTCACAACAGAGAGAGAAATCCGAATGAATTCAACAGGATCCAATCCAACGGAACCGACTGACTGCCACTCTAGCCCTTTCGCTTGAACGGGGCAGGTTCTCACAACTGCAGCTAGCTAGTAGTACGATTCACTTATATAGCCCACTACTACCAATTCATCAACCAGCTCCCAATCTCATGACCAAAACTGTACTGTTCTGATTTCTTACAAATTCCGCAATGTGCAACAATTCATCCAATGCTCAGCCTAGCTATATATCTCAATCCCTCAATCTCTCTTTCATGAGCATCACCACCGCTACGTGTGCAACAACAAATACACGAGACAGGACACAGCAAGAGGGAGGAAGAATTCGGCGGCCGCGGCGGTGACGGCGCCGGAGTCGTCGCCTGGGCCGAGGTCCGGCGGGCTCAGGCCTCCGCCGCCGCCGCTGTCCGGCGGCGAAGGTATGCCGCTGGTTGAACCGGGTGATCCTGACTGCCCTGCAGTGCTGCAAAAGAAAGACATCGCCATGATCAGCAGACTGACTCTTGGTTACTGAATTAGCTTGCAGTTTTGACGTAACAGTTTTTGGTGAACATAACGCGCAATAGCACAATTTTTGGTGAAATAAAACGCAGGGGGTACAAAAAAAAAATGCATCCAATTTTTTTAATAGAAGACTGGCAAGATGAAATAAAAGAACACTTGACATTTCTTAGAAAAATAAATGCAGATTATTTTTTTGAAACATCAATTAAGAAATAAATGATACTACAGCTTACTTTGTATGCAGAATAAGATTCCTTTGTAATGTTCTACTAGCTTGCAGAGTTCATGCAGCTGTTCGGAAATTAACACCTTTCTTTTAATATGAAACAAGATGCTTTGTTCGTAAATCCAATTTTTGTATTGTCCCTCCTCTAAATGGAACACTGGATCATATTCACATACCTTAGTGTGTCCTAACAAATTAACCCCTCTAACATTGTATATGATACCAGAAAATAAACCATAGGTATGACTTTTCTATAAACACTAATAGTGTGTATTGGTTATGCTTGAAATTATAAAATCAGAAAAAAAAATCTGTAAGATATCACTGTAATAAATCCACTATCTCCTCCATATATTTTTCATGGATCTGATTTGGTTCACTTTAAGGACATAAATCCATTATCTCCTCCATATATTTTCATGGACCTGATTTGATTCACTTTAAGGACATAATGCATTAACAAAAAGTGCTTGCTTTCATGTTTCAGTAGTTACACGTACTGGGATTATTATTTTGATGTGCAGGTCTATTTCATCAAATTAATTGAGCATTGTACATTGTGGTGGGAGTTAAGAAAAGTTGTTAGTGAAAAACTGAATGTTTGGAGAGCTTTAAAAGCTATCGGCATATCAATATATGCTGCAACTTCTGTAAGTAATTTTACCTTCTCAAATATTTTTTTAGTTAACTGGGTGATCAACAGATGTATGGAACAGATCAATGATAACATATGATGCATGTTACCTTGGTGATGCTGGGTACGTGCAAGATCCATAACCTGAAATAGAGGAACAAACTGAATAAGTACAGATCAATATTATGCAGATTGAGGAATCTATGAAGCACAGCTACATCCCTGTCAGAACTCAGAAGAAAGGGAAACTACATATAAGATAGGAATTTTTGGAGAAATAATAATTTTTTATGGAAAATTGCAAAAATAGAAGGCTGTGGGGGAAAATTGCAGAAATAGGTGCCTACCGCCAAACCCCGTGACGGTAGGGCAGGTAGGTGCCCTACCGCCACGGGGTTTGGCAGTAGGTGCAGACACATTTGTCCTTCTCAGTCTGCGATTAGATCCTAAAAAATTTGTATAAAAAATGTCACATCAATATTTGGACACACATATGACATATTAAACGTAGACTAATAACAAAACAAATTACATATTCTGACTGTACACCGCGAGCGAATCTTTTGAACCTAATTACGTCATGATTAGCCATAAGTGCTACAGTAATCAACATGTGCTAATCATGACATAATTAGGCTCAAAAGATTTGTCTCGCGGTGTACAGTCGGAATATGTTATTTGTTTTGTTTTTAGTCTACGTTTAATACGTTATATATGTGTCCAAATATTAATGTGACATTTTTGACCCAAATTTTTTTTAAGAATCTAAACGTGGGGCAGATGCCTTCGCACCTATCGTCAAACCCCATGGCGGTAGGGCGCCTACCTCCAAACCCCGTGAAGGTAGGCGCCCTACCTCCAAACCTCATGACGGTAGGTACCCTATCGCCACGGGGTTTGGCAGTAGGCGCCCTACCGCCACGCCCCGTGACGGTAGGTTTCTATTTCTGCGATATTCCTCCATCAACTTCTATTTTTACAATTTTCCATAAAAATAATATTATTTCTCAAAAAAATCTATAAGATATTGGGCTTGGTTAGAATCCTGTGGAAGGAAAACCAAACATCTAATTGCAGTAGGAGTGGCTGCTGTGGTCTGGACAATTTGGAAAACCAGGAACAAAGCTTGTTTTGAGAAAATTTTGCCAAAAGATCCTACTGACCTCGTTTTTCGCATTGCTGGATGGATAATTGACTGGTCTATATTGCAGAAATCGGAGGAAAAAGCAAAAAACCTGCATTGGGGGGCGCAGCTCCTAAGGCAGGTGGCAAGTGAAATTTTCTCGACAAGACACGGCTGGAGCGGGACGACAAGATGCCTGAAAAACTAGAAGGAAAGAGTGGAGAAGAAGAGGCTGGTGAAGGTTTGTTTTTCAGTTCAAAAAGTTTCTGTGAGATGTCAAGCTCCTGGCAGCGTTTTTGTGTCCCTGATAGAATCCTGGAGGATTGTTCTGCTTTTGCTACCTTTGTGCTAGCACCTTCGAGTGGCTGTGCAAAAAATCTCGGCTGTAATAGTCACCCCTATCTTAGCTATCAGAAACTCAGCGGCTGTTTCCGGGGGTTTGGCAAACCCTGAAACAGTTAACTAGCTTTTGTTTTCTTTCCCTGTAATTGATGCTGTAGTAACTTCATTTCTATTAATAGAAATGGGAGGGGAGCCTGGCTCCTACTCTTGCTCTAAAAACAAAAGATATTGGGGATTCAAGAGGTCCATTATAAGTCCAGCTCACTTTTTACACTTCCAGTTGCATGTAAACTGGCAGGATCAGACTATGAGAATTGAGCAGTCCAAGAAAGCAACCAACGCTTAGAACTTGGAACATTAGAAATGTTTTTGATAATGACATATACATACCAAAAACTTATCTTCAGTGCTTCTAAAATCAAAAAATTGTCCATGTAGACCACTTGTTTCTGTCGGCCAATCATTCGGCTAACCCGGAAAAATAAAAAAATTACTTGTTGCACTTTCGTGACGAAGGTTTTTTTAATATAAATAGGTTGCTTGAAATTCTCTGTTTAGAAACATCATTTAATCCAACAAGTTGGCACCAATGGGAAAAAAACTGCTACCTCAATTTTCAAGAAAACTAGAACAAGAATCATGTGTACTTCTTTATCCCTCAATTAGTGGGATTTTGAACTGATTTCTTTACGTATCACTACATTATTATTTTTTTAAAAAGTGGACATATCACCAAATTTACTCCAAACCCAAGGTAAAAACCCCTTAACATAAATGCAAATAGTATCCTAGAACAAACATGGATAACCCAAATACAGTTTTTTTTTTGTTTGGTGTTTGCGGTTGTATCATTTGATTTACGTTGGCCATGTCAATCAATTGGTCCACTATGTCTGTTAAGAGTTATATGAATCTGGTTCAATATACGAGCGACTCAATCCGAAAGGTCAATCCAGACAGCTGGTTTTGTATGTTCTGTCACTCCATTGTAACAGTTTTATAAGTTTTACTCATCTACATTACCCATTCAATTTTCTGGAGCATAGATAATGTAGAATAAATTATGGCTAACGTTCTGATAATGCTACATAGTTTGTAGATCATGACATGTAAGCTTACGCAACAACTTAAACAGATAATGGGTAATGCTCTGAAATCCATGATCTTGTAACAGTGAGCATTAGGCTAGCTCGATCCTGAATTCCTGATTTGTCGGTGGAACTAAGGAAAAACAGAGACGCGAAAATGTCCTTAAAAAAAAGGCAAAGATAGCACAAAACCACCCTCGCACACAAGAAAACCATCCAAAAGGGCAAAAGGGATACTGGCATTGCTATTCTATATATCACTTACCGGCAACACAAAAGAGAAAGTAAAGGTACATAGGAAACAGGAAACTAGACAAAGAAAGCAAGATTAATCGTATGAATCCCGGCAAAGACGAGGCAGGCAGAAACAAGCCCCAAAGTTCACGAAAAGAAAAGCTAGTCGGCAAGTCGATCGCAAGTAGTAGTACAGTGGCAATGCTAGTACCGAACTGAAAGCAAAAGAGACAGACATACTCTGAGAGCAAGAAAAGCAAAAGCAAGCAAAAGATGGTGACTGACTGGGGTCGGTGAGGGTGATGGTGGCGATGCCGGAGAAGTCGCAGGCGCCGGGGGCTGCGCGGGCGCGCTGGAAGACGGAGTTGAAGGCGTAGGAGGCGTGGGCGGCGACGGTGTTGGGGAGGTAGCAGAGCCCGCTGGCCTGGATCGGCGCGCAGTCGGCTCCCCCCGCGGGTCCGCACGCGTAGTCCAGCGCCGTCTGCAGCGACTTCTCCGACGCCCCGCTCCGCGCGATGCACCACGCCGCCCCCGCCGGACGCGCCGCCAACAAGCAGGAGGCCACCGCCGCGGCGACCCACCACCGCCACCACAGCGCTGGCCGCATGTGGAGGAGGAGACTTGCGAAGGGGATCGGAGGGAGAGAGTGGCCAAGAAAGCAAGAATTAAAGGTGGTGGAGCGGAGCGAGGGGGAAAGCGAGCAAGCGGGAGGAGCGAATGTGGGAATATTACGGGGACAAGACACGGGAAGGAGGAAGACGGTGGGACGCGGGAGCGGTAAGAGTATCTCCTTCTCTCCCTCCCTCGTCTTGTCTTTCTTTTTCTCGCCTCTCCTCGCTTTTGATTTGCTTGCTTTCTTCTTCTTTTTTTCCTTTTTTTTTCTAACCGAGATATTTTACGGTGTACGAGATACGTAGAGGTACTCAGGGGTAGAATCCAAATCGTAGGGTTGGATTATTGTTTTCAATATGAATTTTCCTTGCATTTTTTTTAAAAAAATATGTTGTTGTTTTATAAAAATATTGGACCAGGAGTAGGGCTCTAGCTCAACCTATCCTACTCCTTGTACCGCCCCCGAAGGTACTAGCAGGTGGTGTACTATGATTTGTTGATAATGGAAGGGGCCTACTTACCCTGCATCCTTCAGATGATGATCGTCCATAAACCGAACACATAATTGGCTTCTGATTAAGACCCTAGCTGTAATTAACTGTAGATCGATCTCCGAAAATTAGGCGATCAATTGATGAATAATCATAGGAGACCAAGACCCTAGCTCGTTGATTTTATTGAAAGGAGGCAAAAGCATTTTTTAAGGCAAGAGATATGCGCTCCGCTATTTTATTAGAGAAAGAGAGTTGGTCCAATTTAAAAGAGAAAATGGATCAAAAAATTTACAATAACACGGTAATTAAAGGAAACTAAAAAACTGCCTTTACACCCATCCCAAGTCGGCCCGCTGCGGGGAAGCATTGCCTTGTATAAATATGCGCTCCACATCATTAACTTTGGTGACACACTTGAGATAAAATTTGGCTTTAGTGGTAAGGAGCGTCATAGATCAACGAGTTACCTCACGCCATAGCTTGATGGAAGGAGCCATCTTGAGATGTTAAAATTGGAGCAGTAGCCATCGACCATGATGCATCTAGTGAGAGTGTGAGATACTGAAATAAGTAGGAACCTGTTTCCGGGCTGTGTCTGCTTACTAGGTATGAAATGAAAGTGGTACGGATAGTTTCCGGTATCCGGATCTGTTTTCGAATACGGATAGTTTCGGTCAGATTTTTTTCGGATATTTTCGGAATCGGATACGGATTCGGATTTTTTTTTGTCGGAAACGGATACGAATACGGAATGGCTGTTATCCGGCGGAACTCGGATACGGTCGGATACTATCCGGATTTTTTTCGGATATCCGCTGCACATAAAAAACACATATGCCCTAAATCTAAGTTTGGCCCAAAAAATGTCTAGCTCATTATTTAAGACTTACTTATTCATGAAGTAGAAAGGAAGAGGCCTCCTCCTCGTCTTAGAGGAGGTATAGTCTAGTTGCGCCACACGATACGACAAGTCAAGAGAAACTTTCTTTTTTCGCTAACTACTATTTCCTATAAAATAAACTGTACAACAAGTTATATTGCCTCGTTGATAAATTTTAAAAATTTTGATCTTTTGTTTTAGAAAACCTAATGCACTATTTCTATTCCTCGATTTGAGAAGCTCGTATAGAGGGGTTTTGATATTCCGATAAATATTCGATACCGTATTCGTCCCGATTCGTATTCGCTCCGTATCTGTATTCGAAAATATTCGATTCCGTTTTCGTATCCGAGGTTTCCAATTCCGATCCGAATCCGAAAAATAATATGAAAACGAACATGATACAGATGGTTTCCGTCCGTATCGATCCGTTTTCATCCCTACTGCTTACTGTATCCTTAGGTAGAGATCAGAGATAATCTTGTCTTGTATATCAGGCACGGTGCATTGTCAAGCTTTATGCATGTAGCTAGTTATTCCTTTAAGCAACACTTGTAAATTGCGATATTTTAGTTAGTTCAGCTGTTTTTTCTTGACCGTACACTGAAATGTACTCGCTCTTTCCAAAAAAAAAAAAAACTTAAGCCTATTACTTTTATCACCAAGACCAAGAAAATATATAATTATTTTCTATATCAGTTTTACTAAAGCCTATAGCTACAATGCCAATGGCTGAAAAGCATGCTTGCATGCATACAAATGGTAGTATGTCCATTTAATCTCTATACGGAAATCATAGCTGATTTAAGACATCAAGCATGACAAAACACAAATAGGCTTAAGGTTTTTGAAAAAAAAATACAAAATAGAACAGGCTTAAGATTTTTGGAGGAAGGGAGTACCTTTGATGGTTTGTATATGATATTGCTACAAGTTTTGTATGTATTTCATATGCATATACTCTATAGTTGAGCATGGCCATTTGATGACTCGATCATTGATAACTTGGGTTTTATATCCCGCATGATTAATCCTCTATTTTCAGTCTTCTTCAAGTTATTGCACAAACAAGCGTCCCCTCAAATTGATATAAGTGATACTCTCTCTTTAAAATATAAGCATTTCTCTCATTCAAAATTTGTATCACGATATAATCATTCGGACTGTACTAATTTCAATGCATGGAATTCCATATATTTTCAACCAATCATATGCTTGGAAAGGAATGTAAGCAATTTAAAACTCAAAATTTGACCAATAAAATGACCCAAAAAATAATTTAAACGACCTAGAAATGCTTTTATTTCAAAATGGAAATAGTGTATCAGGATAAGTATTAGCACAAAACGGACCCTAGTCAAGACAATTCAGAACTGACACTGATAGATTGTGTGTTTGAGTCACACAATCTCTTTCAAGTGTTTTTTTTTTATATATAAAAAATCTTTCCAAAAGACTATAAACACATTTATCCGTGAAACACAAGTGGTTCGGTGGTTGAACAAACACGCTTATTTCCACCCGATCCTCACATCAGTCGATCTGTTTTGTTTTTTTAATTACTTTCAATTATATGAAAAGCACATATCTACGCACACCACAAACACCCGATCCTTATTACATATGCTCAATAGGCACATAACCACATCAATGAACCCCACTGGAACTCTGGAAGCACACGCGTGTGTATATATGTGACAGACACGCGAAGAAATACTTCCGAGTACTGATGAACATCAAGAGGAATTCATATCGATATAGCATGGAAAATTATACTAGATCATAAACAACGATTACTGATCACTGGGATACATGCTAGCCGGCAAACTTCCATGGAATATCTTAGGCATAATTAACAGATAATAGGACAACGGGCTACACGACCAAAAAGAAAATGAACTACACATACTATCAAAGCCTGCATCTCCAAATAGTTAATAATTCGAGCAATTCACCAACTAACAAAGGCTGCATATCCAAATTATCTTTCGCCTATAATATTCCACAATCATACGGTAGTGAGGTTCAAATCCTTGGGGGGGGTTAAATAACTCCTGTTTGCCATCTCATCGAACATATCAGCACTCACAACAGTTGCAACCTTGCGGATTGGAGTTTGTACAGCTCAAAAGGACAACATTTACAAGAACTAGGTGCACTTGAATATTGCACCCGCAAAATAATTTAGTCAGCACAAAATGCTACTCTGCCAAACACCACCTCTAATCACAAATCCATTCTGGAACAATTTCAAAAAACCAAAAGGACCAAAAATTGATCAACTATACCACACTTGAGATCCCAAGAAAAGCAAGAACTTAGAGGAACACTCACCAAAATAAATCATGTTGCAGATATCCTCAGAGGATCTCTACTGCAGTCTTGTGCAAAGACGATACCGTTGTCAGAAATCCAAGATGAGGATATCGGCAGCAGATTGTGACTATGGAAATACCCTTTAGATGAAATGGACCAAGATGGGAGGGGGATACTAAGTTATGGACCTTTTACGAGACAGCAAATAAATTATCTACAACAACAATACAGGTGAGGAGCGACCATTCTTGATCTTCCAAATCACAGCTCCGAGCCATCATGCACCACAGTACTAACTTGACGTATCAATCTCCTTGCCATGGTCTTCATTGATTGTTCTTCGTAACCTTCTCAACCATATCTCATAGTCCATCGGGTATGGGGTTCCACAAATGCTGTCAACATAGTCTGCAAAAGCTTTCAGCACTGCTGAGACATCACCCAACTTCTGCTGTATAACTCTCCTAGACCAGGATGTCTCCCTCCATTGAAGTGCACCTTCAACTGAGTCGAGCTCTGGGCAAACTCCACCACAACAGAAGTATAAAAGATAAATTAAGCTTTCAGCATCAGATGCAGCACATAGCTTGCCTTCCTGGAGGGCAAATGTGGATGAGAAGAATAGATTCATTAAAGGTCGATCCCTGTCTTCTAGGATGGCATGACCCCATCCAATAAGTACAAAATATGGATGCCTTGAACCATTGCTCACACGGATCACATTCTCTGGCCGGATATCACCATGGCGGATTCCTGCAGATGATGCAGAAGCAAGCGCAGACAAACAATCATGGCAACATCTCAGAGCGTCCTCAACACCAAACAGCCCATTTCGTATCAGATTTGAAATTGTTTCACCAACCGGCGAGGTGACAAGTATTGGAGTACTGCACCATGGATGGCCACAACTCCCACTAGAGTTAGGCTTGTTACAGGGGCCTGGATGGACGACACGCCCAGAAGCAACCATCTGTGGGATATATCTACTTGAAATGCCTCTTTGCTTCATCAAAGTAAGTACTTTGGTCTGCCTTTGAACTTGGTACCAGGAATTCATATCTTCCCATGCTGGCTCCAGATGAGAAGGGCTGGATCCTACATACAACAGATGAGTTTTGGTGGGCTCTTCTACAGGCGTAGCACTATAGATAGGAGGTTCACTGTCTGTAAGAATATCATTGATTTGAAAACCCTTCTGCCAGTCAGCATCCTCCATCATTACAACAGATCCCACCTCAAGCTTCAAAATTTCCTTTGGTTTTACATTAACAGCTCCCTCCTCTTGTACTTCAACAATTTCAGGGGAATGACTTTGTTGCTGGAATCGAAACAAACCATTTGTATTAGTTTGCCTGCCAACCAAATGCCTTTCTGATCTTCGACTTTGTAACCGAGAACTATGCTCTGTAGCTAGTTCATCAAGTGAATACTTTGGTGCACCACAGAACTGGATCATTGAGTGGAAAATTGCAAGGAGAACTTGAAGGGTCCCAATGTCACCCCAGTTAGCATTCCCAAGTTTGTTCCATACACGGTCTACGGAAGAAACTGTGATTTGTGCATGTTTTTTTATCCATTCAGCAGCACAGTCATAAACATTGTTTAAATCGAAATCCAGCTTGTTCAGATCACCTTGGACATTTACTACTCCACCGAATTGTGAATCAACAAGAAGGACATAAACACAATCTGAATTTTGAAGAATTGTGGAGGACCTGCTAAGGCTTCGAGAAAGTAGAACACGCAAGGCAAAGAATAGCGCCTCCCCCAAGACAGCAGGAGATGGCTGTTGGTCATTCTGCCCCGAAAACATTCCAATATCAGGTCTCAACAAAGCCAATACAACAATGTGATCCCACCTTCCTTGTGAATGCTTTAGGTTCTTCAGCAATACAGCCGTCGCACAAACACCATCAAGTTTCCCACTGCTAATGGCCTTCTCGGCTGGATAAAATTTGGAGCTTGTGCTGTGTATACAGGCAACAGAGAAAGGCATTGATTCATCAGGGCCCCAGAAAGTTTCCCACAAACCCTTAATACTTGCATGTAGAAAATCTTCCAAAGCAAGATGTGCAGTAGCTTCAAAAATATCAGATGTTGAGGCATGGAGAGCATTTGGCATCCGTACTAGCTGCTGGAAGGTCACACCTTCTATAGCATAGTCAAAATTCTGTAGTTCACTTAGGTCAAACGGGACATCAAAAGCTGGCTTCTTGAAACCACAATCTTCACTGTGCCCGGTGAACCAGTCCTCTAGGCTTGATGTCAAAAGTTCATTGTCCACAAACTTCCGGAGAAAATCTTTACATATAGAAGATGATGAATTGCGATGTCTACCATGTGATGAAACACTAGACTGTTTTGGTCCTGATGCATCTGATCCACGGTCAGGAGATTGCCCTGGCAAATGTCATGAAATTCCTTGGTATAAGAAATAAAGTTGGTAAAAAGATAGATGTTCCAGTCAGACATTAGGACGAAATTTTAGGATTTGTGTTGATTGCAGGTAACAGAAAGTAACAGATATGACCACCAGTTGGTTAGTCCTATATCATGCATAATTGCATACTAACGAATTATAGATTGCATCTTCATTTGAAATTTTAAATATCACAAAACTAACGAACAAGCTCTTGTTCTGGCTGTTATGCCATTGCAAGTTTGCAACACAGAAAGATAACTTGTTGAAATGTGAAGATGTACATATTTGTTAGGCTCAAAGTAGCTCATATAATGTCTACTACTGGGACATCATTTTGAAACTAATCCTAAAAACTCAAGTTTTCTCTCTATTTCCCACGGTCAGTCCATCTAAACCGTTAAATTAGTTTTGTGCTCTGATTTCGTATGTCGAACCTGAAGTACAATTGAATGGCACTCCTAGCACCGAATCAATCCTACTCTAGAGAACTATCACTCCTTATGTTGACTTGTCGATAGCGCATAGACCAAGGAAAATCAAACGAATTGACTAAGCTAGTATACTACCCTTCACAAGTACTCCTCAATTCCCTCTAATCACCTACTAGCCCCTCCATGCCAGCTTAACACACGAATGCTTCTGGCAGCATCCACAGCTCGGTGCTCCGGACGAGCGCCCCACAGGGTAGGGAGCACCTCACATGATAATATTATCAGATGTCGTCGAGGCAGAGGCAGAGGCATAGTAACTATGGGTAGAGAGAGGGAGAGAGAGAAAGAGGCACCTCGTTGCGACGCCATGTGCGGCAGGAATTTCCGAAATCAGCGGTCGCAGCGCGGCCGTGGAGGCTGGATCTGCTCGCCGCCAACCCCCCACCGCGCCGCCGCCGCCGCCCTCGAGCGTGGAAGCCGACGACGACACCGCCGCCGCCGCCCACCCGCCGACGGCCGGATCCTCCGCCCCCTCCCAAAGCCCACAAGCCAACAGCCGCGGATTACCACCCGCCTCGGCGGCGCGGCGGCTCTCCTCTCCCCGTGAGCGCCGGAGAGCGTGGTGGGATTGGGGATCTGGAGGAAGAAGAAGAAGAAGGTGAGGCCGGCTTTGGCTGCTCAGGGAGTTGGAGCAAATAGAGTGTGGTGTGTGTTGGGGGGTAACAGTGAGGCTGACACGTGGGCCCAAGGGCGGCTGCGGGGAAGCAAAATCTCTAGGGTTTGGGGGCCTATATGTAAATAGAGGATAATACAGGGGCCGTACTGGGGAAGAGCACAAATGTCCAGCCAACCCCAACCTGAAAGGTGAAAGCGCTCTTCCTCTCTATCTGCTGCTGCTGATACTAGTATTATCTTAACCAGAAAACTAAGCAACGTATCCCAGCCTTTTCCTTGTGTCTGGTGTGCTTTCCGGTAGCTTTTGCTCGTATTTAGATGGATGATATAAAATCATACTACTTAAACAAGAATTGCAAGCCTTGTTCATCGGTTAGCGTTTGAGCTGGCAGAAGGCCACAGTGAGGGTGGTCAAGGGCAGAGCATGCAGCTAGCAGGGGCAGGCAGAGAGGCAGGCATGCTAGCTGTTCCAACCAGACACAATAATGGTATGTGGCAAAAGAGAGGCACACTTTGTTGCATGCTTGCTCACTCAAAAAAAGGCAGCCTAGCCTAGGTGGTGAATTGGTGATCATCTCAAAGTTTATTATGTGTGCAGGTATACAATAAGGGCTACTTTGAATGCAGGATTTAGAAAACACAGAAATATGAAAATCACAAAAATACAACGTCATGCCACCATGAATCCTAAAAAAAAATAAATCCACAAGATTTCGCAGAATGTATTGGTACAAAAGCAAATGAGCTTTGAGTCACAATAAAGAGAAACCACGAGGTCTAGCCTCATGTTAATTAGTTTTCCTCCAAAATCCACCAAAATGAACTATTTATATGAATTTCAAAGGATTTTGGGGAACACATTCCTTTGTTATAAACGAACATGTAGAAAATTTTTCTAATGGATTTTAATCCCCCAAAATAAATCCACTTTTCCTATTACAAAGGAGTGCTAATACAAAAGTATTGCTCTTTATTGTACAATATGAAGTATTTGTATAATGTTCTTGTCAAGTTAAAATGTTGATATTAATTCCCTCTATATTCATATAAATGATGTCCATATGCAGGTAGCCAAATATGAATATCATCATTATAAAGGTAAAAAAATAGATTAGTTTTGTTTAAGAAAACACTTTTATATAGCTATATTTGCGATAATTTTAATAAATACATGATTAGGGAAAAAAAAAGGTGAGACATGACTATTGGAGATTGAGTCGATGATAAGAATTAAAAGAAGAAATAATTTATAGTTTGAGAAGTACTGTACCTTAGTTCCTTCTCACGTATATTTTTCTCTCCCACAAAGGCCCTGGGAATGCTTGTACAGCTAAGCGCCGTAGCTGTACAGTATTGGACAGTAGTAGCATCGCTCTCTACCGTTGGTTTGGGACCATGCATGCATGCAATGGTGACGATGATGATGCATGATGGTTGCTGGGTAGTTGTGAGGTAGCGTGGCATGGCATGGCGCGCTCTCTCCACATGGGACCATCATGCATAATGAATTGTGTCATGTGAGCAGCCAGACCATATAACTAACTAGCACTAGTACTTAGTACTACTATTTATGCAAGTTATTAGAGAGAATGTGACAGGGGCATGAGTCCTCGAGATCACTTCACTTGAAGCACACGCTTGCCCAACTCCTAATACTCTATAAATATTCTCCCCTATTATTATTTTTCAATTACTCGATCCCCACATCGTTACTTGTAAATTGTCGTTTAATTTTAGGTGAAGATACGAGGTCTATTGCACCCCTAGTCACTATCACTAGTCAATAACCAGTGCATCCAAGTCCTAATTAACACTAGCTCAAATCTTGCCGACGATGCCTGCTTCATTGGGCTCTAATAAATTTGCTAAGAACAAAACTGAAAACGCATGACATCTATTTAAGAGGAAACCAAGTTTCTGAAACGTCGCCTAAAAACAAACGGAGGGAGGAGCATGCCGAGTAGCTACACTTACCATAGAAACACGAGTGTCATCGTATCAGTGCCAGTTATTAAAAAAGAGAATCTATTATATGGCACTAAATTTATCCGCGGTTCAACGATTTACGATTAACATTTTTACTATCTATAATATACATTATAGAAAGTGATAATGTCAATGGTAAATCATTAAACTGAGACAAACTAAGTGGCCTAAAATAGATTATCTCTTATTAAAAATCCAACACTGAAATGGGGGATCCCACCCAAAATCCAATATAGCTGATTTGGGGTCATAAAAAAGGGCACAAATGACCTTGGATATTGTGTCTTGTCTTTTGTGCTAGTTTAAATAACCAGCACTAAAGTTATTTTCAACAATAGAGATAACTGCTAATTTAGAGCAAACCCAAGATCTCATCTATATTTAATACTCTATATGTCCATTTGAATAATCATGAAAAAAATCCTCTTTTATATTCCTATACACTCCAAGAGATCATCCATATTGCATCATCCATACTTCAATCTCTTATATTTTAATAATATTTTCAACACTCTCCTCTTCTCCTATCATGTTGCTTGCTTCAAATATGAAGTGAAGAGAGAGAACATCCATATTTAGATGTTCTCTCCAATATGGATGATGTGATGCGGTTTACTCTAAGTCATATTAAAAACATCTCTAATGGTCTAGCTTTTTAGCACATCAACTTATAACATGAATGACCCCACATGTTATACCATGTAATATTAGGATGGGTGTAAGAGACTATCTCTTCATTAAGAGATAATTTTTATACATCCTCTTTTAAAATACTATAAGACATAGTTTAAAGATAATTATTAGAGGAGTCCTAGAGGGTGTTATACGATAGTGCTAGCATATGCAGCTTAGCAGTACGATAACATCTCCCCGAAAAAAAAAAAGGAGGTATGATAACATCAGAATTTACAGCCGCAATTGATCCCTTGGAGACGATTGCACGGCCAGAAACCCAACAGTTTGACTAATAGTTTATTTATGGCACTCGCTAGGTGCAGCAGGCCGGCCGGCAAGACCGGGTGACAATAGCAATCAATCAACAAATCTTGGAATTGCTTGAACTTTCTTACAGGGTTCTGCCTGCTTTTGAGTTCATTCGATTCCTTGATTGCTATAGTAAAGGTTTCTTCAGGTTACTGCTTATTAACTTATGGAATAAGCGTAACACACTTTTCTGTAACTGTAATCCATCCGAAAACTATTCTAGGTCTTCTCGCAGCATGGTTGATGAATTTTATTAAATTTAAAATTAAAAAATTAAAAAAAGTATGCATGAATCACAATAAGTAGTATCCAATTTATATTTTTATCTTGTGAAAGAAGTTTATGAAAATAACATATTGTACTTCATATTTTGGGGGGCTCCATCGCAATTAAAAAACATAAAAAGCAAGAAATTGACTGGGATATAATTTCTACTTAAACTATATGCCAAAGGTTATGTAAAAAGAATTATGCAGTTTTAATAACATTATTTTTATACTTATAGAGATATCTACAAATTTATCTTAAATTTTCATGATTTTACAATTCTTTTTTAATTTTTTTTAGTTTCTACGCACTCGTAGCTCCCCACAACCGTGGCTTACCACGCGATTGCTGCAGCGTATCGCTGGAATTCAACAATTTGAATTTAAAATTTAAAGATATAAATTTCTCATGGTTTACTATGGTTATTACGTTACCGTTGGGGTAACATCAACTCATACTTCTAAGCTATTTTTCTTTTTTTTAACAATATATCTGGTAACAGAGAGCCAATGGATAATTCATAATTGATTAACATGCCAAACTAGCGGATTATTCAGCTAGAAAAAGCATGTTTCCAACTAATCCTGTTTAAACTGGGCCTGGCATGAGAAATCTAACTAAGCTGGCTAAAAAAGCTCGAACCCAATCCGATCGAGCGGTGCATATGGCCAGGCTTGGGCTTAAGTTTCTCGGCCCGTAAAAGCCTAAAATTTTGGAAAAGCCAAAAAAACCCTGACAAAGCATGGGTTGGCTCGAGAACGCTCAAGGGTCAGGCCGTGCCAAGAGTTTTTCCAGCCCCTGCCCAGGCCAGGTTTTGAATAGGTCTAGCTCCAACTAACACAACAACCCTCAGCTTGAGAAATTTGAGATTATGCCCCTGCATAAGTTTAGCTTCGGTGAAGTGCCATCCCACAAAAGGACTTCGATAAAATGCCACATTTTTACATGTGGTCTTTGTTGTTTTGCCACTTTGCCCCCCTTTTTGCATGCAAGTCTATTTTTGCTGGTTTTAGGAATTCATGTGACTATTTTGCCCTTGTCACAGAAGGGGACCGAGAGGATCAGAGGAGGCCATGCTACCACCACTCCTCCCCTCCCTTTGTCGCGCTGCTCCTCTCCTCCCTTGGTCGCCATCATGCCTCCCCCTTGATTTCTCATCTCCTCCATTGACCTTCTTGCCCCACGAACGCCACCTACTCGACAGTAGGGAGAACACCCAGACATAGTATAAAAACCCAGACCGGACGTTGAAACGTCACACCTCCTGGTTCACCGGGCCAGCAGTTCAACCGCTAGTTTTTCCGGGTCAGCTGCTGAACCGGACAACTTATAAGGATGTATATTCTGTCTCAAGCACATGTGTTTCCCTAGCCCAATGGTCACATACCTCAGCTTCAACAGTGGAGAGCAGGGTTCAAACCCCCACCCAAGCTCATCGGTTCGCCGGTTTTCAGTAAAAACTGCCCAGTTCATCCGGTTCTCATCGGGTCAACTGCATGAACGCTCTTTGAAGCGAACCGACCCGATGAGGCTGCTGGTTCCGGTTTTTCCGGTCGAACCGCCGGGCCAGGGCTGTTTTTTGTACTATGCACCCAGAGGGATGCCCTAGGGTGTGGCGCGGCCGTTGTCATGGCAGTGTAAGCGCAAAAGATCAGCGTGTGCGTGCACACATGGCGGCAGGTGAGGTGCACGAGGCGTTTGCGGTAATATGTGCCGTGGGGGCGGCGCCCGACGGGTTCCTCCTCTGCACCTGCGTTGGGGCAAGGGAGAGGTGCCTTGCCACCATGGTACACGTGCTCGCCGCCAAGGGCAGCCTGGCCTTCGTGGCAGATACCGTTGTCTGGAATGCACTCGTCGCCATGTATGCGGTGCTTGGGGATGTTGCCGCCTCGCATGCCGTGTTCGCGTCCCTCCCCCGACACGACGTGGTGGCATGGACCGCCCTCGTCGGTGCGTATGCTGACACCGGGGAACTGGATGATGCCTTCCAGCTGTTAGAATCAAAGCAGGAGAGTGGCATGATGCCGTATGTGATTTCATGGAACACAGTGCTCTCCGGGTTTGCAAGGGAGGAGAGGAGCGATGGTGGTTGTGCTAGGTGCAGCAGCGGCAGGGAAGTTGCGACGGCGGCAGAGGGAAGCACGGCACTGGCACGGCCTCCTCTGACCCTCTCAGTCCCTTCTCTGACAAGGACAAAAACGGTTGCAAGAATTCCTAAAACCAGTAAAAATATACTTAAAATGCAAAAAAGTGCCAAAGTGGCAAAGCAACAAAGACCACATGTAAAATGTAGCATTTTATCGAAGCCCTTTTATGAGATGGCATTTCACTGAAGTCAAACTTATGCAATGGCAATCTTAAATTCATCCCTTAGGTGCCATGCGACTTGGGAGAGCTACACCACTTACTGTCAATTTGGTTTGATGCGCGTATATAATGTCAATTTGTTTTGAAGTAGTCATTGCGGGTTCTAGAATTAGCGTCCCACAATGGCTAATTGATATGATTTTGCTAGGATATGGTATATATAGTAAAATTTGTGGTTGCCAGCTGAATGGTTAATGTTTATGCTTTATACTTACTTCCTTTAGCAGTGTAGCGTGTGCAACTAATATTACTTTTAGAATATTATTACTCCAACTTGTTCCAGGTAGATATATCTTAGGATCGGTGAGATATTGCTGGTGAAATAACAAATTATATGGTTACTGTAGCACCGATTGATGGTGTCTTAGACGTGTAGTTAACACAAAATTTTATTACTTACTCATTCATGCATCCTTCAATTATACTGCCCTCTGGGTGTGCTCTTTTCCTCACTTAGCCCTTGAGAATCCCCATATATCTTTCAAAAGGGTATATATGTCTCATGAATGTTGGACCACACGCTTTTGTCTATTGCACAAGATGCACGACTACATGAACCATGATGTCAAGGAAAGATGGAAGAAAGTATATTTTTTGGTGATAGAGGGTTTTCACTATGTTTTCCTGCAAACCATCTAGCTCATCAGGATCTATAACCTTCAGTCCAATGGAATCAAAGAAGTGTCGGACTTTTTTTGATATGTTGATTAGTTTGGGAAGAAGTCCTGACAGACCACACATGTGTCCAATGTATGCTTTGACATATGGTGTAGTGTTAAGAGCATGAGCAAGAGTAAATACCTGTTCTTCGCTTGCTGAAAGCTTGATTGTGGTGGACACACGTGACAAATTGTGTTCGTCCGTACCGCTCTAGGCGGTGGAGGCACTAGGAGGGGGGTAAACTACCAAGTCAGCTGGAGAAGACAAGGTACAGAACTTGAAGCAAGAGGAAAGAACAGATCAGAAATATGACAATGAGTTGCAACAATTATGGGCAGACTTAGATCACTATGATCCACTTCAATTTATGCATGTTGATAATACAATGATTAGGAAGAATTGGTTGTAGCTAACAAGGGTCATTCACTTTGTGAAAGGTCTAGACAATGAGTTTGATCATAGGAAGGGTAGCCATATTTTATCAAGCTACACTAACTAATATCAAGCAGCTCAAGAAGAGATGTGACAAAAACTAATGTGAAGAAAATACTCTGTGATATCACCTCTATTGATGTTAGGGAGTGCAACAGTCATGGGGTTAAGGGACATATGAGCTACAATTGACACAATGGGAGGAATGGAAGAGGAACAAGACATGACATCTAATAGCTCTTCATATAAACTCACGGCTATCGCCAGCAACTTCGGTAAATTTGCAAACTATGCCCACTTGGGTGTGGGTACTCATGCATAAGCACTTGCATCTACATATAAACATCATATACACTAGATTATAGACTCTGGTGCATCAAAAGACGCCACATGCGTGTCAAATACCTCATTTCATATGTTCTCTTTACTCACTTTGAAGCTATTCAAATTGTTGAGGCTCATCCCAACTTATTCATGGTATAGGATCAGTGAAGTGTATGATATCCGTTAGCTTATCCTATGTTTGTATGTCACCTCTTTCCTGGTTAGTATTATCTATGTTAAATCCATTATTTATCAATTCAAGTGCATTGTTATATTTGATAAGAACTCTCGAAGTCTTTTCAGTAAGAAGGGAACTGAGAGGAGGATTGGTACTGGAATAAGGCATATTGGGCTATGGTACATCTATCACGAGGAAGTGAAATTATATGTAGTTGTCGGAAGTGTTGAGGAGATTATTTTGCTTCATTGCCGATTAGGATAAGTGGACAAGAGTATGCTTGCTTGTGAGTTTGGCAAACATACATGGTCCACATATGTTGGACCCCTCATATCTCCCCATAATAATATTATTTACTGGTCACGTTCGTTCTCCTACACAGACGAGGTAACAAACCATTCCCCCTGTCTCCCGCTGGCCATTTTAAACAGACTCAAAATTTTGGAAAAAATTGTGCAAGAAGTTTTGGGTGTTGTTACTCTTTGTTTGTGTTGAGTTGGAGCCTTTCCCAGTCTAATTCTCCCGCCCACTTCCATTTATTCTCCACCAACAATCCATGATCCTTTTCCTTTTTATTTTCAGAGCTGGTCCGAAAATTCCAAAATTATCAATCTCCGTTACCTTAGAATACATGCCTATGGATCCAGTATAAAAACCATTCCTATAAAAAACCATATCTAAAAACTCCAAACTACCATTGCTCTATATATATTCGAATTCCTTTCCAAATTGAATGTAAAATTCCCAAAAATTCATCAATTGTTTATTCTAAATTCCACTTAAAATAATAGTATATATGTGCACGATAATTATCTTAGTTGTACTCGTGATGATGGCTGGATGTATTAATTGTCATGCATGAAATGTATGGGGTTGGTATGGATTGCTTCCGGCTCATGAATTGCATGATGAAATAATGGGTTAGTTCAATTCATTCTAATTTCAAGCCTACCAAATTTTGGCATTAACGAATTTTGGTGATAAATTAACTACGATCTGACCAGCTTTGAAATTTTATAAGTTCCGGAAAATTCCTCTCACCAAAAACATTATTAAAATTTGGAGAGGCCCAAACAAAACACATCAAATGCTACCAAAATTTGGTAAAGCCAATTAATAAGGTATATTTTGGTAACAAAATGAGAAAGCCCAAAGTATTCATTGCTGAAAATGATAGTGTCAAGTTTCATGTCAGCTAAAACTAGTACGGGTACCCAATCCAAACCGCCCTGGCTAGAACTGGCCGCAAAGATATATTAAACATAATTTAATCATAACAATGCTCGTGCAACAACGCATTTTTCTGCAACGTATCTCACACAAAGAATATAAGAAAGATATAACTGCATTCAAAATGTAATGGCTATATATATGTATATCTATGGAGTGCCTCACTAAAATTAGAGACCATTGAGATAAAAGAAAAAAGTTCATCTCCATTTACGGCTTGTTAGCCTCTTTTCATTTCACCAATGTTCATCCAAATTTCCCGTAGTACAAATGCACAAACAGCAATTAAACGATCAAATTTAGCATGGTAGATCAGAATTTAATTAAGTTAGTTGATCTGATGACAGTATGCAGCACTCGATTTACCCAATCCACATGTAACACATTTCTGCTTCTCTTGTCACCTAATAACAAATATCTAGACGGCATTACAGTAGCATTGATTTATCATTACTGATGTACCAACAACCAAACATTACAGTCAACAGTAACGCTTATCATTTCAAAATATTTTTTTGCGGGGACATTTCAAAATATATATTATAATGAATTCTGACATGTTAGCCAACATTGTGTTGGACTTGCAAAACATTTTGAGAACCTTGAAATCAATACTTGAAAATTGTGAAATAAAAAAGATGGTTTGAGAGCAAAAAATAGATATTTCCATATTATTTTCTAATAACATAGTTCGGTTCCCTCGGTCCACTTCTTTTAAGGTGTGTTTAGATTCAAATAACTTTTGCCAAAAAAATGTCACATCAATGTTCGGACATATTTGAAATATTATGTCGACTAATTAAACAAATTGTGACTTAATTACCAAAAAATTACATCTTCCGACTGTACACTGCGAGACGAATATGTTGAGCCTATTTACGTCATGATTAGCCATAAGTGCTACAGTAACCAACATGTGCTAATGACGGATTAATTAGGCTTAAAAGATTCGTCTCGTAGTGTATAGTCGGAATATGTAATTTGTTTTGTTATTAGCCTATGTTTAATACTTCAAACATGCGTCCAAATATTGATGTAACATTTTTGGCCAAAAATTCTTTTGAATCAAAACACGGCCTTTGTCGGGGAATCCGGGAGCGATTCCCTTCGGCGGGAGGGTCTAAAAGACGTCCCTTGGTTTGTTCGGCCCAAGGACCGGTGGTTGAAGCCTTTCCAGGGGTTCGGGCGGAAGCGGATGGAAGCGAGGAATGTGGTGACGGGGTTCGGGCTGTAAAGAAAGCAACAC
>CM002480.1:12201001-12228592 GCA_000325765.3 Leersia perrieri | reverse complement strand
TATATTGGACAAAGAACCCGCGTTGGATTTAACACGCAAAGTTCTTGTAATGGGCATATAGGCTGCTTATGAAGCATGCACAGGTCAGGATTGGAACGCGTCCATGCTTCACATTCATTACCTCCTCAGAAAGAAATCAACTTTATTTGAACTTATATCAAATTAGTAGAGCTATCTTATCTTATGTAAGATCAGCATATGAATTCAAACACAGCTATCGCCGAAAATAAGAGGAAAAATCAACTACAATGCCTTCTTTCTTGCCTAATGATCGAATAGGCTGTGTTCCAAACTTATACTCCCTCCTTCCACTTTTGTTTGACTCAACATCAAATAAAAAAAATCAGAGGGGAGTACTATAAGTACTAATGTACATTCTATATATCCCAAGTAAAATTAACGCTATCCAGATAAATGGCCTACTGTGTTGTATTTATTTTATAAACATTCAAAACTTCCATGCCAATTTAGAATGATTTTTATAAAAAATAAGATCGGGGTGTAGCCGCTAAGGGGAATGGGTTCGACACAGGTCAGAAAACGTTTGTACAGACTGTCAATAAGCCCTCGTATAGCCCTCCACTGGGAACAATACTTACATTAAAACGAGAAATATCATTAGCATGTGATTAATTAAGTATTTACTATTTTAAACTTAAAAAATTGATTAATTTGATTTTTTAAACAACTTTCATATGATTTTTTTACATAAAATACACAGTTTAGCAGTTTGGGAAGCATGCGCATGAAAAAAAAAGGTACAAATCACTGTTTTTTTAGCCAAACACATACATTCGAACGGGCCCAAACATACATTTGTACAACTTTCTGTATATCCATGTCAAACTTTGAGGTGTGCCCTATTAGAGTTTATGTAGTAAGTGCTAGTTCAAATTCTTATTAACCATGTTTATCTGCTGATACAGGTGCTGCTTAATTACATCCATAAGAATGAAATTCACCTAATGGAAGAATCATGTGTTTTAAGAAATACTATCATAAACCATCATGAAATATGGTTTAGGTATAACCATGCATGAAACTTACCTAACCCAGGTTCATATATGAGCCAAAATCCCATTTATTGCATCGAAAAAAAAACTACAGAAAAATTTGTTTGAAAAAAGTGATGAGGAATTGAGAACCACTAGATGTCACTCAAAGGATGAAAAAAAAAAGACTGGACTGGAATTTTTAAAAAATACAGTTGCATAAAATCACTTCCAAGGTTTTATTGTATTACACATGTGCAACTGTTTTATTTTGAAACATATTAAAGTGATCAAATTAAGCTATATTTTACTGGTTTTCCAAGGTCTAAAAAGAAATGGCGATAGAGCAGCTTACTTAATATGCGACCGGAACAAAGAGCTTGAGACAAATCCACTCTCCAACTTTGCAATTAACGATGCAGTAATAATGGTTAAAATAAAATTGGGTCTGTACTCTCAAAAAAAAAAAGGGTCTGGACGTCTGGTACGTCCCTACAGTGAGTCATTTTAAAAAAAAAACATTCGGTTAAAATCTATCAAACAATCAAAATCCCCAAAACTGATGGGCCATCAGCCATGGCCCTCACTGTTTTCTCATGTTGTCAAGTCCAAGCGATCAGTAACTTCATTTATATTTTGGTTCAAAATTCAAATTTTGTTTTATTATTTCATCAAAAAATTAAATAATTTAGAAATTTCGGTGAACCCATAAATTTTATTCCCTTGCCGAAATACTAAACCGGTAAACCCTAGGTTTAATTAATAACACGTCTCGTTTTAAGTGTGGATGATCAGCTCATCCAATCGATCATACCGACCCAATTAATGACGCTACAGTAACATGGCACGTCGTCTTTGCGATGATTTTCTTTTTTAAGAACTCCTTATAAATTGATCACCCACTATAAATTGAGCAACGGTGCAAGCTAGCTACTGTATCAGGGAAAAATTAAATAATACTCCTACTAATTTAATTAATACAACGCCAGCCATGGCGGCGTCCCTGGCTTGGCTGCTCGTCGCTCTCGCCGTCGCCTCTCTCTACACCGCGGCGCGCCTCCACAACGCGCGCCTCTCGTCCCGCCCCACCTTCGACGCGTGGCGCGGCGGCGGCCACAGCCTCCGCTCCGTCATCACCCTCCCCGCGCGCGACGACGCCACGTGGCGCGCCCTCCGGAGGCTCGCCTCCGAGGAGGTGACATCGCCCGCCCGCCCGCCTCGACGCGCTGGCTCCCGCGCGTCGTGACACGGCCGCCGAGCTGGCGCGACACGTGGCACGGCGCGCCGAGCGAGGCGAGCCCGTTGAGGTGGGGCGCCACGTGTTCGAGGCAGGCGTCACTGGGCATCGTGTCGCGCGCGACGAGCTCCCCGGCGGCGGGGTCGCGGAGCACAGGCGCAACGTGCGGGAGACGACGGAGCTGCCGATGAAGGGGAACGTGTCGGACCTGTTCCCGGCGCCGACCTGCAGGGCGTGCGGCGGAGGATGGGGGAGCTGGTGGCGCTCGCCTACGGGAGCATCGAGGAGCTTCTCGTGCGGCGGATGGCCGGACGGGAAGCCGGCGAGCCGGGGAGGGATGAACGTGGTGCTCGACAGGGAGGAAGAGTGGCGGAAGGAAACCAACCCTGTGCTTGATCGCAATACCATCAAAGCACTCATCACGGTACAATTAATATTAATTGCAACTAGGTTTCTACAGTTTTGTGTATTCGTGGTATGGTGCCCTCCAGTTCCATAATTCATGACTTTTTTCATTATTATACAGTCTCCAAAATATAGTTTTGACCAAGGAATTAATACTTTTATGAATGTATATTTTAAGGCTAATCTATGCATATGGTATTTTAAAAATTATTTTGCAATCAAAGTTTTAATAGTTTGCTTGAATCTTGTCCAAAACGTCAACAATTATGAAACTACGGGGAATATATATATCTTCAGAGTACTAATAAGGCAACCACCGAAAATAATGCACTCTCTCGGGTTAGGATTATATGGCGCTTTGGACACATATTAAATTCAGAGTTTTAATCTCCGGCTAATTTAAGGCATTTAATGGTTGCCCTCCTAAAATAGCTAAAAGCAGGCTAAATGAGATTATAGCGGCTAATAGCGGGCTAAATGAGAATATAGTTGTTTGCAAAATGCTTATGAAACAACTCTATATAAATGAGGACATGCATAAAATGTAAAAACTTTTTTCCGCCATCCATATGGGAGCAGACTGCATAATTAACACTAACGAATTGGCTTCGATCGATGAATCCCAGGACTTAATAGTCGCGGGAACAGACTCAAGCTCAACTACAGTAGAGTGGGCGATGGCTGAGTTGCTACAAAATCCAGTATCAATGCAGAAGGTGAAGGAGGAATTCAGGAGAGTTCTTGGCACCAGAACACAGATAGAGGAGTCTGACATTAGCCAACTCCCTTACGTCCATGCTGTCGTCAAAGAGACACTTCGACTCCACCCAAGTATCCCCATGACTTTCTACAAGGCAGATGCCACGGTGGAAATGCAAGGCTACACCATTCCCAAGGGGACGGCAATCATACTGAACATATGGGCGATTCATCGCAGGCCTGACGTGTGGCCTGATCCTGATAGGTTTTTGCCGGAGAGGTTCATGGGCACGGACATCAGTTTCTTCGGCAAGCACCCTGAGCTGCTGCCGTTCGGCGGCGGACGGCGGATCTGCCTTGGCCTGCCGCTGGCGTACAGGATGATTCATATGCTTCTTGCGACGCTGCTGTTTCACTTTGACTGGAAGCTTCCGGATGGAGCTGAGAAAGATGGTATTGATATGTCTGAGAGGTTGGGGATTGTACTCTCCATGGCGACGCCGCTCAAAGCGTTGGCTACGAAGTCATCCAACTATATGTAATATTACATATGGAGTCAGTATTGTAATGGTTTAAGTCTGGCCACATGCCCACACATCCCGAATATGTAACGTACTAAAATCAGTACCATCAGTACTACAAATAAAACCACATCTTCATCGTGGTCTATCAACGATACGATCTCGCAAACGCCCTATGTACCTACTCCCATTCATTATTTACGACCGCTATGAATTATGCGGTGATTTGCAAGCTGACTATAAGCCTATGAGGAGGTGAGAGACAACAAAAAAGAAAAAGAGTACTCTTATGTAAGAGTTAATTCTACACAAACTCCAAATAAATACATTTAATGTATAAAGATAAAAAGTGAGAATTAGAGCCAATCTTATAGTCAATCTATTACTAGCCACAATTAGATTAGAGCTCTCCTATTAAACTTGCTCTAAAGGTCTAAGTCAAACTTGCCATGGTTTTCAAATTTAATCTTTTGCTCTTGATTTCTTAAAGATTATAATGTTTATAGACACAAAATAATAATCATATGAAAGCAAATTCAAATTGTCAATTAAGTCAAGAAATTTAGTTCATATTTGAATAATTGATGATCAAATATTGAATAGTCGAATCTTAAACCACATGCATGCCTTATATTATGGGATGGAGGGGGTAGCAAAGAAATGGCACTAACCATACTGCCACAATGGTATAATAATCCCCACTAAATGTAGATTTGGAGTTATTGGTTTTGGTTGATTGTATTGGTCACTGATATATCCTATAATGCACCAACTCGCATGTTTCACACATTTCTTATTTCTTGTAATGCTCCTCGTTTATCACTCATCAAATCGAGCGTGAATGATCTAGAGGGGGTGAATAGACATCACCTATTAAAAACCTAAAAATCAAACTCAGCAACGGATGTCAGTTCAACCGGAACTTCTGGCCTCAAGTACCAGAACTTTCGATCCTTGGAGCGGGAGATTCCGATGGGACGGAGATTTTTCCCTCGAAGTAGAAAATCGCAATTGTTCAATCACAGAGATACAAGCATCACAGACAGAGAGCATGATACACGAGGATTTTTTATCATGGTTTGGATCCAAAGTCTTACTCTATGTTGAGGTGCTCCTAAGAGCTGGATCTCACTCAATCCCTTATCTCATCATGCTAACACCCACGAGACCATTTTAGTTTCCAAGCCAACACTCCACTAGAAAGTCTATAAGCAATCCCCAAGGATTAAGTCTTTAAGGAGGGCCCTAGTCCATAGTTGAGGCTTGCTCTACCAAGTGATTTTTTTAGGAGTTAGCTCGGTTTTCATTCACTTACCTCTTTCCTTTTGAAGGTGAGGATGAACATTCACAAACTTTCCCAGGGTTACCATAAAGATTATGGGACTCACGGCGACACCTAGCCGGCCAAGAGATAAGTCTTCAAGAGTAACAAACTCATGTGCAAAAGCTTGGCGTCGATCTCTAGATGCTCATGAAGAATCCACTTTAACTCACCTTACAAATCACATCAACTCTCACCCACAAGTCTCAAGAAAGATTCTAAAGCAAAAGAAGAAGGTGTTTGAGTGCTCTAGGAGGTCTAGGAAGTGTGTTGGAGTGATATGACAACCAACGCTAGCAAGAGGGGGAAGATGAAGTTAAATACTCCACCTACCCTAAACTAGCCGTTAGGCTCTATTGTGGGATCGGAACTTCTTGTCATAATGACCAGAACTTATGGCCAACAAGTTAATAGATGCTGATGTGATGACTGGAACTTTTGGTCAGCTAACCGTTGGCTAGGGCTGACACAAGGACCGGAACCTCTAGTCCTTGGGGTTGGAGCTTCCGGTCAGCTGAAGAACACAATCCCCACTTTTTCCTTGTGAGTGTAGTGCATAGTGTCTCCCTCCTAAGCAAACGTGGATCCTTTTTGAACATTTAGAGATTGAGCAAGACCTTGACATAAGAATCCTTCTTAATAGTGCAGCATACCTATGACTCAAAAAATAAATATGTCCTATGCTTGAGCCATGCATCCACTCCAATGCTTGTAGGGGTCCTATTGTCGTTTTGCTTTCTCATACAACTCATCAAACGAGGTTAATTCATTGTCAATCTTCATCAATGCCCACTAGGAGGCAATAGATGCACTTTCGGAACGTTCCACATTATTTACAAGCAAACGAGCGTTACAAATTGTCTCCCCACCACCCCGACCCAAACTCCCCTATATATATCTTCCTTCGAATCCAAGTGGACCTAATTCATGCATTGATATACGCGCCTCTAAAGCCATGCTAGTGGATCAGGCACGTGCAATATGACGGTAATCCGAAAAACATAGCATGCTCTATGCATCCCAGGTGTGCATGCACACCTCTCTCCTTCCCCGCCCAATTCCTAAGCGGTCCTTTTTTCGATTGCAATCTACATCCTGCCTATTTATAGCCGAACCCTTTTTATACACTTTATACCACATACACTTTATAAATAACAACATTTTATTTAGAAACTTTTGAATAATAATTTTGTACGTAAAATAAAGCATATAAACTTTATTTATTCATAAGTATAGAAACTTACATAGGACATAGGTTCTTCCTAGAAAACTATTTTGGTTCCCAGGCCCATGCTGTAGTGTTGTCTCAATATGCCGGCCCAAAATCCTCGAGCGCGAGACCTTAAAACAGGAAATGGCATGCATTACCAGATATGGATTTTTTTTTAAAAAAAAGGATAAATTGATGGGACTCTCGACACATCACATGTGATTTTCCGAAGAAAAAAAGAGAGATTTTTTAACTATGCTTTTAACCATTGTTCGTTTTGGTATTGCATAGGTTACTTGCTATATTGTTATATTGCATAATTTATATTTCCTAGTTTAAAACAAAAGGAATTACCAACGTGTTAACAAAATACATAAGTTACATTCTAATTGCATACTATATAACTGTTGTAACCTCTATATAATTATGTTATTGTGTTCTATTTCTGAAATATGTTTCTATTGGCTGCATAACATCAATATTCATGATCTTTTTTAGTTCTCTAGCATGAATCTTGATGTAAATCCTACGGCTGAAAAAATATGTGATCTTTAAGGAAAAAATCACTCAGAGGATGTATAGCAAAACTGAAACTAATTTAGTAACATCAAAAGATTCAGTTTAAAAATATACCACAAAAGACATTGGTTCACTTTAATTCTAGGTTTAGGGATTTAGCATTTCATCAGTATATGTCGGTTCATCTAAAAAAGCAATATATGTTAGCTTACTTCATTTTAAAGAGAAATATGTATTAACTACATGTGTCATTTTCTTTTTTTTTTCTTAAACAACTGGCGCCTAGAGGTCACACATAAGGACAATAGTGATGTAGTGGGCCACTCCAAGCTTCATAATAGCCTTAGAATCAACAGTGGTGTATTTCTTATGGTCCCACCTGTACGAATATATGTTGTTTTGATGGTTTCTCACCATTCAGAACGCTCAAAGTCTGGTAGTGAGAGTGGATAATTGGATGAAAAGATCTCCATAAACTGCAGGTAACAAGTATTAACGAGGCAAATCATCAGTCTATGCATCAATGCATGCGCAAAGTCAACCTGTTATCAAAGAGTAGTACTGCAAAGGTACCAAAAAAAAATAGAAGTTCACGGTGGAAGAAAAACATTAATGAACATATAGATGACATTGTAGGAATTAGGAATGATTTTCTGGTGCAAAACTATGCAGGTGTGGATCATTGGAGAAGGCTATAGAAGATTCAGAACAGGATCAGACCATGGGAGGAACGAGATTCATCCCATGCTTGCAGTTCCCACCTAGGATGATCTGCAAGGAATGAGTCTAACTGACAACTCCAGCCACGAGTATTCCAACACTACTCGTTCAACGTGACATCAGTTTAAGTAATTGCCTTCAGGCTGAAAATTATAGACAATAGTGTGCGGAACACAAGAGTTCCAGAGGATCCAACAACAAAAAGGAATAAATACTCCATGAGAATGCTGATGGGAAAAATCCACCAAAATCATTGTGTTCCGAATGGGGTATTCTGACAACTTATGTTTAAAAATCTGCAGAACTGGCTTCCAAGGCGTGTCATGAACAAGAATGTGGAAACACCGTGCTGGACCCAGACAGAGCATGGTCAGCGGCAATCCGTCATGGATTCGCTGGTGCTCAGTTTCAGTTACAAACGCTGCAATTATTTAGCAGAATTGGATACCGAATGGACTTTCAGTTACAAAGGCAAGGATTTCAGTTCATATTTCTATTTTGGAGGAGTAGGGACACTTCCGTATTGTCAACGTAACCAAACTTTTCCAAATCCTTGCCTATATATATTATTTGTGTATGCAAATTGCAAAGGGGCACACCAAAATGAAGTCAGGTAATGAGTGGTAAACATTAGAAATGGTGCACTTTAGAAATTCTTGGACTGAAGTGGGTCAATGGGTACCTATGGAATGAGTAAGGATGTTTGTTTTTGAGTCGATTATTTCTTGACAGCAAGATTGCACTGTTAGTTGGTTTGGTTGCTCAAAAAATGGTTTCGACGGCGGCAAGGTGGAATGCAGCCTTAATCTGCCCAAACCTCGTGTGATAGGTTGTACAACTTGGCAATGGGTTCTCATCATTTTATTGCCTGAGGAATGGCATTTCCGAACACGAGAGGTATAGGGGAGGAATTTGCATGATTTCTGTGGTATGATTTCGGCTGTTGCGTCTCAACAGAACTAATCTTAGATATCTGGAAGTGAGCCAGTGACAACCAGTGAATGATGATATGAAAAATAAAAAGGTCCAAACTTGAGAGCTCAGAGGGTTTGGGTTTTTATATAATTTTTATGGGTGTTGCAGTTGCAGCGGCCGTACAGCCGCAACGGCTGTTCCGATCACCCTCTACATTATTTTAGGTGATCTTTTTTAAGCTCAATTGTTTTGTTCTTTTCAAAGTTGAAATATTTATATTAATCAACCAAAATTATGGTTAGAAAACCCAATTTTTATGTATAGTAATTAATAATCCATAAAAAATCTGAATGGAGGGACGCCGTGCGCTATGCACGGGGACCAAACAAAATTCTGCGTGTTGAGTATGTGGTAATTCGTGATTAGTATTTATATAAACTGGGAAAGGACGCCGTGGACAATAGCGTCCAGGTGTGGACGTTATTATCAACAGCGTCCATGCTCTGGGTTCCTCTCGCTCGCCCCCGTATCAACTGCAGCTACCGCAGCTCTTTGCAAGTTTGCATGAAGTTTTGACAGGCGTAGAGTGGTCGAATGCCCAGTGCGGAGAGCAAGGTTTCACGCCGTGAGGTTGCCGCAGTCCGCCTCCGGCCTCCCTCTCACGTCCTAAGCTGCTCGATGCACCCCGTTCCTCACGCAGGCTCCTTATTAATTACGAAACTTTGGTCTGATTTTATTTCAGATCAAGAGCACAATTTGTTGAGATTAGCTACTTAGCGAGGGCATGGCCGTGTAGTCGTGTGCAGCAGACTTCAACTACTCACAATGCCTGTGTATGTATCTACAGACAGCGTCCTTCCCAGTTTCCTAAATCCCAGCCACCAATTACCACATATTTAATTCAGTGGGTATTAATTATTATAAATAAAAAATCGGTTAAAACAGAGGGTGAACAAACTAGATTTGCCAAATCACGAGCCCAAGATCTCCCTTGGAACGCGAGAATTGCATAGTTTTTGAGAGATGATCCAAATTCTGCATAAAAAAAGAAAAGAAATTCTAAAGCCTAATTCTGCTTTTCCATACTTTCGCAAGAATTTTCTAAAGAGTAAGAGAGAGAGAACATCTAGAGACTTGCATAATCCAGGTTAAATTTAACCGATATACAAATTTATGCATTTGAAAGATACAGTAATTCAAGAGAAAATTTCTTTAAGATGTTGTAATCTAGTTACATGTTGGCAAATTTGTGATATACCTATCGGTAGATATACACAGTTCTGAAATTGGTATACTATACATGATTGCTCATTTGCTTAGAGAAATGTATTCCTATAATGGACCATCTCCCAACTTTATATGGGATGGCATGATTTCTCTAGCCTAACCTTTTATCAGACCATCAGGGCCCTTATGCACATGAAATTAATTATTGAGAGAACAAAAAATCTAATTGGAAATTTGTCTTCATTGAAATGATCTGTTGAAAGACTCAATCAGAGTCCATGACCGGAGGTAGCAATCTAAGATGTTGAGGTCTCAACATCTCCATCTTCAGAGTGCGATGAGCCACCACCATTGATCATCTCAGTATCACCATCACTTTGTCCTATGGGCGAATCCGCCTTGTTGCGAACCTTCCTTTGTTCTGAAGACAAATAAATGAACAGAAATTATGTTGCCGTTAGTCTACTCATAATATATATTACTATACTTGACCACTAGCAGAAAATTTTAAGTGACAACTACCAGAAACTTCAAAATTCTGAGTCTTACTTTTGCTGGTTATGGTGTCGCGAGTCAAATTCAGGAAGTCCTGCCAGGTGTACTGCTGCAGTTCTTTCTTCTCTTCCTCAGAAAGTTCAAAGTTTGGTTCCCTTCCACACATAAAAGCAGCTCTGTACGCACAGGAAAATTCTGATATGTCAAATGTAGTCAGTTCAGACAAAATAACAGCTGCACAATAAATTAGGCCTACTTGGCTTCCGCAGATATATGATGAAGCTTATAGCATATATACCTTGAGGGTTTTATGACAAGAACTATGTACAAACTCTAGTCCACCTTAAGCATGGAACAATATTGATCTTTTAGAATATTAACAGTGTTTAATCATTACATTAATGAAAACCTTAGTTTTATTGCATCAACCACAACTTTTATAAAGCATTATTTTCTGTTTTGTTGAAGGTACTTCGGAAATATTTTGGCGCTTACTGATAATTTTGCAGATTATCTCAGTCCTTTGAAATACTTTCTAGCATATATCAGTATATCACTTTCTAGCATATATACCTTGAGGGTTTTATAACAAGAACTATGTACAAACTCTAGTCCACCTTAAGCATGGAACAATATTGATCTTTTAGAATATTAACAGTGTTTAATCATTACATTAATGAAAACCTTAGTTTTATGGCATCAACCACAACTTTTATAAAGCATTATTTTCTGTTTTGTTGAAGGTACTTCGGAAATATTTTGGCGCTTACTGATAATTTTGCAGATTATCTCAGTCCTTTGAAATACTTTCTAGCATATATCAGTATATCACTTCTTCATGATATCAAAAGTAAAATAGATTATAGTAAATATATAAGAATCAGACTATTACTAGTAAAGCAGAAAAAATATGATAACATGCAAGATGGAAATACCATAATCATGCAGAAATTATTTTGTCTCTTACTGGTAACTTTGCAGATTAGCTCATTTCTTTGAAATATTTGCCAGCATATATCAGTATATCACTTCTTCGTGACATTAAAAGTAAAATATACTTATATTAAATATACAAGAATCAGTGTATCACTAAATAAAGCAGAAAATTATGATGCATGCAAGATGGAAATACCATAATCATGCATAAAGTCCAGTTAATACCTATCATATAGCCGGGCTGCTTCCTCCTGTGTACCAACGGTACCTAAGTGAATTTGTTTCTTGTCAACTTTTATAGCAGCTTGCCATTTCATGTTTTTGAAATAGACACCTCTCATTATGCATGGCTCTTGGTCCACATACTGCTTTCTTCTATGTCGTTTTCTGCGCTTGATTTCTTTGCCTAGAAATATAAAAGAATGCAAAATTATTATTTTTCTGTCAGCTATAGAACAAAACAGACATGTTCAACACATGCCTTTGAATTCCTAAGAGAGGATGAAGGCAACCCATGAAAATCTGATATAAAATAACAAAAGAGGTTATGCATGTGAATGGGAAACAAAGGGAGGATCTTATCAAGATAGAAAAGGCTTTAGTGAACATTCCCAGATCATTTAGTCATGTAATCCAACTCTATCTGGCATCCATGAGGAGAAAACAACTACATCTTCAACATCAAGTTTAGGTTGAAACATAATATATCGCTGGTTAGTCTGATGCTCCAATGCAGAAGATTGGGCCAAGAACGGATTCAGTTTCACCATGATTCAAGAAGTTCAATCAATGTCAGCCTATTTTGATGGGACCATTGTAGAGTTATACCTAGATAAATTTTTTATATGGGATTCTAAAACAATCATCTGCCATACAAAATCTACCATGAGTATTCTGGTCTTTATACAGAAAGGAAATACAAAGTCAAAGAACACTATGAAATAATAAATAATATGAACCTGGATAGTACTGGTTTTTTTCTTCCTTCAAAGAATCAGACCCATTTGAAGACTCTGGAAGTACATCAGAAGTTTTTGTCTGAAACAAAATGGTACATTGTATTAAACAAAATTATCTCTGCAGCTGTAAGTAACACTTGTTCAGAAGCATCATATACATAATGTAGTTTCAAACGAAAATCACTAGAAAGAAACCAAGATATGTACAGAAAAGATGGACAGGAACTGCTGAAAAGTGGCACTGCAGAAGAAAAAACAAAAGCAGAAATCTTGTTTAATTACTCAATCCATTGGTTTTATTTGTTTTCCTAACATTTAGATAAAAGTACTAGAAAGTGAAATATATATGAAATAAAAGAGTACCATAAAAGCAGTCCATTGACACAAGGAGCAGTCAAGCACAATCTATCTTACAGAGCTAATGTTAAGCAACAGTGCATCAGTAGCTGACGTGTTACTTCTGAAATGCCATAGATTGTAGCATTAGCGCAACTGAATATTATTTGACATGTTCGAAGCTCAAATCAAAATCAGGCCTTCACAAATACTTATAGGTTATAACTTTTTAGTACTCCCTCCATCCCAAAAGTTAGCGAAGTGTCAAATCAAGTACTAGGTTTCTATATTTTAGGATGGGGGTAATACTTCTTATATGCCATTACTTCAAATGTTTCATCCATATATGCCATCCACATCATAACATCATTTGCCTGCTGTTTAGTGGCACAGAAAAGTACGAAATTACCCTTCTTTTTCCTCTGAGCAATCCCCCTCTCACCTACTAGACTACTAACCAGAGAGCATGTACTTGCCGGACTCCATGTCGGGGCGCATACATCTCCTCCATCACACAAACTCCATCTAGTCCACCACCATTAGGACCCCAATCTCCACCATACCCCCATCCCCTCCACCGTAGGGCACCCATCTGCCCTGCTTTTTCCGGCACTCCTATCTCTCCTCCACCACCATCGGCAGAGCCAACATCTCATCAACGAATGCTCTTGGTGCACCAATCCCCTTCACCATCAGCAACTAGGTGGGCTTCCGGATTGAACATCTCTTTCCCTCATTTTTGTTGTTCTTACTGACATGGCTTGGTTGTATGCATGCTTCTAGTGAGCACTGACACATGTGGCTGCTCAGGGAAGGCAACAGTAAGAGCCGTAGAGGTGCAGGAGCTTTGGCTGGAATCCTATGATGGTACAGAGACATGATCCAAGACTCTGAAGGTCAATTTGTCGAGATCGGTAATTATAGAAAGATGTGGAGACAAAAGGGCAGTTTCACCATTTTTCCAAGAAATATAGCTGAATTGGTCTTCCTAACGGAGTCTGGATGACGTGGATGGCACAAACGGGGATGAAAAATTCATGTGATGGCAAATAAGGAAATGTCGATTCCCAGTGGAATATAAGGAAACCGGTGAACCCTCAATGGTATATAAGGAATTTTCTGTTCAAAGATACGTGCCATGAGTGCTTACCAATATATATTCACTCATTTTGGCCCCACCAATTTTCCTTCTCTACTTGCCCGCCAAAAACAGTGGGCCCATAATCCAGTTATTAATGGAATAGTTACAATGCACGTGAACAACTTGTTGCCAAAGTAACTGCATCTTTGTCAAAGTTGACAAGGACTTATCAACATTGGGGGTAACACCTTAAACCATACCATTAGCTTTTCACAAGGTACTAATTTGGTACTGTAATCTTATGGTCCATGGCAGCATTGCTATCCACACTATTCTAAAATACAGTTATAATGGTAAAGACAAAACCAGTAGTGCAAATTAACTTGTGAAAATGACTATCAGCATTCTGTCATGGAAACTTTGATGGCATGCTTGAATATATCATAACTTGTAATAGCCACTAAATATAAATAGAAACTGTGATAGCATGGTTTCGTAGATGATCAAACACAATACAAGGCACCAAAACTTTTTTGCAACAAAGTTGTACTGGCATCAATGTGTTAAAACTTACCAAGGGCAGCGGGTGCACACTGAATGGCTTTATGTTAGGGTGTGCCGTTTCCACAGAATTTTCATTCTCAATAGGCTTTGGAAAATCAACTGGTAACGAATTTTTCCCTGAAATAAAAGGTAAATTAATATGAACATTCAGAGTGTGCAAACATAATATTACATTCCTTGATCTAGAGATATAAGTGTTGCGTAAATGGTCCTTTTGTGTTCATGGTAGGAAATATACGAGAGAACGTCATAATGATGTTTTGAACTTATTTTTCTAACTTTAATTGTTGCCAAAACCAGCAGTTCACTAGAAGCCATGTGCTTCTGGCACTAATATACAGAGCACAGTTGTATCGTATGTTCCATTTGAAGTGTCATATCACAGTAGCATAATCAAACCTTTATCTCTATCCACAGAGATGCCTACCTATATATAGAGAGACTAATCTCAAAATTGATCTAGACCATCCTCTACCCGGGTAGATATGCCCAACTAGGCTGATCTTTTCTATATGCTTTTGCCACATCTGTTTCCACTCCGAAGAGCAAGGTTTGGATCATTAAATCTTATGTCGTGAGGGATGTGACCTATATTAGGTTCATGAGAATAACCAGCATACACTGTATGATGTATTACTTGTAAAGAAAAGGTACCTATTTTCACGACAGAAATCCTCAATAAAATTTATTTACAACATATCATCAAGATTGTTTTTCTATTCATGACATCATAGTAAATCTCATACCAGAACAAAGCCCCAAAAGTCGGCGCCTCCTCAAGCTAACCATGTTTCAAATGCCACCTGCAATACAGTAAGAATTATAAGAACTTGCCAAGGAAATTATAAAACTGGAGGGAAAAAAGTTGCGTCAAAAAGGTTTTAGGTTCAAATACAGAGACTTCGCGAAAGCAATAAATGTATCGCAAGTAATTACGGCTTCTGAAAAAAAAAAATAGGCATTATTGGTGTGCTGGAAACAACAGCTATACTAGTACAATATTACACTTCTCTTATTAGCCATATATATTTCTTCCCTTTGAATGGTACTAGCAACGATGTTGTTAAGAAGAAGCAACACAAACACAACAATCTTGACTAATATGTTCAGCATGTCCATAGACATGAAACATACGTCTTGCTATGGTAGCACAAATATGTGACTGGCAACTCGAGTAGTGATTTACTAATACCAAATATGTTCCATAGAATGGCTAATTGCCCATCCAACAAACAAATGCAGAAGAAAACACATATATTATTAGCATGAGCTTCTAATTAATAAAAAAATGGAATCTACAGGGGCCAATCATACAAAATGTACAAAAGAAGGCATAGTCTAATAACTCACGTGAGTTATTAGTCTCTGGAAGTAAAAATGCTGTCACTTATACCTCCAATCAGAGATCAACTGTCACAAGTTCTACAACCACTTCAGAGCACTACAAGTACAGGAAACTGAGGCTCCAATGGACAACAAACGAAGTCAAGCACAATCCACAACAGAACAGAAGTACTAAACTGTATAATCTGACAAAAGACCCACTGGCATCACGTGGAAGCACAAGTCAGCTTAACTGAACTCAGTGAAAGAGCAACCAAATAAACGCCCTAAAAATAGAAAAATCAAGAGGATGTACTTGTCACCACTAAGGCACTAACAGTCAGCACGAACCTAGCAAAGCACACTCCAGGGCCTACAGAATCCTACAGCACACGTCCTAGAATTAACTCATGGGGGAAAACACACCTTTTTTCTAACAGTGAAGTGCACCCAAAAAAACAGCTGATCAACCTACTCTGCAAGGAATTACAGAATCTACAGTATTATCAAGCCAAGAAGTACAAAGATTGACTTTTTAGGCACAAAGCAACCGTCACAATTCTCAAATCACTTCCTTGCTGCAAATATCTGATTGACCACAAACCCATCAAGGGGCGTCAACCCAACAAGAACCACCCACCATTAACGGATTAACCAATCGCAAATAAAAACAGGGCAGGTGGCAATAGACCTCCCCCAACCACCTTTTCCGCCACCCCCAGGAAGAAATCCATAGATGGATGATAGAACAACCCCAAGAACACCCAAGAATTCACCGGCAACCAAGTCTCCGTCACCAGACAAGAAGACCCCCAACCACCGCCACCTTCCAATCCATCCTCGAACTCAACCACCGTCAACAAAACAGAACAGAACAAGCAAAGCATCTCCGCGGCCGGCCGAAGAATGCCGCGGAATTCGCGGCGCAAGAAACCGCCACCCCCGATCAACAACCATCCTACCCGACCCGACCCGACCGCCCGCCGGCACAGAATTCAAGAACCGCCGGCGACACACACCCGTCCGGCAAGAATAAACGCGCAAGAAAGAGGACAGAAACCGTAATTAATACATACCGACGACGACTCCCCGCCGGCGACGGCGGCGGCGGCGGCGGGATGACGAGAGCGGCCGCCAAGAAGAGGAGGAGGAGGAGAAGGGGAGAAAAGAAAAACGAGAAGTTGGTAGGAGAAGTTGGCGAGGGATACAAAGAAGATGGATGGCTCCTCCCTCGCATCTACTACCACCTTTCTCTCTCTCTCTCTCTACCCCCTTTGCCTACGGCGACTCGGCTCCTTATCGCACTCTATCTCCTCCCTTTGATTCTTGGCGACGTTTTTCTGGTTGGTTTGTTTATTATTTCCGTGTATTTATTACTAGTATTTTTTGTGAAGGGGATTGGTGACGTATCGCCGTAGAGGGGAGAGCAGCATGCTTTGGCTGCTGGTGGAGCCGTGGAAGGTGGCGGAAATTACGGATTTGCCCCTGAGGATGGGGGAAATAGTGTAACGGACGTGGAGCACTGGAGCGTGGACTTTTCAAGGTCAATGGGGTGACCTCACAGGCTCACAGGGATCTTTTGGTAAATAAATTATTACTACCGGTGCAGATTCTCTTTTTGATGTGTCCATGTAATTTAGGGCTTCTTGCTTTATGCCCAAACTAGCCCCATCAAATTTGGCAATGCCATATTTTAATATTATATATGAGATTTTGGTATCATTGGGATCGTACTGTTTGGTTTAAGACTAGTAGACAAATTTTTTATACTAGCTGCATTTTCAGTTACTTGTGTTCTAGGTTTATCCTAAATCAAACATATATATGTTTGATTACTGTTTTTAAAATTCTGTGTAATTTAATAAGACGTGAATTATATATTATGAAAGTATTTCTCACGGTGAATTAAAAATGTATATCTCACGATGTCACACTATATAAGTTTATAAAAATTAATGGTTAAATATTAAAATGTTTAATTTAGGAAAAAAAACTCAGAACAACAAGTGATTTGAAACAGAAGGATTATATCTTTTTTAGACTAAATGCTTTTGGAATTATCAAATTTTGGTAGGATAGAATGGTTGTACTGTCTTTGCTTTATCGTCGTGCCAAAATTTAGCAGTGTCACAATTTGATGAGTCTATCACTTGTTAGTGGCAATAAATCAAACATGGGCAACTTACTTTTCTATGTTGTCGAGTCGATAATATTGTGCATCCTCTTCTCAGCCAGGTACTTTACAAAATTGTAACCGTTTGCAGCTGTAATAGTAGTATACTACCTCCATTCCTGAATATTGACGTGGTTGACTTTTTTACACATGTTTGACTGTTCTTCTTGCTTAAAAAACTTTGTGAAATATATAAAACTATATATATACATAAAATTATATTTAACAATGAATCAAATGGTAAGAAAAGAATTAATAATTACGTAAATTTTTTTGAATAAGACGAATGGTCAAACATGTATAAAAAAGACAACGTCGTTAAACATTTAGGAACAAAGATAGTATAATAAGTTGTCACTAAATTAATTCTCAATGCACTACCTTACTGTTTGCCCAAGCGACCAAATCCGTCCAAACAAATGTACGTAGGCATGTATCCATGGATCAACCATGCCATGATGTGCCATGCATCCATGAATGAACTATGCCATGATGTAAAGTCTCATTTGGTTGGGTGGTCAAAAGTGAGGTGGCAAACCGAAGACCAGCAAATATAGCTAGCACTCACGCTTCGAGTGGTGGACCGTTGACGCAAGCTAAGGTCGTCAGCACAAGCAGTAGTACCATTACCTTTGCTTGGTGAGTTATGAAAAAGGTGGTGGTTCATATTGTTCACAAGTTGTTTATAAACTTAAGCCAAATTTTAAAACTTTAAATTTTAATGTTAAACTTGATTTAGAGAATTTTTTTCATCGTGGTTTATTTTTTAGTCTTAGATTTCAAGTTATGAATAATACGGGTGTTATCCATGACTTTTTTTTTCACATGACTACAGATTATTTAAATAAGCAAAAAGATCAAAGCATGATTGTCGATGATATGGGCCCGGGGTACAGTGAGAACACGACGTACGAAGGGGAGAAATACATCTGCACAATCGGCATACCTCAGGGATGCGCTTTGAATTGCCTAACGAGGTCTGGGCCACGGGCGGCCACGTGGCTACCCCAAGGGGGCTTGGCTCGGGGCTGCCTGGAGGCCTCCACTCCCCAAGTGTTGGGGTTCGGGAGCACCCGGACCCCCGCTCCATCAACCCGCACCTCTCTCGTGAGAGGGGCGAGTTCAACTTCCAACCACCCCGTTTAATGCAAAAGGAGTGGCCAGGCTGCCCATCGCATTTAATGCGATGTGAGGCACGTCCGATAGTAATCATCATCCTCTTTGCCAAAAATCAGGAGAGAGGGCAAGGAAGTTTTCATCTGTGACCGCGAACTGACCACGCGGTTAGACTGCCCACGCCCCTCTCCCTGGCCGGTCACCATCGCATTTAATGTGTTGGACGGCCGCGTGAGAGAGAGGGCGAGAGCTGAGGGCTTCATGTTACCCCTAATCCGGTCGGTGAGCCGTTGACAGGTGGGCCCACTGGAGTAGGTAGGTCGACCACTCCCCTCGTCAGCAGCATGACGGCTTCATCGTCCGTTTTTCTCCGCCAACCCTCGCGACGTGGCGACAGGAGCAGGTATAGAGGCAGGCCCCCGACAAGACAGAGCAGTGGCCGCCCACGACCTAGCATGAGACTGAAAAACACAGGACTACTGTGTTGTCCCCTTGCACTATAAAAGGAGGCCCAAATCTATCGTAGTAGAGGTTCTACTCCATAACCCTTAGCTCGTCTTAGTCATCAGCTTCAACCCCTCCCAGAAAAGAACCCCATCCGAATAGAAGAAAAAGGGATTGAGAGAAGAGTCAGATAATACTCTGATTGTAGCACAGAAAAATCACCATACCAAATCCTTGTAATCTCTCATCCACCATATCAACAATAAGAACAGGAGTAGGGTATTACGCTTGCCTAGCGGCCCGAACCTGTATAAACCCCTTGTGTAATGTGCTATTTGCCTGTGCCGAACCAAAAAAGAGGTCTCTGAGATCCCTGCGTGTCGAGTACACGCCTCGACAATGATGAATACATATAGGCACTTAATAAGTTTTGGTTGCGTTGCATGGTTGCATTGTGAATGTTAGGTGGTGCATTAAATTTTTTTATCAAGCAACACATCGAGGGAGAGCCCACGGCATCCATCGGTGATTCCCTAAGGACATATACAATAGGAGAGCTTAATATGGTCTCTTAAATAATAAATAAACCTTATAGACTATCATCAACAATAGATGGACAAGAATGGCTATAACAATTTAATACACCAAACAATTTTTTTATTACATTTATTTCTTTTTTCCTTCTTCATGCAACGAACATTTATTCTATTAATGCCAAGAGTCAATGTTATCTGTAGTCATGCAAAACAACCATCTTTGTCTCTAACACATTATCTCTCTTTCACATTATCAGAATTGTCTGAGAACAGACAGAACCTATTAATTAATATCTTTGTACATGCTCTAAGTATCACGGACTCACGGTTAATTACAATTTACAAATTTCTGAAAGCCGTAGTATAATTGGACAGAAGCTTAATTCTATCGGCGTGCCACCAAATATTCCGGACTGTTAACTATCTTGGACACTCTTGTCTGCTTGATGACTTGTTCGTACACATGACCATTTTTAACTCCTAAATGTTGCATCAGTCACGATAACAAAACAGAGTTTAAAAACTGACTGCTTGTTTTGGTAAACTTACACATGCCTGGCTTTGCTAGAGCACTTGGATATATAGGGTTGCACAAATGTATGTTGGCCAGCTATTTATCTTTAAGTTTTAAATAGGATTAAGGAACTAAGCCTAGAGCTTATGTAGTTATGTGTTTCAGGTTACGTTTGGCCTTGTCCAATCATGACTATTACTCAATAAAGTTAAACATACTTTTTATTAAAAAATTAAATTTCTTCATGCATTGTGCTAATTTCTATTGTCTCTTGTCTTCTTCATAACCTGTTTGTTGTAAATCTTAATTGAGAAAAGATTTTTTTTGAAAAAAAGCTAAGTAGTTGGAAAGCCCTGTCGGTGTTTTGGACCGGCAATAAAACTTATAGGGTTGCGCACGAGCTCGAAAAGAACGATGGAGAGGGGGACAAGATTTATCCTGGTTCGGGCTCCCTCAATATGAGGAGTAATACCGTACTCCAGCCTTCGGTGGTTGGAGGGGATTGGTTCCGATTAATTCTATATTAACAAGTTTATTCATGTTTATGTTTTTTTAATTCATGAAGGAAAATGCCTAAGAAAATTGAATGTCACACTCTGGGTTTTTCCTTTTTTAGAAAAGTGATAGTCATAAGAAAAATACAAATGGACAAGATGGGATATTGTTTGCCAACCTAAGAAACAGGGTGGTCTTGGCATTCATAGCATAGAGGTTCAGAACACTGTTGAGAGATGAGGATGGGGCTTTGCAAGAGTTAGACGGTAATATCGAGTAATAAGCCAACTAAGATATTCTCATTTTTGGGGGCCTTATGAAAGTTAAAGATAATTTTTTGAGTTAGGGTTCATTTATAGTTGATAATGGGGAGATAAACTAGATTTTCATAAGATAATGTATATTAAAACTATTCCTTTAAGAAGTTGTATCTACCCTGCTTAATTTTTATTTTAAAAGGTTTTAACAGCACAAGAGCTATTAGTAAGCTTCATCGGGTTGCTAAGATTGTGTGCATTCATTAAATGATGATAAAGAGATATTTGTGTTGAATCTTCCCTACAATGGTTATTTCAGTGCATTCAATGTATTTTTATTTAATCAATAATTGGTACATAGACAAGAATGGCATTGAAATTATCTCTTACAATCAAGACATTTATGTGATGTATATCTTTGGAGGGTGGGGGGCGTAATTTTAACTAAAGATAGTTTGGCAAGAAGGAATTGCAGTGGTAATAAAAAAAGTGTTTTTTATGCATTGTAAAACTATCTTTTCTTTTACTGTCATAATGCTAAATTTCGTTGGAGAATTGTCTATGTATATTCTGGCTTGATATTATCTAGTTTCGCTCATGCAGGTGTCAGTAGGAGGATGGTAGGATCTATGGCTGACGTTATACGTAAATACTTTTTAGGGCAACATTTTATGTTGACTGCGGTTTCTAGGACATCTACAAAGGTGTCTCTAGGACGAGGAATGAATTTCTCTTGCATACCAGAATCTAGAGACAATGGTTGTATGCAAAGTTTTGCCAGCTTTGAATGGATATTTACTTATAACTAGGCTTGTTACTTCAATAAGTTGTTTATGTGTTGCACTTTTGTCTCTTGTCATATTTTGTTGTCTATTTCTGAATATTGCCATGTTTGCGGCAAAAACTTGGTTATAAGTGGATGTAGCTTCCATTGAAGCAAACACCAGATTATCCATTGTGTAAAAAGACATTATTGTATGTCCACCTACACACTTAAGGACCTCTGAGTATCTCCAACCCATCTTTCATATCCCTCTCCTTGCAAACTTTACCAAACTTCAAAAAGAACAAAAAATCCAACCAACTCTCTTTTCCACCAACTAAATTGTTGGAGACCCTTTTCCTCATCCTACCTGAATATAGAGAACCACCATGCTACTTCATATAAAGAGAAAAAAAAATTAGGAAGCTCACTATATACAGGTCTAGAGAGTGAATTTTAGGGATGCGGTCAAGAAACACTCTCACGGCCCATTGTATTTAAAATATGATATCTGTAAGAAACAACATAATGATATACTCTAACTGCTTCTTCATAAAGAGCTATTTTACATCAGATGAAAATTATCGTTGTAGACATTAAGAACGATTATTCTAAAAATTAATGCAGAGAGCAAATTGTGCTTAAGCGGAATTATTACATCCCCTAATTAAGATGCACATAGTTATCTGTCGAGCTTGAAAATGCAGCGTTTTTGAAAAATGCACCGATGATATATAACTTATGAGGTCCATGCAATTTAGCCTGGCTTGAAAATTATTCAAATGAGTCTTTCATCCAATTCCTTTGGTGCGAATACCGTTAAACACATGTCACATGGGTTTATCAAGGCCGACCAAGTTGCTGAAGGGTTATGGGGAGGCTACACTAGCACAATTCAAAAATTTCTACCCAATAAACCAGGAACTACTATTGTTAAAGATCATGGGATTACCACTAGACGCGTAGAAGATGCGGAACCGTCTCGACGTAGACGGACGCGTCGTGGTTGCAGTGCCATGCAGTTGATAAATGTCTCCTCCTCGATTAGCTCACGTGCGGTTCGCCTTAGTGCTCCAGATGCAGCACCTCCAAGATATCCACACGTACAGGGAGGAGAGCAGTCGCGCCTCGGACTGCTAGGTCCGTGAGAACGACGAAGACGTGCATGGGCGTGGGTGAATAGCGGCTACCAAAAAGGGGTAACCCTAATCCGCACGCCCACCCCTCATTATATAGGCGTTCCAATGGGCTTCCGAATCTGAGGCCCTTTTGCAACCCTAAGCCTTCTCTAATTCGGATCCTATCCAAATTAGGCTTACAGCCCCTTAAGCGTGCGACCCTATGGGTTCACGCACACATAGACATGGCCCAAGTACTCTTACTTGGTCCAATAGTTAACAACGACATCTAGCAAGACATGTCAACACCTATGTGCACATAAAGATCATATTAGACGAACCATCACAACATCACTTACGAGCTATTCCCGTTGCCTCACAATATTTGGTCTAGCTCCAAGCTGACCTCTCTTTCTCGATGCTGTGAGTCGGATCCTTAAATAGGTTAACGTTTAACCAGCACGGCCATGCATTTCTTGATCCGATCATTTGAGGGGCCCAGAGATATCTCTCATATAGAGAGGGCAAATTCCATCTTAATTGACCATGTCTCACAGCATGCTTCACGACAAACCCGAAAGTCACCTTTATAATTACCCAGTTACGGAGTAGCGTTTGATAACCCCTGAGTAGGTTGATTCATATCTTGAGAACATACGACAATCTCAGGTCTAAGGACATATCATACATGTTGTGTAAAGAAATTACAATATCTCACGTTGGGTCGGTCCAGCATCATGTCATACATGCGCCTACATTATTAGTTTGACATCTCCATGTCCATGATTTGTGAAACATAGTCATCAACTAATACATGTGCTAGTCTTCAACTTTGACTAGGGACAACTTTAGAATAACCATACAAGTAAAGAGTTTCACAAACAATTCACATAATTGCCAATCAATACAAGTTGTCTTTCATGGGTATTCAATATATATAAATAAGTGGCATATATACAGCAAAATATGATCATCTCTATGATTACCTCTAGTGCATATTTCTGACAGTTGCACACCATCTCCACCTAACACGATACGCTTGTGAGTTACATGGCCAAGGCAAGCTTAGACGCTTATAAGAAGGGATTGTCTATACTTACTGCGCTAGAAAAACTAAATCCAAATCAGTCAAATTTCAGATCTTGTAATTAAAAAGAGATGAGAAATATTAGGACTATATAAAATACTAAAAATAAGTATCTTAATTAAAATTACACAGAATAAATTATATTCGACTAAGAAACTAGCTAGCACTAAATATACAGTCAAGTATTAAAAAATTACAGTATGAGTATAATGCAATTGTAACCCCAACACAGTTACACTATAAAAAACTAAATGTGCACCATAATTTTTCCTTCATAAGCCTGTATGCGTCTTTGCAAGTATGATCACAGTAACCTGCAAGCAACCAAGGTCCACCACACTTTTGTATTATAAGTCATTTAAACTAAAGTCAAACTACTTTAATTTTGACCAAGGGGATGTAATAACTTTTTAGTGCAAGACAAATATAATATAAAAATATATTTGATTATAGATTTTATAAAACTAATTTAGGGTTTCACAGATTGGTACATTGTATATTAAGTATAGTCAGAGTCAAAACAACTTTTAATATGATACGGATGGAGTAGAAGGCCGGCGGATAAAAAAAACTAGCTCGACCTATCAGTATCATACCATACTAATTTTACTTATACCATAGTGTTACATCATATGCATAAGTATTTTATCTATACAATTTAACGAAAGTTGTTGGTGTAGGCTGACACCTATGATGCTACAGTAGATATGTCCCCTGGTAGAAGCAAAGCTTTAGTGAGCTTCCACAGTCGGACTGGTAAATCCAACAATCTATTGGTCAATTGCATGAATATCAGGAAATCAACTGAAATCAAAGCCAAAATCTGCCGCCATAAATATAGCAAAATTGTATAAGGACAAATTAGCGTTTCAATATTTCCATGCATGCTTTCGCACGATAGGGTTTTGTAAAAGAAAAGGTATTACATTGCTGACTTATTGTGAAACCTATATCCCCATGTTGATTATGATGTTCAACTTAGTAATAACAAGCCACGTGATATGTTTAATGAACAATCCACTTGACTTGTTTAACGAAATTTGTACCCTAACAAAATCAAATAACTGACTTGTTTAAGAAATTTTCAAACAAGTGATTAAATTGCGTCTGTTTTACAAAATTGTGTACAGTCAATATAATTTACTCTTCTCGCATCGTATTATGAATAAAGAGGGTCGTTCTCCATAATTATATTTACCTAGTTGGATTTGTAGAGCGTGCGTCATTTTCAATCTTTTCACCATTGTCATTGTGACTGCACTAACCTTGCTCATTTTGTAAATTGCCACATTTATGATACACAAACTACGTACGTAGTACTGTACGTACATTATCAATGTATTGTTGGCTGTTACGAAGAAAATTCCCAAAACCAGCGCGGTGTAAATTCGCGAGACGATTTTTTTAAGCCTAATTAATCCACGATTAGCAAATGTTTACTGTAGCAATCATGGACTAATTAGGCTTAATAGATTTGTCTCGCTAAATAGTGCAAAATATGGGGTAAGTTTTATTAATAGTCTATATTTAATTCTTTTAATTAATATCCAAACATCTGATATGACAGGGACTAACAAAATCCATAAATCCATATATTCAAACAGGGTCTAAATAATCAATTAATGTGGCATTCGTGTAACGTAGATGTCGCACTATGCAGCAGGAGGCCGGCAGTCAGCTAAAGACGGGAGGGGAGGGGTAGAATGGGAATGAACGGAGGTGACAGTTGGGTCGGATGGCCGGACGACTCGGCCGATTGGTTTTGGTTGGTTTGGGGGCTTTCGTTTCGTTTGTTGGCGCGGTCTCTGTTTCTCGTCTTTCGCATGTTTTTTGCGCGGCGACGTCTCATCCGCCATCTGCAGCCACATGCCCGCCCGGTGCATCTGATCTGATCCCCACAGCCGCCAACCGGGTCGCTGGGATTGGTAATCCACACGTGTGTATCAGTATCACTGCCTGTTTGGGCCAACTGAGATTGGGCTTATACAGATGCTATAGGCCCAAAGTGTAGAGTGCTTGTTTCATTTGATGGGCCTGGCCTGCTCTGGTATTCCTTTTTTCTATTATTAATGGCCTGCTCTGGAGTAATTAGTACACTAAGAGCAAGGATAATAGTGAGCTATAAGCTGGCTATATGCTTATGTGGAGAAGAGAGAAAAAGGAAAGAGAGTGAAGTGGGCTCTTATCTAACAGCCGCTTTATACGTGCTCCTATAGACATGCATTAAATGTACAGATCTCGCTTTACACGTGCTCCTGTAGACATACATTAAATGTATAGAGAGTGAGAAAGAAGAATTATAGCCAACCTTATATCCTATAGACATGCATTAAATATATAGAGAGCGAGAAAGAAGAATTACAGCCAACTTTATATCCTATCTACTATACAAGTAAGCTCTAGATAGGCTTATAGTCAACAAGTGAGCTATATTATTAACCTTACTCTGAGCGTAACTGTATTGATTGTGATTTTGCTCGTCTGTAAAGATCATCTTGGCGTTGATTCCCACTCCCAGCTTGTGCGCGCATCTCAATTTTTTTTCTCTGACGCTAGCACGAATCAGGACACAAATCCTACATCAAGATATCGAGCAAATTTGTCTAAAAAAAAGATATCGAGCAAATACTTAAAAAGAAAACGTTTGGAGTGATAAATAGAAAAATCATAGATGAATGATGCTTATGTGTCCTGTCATCACATGCTTATAACCGATTGAACGGAGGCTATAGGTTAAATAATGCTAGTTCTCATGAAATTTAAACATTTTTGTAGCGTTTGGTTTGGGCTTTGGAGCTTTGGCGTGGTTTTTCAAGAGAAAGGCTTTCAAAGTTACCAAATTTTGGTAGGGGTAACGATCCTATAGGCATGTTTGATTTGTACAATTTGTTATGGCCGGTTTCGGTAACATAAAATTCCCGAATTATCATATGCATACACACGATAAACACGTACTAGTTTGCAATAGATTAATTACATTGCACATTACATTTATGTCATGTTAGGACTGTAACTTATTGCTCCATCCCAAAACAAATGATCTTGTAGGGTATGGGGGTTCGTCCTTAAATATTTTAAGTTGAGGTGAGTAACATATAATAGTTTTGATTGGCTAAACTATACAGTGGTTATATGGCTACATCGCAAGGTCATAGCTAGATATTCATATATAGCACCACTGTAAGGTTATGATGCAACGACTGTATAGGACATCCAAACACAAGCCCAACATATATGAGCATTTTGTATGGCCCCTGTATTATACTTTTGTTGTTATACTACTACATTATATCATCGGTGTGTTGATAGCCAACTATATCAAACTTATACATACAGGGAATTGACCGGCGTAAGAAAACTAGCAAAGACACAAGGAGGATTTTTATATATGTCTAAGCTCTTTGATATAGCTGTATGGTAGTTTGGCTACTCGAAAGGGTCTATATTTTTGCAGTGTTGCCCTCATGCTGATGACATCTCATAGTAGTATTTGGTTCATGTTATCGTATAACCAAGGGGTAGCTACGTTCGCTGTAGGGGATGCATATACATCTAGGTCAATTTTCATTTTTGCTGCTTAATAACCCGTTTTGACCATGAGTGCGCACCCCCACCCTCCCCCAACCCC
>CM002480.1:12188218-12200901 GCA_000325765.3 Leersia perrieri | reverse complement strand
CCAAACGTGTGTACCAGTAATGGTGCAAGGTCCACGATCTTGGCCTCACCTTGCTTGCGATGGCAGGTTGCTGGCTCGCCACATTTTCAGTAGCCCTTATTTCCTTGTCATTTTGTCTAAAGTTTCTTCAGATTCAATTGGTCGCAACAGCCAACAGGCAAGGCACCACACTTTCTTCTCTTCCATCTATAAGGGCATGTTTAATGGGCTGCTTAGATGGGCGCTTAGAGGCTATTTAACTGTTTTTTACTGCGAAAACGTTAGATCGGCGCTTGTCCGCAGAAAAGATATCAAGGCAGCGAAAAGTTAGTTTTTCATGTACGTGTAGCTATCTAACCAAGTGTAAATTATTGGAGACAACAGTTCTTATGAGAGATGCTTATTGTTAAGCATCTATCTAAGCACCCGTGCATTATACATGACCTAAATCTTCATAGAGAGAATCCACTCTACATCCCCAGTTCATTCCAATTTAACGATTCACCATTGACATTGCTACCTTCAATAATATACTAACAAAATTACATATTCTTCTACAATATGCCATTCAGTACGGCAATTCTTTCAATATACCCAAAATACCCTTATAATCATACAAGGTTAACTACTGATTCATTCCATTAGAAGTTCCGAAAAAAATCAAATATTTTTATGTAGGTTCCTTACACAACATGAAACTTTCTTTTATATATTTTAATATTTTTTATTTCTACGAGATTTTTCTATTTATACTTATACACAATATAGAAATGCAAAATTCTTAAAATTTATACAAAAATATGCATATTGTGTAAGGAGGTTACACAAAAAATTCATAATTTTTAAAACTTCTAATGGGACAAATTAATTCTTAACCTTCTATATTATAAAGGTTTTTTGGGGGGACTTCTAAAAATATTACTCGGCTCAATGGCATGTTGTAGAAGAAAAGATAAATTTGTCGGTATATATTATAGAAGGTAGTAAAATCAATGGCAAATTGTTGAACCGGGTCGAGCTCAAGTGCGTAGTGTAGACTCTCTCATCTTCATAAGTTAGTCTTATTTGTTCTGATTGGGCAAACCCATAAAATTGAAGGATGGTGTTATTATTTTGTGGTTGTTGTTTCCTCTAATGTAGTTTAGGATAAAACGGTTAAGTACTTGAACTTTTATATCGGAACTTGGAGAATTGGATTCAAGTTGGAGACAAAACCTTATGGCATATTTTCAATTTGGAAGACTGGCACACTAGTACTTCCCCTAGTTTTAAATTAATATTTGATGTTGGTTAGCTGTCAAATAATGAAATCCGGAGGGAGTACGTCTTATAGGGAGAGATAACTAGCTGGACTTCACTTGTTTATTGCATGTAACCCAAATTGTTATAAAAAAAATGAAAAATGAGAAGATAAATGAATATGTACTAACTCATTCCACAAACATAAATGTCCAAATTAATTTGACTTCTACATGTTGTAACAAAAATATCAAATTAAACTCTAGCTAGTAAGTACATATTTATTTTCAAATTTGTTTTTTATTATAATTTGTAGAAATTATTTTTTTTACTTGTATTTGCATGTTTGTAGAGTGATATATTACATATTCATCTGTCTTCTCACATTTATGAAAAATTTTCATAACCATTTACTCCCCTATCCTGATTTATAAGACGTGTTACAATTGTACTTGGTCTTCGATAATATACTTTTCACCATTAGTTTCTTTCATAATATATTATAAAAACTATAAAATTTACATCATATGAAAATAAATTTAAATGTAATTCTAATGATGTCATATACATAACACTTTTGAACATACATATTATTAGTTTTAATATTAGTCAAAAGTTCTAAATATTGACTTTACAGAAAATAAGAAACTATTGTATTTTAGGATGGAGGGAGCAAGTGACATGCACTAAACGAGTGTACCTCTACTTGAGTGGATAAAAGAGTTTTACCATCGCCTCCTTCCTTGCCATCGCCGTTGTCGCCTCCTCCCTCCAAGAGTCGTCTTTGGGTCCAGCCTTTCTTGTCAGCCATTGCCTCGCCCGTCGTGCCGTCATCGCCTAGAAATCCCATCGCGTTGCTCCTAGTGCCATGTCCCTGTCGCATCGTTGTGCACTCGCCGTTGTCCTCTGCTGCCACCAGTTGATGTTAACGCTATTGCTCCCATCGGTGAAAGGGGTGAGAGAAAAATAAAGAGGGAGGGGAGGTGAACCGAGCAACCTGTGTCACGCCATATATCAGCCTTGAAGGCTGCATCCAAATAGATTTATCCAAATCCCCGGTCCAACATCTAATCATAATATTTTCTTTCGGGCGTCCCACGACACCATCATTTATATTGAACTGCAGTCCAGCTATTGAATGGACAACTATTATTACATATCGCCTCCGATTTATTTTGTTTGACATCAGTTAGCTCAAAGAATTTATATAATCAAAACCAGAGAGAGCATCACCAGTTCACCAATACTATCGATCTTGACCTGACAATTTGAGCACAAAGATAGAAGATTCATTGTCATTGGAACATTTGGATGAGAAGCTGGTACTACTACGTTCTAATCGGCCTATCCTGAAACGGGGCCAGGCTCTCTTAAAAAATGGAAAAAAAAAAAGAAACGAAAAAAAGAGGCAGACACTTAAGGCTTGCTTGGTCAACGTCCGGAGAAACGCGGCGTCGTTCCCAAGCGTCCGATTTACGTCATCTGTGGGTGGATCGACATGCCTGAGCGAGAGTGCTCAGGACAGGGTACCGGCGCAGAAGATCCGGCCGCGAGAATGAAACTGTGTGCACTCCCACCGGCTCACTGCCAGAATTCCGGCGGCCTCGCACTTCCCACCACCACCGCATCGGTTTCACTACGCCTAAACCCACAACATTCCCCACATCCCGTTCGTGATTACCACCTAAAAAACCAACCCAAGCCACGCCACCGACAGGTGGGCCGTCCGCGTCCACGCGAGTCCGCGTCCGTCCGTCCGGTACGCGGCCACGAACCCTGTCCCTTTCATGGGCCCCACACAACCACAACGGCGCGCGCTCGTAACTAAACACCTCCTCCCACTTCAACGTGGGCCCGGTAAATAGAGGGCCCACATGTCAGCGAGCGCGTACCGGGGTGTCGGCGATGTGATTAGAGAAATAAATACGAGGATTAGCATTGATTAATCAGCCCTTCTTGCCCTCTAATCCCCTTCCCCGGTAATTAAAAACGGCATTCGCCGTCGTCTTCTTCTTCCCCCAACCCACTATCACTTCGCCACTGCACACAGTACGCGCGCGCTCTCCAAATCCAATGCGAGGGATTATTGAGGGGGATTAATTGCTGCGAGCTCTGAGCCACCAGCCATGGCCGCAGCCGGTGCCCTCCCGGTCACGGGGCTCCTGCTTCTCCTCCTGGCGGCGGTGGTCTCGGCCGCGGCCGGCGGCGGCGGAGGTGGGGCGTCGGCGGCCGTCAATGGCGACCGGCTCCGGGCGGAGCAGATCCGGAAGCAGGCCTCCGACGCGGCCGCCTCCGCCGCCGCGCTTGCCGCCGCCTCCCGCCGCCTCCACCTCGACCGCGCCCGCCACCTCCGCCTCCTCTCCTCCCTCCACCGCAACCTCACCTCCACCCTCCGCGACCTCGCCGCAAATTCGGCGCCGGGCGACGACGACGACGAGGAGGCGCAGCGGCGGCAGCGGAGGCTGGACCTGCAGGCGAAGGACCTGATCCGGGCGGCGCGGGGCGCAATCGCGGAGGCGAAGCCGCTGTTCGACCCGCAGCTGAAGATCCAGAGGCTCAAGGACGCAATCTTCGCGCAGAACGAGCTGCTGGCGAGGGCGAAGAAGCGAGGGGCATTCGCCTCACTCATCGCCGCCAAGTCCATCCCCAAGCCGCTCCACTGCCTCGCCGTCCGCCTCACCGCCGAGCGGATCGCCCGCCCCGAAAACTACGCCGACCCGGCGCCCCCGCCGCCGGCGCTCGAGGACCCCGCCATGTTCCACTACGCCATCTTCTCCGACAACGTCCTCGCTGCCTCCGTCGTCGTCCGATCCGCCGTCGCCAACTCGCTCGACCCATCCAAGCACGTCTTCCACGTCGTCACCGACCGGATGAACCTTGGCGCCATGCAGGTGGATACCCAATTCTGCTTTCCCATCTTTGCATATATACTACTAGTATGTGTTAAGCCATTGAGTACTATTTATGCACAGCATCTGGGGCTTATAAAATCAGCAAAACACTGGGAGAATGGTTGCTTATTAGAAGCAATTAGCATCTGGCTGCCAAAATTGGCCTTACTATGAGTAACACTCAGCGATTATGATTGGTTTATCTAGATGTGAGATCTTAGTGCATTTCTAAGAAATCTTGTGTACCATCAGTAACGTGTTTGCTCACTTTAGCCATTTGCCAGCAGAGATATACAGCTTACACGAGACTGAACTAATTTTGGTCTTGTGCAAGCAATAAAGAACAATCCATGTTTTGCAACACTGCCATATATGGCCCCAAAGGTTCCTTACACATTAGAATACCATGTAGTGCATAAAATGGAAGTTTTTGAAACAGTGATAGATGTGTGTTTGGAAGAACAGTTTGCTGTGGTAACTGGCTGGTTCACTGTTTTTTCTACACTTCAGAATTTTAGACATGTCAATTGACAAATAGAATGGTAAATTAAAGAGGAATTCAAGTTCAACTTTCTTAGATGTAGAGGTTATGGCATCTGCATCAATTATAACTATATATGTTTGATAATTAAAGGCAAAAGTATATATTTCTTTACTAAACATATTACAAATGAAAGTTCCTTGATTGGCACATTAGGAAAGCAACAGATCCATCATTGCAAGGGCCACCATCACCACTGCAATTTCAGCATCCCTGCTAAGCTTTTGATCATATGGATAAACAGTAATACTTCTATACATTTATTTTTAGTGAGCAGTATATGAACTATGTTGCTGTAAATAGTTAGTACTTTGTTTTGAGCTCTGAAGCAGGAACTGGTTGTACTTTATTAAGCTGGATTAACAACAAGCATTTTGCCATAATTGTTGAAGACACTGACCCAATGACAATGGCAGTGATACCAATTTACTAGAACTGATTTGTAATAACACCTCTGCGTAGGAAGTGGTACTCAGATGTTAGCAAATATGGTCTGTTATATTTAATTATGTGAGTTGTTATGGATCCTTCAAAAAGCTAGGCAATCTGCATCTGAGAAGTCCACTAGGGAACATGCTTTTATAGCTGGCTAAACCCCTGTAAAAACTAAAGCAAAGTTCTCTTAAGTAACTTGGGCACTTGAAAAGTCGGATCAGGTTTTACTTTAGTGTCAAAACGGCAAAAATACTATTGTGCTATAAATTGTTCTTGTGTGCATTTCACTGTTGTAGTCTGATGACAAAACAATTCTATGTTCAAATCCCTTGTGTTTCCTATGTCAACATTAGTAGTTTCCATTGAAAGTGGACTCAAAATACTATGTTTCATGTATACCCAGGTGATAATCCGCCTAATGGACTTAAAAGGCGCACACTATGAGGTCAAAGCATTTGAAGATTACAAATTTCTTAACTCCTCGTATGTTCCTGTGCTTCGACAACTTGAGTCAGCAAACCTCCAGAAGTTCTATTTTGAGAACAAGCTTGAGAATGCTACAAAAGATGCTAGTAATATGAAGTTTAGGAATCCCAAGTATCTCTCAATGCTTAATCACCTGCGGTTCTATTTACCGGAGATGTACCCAAAGCTGCACCGGATACTTTTCTTGGATGATGATGTTGTGGTACAGCGGGATCTTACAGGACTATGGAAGATTGACATGGATGGAAAGGTGAATGGAGCAGTAGAAACATGCTTTGGATCGTTTCATCGGTATTGGCAATATATGAACTTCTCGCACCCCCTTATCAAAGAGAAGTTCAATCCTAATGCATGTGGATGGGCTTATGGCATGAACTTCTTTGATCTTGATTCTTGGAGGAGGGAAAAGAGTACTGAACAATACCATTATTGGCAGAATCAGGTACGATTTTCTTTGATGCAATTATAGATTTTCTTTTCATGTTTGAAGTTTCTGTTTGTAATAATGTGCAATACGCTCCTTTATGTAAGAAGAGTAACTATGATCAATGATAATAACTAATATTACCTGTATAGCTATTATATGTAGGGGGTGAATAGACATCGTTATGCTGTTAAGTTGATCTTATTTTGTTGTGGGTATAGCTTGTGAACATATTGTTGCTGCTTTTTTGCTAATATTTAATTGTGACTGAACTTTCTGTAAATATTGTCATTTCTTTCTCTATTGAATAGGATATGTCTGAACATGTACATGGCTTCATTTTTTGCTGTGCTATATTGCAGAATGAGAACAGGACATTATGGAAGCTAGGAACACTGCCTCCTGGTTTAATTACATTCTACTCCACCACGAAGCCTCTGGATAAATCTTGGCATGTTCTTGGACTCGGGTACAACCCAAGCATAAGCATGGAGGAGATTAGGAATGCTGCTGTTGTGCATTTCAATGGGAACATGAAGCCCTGGCTGGACATTGGTATGAATCAGTTCAGGCACCTATGGACAAAGTATGTGGATTACGACGACGAATACATTCGCCGATGCAATTTTGCCCCACCGTAGAAGGAAGCCTTTGCCATTTGTTCTACAGATATATGAGATATCGAGGTAACTAGAACTAGAGCCACTGTAGCAGTGTCACATGTGCTGTACTGTCATTTTCTGTGGAAATCACAGGAGCCTGCCACATAGAAGTGAGGACAAGGACAACAATTCTTTCTAGGTGTTGTATGTCATCGATTAAGTTATGGTGAAAATTCTGTTCAAAACATGAACGTTATTTTCATCCTGTTTGTAATAATCTTATGCGTATGTATGCCAATGGAATGTATTATGTTCATAATATGGAGACAATCGTACTAAGACAAATTGTCATGAAGATCGTTTTTTGTCCATTGGGTTGGGTCCTTTTATGAAAAGAAAATGATATTAACCGCATGTTCAGTTGTTCCCCTTGTTCCCAAAACCAATATTGCCTGCATTAATACCATTTTTTAGCACATTTTGATATTACCTAATTTCAGTACCGTTGGATGTGTTAAGTAGTGCTCTTGGTAGAATTGTGACAGACTTTTGTTTAGATGAAACTTCTACAATTATCAATTCTGGGCAGGGTGGCAAGGTAAGATTATGTTTAGCTCGCTATCCTACTAATTAAATTTGAAAAAAAAAACAAAATTTGGTTGGGTTAAAAGTGGCAATAAAGTGAATAAGCCCTACCAATGTCTATTATTTTTTTGTTGGTGAGGTGGCATCATGAGAACTCTACATTTGCTTAGTTAATAACAAAGGAGAGAGATATATAGATTGCCACTGGAGGAAACTAAAGTACAGCAACATTACATAACAATTGCGTGCCATCGAATGCAATAAAGCCAAAAAAAATATCAATGGAAATTGCAGAGCAGCAAATCACAACCTAATTACTGCAATTTTGCTGCAATACTGGTTACTAAATAGCACTGTTAGTGCTTTTTCGTGTTTGACATTGGTTACTTCAAAGTCATAAAATAGAAATATAAGCCGAGGGAGTACTCAATTAGGTATTGCTCCTACTGTAAAGTATAGTAACGTGGGCAGATTAGGCCAGTGGCAGAGAGACGACATTACGTGGAACACCTTCACCACTTTGTCCAGCTCGCCGTCGCCCTTAACGTTTCTTTTTCAGGAAATAGACACGATGATATCATGAACAGAACTTCCTTAATTTTAAAATATAGAAAACCTAATTTGATCGTCCTAGTTTCTAGTTTAATGAATTTAGACAAGCTTCTAGTCCAGATTCCAACTACCAGAAAGCATGAACTTCAATTGAGAGTAGTATGTTGATTGCGTGTCCATTTGTATATATAGTTCTCAAACATTGTGAATGTTCTGCTTGCAAACACTACTATTGTACAAAACAAAAATTAAACATCATCACTCTACAGACTTTCAACAAGTCCCTAATCTTCAAATATCTAAAAGAAAGTAAACTTGTGAACATGATAAATTGGCAGTGTAGGCAACAAGACTGCAAACAGCACAAAAAAATTGCCTGCATACCATTCCTTGTAAGATTCTAGTCTCTTTCTTTCTTTTTCTTTTTTTTTTCTTTTTGAGAACGTAAGGTTCTAAGTCAAGTTTATTCAGCCACCACAAGCTTGTAACACTGTGATAAGTCAAACGGGCTTTGGTACATACTAGCTAGACTGTGACCTAGGGATGACTGGGACGCTCACTGTCTCCATCTAGGCAAATTTCGTCAGATTGTGATGGTGGTGGTTCATTGCCCATATCTCTAGTCTTGTGTAGGAGAAAAGTTCCTGCAACGATGGTCACAAAACCACATAGCTGCGTTGCAACCTGCGTTGCATTCCGCGAGAATGAATCCTGGAAATAGAAAATAACGAGGACCAAATATTAGATGAATTACAATGGAAACACAATTCCTTAAAACTATCTGAGACTTGGTTATTTGATCGCACACAAGAGCCAAAAGGACTTGGAAATAACAAGACAAGAGCACATCAAGCTGAAATATTTGTACTCCTATTTCATTAAGTACTTTTTACTTGAAACTTGTGACATCGGCTACAAGAGATAATAATGCAACTGTTGATGGGATGCATTTTGAAACAGCAGAATCTATCGAAGTCAGAATTAGAAAATTGCAATACATGATCAACAACTATGTGGTCTAGCGTTTTTTTCTTTAGAAAATATGCTAAATGATTTATTATGGAAACCCTTTTTTTTTTACCGAGCACAGTAGGGGAGACCCCCACGGTATAGATTTTTTTTTCTTTATTCAAGCCTGAAATTCGTATCCTTGGGGATTTGAACTCAGGACCTAGCGGTGCTACTTGAGCATTGTAACCGCTAGGCTACAACCCCTTTCACATTATGGAAACCCTTAGTCGACTTGTCTCAATTCATGGATAAAAGCCATGCAATGTCATACACCCAGTAAAAACAACACATGTCGTTATACCTTCAGGAGGAAGTTTTATTTCAGATATAGAGAAAAAAATCCTGAAGATTCAACCTATACATTTTAAGTTTTTAACTAATAAGGTACAAGTATTACAGACCTTTACTACCTAAATTTTTTCATAAGAAGAAATATTTGGTTGTTATCACAATGTAATTCAGGGAGTTAAAAAGTTTTTATAATTCTTTACAGTGCATTATGACGAAAAACAATGGTAAACTAAGCTTCTAAGAAAATGCATTGCTTATTGCTAGAAAGGTATTTCTAATTTGTGCCAGTCAGTATTACTCTGAAATCTTAAAGGCATTCTCTCTGGGAAACAAACACTACATGAATCACCTTGGCAGATAACCTTTTACAGTTATTTGAAAGTAACAGTATATCACCTTGTACATAATCATGTTAGCAAAAATAGTAAGTATGGTGAACATCACGTAGTACACGGGAGAGACCACAGCTGTATTGTACGAGTCCAGAGCCTGCACAGAATAAAAAATGGTCAGAACAAGAGTACATCAGCCCTTATGTTTTAACACTATCAATAAATTGTAAATAAATTTAAAATATATTTCAAATTTTGGATTAGTAGTCAAGAATTTAATCTTCTTCTCCTTTGTAAACGAATTATTTGACTTCAGTAGTTAAGCTTTGGTGGGTAAAAGTAAGGATTCCAAGAAGAAAATTTATTCCAAGAATCCAAGTTATGCAGTATGCTACACCTGCACTTACCTTTGGGAAAAAAAAATGAACAAACGATGCATTTGCAACAATTTTTTGTGAATTAAAAATAACAAGATATAGGTTAGTACAAACATAGGGAAGTCTTGGGTCATGTCAAAAGTTATAGATAATTATTCGCTTACAAAACTGCCTTTTCTTTTCACGGACTGAAGCAAAGTTGGAAGTATAGCAGGTTTAAAGGTTTGTCACAGAAAAGACTATCTCATGCATGGCCAAACACCTATATACACTCGTTTAAGCAAACTCACACGTGACAATAATATATCCAAATGTCATTAAGTTTGGAATAATACTACATGAATGTAAAATGAAAATTCTACATGCCCAATTTGCATTACACAAATGGCCTCACCATTATGAATGATTACCTTATTTAAGTAATTCAACTGCACCAAACAACAAATAATAACAACAACTATGAAGAACCATGTTTGGATGTAGATGAATTGATTTGATCCACTAAATGAAAGCTTCAAGGCAATGGCAACTGCTTTTACACTGATAACCTGTTCCAGAAACTAGAATTGTATTAATTCACAATCACTGACTATATCCATTCAATTAACTAAATTCAAAGGCGATGCACGCCTTATGTACCGTGAGAGATCCCATTGTCGAACAGATTGCAATGTAAACAAGCATCTTCCTGTGCCCAGAACGTTCAACAACCCAGAAAATCAAAAAAAGAACTCCAACCACTGCCACACATGAATATGCAATAAAACCTGCAGAAATTATTCAGATAACAAACCCTCGCGGTTAACATTCTCTAAGAAGTTCTATGCTTGAGACAAGGGGGAGGGTAAATGGAATACACAAGGAGAATTTAAGATCCTTATAGTTGAGAGCCAGAAGATGCAAAATTTTATGATTGTTTTAGTTCGGTAATTTTCCACAGGATTGGTCAGGTCATGGGTTTTCACAAAAGAAATAAAATAATCAAACATTCATATTGGACACATCATCCTACAATAAGAAGAATTAGTAATAAAGCTTCCTTGCAAAAATATAATATCAGGAATAAGTAATACCACATGAAAATACTAGTGTGTTTTAAAATGTATAAACAGTAGGAAAGTGACCTATGGTATATATGTTATATTAATATGAAAAGATATAAATGGATCTTAGTGGTTCTTCATTGACAAAGTATTCAAGTAGTTTACCTGGCTCAGTAGCAAGATGCCATATTTCACTCATTGAATCAATCTCTCTCTCCTTCGGGGCATGCAAAACTATGCCAACAGAGCCAACAACGCACAAGATACAGCCAACAACACCAAACATATGAAGTTTTTCTTTCAAGACGAAGTGTGCAAGCACTGCACTGCATGAACAAAATATTAAGGGACGAACAACATACTGCGATGAATGAGGAGATGATAGAAAATGTATGGTTCTACCTAAATATAATGCTAAGAGCTCCTAGAGGAGTAACAAGCACAGCAGGAGCAAATGCATATGCTGCAAAGTTTGCTACCTCGCCCAGAATCACTGCAAGGAGAAACAACATGATTATGAATAATTTTTGAGCTTCTAATTCATTATCACAAATCTTTATGCACATTTAAGTACATCCATGATATTATTTTGACTATATCAGTGAGATAGAATATCTACAGTTTTCAAGTTGAAAATCAAACTGGTGAAGGCAAGTCAAATATAAATCATGATAGGATAGATCAATGCAGCTATCTTGAATTGCAGGGCACATGTTCATATGCACTATTTCCCAGTAATGGAATTTTGCAGATAAATTGCGAAGTTGAAAAAATCGTTTTAAGGTTTTTCAACACAAAGGTCCCAACTCAGTCAGTAATGAGCAGCATGTTTACAAAGCACATAAATTAGAATCATTATCCACAGGTACTTCATTTTTAAAAAATAAAAGATTGATAACTATAACAATTGCACAAAGTTGACAGAACACCTCAAAGGGCATGATTCGAATATACACTTACTAGTTATCATCCCCAGCCACCATAATGGCTCGTACAGGTATGAGAAACCTCCAGAACCTACAGTGCATTGGAGTAATAATTCAAAATTGTGAACAAGTAGTACTATAGAGAAGGTTAAAAGAATTCAAATGTTCACTTGACAATACTATGCATTTTCACATAAGAAACCATTATGCAAGTCAAAAGTTCATTCAGTTTACATAGCCGCTGGAAGATGTACAACCTGCTCTTACCCCAGAATGATCCCCAGCCTTCTTGAGCCCAATTTTCTTAATAATAAAGCTCGAACCGATAAATGCACTCGATGATATGGCCAAAGTCAACCCTCTCACATTGTCTATAGATGATACCATGTCTTCTGGAATAGAAACCTATGAACCTATTCCTACAATCCAAAGCATAAGAAGTAAGAATGAAGGGGACATTGGATATATTGAACCTGTAAACAGGTGTTCAACCTCAATCCTTGAGCTCCCACGAATCAATCAATGAGCTAAGGGAATGTGGGAGCAAATAGATGTTGGCTGATTACAAAACAAATCCGTGTTTGATCTTCTGAAAATATCATAAGTGATAACGAAAGTTTCATTTATTTATGTTTTTTAATGAGATTATCTATGCTCGAATGCTATGGTTTAAGCCACTTTAAGAAGAAACTGTGGTTTGGAATGCAGATGATCATTTCAGGAGCGATACTTTTCTCTATTCCTTTGCTAAAGACAACATGGAAACATGGAAAGGACCGTACTTCAGACCTCTCCAGCTCATTAGCCTACATGTGAGAGAAAAGAAGCACTTAAAGGGAAATACTTGCATAAAGCCAAATGGTCATAAATGTGTACAGCATGGAAGAGTAATTTTTACAACGCTACAACCAGAATGTAAAGGAAACTGAACTTTGAGACAAAACTGATATGTCTATTTGTGGGGGGGGG
>CM002480.1:12107984-12188118 GCA_000325765.3 Leersia perrieri | reverse complement strand
TAGTAAACATGACGGCAGAATACCAAATCGGTACACATGACCTAGAAGATGACACAAATCACAAATCCATATTTTGAGAAAAATTCTTGTATGGTATACTGAGGGTGAATTTCACTGAACAGAAATGAAGTGAGGCCATATAGCAAGGTACATGGCAACATGCAACCCCGAGGGCAAAGCTCCCCCAAGGAAGATTGCTGCTTAAGTGATAATGCCTCATTGCCTGCTTCATTGCATATTTGCATCACAAGCTACTACATCAGACTTTGAGAAAGCACAAGATATAATTTTCTATTCAAAATAAGCCTAACACATGTACAGCACAAATTCTCTAAAAAAGTTCATGCACAGAACATGTTACTCATGATCAAAGCATTTGAGATGCAAAAAACACCAAATATGACTTTTAGTTCATCCACCCATGACCAGGGTTTGCACTCCCGGTAAGCACATTTCTACTGGAGAGGGGAGAAATTTCCTGTTTCGTTAATTTTTTCGGAAATTTTGAACGAAATTATTTGAATTTTGAACAAAGTTTGATTAAATTTATTCAAAATTTGACTAAATCACCGAAAATTTCCAAAATATAGGGAGGTGGCGAAATTCTTCGGGAATTTCGAAACGAAATTTCAAACCCTGTCCATGACTCGATATTAAATTTGCAAACAAAGCCCGGGAAACAAAATTGGGAGAGAACAACTGAATCAAAACACAGATCGATTGAATTCAAGAAAACACAGGCACGCAGCCCTATATTTCGAAGAACATAAAAAAAATCCAAACTCTGCGTCAAGAGATGTACGGAGGCACACAGCCCAACATGGCCATCAGACTCTCCTTACCTCGAAATTCAGCAAGAGAGGACCATCGGTTCCCACGAGCAACGCAAAGAAAACGTAGATGATGAGAAGAAGTACTATTAATACTCCTATTCGGATTAACGAGCATGTTATTGCCAGCGCTTTTGAGCGTGGCACGTGAAGGGGAAGGAAACGTTTTTTACTACGCCGACCATGCACAGGAAAGAGGAGAAGGCTTTAAATATACGCTAGGAATGTGAATGAGCACGAGAATGAGGAATAACAAGTGGAAATTAACTGCCTGATACAATTAATAAATAATTCCTTGCTAGATTAAATCCCACGCAAAATAAAGAAAAAATAGGGAGAGAGAAATGTATAGGATTATTATTGCGCGTTGCACAATTAGAGGTTGTTTGGATCCAGGACTTTTTTTTAGTTCGTGTCCCATCGGATGTTTGTACGTTAATTAGGAGTATTAAATATAGACTGATAATAAAACTAATTGCATAAATAAAGGCTAATTCGCAAGATAATTTTTAAGCCTAATTAATCCACGATTAGCAAATGTTTACTGTAGCATCACATTTGCTAATCATGGACTAATTAGGCTCAATAGATTCGTCTCGCGAAATAGTCTAAAATATGAGGTGGGTTTTATTAATAGTTTATATTTAATACTTCTAATTAGTGTCTAAAGACAGGGACTAAAAAAATCCATATATCCAAACAGGGTCTTAATTACATATCTTATGTTAAGCGACAGAGGAAGGAATTAAATTCCCCTGAACTGAAACGTTTGCTTGCCGAAGCATCGTTAAGCAAGCCAAAAACGAGGTAACAGAAACAGACGGTGAATTTGTATTTTGTAACGGGTGGAAACGGAAGCGTTCCGAATGTAAAAAATAAAGGTGGTAAATGAATCCATGGAAGAAATTCCTCACCTTAATTCGGAAGAAAAAAAACAGAACACCACGAATCCTGGAACCAAAAGAAAACAAGCTATAGCAAGAAAACAAAGAGGCGCAAATAATGGGGAAAAATGAATGTCCGCGCAAGATTATTAAAGACGAAGAAGCGCGTAGCGGTTGGCCACTTGTCCACACAAATCGGAAACATCAATCATTCATCGCGGACTCATCAGGAGGAGGTAAAAAACGTATGTGTCAACCAATCAAAGAGAAAGACGAGGGGGCCGGCAGGGGAGGGGGCCATTAATTACCTCTCTCCTTAGCGGCGGCGGGGCGCGGGAGGGAGGGAGACTCCGGCCGGCCGCGCGCTTCTCCACCACCCGCTAGCTGCGTGGGCACGAAGGCGGCAGGGCGGGGCCCGTACGTACGTGGAGGAGGCGTGGCCCTCGCGCGTGGAGAACGCGGCGGGAGAGAGAAGGGAAGAGAGGGAAGGGAAGGAGGCGAGACTTGTGGCGTGGGAGATGGCCACCACAACACAGGCCCGCCACAGCCACGCTTTTTTACCGTTGGTTTGGTTGTTGCCACGGCGCGGAGCCTGCCCTTCTCTCGCTGCGGCGTCGTGGGTTGAGTGAGAATGATGTGGTTTTTGGGCCGGCAGGCAGCAGCCACGCGTGGATCTGGCCGGCCCTGTGGGCTTTCCTGGGGTTTCGGCTCATATGGGGTGAGATGCCTGTTCCATAAGTCCACTTCACATCCCTTAACAGCTTAACTATACCTCGAGTTTCATATAAAAAAGAGTTTCATATATGACCCGACCGTCATATATACCAGAAATATTGCACTCACATCTCCTAAAATCAATGAAAATGTTGTCGAGGCAATATTAAGGATGGTTTTCGCTAACTGTCATCGTAGTTAGCATGTGCAGCGCACTAGTAAGTTCACATTTTCATTTACCCATCTCTCCCCCATTTTAAGAGCAACTCTTGCAAGCCCGCTAAACATACCCTTCAAATTAAATAGTTTTTAGGTGTTACAAGGAAAAAATTGAGGTCAAACAAAGCCCGTTCTGGAAGCCCTTAGAGTAGGAAGGCACCCAAATCTCATCATACAATTCCCATTGAGGTTTCTTTTTCTGGCAAAGGGGACTTTTAGTTTTGTGCTTGTAGCACCTTCTCCCTTCCACAGCTGCACTACACCGCCGGCCATTGCGGACTTTCCTCCTCATCGATTCTCTCATACCTTTGTTCCCGATCCTCAATTCTCAATTCATGTATGACCGTATTTCCTATACCTCGCCGTTACTCCCCCTCCAAATCCATGTCATGTTGTATGTCGTCTTGCAACATTCCTGGCATCCATGTTGTTGTCCCCATGCTTATTCATCCCGGTGTCCCTCATCTTGAGCAAGACAAACTAGGTGAGAACTTCGTCACACAAAACTGATGTTAACCATTGATCGTTGAGTAGAAATATTCTCAAGGGACTCATATCTATAGGAATGTTAATGGGGGCGTTGTTTCGGTGGTACGCCAATTTAGCCGGAGGTTGGCCCCTTAATGCAGTTCTCCTTTTTCAATCTTCTGGTGACTTGTCCACCATGCCCTATCAACCTCCCTAGGCGAGGCCCTAGCATGTTAACTTTGAAAAAACTGCATATCAATATGTATTTTGGAACATTCCACAAAGCGCACATTTATCTCAATGCAATTACATAATAACATGGTCGATTTTGTGGACATTTTGTAAGTATAGGTAAACGTACATTTATCTGAACATAAATCAACTTGGGTCAAATTGACTAGTTTTTGGAGTTCATTTACACATACAGCATTTATCTATCAGTGATAATCTGATAACGAGCATTAGAAAACCTTGGGTATCACTGGTACCAAGACCGGCAAGAACTCATAACAAACACAGAGTAAAGACAACTTTTATACAAGTTCATGCCCCCAAGAAGGGTATAATAAACCTACGTCCTGCTGATCAAAGACCTTGTAGGATTAGGATGTTGAGTAGAGGGGAGGTGAATAGGCGATTTTGAAGTTAAATACCCCTAATCAAACTATCATAGGTTGCTAGGTTTAGTAGTGAGTGAAGAAACTAACTGCGTTAATAGATGTTTTTGCAAACCTAGGGTGTTATGGGCTCAAGTCATCTTAGGAAAGTAAATTGCAATATTTAATGGATTGAGAGAGACAACCAAATTTTTCACTGATGTCAGCTTCTTAATCACCGCTCAGTCGAGCTCAACTTCACCGCTCAAACCACCAAGCCTCTGAACCCATTCGTCAATGGGTGAGCAAGGTGGGAGCCGATATCAAAGTTATCTACGCAAGCCTAGATCACTTGAGGTAGCTCTTTATCCACTACAGAGGCGGTGAACTTTAAACCACTCACAGTCACAACCGGGCCTCCATCACAACTCCTTTGGGAGGTCACCAGGTAAACACCTGCAAGTTGTTTAGGAGGCTTTAACCTCTAAGAGTAACAAACCAATAAACTTGTTTGAGGATGATCAAGTGTCAACTAGCTCTAGCAATGAAGCAAACACACATGTCTTGGCTAAAATCACTCTCCAACACCCTCTCAAATGAAGCAAAGTGCTTTAAATGGTGTGGGAATGCTTGCAAGGGCTCAAAAAAATGAAACAGGGTACCAATGGGGCTTACTCGCAAGAGGAGAGGTGGTATTTATACCCCCACTCAAGCACACTAGCTGTTGGGGACAAAAATGGCTGCACACACGACATTGCCGGTCTAACCGCCCAGCTAGGCCCAGTCAGACCAGATTGTTAGAGCGACTGCAAAACACTTTCGGTCTGATCGCCCAACTAGGCGCGGTCATACTAAAACACCGAGCGGTCAAGCGCCTCTATGCTCGCTATTGCCCTCATCTGAGACAAGCCAAGGTTACACGATGGAGCTGGTCAGATCGGCTGGGTTGCAGTTGGACCGACCACATAGCGTGGTCAAAACCGGCCGACCCCACCAACTCTCGACCAATGGAGGCCAAGGATACCGACTCCATCACATTCTGACTGCACCCACCTTTAGTCAAACCGGCGTCAACAACAAGCACACAAGGCTAAACACTAAGATTAAGTGCAACTTTAATCTATAAGCTAATATGGCACAAGATCATCCTTTTTCAGCTTCATAGATCCTTCTTAATAGTGCAGCAATGCTAGAAACAAATCCTAGCAAATTCGACCATGCCACCATGCGTCATGATCGATAAAAGACTAGGAAACAACCTTAGCATTCATGTTACTTAGTCGTGCATGGAGTACACCATCAAGATTTCCATCTCACTGTCATGTGCCACATTCTTTCATCTTTTGACTAACCGTAATTCATTCTCAAATAAAATAGTTTGTCCAGCATAGTACTTGTCATTACTAGGAGGGTTTGTCATTGAGTACAATTGAGCCTAGGGAAAGCTAGTCTAGTCTATCGACTACTTAGGAGATTGTATAGTGCTTATGATGAATCCTGTAGAGTTAGTGGATGGCTGATTGGCAAATTGCTTCTTTGGGGCTTCGTCTTTGTCATAGTAGATGGTATAGGGTATCCCATATAAATGTATTTGTGATAACTGCATATTGCGGATACCTTTACACATACGCCACGATGACCACCTGGTTATGGCATAATACAGATAAGACTAAGAAACTATAGTGAATATGGAAGATACATTACGGTCAATACATGTAAAATTCCTATCTTACCCGATCCGGTTTCCTTCTTGAAACTACTGAATTCGACCAGGACACATTATACCCCAAGGGAATAAATTCCTAAGCCCTACATCAAATCATACCCAAATCCACTGATTCATCGAAGCCCTATGAAAGTGACTCATCAATCCGCATACGTGCCATTGACTAGCCCCACATATTCTGCCATATAGCGTACACAATCTTGTTAGATCAAACTGTTGGGAGGTTTGTTAATACAAGTTTAGTAAGAATTTTTGTAGTATGTGTAGCAGTGCTATTCACGGAATAAGAGTAAAGTTCGGGGGATTCCATATGCAAATTATTTCTATTCCATGTATCCTTCCAAAACAAAGCATTGTTCTCTTTCTTAAACTGAACATTGCTTCTTAGCATGTATAGAGGAATTAGTTTACTGACATCTCTCCACTAAAAGGATCTTGTCATATTCTGCTGATAAAGATCCCCAGGGTCGAGGGATCTGCTGATAAAGATGGACGAAAAAAGGCAAGGGTATATGTTTATCCTTGAAGGAGGCTCAATATCTTGGTGCTGATTGAATCATGCATGTATCAAACCAAAGAAGTGAGACTTCCCTACTACGGAAGCAAATATAAGAAGTAATGCCAACTTTGAATCAGACGTCTTAAAAACCGACTAATTTTGAATCGAATTGTCTTGACACATTTATGAAAAATCCAAATTTCAACGATCCAAATTAGAAATTTGTGGATCTTACGCTTAGAAAAACCATTGATTTGGAATTTTTTCCAATGGTATGTTTATCACATGCAAACCATTTCACCACAAACAAAATTAAACAAAAACCAAAGGTCAGCTAAGTCAAGTGGTCTCCACATATAATCTTCCCATCATATATACACCTTTCTCTCCTCTGAGTTCTTGCACCTCGAGGTATCAATTGAGGCCAAAATAGGGGAGGAGGAAGTGGGAGCCTGCCAAGCGAATGTGAAATCACAGGAACACGTCTGGACATTTGAGGCGCTCGATCATGCATGCTTTGCCCAATTTGCCTCTCGCGTGAGCAACTACACTCACCGCTCTTCTCCTTCGCCACTCGATGGTCCCTGACCTCCCAAAACCTCAGGGGAGAAGGAGATGCTTGAAAAGAAGATGCGCCAAAGAAGCAAAAGGTTGCGTATGTTGCCTTGATTCAAAGAAACAACTCATATATATTTGATTTCTCAAACAATCTTGTGTCTGCACTGGATTCTTGCATATTGTGAAGAGCACGAAGAGGTTGTCGACGAAATTGTGATTCTTTGCTCAAATCGAGGAGGTTCTTCCACGGGATGCTTTCCGATTCACATTCTATCTTGTGGTTGCGTTCTTGCACTAAATGTGGGGTCAACCGGTTCAATTTCTCGCAAGTTTAGTGTTTGGTCATACACTGGATTGAATTGTGGTTCTTGACCATGAGACCGTGTGCCTCCTCAAGAATATGAAGAAATGCTAGGTGCTTGCATCTTGCGAAAAAAAGAGTTATGTGATCATATCACGATTTTTTGCCACTTTGTATTTTTTCTATGTTTTCATGCGTTCTTATATATGTATTTTTTTTCTGACTATTTAGTCGAATTGCATTTCTATAATTAGGAATAAGGTATTTTGCTCCTTTCAAATCTTTATCTTTACCTATTATAAAAGTTTAAGATGAATCTGTCATCTTTCTGCCCACAATTTTCGTCCGTCACTGACGTCATCATCCGTTTTGACGTCATGCTGACACCAGCGTCCGTTTCAGACACGGAATCAATGTGGGCGTCCGTTTCAACGCAGGCGTTCGCCGCTGCCGTCATGATTTATCAAAGCATCAATTACACTTCAAAAAAAGAACTAATTGCTAATTTACATCATAAATCATCTTCTCTACTGGAGAACAGGAACATCTACGCTTAGATCCAAGACTGAATCCATCAAAGACAAGAAGAACATCTATGCTCAGAGGCTCACCGCTCACATACTGGACTAAATCCACCAATAACTTGAATCAAACACTGCACAAAGATTAGAAGATTAGTACATCAAGACCGATCGGTTAGCTGCTAAACTCGGTTAATGGAAGTTTATCGGTTAGTAAAAATAGCGAAGACCGAGCGATTCGGTTTTGGTCTTGCAGCAAAAGAATGATTGCAAAAATCCCCCAAAATAAATCACATGAATCCCCCAAAAAACACACAAATCAGTCGATCCACGCGGGCGCTACTGCATGCCGGATCTGGAGCTGTCATCGTCGTCAGGCGGACGGAGGAGTTGCCGTCGTTGAAAGCGCAGGGAGCCGTGGAGGAGTCGCCGTCGATGCGTGCGCGCGGGGAGCCGAGGAGGATATGTCGTCGCCTGTTGACGCGTGGCGCAGGGAGGAGTCGCCGTGGCTCGGCGTGGGGAGGATCTGGGGAGGCCGCGGTAGTGCCCCACTGCCTCGTCGCTCTTCGTCGACGGCCACCCGCGAGGAGGAGGCGGCAGCGGCAGCACCAATTGTGTCACCGGACGCCCGCGAGAAGAAAGACGGGGAAGCGGCGGCGCGCTCTCCGTTGCCGGTGATGCGCGAGGAGGAGGCGGAGGCGGAGGCGCGGTGTGAAAGGAGGAGAAGCCGTGCGTCGCGACTCCGCGAGAGAAGTCAAGAAGAGGCGGCGGACAGGGAACGAGGGGAGGAGAGGGGATGGCCAAGTGCGGTTAGTTTTGTTAGAGTTAGCTTGCTTTGGTGGGCTGTTGGTGTCTTGGTGGGCTGCTAGATTAATGAGCCTCTATGCTAGGTAGTGATGGAGCTAAAGTGGAAGGCCTCAAACATGACAAGCCGCAGTTCAACCCATTGAGACGATGGCCCGCTCGTTTAAGCTCAGTACGACTTAGCGGGCTGACGCAATGGGAAACGTAACATGTCATTAACATATTAATTAAGCGTTAAGTATTCTAAAATTTGAAAAGGGATTTAATTAATTTTTATTGGAATATTATAGTCAAAAGTTTTTTTAGAAAAAAATACATTTAACGGCTAGGTAAATGTGCTCACAAGAAAAAGGAAACTGATCCAAGAATCCAAAGAAAACTGGGTTAGCTCGGAGCTTGATGACGATAGTATCTAACATGAGTGTGGTGTATAGGCTTAACATTAAAAAAAAACGTGTTCATGAAAACTTAGCAAAGTTTCTTACAAATTCATATGGTCTCCTGCTTAGACCGACTACTGATGAAGAAGAGGGTGAGGGCCCAGAGCAGAGGACCCGATGACCGTTGAGACGGCTTGTAGATGAAAGAGGTAAAGACAGAGTTGCAAACGGCATGTCCAAATAGGGTAATATGTTTCCGATTAAGTGCCGTTCGTCTGGGCCGGTTGACCACACAAACTATAAAGCCCATTTAGCTAACAGCCAGATCCAGGCACTAGACCCACCAGCTTCGACGGAAGACGAGTGATGATCGATTGAGTGCGAAGACTGGCGAGGCTACAAGCATGTTTTTTACTTCTCTTTTTTTTTCTTTGCCTCCATTAAATTATCTTGGTACGAATAAATTGGATAATATACTTTGCTTGATGTACATAGACGTGATTAATTTTAGCGAGCAGACAATTTTTTGTTGATGTATGTGATATTGTGTTCGGCATTTTTTTAACCCAAACATTTTTAGCTGCTACTCTCCCCAGTTCACCTGTTGTCTATGCAATAAATTATGTCGATAATTTAAATTGTGACCATGGGGTGGCTGTGGCAGCAATATGCACATCTGAACAACAACGATGGCACCGTGGCAATCAAATTCGATCACCCCCATTAATTAGCTCCTTCCGTTGCATAATTTATATATTATTCAGAATTAACACTGGGTTCTTGCATATTCATATTCTTGTGTTCTTATTTTAGTTCTTCTTGCAATGGATTCTTGATGCAAGAAGGTGCACAAATAATAAAAAAAAAGCATACATATTTATGCAACCAATGTCCAAAAAACATATTAGTCTCATTATGAACCAACAATTTTCTTGCACTCTTTCATTTTATCAATATCATTTCTACCTAATTATGAGGGTATATTATTTGTGTTACACTTCCAAATTTTCCGACAACCACCGTATAATACCATTATGTTATATGTTACTTTCTCCGTCCACTTTTAAGTGACGTTTACGGACATTTAATTAGTATAGGAAATATGCCAGTGGTGCTGTCGGAAACGACAAGCATAAACGGAGGGAGTATTTAGACGTTGTAAGATAGTACTCCGTCTCTTGTCGCATCCATCGTACATTCGTACGCGTGCGTCGTGCCGTGGTCGAGCCAAGAATTCCGGTGCGTGCGAAGGCGCACACACATCCGTCGCACCGCATCGCGTCGCGGCCTCGCACCCCAGAATCCAGATCCATCCGCCCCGCCCGCCCGTACGTCGTATAACCCCAAGCACACCGACTCGCATCGCACACCACTCTTCCCCCTCTCGACTCCACTCCACTCTTTTCTCCCCTCCACGCGCCGCCGCCGCCGCCGCTAGGGGAGCCTAAATCCTCCTCTCCACCAGCTGCTCCCCATGGCCGCGCCGCCGCAGGCTTCTTCCCCGTCTCCCTCCGCGCAAGTGGTAAGCATCTGTCCGCCTCTTGTCTCCCCTTGGTTGCGAGATTTGGGTGATTTTTCGTCGTGGTGGTGGTGGTTCCGTGCTGATTGATCCGCAATGGCGGGCCGGGGTTTGCTGCTGCTGCAGGTGGGCAACGCGTTCGTGCAGCAGTACTACCAGATCCTGCACCAGTCGCCGGATCTGGTCTTCCGTTTCTACCAGGACGCCAGCCGCCTCGGCCGCCCACCCGCCGACCGCTACGGCGACATGGTCTCCGTCACCACCATGCAGGTGAGGACAGCCACCCTCCCTACCTACCTCCAGATCTGGTTGGGTTGAGATGGATGGTGACATGTTTCTCTATGGCTTGGGCAGGCGATCAACGAGAAGATCATGGCCATGGACGACATGTCGCGGGCGGAGATCAAGACGGTGGACTCGCAGGAGTCGCTCGGCGGCGGCGTCACGGTGCTCGTCACGGGCCTCCTCACCGTCCGCGACGGCCTGCGCCGCGACTTCTCCCAGTCCTTCTTCCTCGCGCCGCAGGAGAAGGGCTACTTTGTGCTCAACGACATGTTCCGCTACGTCGGGGATGCCCCTGCCCCTGCTGCCGCCGTGGATGCGCAGCCTGAGGCGGACACCGCCGTTCCACCCCTCCCTAATGGTACAGCTGCCCAGCCTGCCGCGCCCCAGCACGGTGTGTGTTTTGGTGAAGAAGCCCTCAAATTCGATGTCATTTGTGTGGGGGAGTTGATGTTGAAATTGATAGTTCTGTTTTTTTAGATGCCCCGCCGCAGCAGGAGCAGCATGTTGCGGAGCCTGTGGCAGTACCTCCTGAGGAGGAGGAGGTTTACAATCCGCCTCTAGAGGAGGTGGAGGCTGTGGCGGAGGAGGAACAATCAGCTCCTGAGGTGATTAATGAAGTCCCAAATAATGTGGTTCCGGTTGTAGCACCTACAGCTGCTCCGGTGTCACACGAGGAGGCACCAAAGAAGTCGTATGCCTCAATTGTAGGTTTTTCACATCTTGAACTGCGGTTTGTTTATACATTTATCTCCTATCATTAATGGTATCCTTTCAGTTTTATTCGATATGATCGGCAATTGAGAAATGCACGTTGCCATTCTGTAAGCTAGTCTATCAAAAAAGTGTAGTTATATACAGACTTTTAGATACTTAATGTACCACTGCTTTTTGAAAAGCTTTGATGTTCTGTCAGCCACAGTCTAGACTGATATTGTGCACGATATGTTTCTTGTTGATACTGTGCAATCTGGGAGCATTGATCTTTTGTCGGTTGAAATATTATTGTGTATTTTAAGTGTAATGTTTCCAAGAATATCAATGATAGCTTTCGAATAATTCAGTGCACTGCATTCTTTGTTAATAGTATTGCATTTTCCCCCGTGCTGCAGGTCAAAGTCATGAAAGAAGCTCCAGTGCCAACCCCTGTTCCTGCTGCTAGGCCTGCACCTGCTGCTAGACCTGCACCACCGAAACCAGAGAAACAATCTCTGGCACCTCCAGCTCCTGCTCCAGTTTCAGATGTTACTCCTTTCAATTCTAATGCTGAGAGCAGCAATGCGCATGAGCCAGAAGGTATTTGCTAAAATCCTATGTTTTGGTCAAATACTCAAGACATGACAATTCTGTTAGGTTCGCTGAACTTTGGTCTTTATTTTGAAGTTGATGCACATGCAATATACGTAAGGGGTTTGCCGTTAAATGCCACCACGGCACAACTGGAGGATGAGTTCAAGAAGTTTGGCACCATCAAACCTGATGGGATACAAGTCAGAAGCCATAAGGTACTTGTCTTTCTTTACCTCGCACTTTAGTTTGGAGAACTCTATGTGATTCTTGAGCAAATTTTCTATTCTAAATGCAGATTCAAGGGTTCTGTTATGGCTTTGTTGAATTCGAGGAGGCTACTGCAGTCCAAAGTGCTATAGAGGTAGCCTTTCTTAGCTTTGATTGTTCCATTTGTCAATAATTTGATGGCAGCATTAATTTGTTCATCACACACTAATTTTGATCCAATACTGTGAGCGTTGTTGGTTCATTATCCATGTGTCCAACATTCTTTTAGTTGCTGTCTTTTTTATTAGTTACCGCTCTTATTGCTTGGCATTGTCCGGTGATGACTGAATTGCATCATGTCCTATCTGAAATCTTGATTTGAGTAACTTCATTTTTCAGTGAAATGGACACCATTAATCGTTTCTTTTGTTCCACAACTGGTTATATATGTATTTTTGAGTTATTTTCATATTTCTTTACTGGATTAAGAATCCCAGTTGTAACTGGGGTGTGTGAGATTTTCTCAATCCAGAAAACTGGCAACCATTTCTTAAAAGAAACTGGTTTAACTTCTTGTGGCAAAATGAATTCCATTTTGGAGTGCCAAACAAAGATTTTCACAGATATTGTTGTTCTATGCAACATAACTGGGTTCCCTTGCTTTTTTTGGCCTAGTAGATTGATAAATATTTTAGAATTCATTCCTTTAGAATTCTATCATTTCAATCTCAGTTCTGTTGTTGTCTGGATACAATTATGAATTTTATAGTTTAGGTTAAGCTGTTCATGTAAACTCAATTGCCTCCATGATTTGGCTCAATTGCCTCCTTAGCTGTTCAATGAAAGCTATCACTTTTTTTATTACGAAATTGTACTAGTACTTGGTCACTAAGTATTATTATATCAATGTTGTCGATCTCTAATTGTTTTTAACTTGACAGGCTTCTCCCGTAATGATTGGTGGACGCCAGTGTTTTGTAGAGGAGAAGAGAACACCTGGTTCACGAGGTCAGTGTAACTGAACACTACATTGGAACATACTTGAATGCTGACTAGTCTGAACTCCAGTATCGCTTCAGAAGTCAAGTACAATGATTCTGTTTCGAAACATGTAAACAATAAGATTGAGCGAAACGAGGAAAAGTTAATCTTTTGCCAACCTTTTGATTTACACTACAATATATGTAAATGCAGCCTACCTAGCTGCTGGAACCATTTAATAGGTGGCAAATTATAAATAAAAACAATTACAGTAGTAATTGAGAGAAAAGAGAAAACAAACTGTATTAAAAAAAAATAGCACTGATAAACTGAGAAATTTACAGTAAGAAATTATCAACCAAGGCTTGAAAATGGAAAATCATAGATTTGCCATCTAAGTATGACAAATGACCAATTTCCCATTGGATAAATGCATAGCTCCAGATGCAAATTTTTACATATGTTGTTTTGGCAGTTCCATGATTCGGATAATTGAGTGTTTGTTTGAAGTTTCTCTTGTTACCCATGATTAAGAAGACATTCTGTTGATCAACCATGTTTGTTGACTTGTTCTGTATGACCTATATCGCCTCATCCGAAGGTAGCACAACTGCACAGTTTGTGGGGAATCTTTCAAACAGTCTGCAGTCATTTTCTAGGGATTTCATGTCAAGTACCGTGTAAATGTCTATCTAAAACATGTATAATGTTTCACATGGTAGCTACTAGCTAGAATGTCGGCACCTGAAGAATTTTTTTAGTATATATTTACCTGTTTGTTTTTACTAATGTTCAAGTTCTCATTTCAACTGATATGTTGCCTCAGGATCCAGCAGAGGAGGAAGGTTTGCACCGGGAAGAGGTAATAATAACTTCAGAGCTGAAGGGATGAGAGGCCGTGGCAATTATAGTGGAGGAAGGAGCTATGGAAGGGGCGATTTCAGTTACAGATCTGATTATGGTGGCAGAGGTGGTGGCAGAGGTGGCTCTGCACGTGGAGCTGAAGTTGGCTACCAGAGGGTTGATGGTGGTCGTGGTGGTCGGACATCAGCAGGCCCTGGTGCCCCTGCAAAATGAGGGGCAAAATAGCTTGTCTCTAGGGTTGTCTTTCATGGTCCTTGGGACGGGTCCAGATTCCACATTAGGCTCCATCAGTTGATTGCATGCTGGAATTATTAGAAGCTCAATTACAAATTGCAAGTTTCTATTTTTGAAGGCGGTACAAGGGGGTAATTGGTTACTAATTGTAGAATATACACCTATTCACATGTAGTTTTAGCTTGGTCTTTGATGAGCAGGTGATGTGTTTTTTTTCTTTGTGTTAATTTTGACCCGTTTAAATTCGGAGCATTCATTGGTTGTGTCCATTTGATTTTATAGTTTCGACGGACTAATGAAATAATTGACAGTGTAGACTCTAGAGTAGCTAGTAAGTAGGTGGAGATTTTGTTTTGTTCTTGTGATGTCTCGAGGTGAAGTACACCCTTCTTCATACTAGTTTGATACTGGTTATTTAATTTTTTGAGGAATTCGCCCTGTGCCGCATTGCCCTTTGTTCTTGTTGAATGTTGACACTGGCTGTTCTCTGAGCTGCCATTTTGCTGGAGGACTCTTTTCTAATCTACAGTTTTACCATCGTAGCGAACTTCAATGTGCAGTCCTCAACGGTCTACCGTGTCTATAAGAATTTTATTGGTTTAAGGTCTGTTTGAAAGGTTCCAATGTAGGAAGTCTGATCATCCTTCATTTGGAACTACTAGGAAATACGATCTTTTTGAAATTAACCGTATCCCCAGAACTTGATCTGAAGAGGACGTGAGTACAAAACTGTGCCATGTATGTCTTCCCTCTACACAGCTGTGCATCTCCATTGTCTTGGTTGCCGTCTGTCGTCTGCTTCCCTCTGTCCTCTAAGCCTTAGGCTTGCTAAGGTTCGACGAGGCAATGGGTACGATTTTGGAAAATAATCAACTCAAACCGTAAGAGAAAAAAAAGGCTTTACTCTACGCTTGGAGCAGGAGTTGTATCAAATGAGTCCTGATACTTCAACGGCCCCAAAACATAAGAAATAGTTTCAATTTTAAAAAATAACAAGCATATCCTAAAATGTTGACCATACACCTTGGCTAAAAGATGAGCTCCATTGGTTTTTCTTATTGCTAGTAATAGATGATATTTTTTTACCTATCATGCCATATATACAATTAGTACCAAGCATGTATTTTACGGGTAGATAAGGCAACTATAAGAGATTCTTATATTTTTGGACAAACTCTAGACTTAAATTTTCTTATATATATTGTGACGGAGGGGTAGATAAAACTAAATCTTTTCGAACCTTGGCCGGGCTAGGCCAACCAGGCTTTTCTGGACTAGGCTGGGTTTTCTCGGATTTTTTTCTTTTATTTTTTGGAAATTTCTCGGGCCAAATTTGCACAAACCTAGATAAAACTATTAAAACTGCCCCATTAGTTTTGCTTAGGATTTGAAACAACAAACATACACACCTTTCAACACGCGGGTCTCTAATACTTACTTTGGTTCTGGCTACAAATAAAAAAAACTTTGGTTCTGAGTTTCCAAAAATAAAAAAAAAACGAAAATAGAAAAGGAAGCTGAAGAACCCTAAACCCCAAATAAAACCCATAGCCGGCGCCACACCACCACTTTCTTCCCCCTTTCCGTACCCTCCGCTCTCCCCCCACCGTTTCCTGCTCCTTCCATCCATGGCTGAGCGAGAGCAACAGACGATGGATTGCTGCGAATAAGATTCGAAGGAGGTGACTCCAAACTGCAGATTGCGAGGGTGCGGGCGAAGAAGGGGAAGAGGAGGAGGGCAAGATGAGCACGGTGGACAAGATGCTGATCAAGGGGATCCGGAGCTTCGACCCGGAGAACAAGAACGTCATCACCTTCTTCAAGCCCCTCACCCTCATCGTCGGCCCCAACGGCGCCGGCAAAACCGTGAGCAATCCAATCCAATCTCTTGCCCTAGCATCCGTGTGCGTGCGTGCGTACTGATTTCTGGTTTTTGTTGGTGGGATTTTCTTTGGTCCTCCTGCAGACGATCATCGAGTGCTTGAAGCTCTCCTGCACCGGCGAGCTGCCCCCAAACTCCCGCTCCGGCCACACCTTCGTGCACGACCCCAAGGTGATGATAGACAATACTCGGTTTCATTGTTCGTACTGTAGAATGCTTGCCTCACTTATAGTCAATAGGGGTTTTGTTGCATTTGGGAATGGTGGTGTGGCTCATTTGGTCAGTACGGTCTATTGGTTTAGCTGTTCCGGTTGGTGGCCGTCGGATTGAAGAGGGATCTGGCAGGCTTTTATGATTTGTATCGTTGTGGGCTTTGATGGATTTGGTGCAGTTGGGAAATCTAGAATGCCTGTGGATTGCAGTATTAATATACTATGCTCTTCTGCTAGGGAATGTGCTTAAAGCTGCTGTTGTTTATGTGTGGGGAGGGTTGTTTATGTACTTGTTCTGTTCTTGTTTTTGCTAGTAGTTCTTTAACACCAGTTGGTTCTGTGGGATGTGCAGGTAGCAGGAGAGACTGAGACAAAAGGGCAGATTAAGCTGCGCTTTAAGACCGCAGCAGGGAAGGATGTGGTCTGCATCCGCTCTTTCCAGCTTACCCAGAAGGCATCGAAAATGGAGTTTAAAGCAATTGAGAGCGTCCTCCAGACTATAAATCCACACACGGGCGAGGTCCTCAGCTTTATTGATTCCCTTTTGCTTTCAAGTTGCTCTGTATGGGCTATGACTTTGAGATTTATTTGTTTGATTATATTGTTATGTGAGGATGTTTGTGTAATCACAAAAGATTCTTGAACCTCCAGTTCAAATTGGGAAAAAGACTTCTGCCAATATGTCATTGGAGTATTATGATTTGGTCCATAACACCTGTTACCCAATAATTAATCCTCCCCTCTTCTGTTGTTGGTCACTCAGGGTTCATTACATAGCTAATATTTGTTGATCATACCAATCATGTGCTGCAGTTTCTATTTCTACACATGTCTCTGGCTGTAGGACATTTTTATAGGAAATACTATCCCATGGTTACATACAATGACGTAAATCCCTTGCACTTTGTATTGTGTGTGCCAGGTAAACTCTTATGTTCAATTTGGAGTTAAGTACATCTTAGCTGGGAGTTTGTCTTGGTTATGATTGTTTTCATAAATTAGAATTACTGAAAGTGCATAGTTTTTTGATAATTTTTTCTCTCAATTTCCCTTTGTATTGCATACCTATAGGTGTTTGAATTGATAGAATAACCAAAACAACCTATGTATCATGCAACACTTCTCATATCTACAAATACATCTGATTTCCTTCATTCTTTGCTTTGTATTTGTATGGTAATAGAAAACCAGGACACTTTCGTACTTTCAGTAACCAAAACAACCTATGTATCATGCAGCACTTCTCATATCTACAAATACATCTGATTTCCTTCATTCTTGCTTTGTATTTGTATGGTAATAGAAAACCAGGACACTTTCGTACTTTCAGTAACCTTGTAATCACAATACACTTGGACTGATATTGTTGCAGTCAAAATATCGATCCATGTGAATCTAGACAATGGAAAATTTACACTTGTTTGGTTGAATCTAAATAATATATTTAAACAAGGCAATGGGTTTGTATCACTATGGTTTCATTTGGCATTGAGGTGGATTATGATAATCTCGTTTGGTGCAACTGCTTCTAGAGATTTTTAGTATTTGCTTAACTGTTTTACAATCAATCTAAGTTGTAACTTGTAAGTGATAATTTTTTTTGCATTCCAATAAATATCAGAACATTTATTATGAGAGACATGATGATCGCGTATCATATTTTTGTTTAACCTTTATTTGATCAACAAACTATAGTGATCCTTACATTTTAAAATAAGCATAGTGCAAGACAGCACAACAACCACAAACTGCGCCTGAACGAGTATTGTATCTGTTGAACATTTAAGGTTACAATGTTATGTATTCACAGCCTATTTTGTTTTTTGTTATTGCTGAATGCAGAAGGTCTGCCTCAGCTACAGATGTGCTGATATGGATCGGGAGATTCCAGCTTTAATGGGTGTTTCAAAGGCTATACTGGAGAATGTTATATTTGTGCACCAAGACGAGTCCAATTGGCCATTGCAGGATCCATCAACACTTAAGAAGAAGTTTGATGACATATTTTCTGCCACCCGGTACTTGAATGTATTACTTTTTTTGTGTTTGCTTTGGAAGCTCTGCTGCTCTAGTCAAGAGCATAACTTTAACATGACAATATTTTTAAGACAATTTGTTCCTTAGAACTTTTTTTAATATTATATCCTCGAACTATCATTATGACTAGCATTGGACTACTTTAATTTCTGTATCAAACTTGCAGCTATACCAAAGCACTCGAAGTCATAAAAAAACTTCACAAGGATCAAGCACAGGAAATCAAGACTTATAGGTTAAAGTTGGAGAACCTTCAGACTCTCAAAGACCAAGCATATAGGGTACTTTAATCTTCTGTTCAATCATTCCTGGTTATTATGAAGCTTTTTAGTTATCCTACCGAGAGTTGAAGTGAACTTGTTATGGTGGTTGTTGCTTATTTACCAAAGGTCGGGCTATCATTTATTTATGGATCTTTGAAAAAACTACTATGATTTTTTTTAAAAAAATACTGGTTATTAATCAATTAAAAGAAACTGAATGGATTGCATTGTCATGTCCTGCATTTGTGCCAGTAAATATGTTTAACCAGTATATTTTACCTTTCGTTATTTTTTCATAAGATGTCTGATCTGTCAAGCATTTTTATAATTTCTGCTGACTTTGATAAGTTAATGGTAGAGAATGCACAAACAAAGTAAAATATTTGGCAATTATAAAATGATTTGACAGCAGACACCATTGTAACATTCCTGGTGCTATTTTGTACACACCAAGTTGGACATTTGTTCTTGTTTCTATGTGCCATTTAAATTTGTAAAAACCAGCATTTGTACGTTCATCCGACATCCGTAAACACTGAAAATTTCCTTATTCCCTCATATGCTACTCTACTAATGTCTCACTAACAATTGTGTCCTTGACAATGAATGCTATATAAGGGATAGAGTAGTTTTCTGTGGCATTCAAGGAATTTGCCCGTACCTTTGTCCCTTTCCTGTAATCTTGTCACACTTTCTTTTCCTTATGTGCTCCTTGACTCAATTTCATTTTGAGGTATTTTCTTAGGTTTAGAAAATGTTTGATTAGCAGTAGATCTTTGTCTCTCATTTTAAGTTCAATATCAATGTTTAGATAATTATCTAGGTTGATCACATAAATAAATAGAAGTTTCATACTATATAATGTTCTAGAGAGAATTAATTTTGTTACTTGTAACATAAATACACAACATGATACAAATTCAGTGGAAAAAATGATACCCAGAGATCCTTACTATGTCAAAAGGGTATTTTTGCACATTTATTTTACTTTTTTTTTGTGCTGAAATTCACCTAATTTAGCCGTTACAGTAATAATGAAAATTGCTCCCTCTTTAGTGCGATTGTATGAACAATTGCCTGAACCAATATATGTAATTCTTTTAACCGAAGTCCATTGCTTTGATTCACATGCAACAAAACACTAGAAGTTAAATAGTTTTACTCTTCTTTTTTCATCTTGGACGAGCTGGAGAACTGCATGTCATTCCATTTAAAGATGAATAACAAACACAATACCACACCATACAAAGACACCTTAAGACATATACACCACAACAAAAAGAAATGCAACCAGAGAATACAGGTATAAGAACCTAGACTATTCCAATGAATAGACTCTGGAAATCTTTAGCTCCAGGGTTACCACAACTTGAACTTACCCTCAGCCTCTATCGACTGCAAGACTCCACTCATGCTTGGCGTATCTCCATTGAAGACACATCCATTGGGATGCCTCCAAATCTCCCAAGCAAGCAACAAGGATGATAAGCCAGTTGATGCCTTTTCAAGTTGCTTATTGACCATCCTGACGATTTGACACCATCAACTAGAGGAAGCCGTTATGTTACATTGATTTGAGGTGTCATTGAAATGCTTGCTGTCCATTTTTTTGGAGGATAGCGGACTAAACCTCCCACACGTGGTAAATGTAAATCCTTACTTGGCCAATCTGTTTGCTGTCCAACAGTAACTAAGGATGGGAGCCAAATAAAACAGCTTTACTCTGGCATGGAAGTTATCTGATTTAGACATCTAGTTGGAGTTGGATTTAAAGTTCATGCTGTTTTTATTTTTACTTTAACTCTCATTACTTTGACAGCTCCGTGACAATATTGCTCAAGATCAGGAGAAGTCAGATGCCTTAAAAATTCAAATGGAGGAACTGAGAACAAACATTCAAGCCGTTGAAGAAAAAATTTGTCGTACTCAAAAAAGTTTAGCTGACTTGAGGACGCTTCAACAGGAAATTAACTCCAGTACATCTGCTAGAACTACATATTTTACCCTTCAGCAGCAACAGTATGCTGCTCTTTCTGAGGAAAACGAAGGTAAGTGCCTCCTTGATGTGCCACTGTGCCCTTTCAGCGTATTAGTTCCCCTTACCATAACAACAATTGGCTCTGTCTTTGTTTAGATACTGATGATGAACTGAAGGAGTGGCAAGCAAAATTTGAAGAAAGAATTGCATTACTGGAAACTAAGATCAGTAAACTAGAAAGGGATGTGAATGATGAAAATGCAACAGAATCCTCCCTTACCAAGGCTTTAACTGAATTGCCGCGAGATATAGGAAGGCTCCAGGCAGAAGCTGATGTAATGTTATCTTTGTTTATATCTTCTTTTTATGATTTTACCAGTCAATCTAAACTACTCCAGCAGACATATTATGGGGTTAAAACTTAAAATTTAATTTAAATATGTGGTTTTCAGGCTCACATATCAGTAAAACGCGAACGGGATTCAACCATCAGAAAGATCTTCACTAAACATAATCTTGGGCCAGTTCCTGATGATCCTTTAACCGATGATGCTGCCATGCACCTGGCAAACATAATTAAAGCAAAACTGTCGAGTCTTACTGATGATTTGCAGGATAAGAAGGTGAGAATAGTATTCTGTGTGTTCTGGAATTCAATCATAAACGTATGTACTTCTATTGATCATAAGCTTCAAAATCATTTCCAATATATGTAGGGAGTTATAGTCATATTGCAAATGTGCCCACCTCATAATTGCCCTAAGTTTTGGTGTGTCATCTTAGTAGATGTATGAGTTATGCATAAAACAGTTTTTGTTGGAGCAAGAATGTTATTGAATCTATTCAAATCATTTTCTCAAGTAGGCAGTTAATATTAGAATCTATATGCTTTGACAACGGAAATTCTGCTTTTGGACCAGAAATCTAACGAGGCACAGAAACAGTTTCTGTGGGGACGCTATCTTGAAGTAAATACTCGCCACTCTGAAGTTGTTGGCCAGATAGAATCCAAGGCTGCCTCCAAGGTCAGTCATGAAAAGAACATTGGACACACACAATTATGATGTTCTGTAACTGGTATATCAGAAGAAATTACATTTCATTTCTTAACATACCAACAACTTTTCAGAATGGTATTTCAAGGCGCATGAAAGATAAAGAGAGTGAGCGTGATTCTGCGGAAAGAGACCTTTCAAAGTACAATCTTCCTCGTATTGATGAAAAGGAGAGACATCTGGTACTCATCTGATCCAATTATTGTTAGTTCTTGGATACATCCTTTTTTTTTCGAATATGCAGGAGATCTGCGAATCATTGCATTAAGATAGTGGAAAACAGGTTGGGGGGTTGGTGGTTAGAAAAACCAACCCGAACACCCACCCAACAGCCATACAACCCACACCCCCAACAAGAAAGAAAAAAAGACACTTGACCCCACTCAAGGCGCGAGAATAATTGCCATGACTAACCCCAACCAAACACACGAAAAGAAAACATCCGACCCCATAATTATATAGCTGTATTGCCTGTACATTTTTGTTAGAGTTTTATCAGAAGTAGAAAGGAATGCCACAGCATTAAACAGTTCGAACAGAGCTGTCCAACTGTGCAGTTTACAGAACCTTGTACCTTTGGGTGTTGGCTCATATTTCGCTCAACATACTTTGATATTTTAAATTATGGCATTCTAATTCTGATGAAATTATTTGTTTTGAGAAAAATAACTTATTCATCCCATGTTAATTTCTGATAGCAAATTGAAGTTGAGAGGAAAGCACTTGCACTGGGGGAACGAAACTACGATTCTATTATAAATCAGAAGCGCACAGAGATATTTAGTTTGGAGCAGAAGATAAGAACACTCCAGTGGGAAAAAGATAGTATAATGAGTGATTCCAGTGACAGAGTACTACTAGACTTGAAGAAGGATGAATTGGAAGAAAGCAAGAAGAAACTTAAGAAGATGCATGTTTCTTCCTTTCTCCTTTCTTGTTTTATGATTAATTTATAATATTTCTCAATCCTAAATCTTGCCATGTGAAAATCAAGTAACACGTACTGTGTAAAATGCAGATATGATGAACATAAGGACAAAATCAGAAGTGTTCTTAAAGGGAGGCTTCCTTCTGAGAAGGATGCCAAGAAGGAGATTAGTGAAGCCTTTGGGTTTGTGCTACTCTGTTTTGCTTATACTTGTTTCAACCAGTGATCTAGTGATTTCTTTATTGGTTGCTATACTTGTTTAAAGGGAGGCTTCCTTTACTTGTTTCTTCCATGGCTCTCTTTCTGCATTTCCATCAGTAGGCTAATGATAGGTAGTAGTAATAATAGATCTGACTATCTGTGGTCATGTATATTTTGATCAATCATGCACACCATGAGCTTATTTACATTCGATGCGAGTGTAGTAGCATATGGCATAGTTATAAACATCACGGTGCAGTTGTATGTATAGGCCTGTTGCTTAAAATGCTTGAATGATAAAGTCATGCGCACACTTGAACTATCATGTTGATGTCAATCCATCCCAGTAGTAGATGTGAGAATAATATGTATGAAAACCTCTAGTTGTTATTGATGCATTTGCTAATGGCACAAAACTTTGCTTGTCCCAGGTCTATAGACAGAGAATACAATGATTTGAACTCAAAATCCCGGGAAGCAGAGCAAGAGCTGAAATTGGCACAGATGAAAATACTTGATGCCAGGAGCCACTTGTCAAAGCTTCAAAAGGAATTGGATGGTAAATTCAGATATAATGACTGCACATTTATACTTATTGGTGAAATTTTATGTGAAATATTTTGATATCTATATGATCCACTATGGTGTGAGATTTGAACAATTAACATTAAAGAGGAGCCGGCTCTCTGTCTCCATGAATTTTTTAAGTGTAATGTATCATACTGTTCTCATTGCTATTTTAAAACAACAATGCATTTCCTACCAAGTACCAACTAAGAGTAGTGTATGCTTCTGATCGTTTCTAAAAAAAAGGCTAACCTAAAAGCAATTTTCTATCCAAATAAAGGAAATTACGTGAAAAATACCAAGAAAATTTTAATTAGGGAGAATTAGGATGTTTCCATCACAATCACATTAAGTTAGAGAAATACTTGGTATCAGCCTGGTCTGTGCCCGTGCAAACATGTGAATCCCATTGATGCTCTTGGCTTCAAATGAGGTGAGATAGTTTCAGATTGTTCTTTCCCTCGGTCTCTCTTCTTAATGCTTATGGGTGCTGCTTGGCATAGCTAGCTGCAGCAGGCACCACTTTGTACTGCTGGTATTGTAACTGCAGCTTGCCACACAGCCTAAGCTAGCATTAGCGAGGGAGGCCATGGTGTCCCCATTGTGTATTGCTCCCTGATTACGAGGTCTGCTTCCTGGCTGTTGTCATGTTGCTAAACAAGACAAGACTGGTTATGATGTACTTGTTCGCTATAATTGTAGAACTCACTGCGTGATGTCAGATCAGACTAGGTGCACGTATCGGTGGATGCAGTTCATGCCATGTACTTCCTCTCTTTTATCTGTTTGTGCTCATTGGATGTTTCTTGAATTAACTGCCTTTGACTCCAGATTAGATTGATTTCTTTGGTTGCCTTTTTGAGTGGATGGCCAAATTGGGAGGTAGTGTATGTGTTTAACCTTGTTGGGACATTGCCTCATACTACCCCCGTCCCAAAATATAAGGGACCCTGGGTTTCTTTGGAGAGATTGAGGAAGGAAAAATGCTATGGAAACCCAAATGAGGGGTATGTGGGGAGTGGGGAGTGGGAAGGTGGTTGATGGTAAGATTGGGTGAAATTAAATGAGGGTTGGTGCAGTGAGGGAAGGTGTACTCTCCCTTGTATCTTGGGACAAAATTTGAATCCTAGGATGCATTGTCTTTTGGGACAGAGGGGATAGGAGATTAGGAACCATGCATTGTGGAAATGTTGTTGTTATACATAGTGCCATTGTGGACGCCCTTGTTTTGTTCTATTAGTATTCTTATACCAGTACAACGGCATTTGATGGAATACCAATATTTGTGGTCATACCAGTCTAATTTACTGTTTGAAGTGCCTTGTAGGCTCCATTTCTCATTCTATTAGTACTCCTATATCAGTGAAACTGAATTTGGTGGAATACCAATGTTGTGGTCCTACACTCTTTTAATTGCATCATGTACAAAGCCAAAAATTATCCTTAGATGATTCATCATAGTTTCACAATAACTATACACCTTGATTGTTTGTCTGGACAAAATTAAGCACACTGCGTATGTCATCGTCCAAGGTTCTCTGAGAAATGATAATAAATTGATGCATTCTCATATTGCTAGGAGAAAATGCAATAAATGTTGTTATTGAAATTAGTTAAAATTTCTGTGGAACTAACGAAAGGAGTGCACATTTAGTCTTAAAAAATACTGATAAAATCCATTGACACATGTTTTTCTACAGCAAAGAGAAGCTATGTGGAGTCCAAACTTCAATCCATTACGAAGATGCCTGCTGACATTCACATGTTTCCCAAACTTCTGAAAGATGCCATGGAGGAAAGAGATAAAAAGAAAAAGTTGATATCCGTAACTTCAGCTATTTTATTTGGTCTAGTTATCTCTTTCTGAGGTATAAATTCAGTGCTTCCTGCCTGTATGCAGCAAACTCACTTTAGGGAAGGGAATGCGGGAAATGTATGAGCCTTTTGAAAATTTGGCTCGTGAGCACCACATGTGCCCTTGCTGTCATCGTGCTTTCACACCTGATGAAGAGGATCAATTTGTAGAGAAGGTGCTTGATCTAATAGCTGATATAACAGCCTTTTTACTTTGTTACAGTTACTTTATGCATATGATATATTTTTTCTTTGGTGTCTGCTGTACCTTTCAGCAAAGGATAACATGTGCAAGTACTGCAGAGCGCATGAACATGTTGACATTGGAATGCTCAAATGCTGAAGATTTTTTCCAGCAATTAAATAGCTTCCATGCAACTTATGATGAATTTGTGAAGTTGGGAAAAGAGATTATGCCTTTAGCAGAGAAGAATTTGAAACAACTTTTGGAGGATGAAAGTGAGAAGGCACAAACATTTGATGATGTAAGTTTCCAATTAACACACAACTCTGTTTTAGTTCTCAGACGTAATACAAATAGCAGACAGTTAACCTGATGACTTAGATGAACTTGAGTTTTCTGGTTCAATCCAAACTGGAAAATCTTTGGGCTTAAATTTCGTTCCTTATAGTGATTCTCGACTCATGGGGCACAATTCTTGGTTGCTGTAGCTTTGGCATTTGTTAAACGATCGATGTAATAAGTGGCTGTAGCTTGTTTTAAGCAAAGGTCGGAAACATTTCCATTATCTAAAAGGAATGGGCACAATTCTGTCTATCTCTTGCCCCCTATTGTAGTTAAGTTAGTATATACAATTTCTTTACAGCAAGGAGTTGACCTTATACACATTGGGACTAGCCTACGTTATGCTATATCTTGTTCAGATGATCTGCAGTTATTTGTTGGCACATCTCCTAGGTCACATTTGCATAAGGCTTGTTTTTGTGTTAAGCTCTCCTCGATTGGGCACTGTAGGAATGGGGTCTCGATGAAATCGAGAGAAGACATGAAGTTTGTGGTTAGGTGAAGTCTTATATTTTGCATAGCAGTACTTGCTTTTGGAGGAAATATTTTAATCATAGGATATCTTTGTTGTCTCATGTGAGATCATAGCTTGCTGTTTCAGTTAGCTACTGGTGCAGGCAACATTGTTATTGACAATTTTTTTTATTATATATCACATATTTTGCTTTGTCTTGTTTCATTTCGATGCCTTTGATCTTTTGAGAGATATAGTTTCGTTTACAGTTTTCATATGTGATCCTTCATTGCAGCTTGTCAGTGTTCTTGCTCAAGTTAAAATGGACAAGGATGCAGTGCAGGTACTGCTACAGCCAATAGATATGATTGATGGGCTGGTACAAGGCATAAACAATTTACTACCACAAGTTGAAAATCTTGAATATAAGCTTGATTGTCGTGGCCAAGGTGTTAAATCTTTGGAGCAAATCCAGTCGGAGCTGAGTTCTGTGCAGAGGACAAGGTACTTGTTTCTTAGAAAAGAGCAAACTTGCTAATAGTCATATAAGAACCAATGTCCTAAAAAAATGTAATACTCTGATTGGAAATTTAGAAAAGAATCAAATCAACTAGATACTTTATGCATGATCAACCCCTAGTGTCTAGAAAAATTCTTGTGCTTAAGCTATTCAGTATTTCAGTCTCTAGCTATGGTAAATTAAATTCTCACAGACCTAACAGATGCCCTTCATTTGTGAACTACCAAATAGTGTTTTAGTGAAGGATGCACCTATCCAGACTTGTTCTCATGTGGAGATGTCTGCATTGGCTTTCAATATGTCGCAAACATGTTGAGATATTACAAATATATAATACATTCTATTACCATCTTTTAAGCATTTTAATTAATTGCTCCTCTTTATTGTCCTCATGACTCCACTTGGAAACTAGAAGCTTCACCTTGGTTGATACTGCTATCTGACAGGGATACATTGAATAATGAAGTGGATGATCTAAGGGATCAACAAAGAACACTTACCGATGGTCTGAATAATGCTCAAATGAGATGGCATGATGTTAGGGAAGAGAAGCTAAAAGCTTCAGGTGCAGTTCTCAAATTTAAAAAAGCTGAAGAGGATTTGATACTCTTAGCTGAGGAGGAAGAAAAACTAACCTTGGAAGAGAAGGTACTCCTGCCTTCTTCTGCTCATAACTGGTTGCTTAAGTTTATTGTATACCTTAATTCCAAGGCTCATGTTTTTCTGCCCAGTCCAATTTGAATGATAATATATCTGCACGTGGTTTACTGGGATCATAATTCTGGGCAGGCCAAATAGGTGGTGCTATCATTGCAATCCCTCTAGTTTAGAGCCTTAGAGCATCTCATCAATTTGATAAACTTGTATATGAATACGACAGTGACTTTTGAGGGTATGGAACAGAGAACCTTACTGGCTGGTGGTTATCATTGTACTGCAAGACAGTCTGTACTCAGCATTGGTCTCTTTCCAGGAAATGCTTGTGGTTAACTTGGCTTGTAATAGTTTCATGTCCCAGAAGTGTTGGGGGGTCCATTTTTTTCATCAATGACATGCTTACACTTGGGCTTATGCAGAATGATGTAATATATGTTTTATTGCTCAATTATTCAGCATTTAAAAGAGAACCTTGTTCCGTTGTTAAAAGAGAGAGAAAGCTTGATGCAAGAGCATGAAGCTTTGAAGGAAAAGCTTGATCAGGAGTATCATCAGCTGGCAGAAAGAAAAGGAGAATTGCAGCAGGAACTTGATGCACTTGAGACACACAATGAGCGTATCAAAGGGTATAACAACTTAATATTTCCCCTGAATTTTAGTTTGTGCAACTTCTACTATCTATGTTTACCCCTGAATCCTTTTAGGTACCTGAATTCAAATAAGGCCGAGAGGCTTAATGTACTGCAGGAAAGACATACTCAAGCGCAGTCTGATCTACAGAAATGTAAGGAAAGAAAGCATGAAAAAATGAAGGAGTTAAACAAGAACAAAGAGCTATTAAAGGGCCAAGATCAGTTGAAAAGAAGCATTGATGACAACCTTAACTACAGGAAAACAAAGGCTGAGGTGGAACGACTTACTCACGAAATAGAGTTACTTGAAGACAAAGTACTTTCCATTGGCAGCCTGTCTACTATAGAAGCTGATCTTAAACAGCATTCACAAGATAAAGAGAGGCTTCTTTCAGAGGTATTTTATTTCCCTTTTAAAAATATTTGACAAAGTTGTGTCTATTAAGATGTTGTTCTCTTATATGCAATGCATACATTTCTTAATACATCATGTTCACATTTCCAGAAATAAACTTAAATGAAATCTTACTCACCCAAAGGTTGTGATCATAATAATACTATTTTTTTTTGGCAATTTATGCAGTACAATAGGTGTCAAGGAACGCTGTCTGTTTATCAAAGTAATGTTTCAAAACACAAGCTTGAACTTAAACAGACGCAGTACAAGGACATCGAGAAGCGATACTTTAACCAACTTCTTCAACTAAAGGTTGGTGTCATGAATGTCCAGGTTTATTTTTTTTGGTTTTGAATCTTATTTCTTGATCTAAGAGCTGATGTCGCTGCAGACAACTGAGATGGCAAACAAGGACTTGGACCGATACTATGCTGCTTTGGATAAGTGAGTATGTTTCACCATTGCTATGTGCTATTGTATTCTCATAGTTATGCCTCAGGAGATATAATGACTTCCTGAACAATTTGTTTTCACTTCAGTAAATAAGGTTTTACATATTGCTGAGTAATTGGTACTCATGCGGGCGCCCATGGTCCACCTAGTATTGATAGTACAACCTATATATATTCTAACAACAACGGGACACTCTTTACTTATATATATGGTATATATAGGATTGTAGACCTGTATATAGAACACTGGTAATAAGAAGCATCCTTTTTGTTCCTTGCATTAACTTGCCTTCCTTCTATGTACTCGGACTGAAAATATGGAGTGTTTGTGTCAACTACTATCTGTACATTATTTTCCTTTGCTTTTCCTAATTCTATAACATCAAGTTTTCTTGTTGGAAATTTAAATTGTTTATTTCCATATCTGTTATATCAGACTTGTGCATGTCCAAGCACCTTATAAACCACTGAAATCCCTTATTCTTTGTCTGCCAAGCAAATTGTGTTGCAGTCTTATCTGAAATTTTCTAATTTTATTAACATGAATTTCTTATGTATTCTATGATGAACATACGAAAGGTGACTTATGTATTAATTAAAAACATGATATTAAAAGTGCTTTTGGCTTAACTGGATTGTTTACAACCACATGTAAAAGTAAAGGTCTTATATCAGAATCATAACACTCGTCGTTAAGTGTATATCGGCCCTTTGGCCCATGTATCTAGAGGTCGCCTGTATGATTAATTTTGAAATAAATGACTCTAATCAAGTAAGACTAGCAAAAGAAAGGATATCATAAAATGATACCTAACCAGTTTTACTTCCTGAGTGGAGTAAGATTTACACAGGGATATAAACTCCTGAGATGTCATAAAATGTTTAGTCAAATTTGCATGGGGGTATAAACACCGGACAGGTCACAAAAAGGTTAGCTAAACCAAGTGAGAAGTGCTCATCCAAAGGAAGTAGATAATTATTTATTGCAAACAAGAGCATTAGATGTTTAGGAATCCTTTAGCACTATATTGGGCAGACATGCAAAGCACATGGCCGAACTGGGTCTTCAATGAGTCACCTTCCCACTTATTCTGTTGATTTGATCCTGGTGAGCCCCTCCCCTACCTATGATTGGTCAGCACTTCAAGGCCCAATTCTCTTGGCCAGATCTGCTGCGAGGTCCTCTGCTCATGGCTGCAGTGGGATGGCTTTCTCCCATTTGGTTGCTATTGAGCTGTTGCCGGTCAGTAAGAAGCATCACACCTTCATTTTTAGCCATCCGGAGAATCCAGATCAGCTATGGTTATTTTACTGCTAATTGGTCCTTTGGTGCCATCGACACTACCATTATGCATGCTTCTACAATCCACGACACAGTGTCGTATACACATACACACTAGTTGGTATGGGTCCAAGGACCGAGAGTTGCACATGCCTTGATTTTTAACCATATTCTGCCACTAAAGTTGTGAGCTCTGGTTGAGGTGAGGGAGACTAGAAGACCTTTGTTTGTTCTTGGCTTCAATAATTCTGAGGTAAGTGTTCCCTTCTAAAAGAGCAGCAACAACCACTGAACAGGCCAGATGAGATAAGGATATCTTAAAGAGAGCAAGCATTGTATCTTATTTCCTAAATATTGGACTTTGTACTTCCTAGGTGCTAATGGTCAGCCATCATCTCCTATTCACTCCTGCTGCTGCCAGCAAATGGATGCATCTTGTTATTTTGTTCTTCCTTGGTGCACGACTGTTACACACATGTTGCAAAGCCCGTAGCATGTACCAACATCTTGTATTCTCTGCGATACTAATGAGTGTCTTAGTGGAGCCACATCGGAAATGCCTTGGCAACCTCCACTGCTACAGCTTTGTGGGAGGTGGTTGAGATGTGGTTTCATTGACAGCTGAGGTTTCCATCAGGAAGATTTTATCTATCTTCCTTCTGCTAGGAAGATGAAGTATATGTAAATTTGCCTGTTTGAAGGAAAAAACTGAAAAAAATTACTCACTGCTTTGGCTGAACTACACATTTTGGACTCAATGGTCTTATTAGTATGTGACTATGTATGACAAATATGAGAAGGCGTATAAATAACTTTAAATGCATCCTTTGTTTTTGTGGGGGAATTGTATGTTGAAATAATACAGTAGTTACTGGTCTTACATTTTGGGATGGGTGTGTGATAATAGAATATACACAGATGTTTGTTTTTCTGCTTGGAAGATTCATCCACTTGCATTTTTCAATTTTGTTTGTCTATTTTCTGCTAGGGCTCTTATGCGGTTCCACACCATGAAAATGGAAGAGATAAACAAAATAATCAAGGAATTGTGGCAGCAGACATATAGGGGTCAAGATATTGACTGTATAAGCATTAACTCTGACTCTGAGGGTGCTGGCACTCGATCATACAGCTATCGTGTAAGTTAAATCAGTTAACCCTTGATGTCAAATTGTTTGGATTGTTTGTCAGGATTTATATGTTTTCACCTTCCTTGTAGGTTGTCATGCAAACAGGTGATGCTGAGCTGGAAATGCGAGGGCGTTGCAGTGCTGGCCAGAAGGTAAATTTAGGTTCCCTTTGAAATACAGGATTGAAAAAACACAACAGGAAAGACACACGGATGGGATATGAATCAACTTGTAAAACAGAGGATTGTAAAACCATAGTAAATGAATGGGAATAGGTGTTTGAATGGGGTATAAGAAAAACATAGGAATTTCACTTAAGAATTTGGGCCCACTTTCCATTTACTTAATAAATAAACTGCAGCTAGCACAAATTATATCCATTCATTGCTTGTTTCTCCACAGTGTTTTTGAGATTAGCAACTTGATTGCCTTGATCCTACGCGAAATAAGTAAAAAATGACCTTTGACTGGTCTTTTCTTTCTCCCCTAGGAGCAGCAACGAAGGAATATTTCCTTCAGTTTTCCTTTGACATATTCCTACAAATAATAGGGAATGAATCCGTGCTATTTAGGAACTCAGTTTCCATTTTTCCTTTGTATCAAAAGTTACTGTGTTTATTTTGGCTGCTAATCCAGCCGATTTGACTATTACACCTATTGGATAAGTACCCTCCGTCCCAAAATATAAGCACTTCTAAAGTTTTTCACAGGGATTAGGGAGAGGTGAAATTAAATGGGGGATGGTTGTGATTGGTTGATTTGAGAAAGTAGATGGAGAAATTAAATGAGAGATGATTGTGATTGGTTGAGATGAGTAGATGGAGAAATTTCTATATTCTGGGAGAATTCACGCTAGAAGTTATAATTTGGGACAGTGATTAGAATGATTTTTTGAGGCCTCCAGTATGCAGTGCCATGTCTTACAGAGTATTACTCTACTGTTCAGGTTCTTGCTTCTCTAATAATCAGATTGGCGTTGGCAGAAACATTCTGTCTGAACTGTGGCATATTGGCTCTAGATGAGCCAACCACCAATCTAGATGGGCCTAATGCAGAGAGCCTTGCTGCTGCCCTTTTGAGGTATTCCTTTTGGCTTTCCTTTTGGCAAAGCCTTTTCTATATTGTTATCATCTAGAGCTTCTATCATAACTGTGAATGTGCCTGTCTCGCTGACACAGAATAATGGAGAGCAGGAAAGGCCAGGAGAACTTCCAGTTGATTGTAATCACCCACGACGAGAGGTTTGCTCAGCTTATTGGTCAGAGGCAGCTCGCCGAGAAATACTACCGAGTATCCAAGGATGAACAGTAAGTGCGCAACGTTCACTCTTCCCCACACTTTTCCTATTAAATTGATTCATTCACCTATGACTAAACCCTGCAGTCAGCATAGCAAAATCGAAGCCCAGGAGATATTTGACTGAAGATGCGTTCCTGGAACATTTTTGACATTGCAATGCAAAGCCTGCCTTCTGCTGTATGCTTTGCCTAGTCAAGCGGAAGAGAAGAGTTAAAACAGTTGGCAAGTCTGACGTTTGGCAAATAGGTTTTCCATCTTATCCTGTGGTAGAATGATATTTTTTTGGGGTGCCCGGTACCTTCTGATCGTTGTGTATAATGCAGAGGAGGCACTGTAAACACTTTATTTATGCTGTTGATTGCCGCATCAAAGAATGACAGATAATGTGGCATTATTCAGTATATGTAACTTTATTCATTGTTGGATCTTTTGCGCTATGAGATAAAGCAATCAGAGTAACGCGCGTTATGAACTTTTACAAGCTACCTATATGTTCGAAATGTGATCATGGAACGACTGCCATAGGGTTGACTGGTTGAGTGTGGGACGGTACATAAGATTAATTTGTCGCCGTTTTTAATTAGTCCAGGGACAGATGCATAAATATAGCACAAACATGGTGTCGTTGAAGGTTTGTTCAAAGTACATCCGTATCATCATAAGATCCTTAGTAATTTAATTAATAATAAGGTTTGGCATTAAAAGTTCATTTAATTGTATAAACATATTTTCTGTCTTTTCTCCACTAAAAAATCTTAAAAATATCTGTATGGAAAAATTAATCAATCTTCCACCCTTTGAATGTTGCCGTATCTTCAGATTGACTACGCCAGGATCCAAACCCACCGTCAGACAATTGTCAATACGAATTTGTTATATACTCCCTCCTCCCCCTCCATTGATAACCTTCAAAATATTTACTTTAAAAACTTCAAAACTATATGCATAGATTAGCCTTCAAAAACTCTTTCATAAAAGTATAGTTTTTTTAGATATTCATTTATGTTCAAATAAAAAACAATGACTAAAGCTATATTTTAAAGATTATGTCCATGTACAAAACGTAAGAATTATAAAACTAGAGGGAACAGAGTATAACCTCATGTATGTTTTTCTTTCTTAATAAATATACTGCTTTTAACTATATGATTTACATACATTACAAAATAAAAGAAAAAGTCAGCTCGAAAGTTTTCCTATATGGCTATATGCCATGCAAAATCTAATTTGCAAATTAACCATTGTATGTTAAATAATTAATTATAGGTACATGGGACTATGAGCACATCAGCATCGATCAACTGGGTTTTTCCAGGACAAGGGCGGTGAGCACCACGGCCTCCTCGCCGCCGTCTTACCGCGTCCCAGACGACGTCGGACGCGAGCTCGACCAACGTCCTAGCCGCGTCGGCTGCGCGCCACGCCGCGGAGCAGCCCCTGTGTAAACTAATTAAGCAATGGAAATATCCAAAAGAGTAGGAGTGATACTTTGCTCCTTGTGGAATTCATTTTGTTGATCTATAGTTCAAACATGCATCATGATCGTTGCTGTGAGCAATTGTTTTTTCACTCTTATTCCTTCCATTCCTTCTCATGTTATACGTACGAGATGAAGATGATTTGATGGTGTAAGTACCTGTTCATTACCTTGTGTGTTGTATTCCTGTGTTCTTATTTCTTGAATCATGACAACTTTAAGTGAGATATTTTCCTACAAATACATTCCTTTTCAAAATAATAAAGGTGTTCTATGATCATTGCTGAAATCCGAAGTAGTCCATTCATGACTTGTAATGATATCGACAGTTAGGCATGTTCTATATGCTCAAATGGAATAAATGAACAAAAATCTATTTTTTATTTTGTCAGATATGAATCCGGCTTCAAACCAACTGTTTTGAATAATGTATGTTAATATTAATTATTATGATAACAATTTTTTGGTTCAACAGAGTAGCTAGAATGAATTATGCTGGCCATATTGATTTCAACAGATCAACTAGAACGCAAGTGCACAACAAAGCCAACAGCAAGGTGATCACTCATGCAGGACGGACCTAGGGTGAGTGTTGCGGGGGGCTTAAGCCCTCCATGTGGATCCCCAAGAAAATAAAGGAGGGAGTGAGGAAAAAAATAAGAGGAATAAAAAAAAGGGGCTCAAGGAGCAAGAGGGACATGAGCGCCCTCTAAATCTTAAATAAAAGATAGTTTTTATCTCTTTTCTATTAAAAATCATATAAGATACCTTATAAATAACTTATAGATGTCCATTGAAGTAGGCCTAACAGAAGAATAGTAAAAACAGTACTAATGTGATCTTCAATGCCATTCACTTCCTCGTGTTGGTTGGTGATAGAAGCTGCGAATGTGATCTCTTGCAGTTCGTCACTCCTGATTCCTTCCATATATATGGTAGTGACATTGTACTGTGAGGCCTAGGCATTCTAATAAATAAATAAATAACTAGTAATTAGGATTTAGGAGGGGTTAGGTTCATTAGGAAGGATCAGTATCTTTTACTAGCTGGTAAGCTCGGTAGGAGTTAAATGGCATTAATTTCACACGTTTAACAAGGCAGCAAGAAATTTATTCTTGGTCTGTTGGTCACATGGTTGGTTTAACATCCACAATAAAATCAAATTCAGCAATGAAACAACAGTTATCTGCTAGCCAAGTCAATCTGAAGAGAAGAGTTTTACAGTTGACACTGACGTTTGGCAAGAAGGTTTTCCATCTTGGCTACGGTGGAGTGCTGATTTTTTGTGCCCGGTACCTTCTCATCTTTGTGTATAATGCATAGGAGGCACTGTAAACACTATTTATGCTGTTGATTGCCCTATCAAAGAATGACAGCTAATGCCACTTTTACTCATTGCTGGATCTTTTGCGTCATGAGATGAGGCTTTTTTTTTTTTGTCTCCATTCTTCTCGGCCTTCAGAGACTGAACCAAGCTGGTCCAATAAAACATACTCAGAGAGCCTAGGAACACCTTGGAGTAAACTGGAAATTTTTTTATCTATCTATTTATTTACCAGATTTGCTAGTTTTATCCAACAACGGTCAGAGAGTCAACCAGTAGCATATCCTCTCCTAAAACATATCAAATTCCAGCAATTTATTCTAAAACCCCCCTCGGGTTTTTATATATAATTAATAAACTTTACACAATTAATATAAGAAATCCTGGAATGCATGTAATCACCAATCAAGTGCTCTGAGGGAAATGCTTGTAGCTGTATCTAGATTCAAACGGACTAGCAACTTTTTTCACCTCTCTACTTAATCTCTACTAACCATAATCATCTCAAAAGTGTATTTTTCACTTAATTTCCCATCTCAACAGATAACAACTACCTATTTAATTCCATCTCTCCCCGTGAGATCGTGAAGAACCTAAGAAGATGGAGGAATTTTATTTTATTTAGTAATTTAGATGATCCAGCCTAGTTAGTTGATGGTAGGTGTCTGATTACAAAATAAAAATTATGTAAAACATATTAATTTTAGGCATTTTAGCAAAAAATACCTTATTTTCACCACTTTTTTAAATATTGGAATATATCTAAACTATCACCACTTAGCTTAATTTAGGATTGTATGAGTTAGCTAATCCTTAGTTGTGTGTCAACCTACCCTTATGTTTAACTTATCCCTGCATAGAGTATAACGTATGCAAGTACATATAATTTATTGTTATAGTTTCGCTATTACTAATCTTTCCTTGGGATTAGATACGATACTTTCGGATACTTCCGGGTGTAATGCTACAATGGTATATCCATGCGCTTGCGGGTTTATTTTCTGTAAACCATAGATTACCATTGATATTTTGAGTCGCCGTCGCTGGGAATTATATTTTCAGGGATGACGTTAAGAAATACCAACACAAGCCATCTATTGTGGCTGCTGTAGTCGGGGACTCCGATGGCGAGCTTCGCTGTCCAGGGGGGAAGCACGATTCAGGCGAGCGTCGTGAGGAGACGGTTGGGGGGAGGTGTTGTGGAAGTGGAGTTGTGGGAGGTGGGTCCATAGGGGTTGCCACCGGCGGGAGAGGAGGGCGGCGTGGTCGCAACGAAGTTGGGAGAGGATATTGAGGAGGAGGTTGTCGGGGAGGGCACTGTTGCGGTCCTGATCGTCCTCTTTGCCAGCGGCGTTGGCGGGGACGGGCGGGGCGAGAGTGATAGTGAAGGAGAGGGCCGCCGCGACAGCATGCCGAATCCTTCTGGATTTTTCCGGCACTCGCGGCATGGACACATCAGTACCCTCGTTGCCGCCGCCGCTGATGACGGAGAGGAAGACGATGGGGGATGGTTTTTTTCACAAGCGCGATGGAATTTTGGGATTTTTACTGCTGAGATCTCGCCTTCTGTTCTGGCATACTCTCTCGTTGCTCTTTGGGATTTGTGAATTGTGATAACTACCGATAGGGGAAAGCCATAGTTCTACCCTTATAAGTTGTTTATATATACTACTCCCTCTGTCCCAAGATATAGCCACTAGTAGGGGATGTGACCCTTCGTAGAACAATGTTTCTGGACGGTTTGTCTATATACATTGTTCTAGGAGGGGATGTGACCCCTCCTACGTTACTATATTTTGGAACAGAGGTAGTACAATTGACGTTTGTGTCATTCTGGTGAAGCAAAAGATGAATACTCCCTCCGGTTTTTAATATTTGACACCGTTGACTTTTAAATATATGTTTGACCATTCGTCTCATTCAAAAAATTTATGCAAATATTATTTATTCCGTTATGAGTTGGTTTATCATTAAAAATATTTTAATCCTTTATATTATATTTTTATATATTTATATAGACTTTATATATTTTAATCCTTTAAGACTAATGGTCAAACATGTGATTAAAAGTCAATGGTGTCAAATATTAAAAACCGGAGGTAGTAATATTTTCACTGCCTTAGATAATGGTAGGAGAAGTACATAATCCGCCCGAAGTGCCAAGGCTATTCTCACAACGTGCTATATGTGTCATTTTTGCTCTCAATAAAATACACTATTTTCTATTCGGAAAATCATTTTAACACTAGCTAGAGGTGCTATAAAATTACTTTTTGCTCATTAGTGTGGAATCGCTTTAAGATCTAAACGAACATGAATTACGTGGTACATTTACGTTAAGATCCATAAGTATATAAATTATGTCCTAGGGAGCTGCCACGTGTTAGCGGGCCCGGTCTGGGGGGTCAGGGCGTGATAGATTCGGACCTATATTACTCTTTGATACTCTCGTGATTCCAATCGTTTTGTCACTGTGAGATAGGGATGTAAAAAAAATTGGATTCAGACATATAGTAGTCATACCACATCCTAAACCATATTTTTAAGTGGCCGTGGATACGGATTAGGATTATTTTGGATATTGGATGTGGTGCGGAGCTGGTGCAGAGTCGGCTTGAAAACGTATTAAGATAATCAGATGCAATATGTATGTGCAATCGATTAAGTCATTAATACAATGTGCAACAATATAATAATAATATCATAATCACTTAATATAATAATAACACACCATCTATTTGGGATCAATATTTAGGAGTAGAAAGAGTGAGTGGACAAGTTGGAGAAGGTAGATGATTTGATGGGCTTTTGATTAAGTGGTCTATAAGTTGAAAACATCAGATTTTCTGCTAAAATACCAAATACTGGTGGTATCATATCTAGGTCCGTATTCGTATTCTACTGTTTGCTTCCGATATCATATCCATCGGATGACATATCCTGACTTTGGACAAATTAGAATCAGATCGGAGCGAATAATATCTGTAACATACCCAAACCTGTTAAACCTGGTAAGTGAACTAAAACAAATGCATCATGTGGTTGTGAAGTGATTTTAATTTTTTTTTGATTTTCTAGCATCATCTCATGCATGCAATAATAGTCCTAGGATCACAAATCAATTAATCTGGTAAATGTGTGCATCCAAAAATTGTACAAAAATTCTCAAAAATACTTTGATATGTCAGAAAACAACCTACAAATTTTCAGAATTCTTAAGCAAGGTTCGCTAAGTCGTTGATCTACTTTAATCTCAGAAAAATCCTGAAAAACAACTAGCTGGATTGAAAATTTGTGCTGCTGCTAAAATTATTTCAAAACCTCTTTTTGAGTTTTGGTTTCAGCCAAAGTCCACTATTAACTATCCTCTAACATCCCTGGAAGTTGCATGACCTGGACCTCTCTCTAACAATTTCTTTTCGTCCTCCAAATATCCAATCAGACACTAATTAACATCTTGATCAATCTTTGCAAGATCATCAAGCCCAAACCAGACCACCTTTTGCAAAACCACTTCAGCACCCTGTTTCTTCAAGTCTTGCACGACAAGGGAGAGCTCTTGTCCCATTTTTCTCTGTAGAGCAAGGGAGAGCAAATCTCCTCCAAATAAGATCTCTCAAGAATCTCTCTCTTTGACTTAGCATCCAAGGCTGTTTTCGAAATTCTCACTACCATTGGGCCCCACACCCTGGGACCCACATGTCATACTCCCACTCCTCCCTCACAGCATCCACCGTCCACCTTACCCAATGGACGGCCAAGGAACACAATGAGTACCCAGTCACCCCTCTCTCTCCCTCACCCCACTCCACTCCCTTCTTGACCAAGCCAAGTACCAGTGAGCACGGCACATTCTCCTTGTCACGTTTCTAGCTCCAGAAAACACAAAACACACAGAGGAACGCGATGAGCAGGCCTTTCTTCCCTGGCACCGACGAGGTCCTCCCAGTCGCATCGCTCCACTGGTGAGCTTCCCGCAACCCGAGCCATGGAATGTGCTCCCCTAACCATGCCTAACATCTCTGTGCTCTTCTTTTCTCAGAAGCTCGTGGTCGAGCAGCTGGCGATGCTATCGTCCTTGCCGTCGGCCATCTAAACAACCCGCCGCCGCTTCGACCACCGATTCCTCACCACCGACACCACGCTTATAACCCGTCGTGCTTCACCAACGACCTCGCCTCGACTCCAGCTAGGTTCAACTGCAGCGAATCGACCCGACGACCTCTGAATCGCCGGAACAGCGCCGTCCCCTTTCTCCGGCCGCTGTTGCCACCGTAGCGATCTGCTTCTCCGGCCTTGGGTTCCCCAAAACCCTCTGCATGTCTCTCCCCTCTGTTCCGCAGACCCAATCGAGCCACCGACGTCGATCCCGAACATCCTGTTGCCGCCGGCCAACCTCCACCGTCATCGTCGTCCAGATCTTGCTCGGTGAGCATCTACCCGTTCCCCAGACCAACATGCATGCACGGATTCGACCTAAAACCCCTCTAAAACCGACATGCATGTGCATGCCGAGAGCCGCCGCCGCCTCGACTCATCACCGGCGTGATTCCGGCCACCTCCCGACGGGCCACCACCACCAATCCCTTTCTTTCATTCTCGCACATGTTTTCTGTTTCAGGACCTCACCCTGTCTCGCCGCCGATCGCCGTTGCCGTTGCCGCGAAGCTCGCCGGCTTCGCAACAAGCATGCACGCCCAGCGCTGAGCCGTTGGCAGGTGGGCCCCGCCGGTCAGCCACGCAAGCACCTCTCCGCGGTAGTTTAAAACCCGCGGGGGCCTTTTTGCAAAAACCCCTTCACTGACACGTGGGACCGCCAGGAGTGCAGGTTGTTTTGCCAAATCCCTGAGGGCTTGTCTGCAAAATGCCCCCTCGCTGACAGGTGGACCCCGCTGGAATTAAAATTTTGGAAATTGATTTCTAAAATAAGTTTAAAACAGAAAAATGAGCAAACTTCTAAAATCTGTATAAATTTTATTTTAACTCCAAAAAATGTGAAACCAATTTTGTTAGATTAATAATATTGTAAACTATTTTCCTGCAAAATAAAACTTGGTACTTTCAGTATGAAAACTTTCATGAAAATTAATTTTCCACATAGTAGCTATATTTTTGCCTAGAACTTTTTAAATTCATAACAAATGGAATATTGCTCTAAAAATTGTGAAATCACTTCTGTTAATTTTCTAAAATCATGCTCTACAACTTTGTTTCAGGATGCATGCTCACTTTCTTTACAAAATGTTGCTTAGTAAAACTTTGCTCTTTTTAAGCATAATGATCTGTAAAATGCATATCTCTGTAGTGAAAAGTGATAAAATAGAAATTCCTTCTTCATGCATCATCTGAGACCAGTACATAGCCACTGCATAAGTTTCATGCATTTTGGTATTTACTTGTATATGCGTATAATCGTATAGAGGACGAACCGGTTGTCGAAGAGGAGTGTGAGCCCGTCGACGACCAGGGAGAGGAGTATGCTGAAGAAGGCAAGTCACCCCTCCTTTGACCACATTGAACCTATGATTTATATGGTCTAAATGTTTTGCTTTCAAATATGCATGCGATAGCTAGTAATATGTTTGCTAAAAATCATATGATTGTGGGATTGGTAGTTATGTCCTATCTTGCTACATTTAGCACCTTAGAATATTGATTACTTGCTGTTTGAATCCTTAGAGTGCTTTTGAGTACAATTATAATGCTCATTTGGGTTATTACTTACTTATTATGCCGCCATATGCTTGCCTACGGTTTCCGCTTTATTATATCTTACTTTGTAAATTTATTGTGAACATGAAAATGGGCATTTTGTTACCTCTGGACAGATGGTTTAAAATGGAGAATGTTGTGAATTGAAATGGAGATAAATTGTTTCTAGACTTGGGCGGCGAGTGGTGCACATATGGTGTAGTTGTGTACCGATAGGTGAAGTATACGTCCGAGTCGATTAAGGATCTTCACTCTATGTCACCAACTAATGATAACCGTACAAACCACATGTACCATTTATGGGGTGGTCTTAACCTATTAAGTTGCCTAGCGTGCATTTTGGTAGGCTGGAGAGTATGGGTTAGCTTGGACAGTAACTCAGAAGAAACTTCTCTTGTTATTGATTGTTGATGTTTTATGTTGTTGTCATGATGGTCGTCTTACCATACGAGTGATGATGGAACAGGTGACTCAGTTTGTCCAATACAACGGTGTTGTGCCTCGTGGGGGATTCTGGTCAGGGTTCCTCGCGGCGTTAGGTTAAAGTATGGGCCCACTTCCTAACGGCATTGGTTGATCACTAACGTGGGTTCATATGCATCGTGCTGATGCAAGGCTAAACAATAGACAATGTAACGGTTACGTTATGGCCTCTAGACTGCACTCAACGTGTAGAGTGTGGTGATACCGACGGGTATGAAACAAACTAGAGCGACCCATATCGTGTGGGCTTAAAAGTTGTACAAACTCCGCAGAGTCTAAAACTAATTGATTAGTCGTGCTCACAGTCATGAGCGGAATGGTGAAGTGTCATGAGTATAGTCTTGTGTTTTATAAATGGTTTGTGAACTTGGGATATGATGGGATGTTTTATTTGAGAACTTGATGGATATGGTGATGGATGATGAATGGATGATGGTGAATGGTGAATTCTACCTTGAGGGGTAGATGTGATACTATGAATTTATATCATGATTAAATGTTTTACTTACTAGCTGTATGCTATTGCTTAACAAATATCCGTTGCAAATGAATTGTTAACTAAAATTGGCCTTTATGCAAACAACCTACACACAGCTTATCCTTGTATATTGCCTTCATGTAGTATGTTAGGTTTGTTCTGACTTGTCAGTACATTAATTTTATTAATGTACTGATTTCTTGCTTTTTTTTACTTGTTTTTGTATAGACCCTGCTGCAGGTGATGATTATTTTGGTGAGGAGTTTTATGCAGCTTGTGATGCCGACTTCCAGGATGGTTCCACCTAGGGATTACCCTAGTCGGTTTGCCTAAGGGTTGGGTAGTATGCTTACCGCTGGAACTTTGATTAATGGCTTGTAGCCAAGTACTATCTTAGACTTATGTAAGATTTATTTATGCACTATGCTTAGAACCACTTATCTTTTGGATATCATGCTTGAGATGATTTATGTGAGACTATGTTGTATTCCTAGGCGACTAGTTGCACATTAGGATCGGTTTGAAATGGTCGGGATAAACGTGGAATATGCCTTTGTTGAGATCGAATCTCCGGGATATGCTTTTGGTCGCCACCATCGAGTGGTTTGGCGGGCATATGACGTAGATGACTGGTGTGGCTATTCCATTGGTTATGTCTTCTATTTCAATTCAGATGGCTTAGAGCCTTTGTAGTGCCCTCTTAAAGATATATTGGGGTCTGCGATGAGGTTGGATGGTTACCGTATTTATTTGGTTTTATTTGAGACCCCATTCATCCAGATATTTCGCGCTAACATGCCTCTAAGCGGTGCACCACTTAGCCTCTGGGACGTCCTCACAATATCCGGCCCATTTACACCCGATAGTGAGATTAGTATATCCCTCTAATGGATGGTATTACATCCTTACCGTGAGATTGGTATATCCCCAAAATTGACAATATTAATACTTTAGGTCTTAACTAGTTGCGACATGCGAGTATATGATTAATCAATAAATGCATCCAATCTTAAAGTAAAAAAATTATCATGAGGATATTTTGATATGATTTATCATTACTTCGTTCAGATAAAAGGGAGCTCGAAGAGGAGAAGAGATCATCGAGAGGGCCTTTATTGCCTCTCCACCATAGAGTGTAGTAGTGTACCTATGTGTAATTTCAAGTTCTTTTTCTACTCTTTCACATGTAAACAACTCTAGCACAAGCTGACAATTCAAGACGGACAGTAAAAAAAATCTTACAAATGGGTTGATATGAACTTATCATTTCTTAGATATCTAAGAAACTACTCCCTCCGGATTTTTTTATTTGTCGCCATTGACTTTTAACCACACGTTTAACTATTTGTCTTATTCAAAAATTTTATACAAATATTAATTATTTTGTTATAAGTTGGTTTATTACTATAGATATTTCAAACATGACTTACAATTTTTATATATTTGCATATATTTTTTGAATAACACGAATGGTCAAATATGTGGTTAAAAGTCAACAACGACAAATAAAAATATCAGGAGGAAGTAATTAAGTTGATTCTTATCCTCACTGAATGGGAAGCGCCATTGACATTGCTGCGGCACAATATATAAGAGTGTGCGACAACCACTTTATTTGGGAGTATCACTATGGATTATTCCTGAAATAGTGGATTTCATATTCCTATATTTTTCACTTTCCAGTTCCAAATAAGCCACCAGCGTTTTAGTGCCAGTAGGCATCAATTTGGGAGTATCACTATGGATTGATCCTGAAATTGGATGAATTAACCATTTCTGTTATATGTGTGTGAAGAAGTGCTTGCATCTGATGGCTAAAGCAAGTTCCGCATGCCTCGATGGCACATTTACAATAGGAGGATTATATCATCACTCACTTCATTAGTCTTCACCAACAAGGCAACAACGACGCAATAGCAACCATCAACAGTGATAAAGCAATTAATATCTTTTCATAAACGAACAAGATAAAGTAGGTTGACAATGATAAAGGAAGACTTAGTTTGAACGAGATTAGCCAAAAGCAATACCAGAATCCTGTTTAAACATCTAAGAGCATCCTATTTCTCATTGCATAGTAAAACTCGCTTGCCAGAGTACTTGTGGTAGTAAATATTGTACTTCACAGAAGGATAACCCTCTAAAATACCACTGATACTCATGCATCCATTGTCACTATCACCTGGCGAGACCTTCTAGAATATCTCACAGTCAGTTTCTAGCGCTGTTGCACATCTCAGGAGTATCTTCAATAAATCAACTTCATGATCTTGGCCTCTGAATCCATTGATTTCTACTTCTTTAAGATCAGTCAAGGAGATACTTTGATTTCTCCAGTTGTTAGGCTGGTCACAAAGGCAATTCACAAAGCACCCATTGTCGATCTAAAAGAAAATTAAAGTACAGTGAGTCATTGATGCTTCCTACTAAATGCTATCTGATGAATTTTAGTATAGATTTTTTTTTCTAATGAACGATAATATAAAATATCTAATGGTGTAGATTATTACCCCAAATCGATCTAGATGCATCTTAAGCCTTTGTATAGAGTTACAAATGCCAAGCAGATGCAGGACGATTGCTCCATAAACATGTCCTCGTGCCGCCAGATCCAGCTCCAAAACAGAAAAGTTGGGCATAACCTGAAATCGGAATATCTCTTTCTCAAAGCTCTTGGATGAATCTCCTTTCAATACCTGTACAAGAAAATCAATGATCAACGAACACAAGTTCGAGGCTGATTGCGGTGGCGCGGTGGAAGCAGGGAAGCTCGATCGTCGCGGGGCCCAGCTCGCGTCGAGGTCGAGGACGAGCGGCGGCGGCGAGGAGGGAGGCGACGGCGGGTGGGTGAAGAGGTCGATGTCGAGGAGAGTGGGGGTGGAGGTGGCGACCATGGCGAGCGCGGCGAGGAGGGGATTGGGGGCGATGCGGTGGAAGGCGAGGATGGGGAGGCGGCGCCAACGGCGGGCGAGGATGCCATCGTCGTCAGTTTTTCCATCCTCTCTATCTCGGCCTCAACCCTCATCCCGGTATCTCCGCCGGCGACGAGGACTACGCCGACCTCCGGTATTCCGAGCACGCCCAGTGTCGCCGCGCTGCTGCATCACTGGGCGACGAGCGGTGGAGTATTGGGAGGAGGACGACGGGGACGGAGAGGAGGACGAGAGATGACGGAAAAATCACGTCGGTAGTCTGTTTAACAGAAAATATGACTGCCATGGCACGGTTCTAGTTTTATAAAAGTTGCAGTGACACTTGCCTGATTTCATAAATAATAATGGCATTTATTCAATGCAGCAAATTTACAGTGGCATGGTTCTAATTAACTTTTTTTCTACACCGGATACGAGGGGACTACGAGGTGACTGCCACGACAGTGTATTGGTCAGTCTGGCACGATGACCCCATCTTTCTTATTAGTATTACGGATTATAGGATAGGGAAAACGTACGAAAATTACAGGATTGTAGGTGTAAAACAGAAGAATATAGATGCGCAGTGCATTCGGATAGAAGAATTACAAAACAGAGGTATACACAGTGTCAGTAACAGTAATTATTTCCCCCTAATGACAGCATCGCCTCCGCCTCCCATGCCTCTGCGCCCCGCCAGCAGCTGCCCGTCTCTCTCGCCGGTGGCCGTCCTCGCATCTGCGCCCCACCGGCCGCCGCCCTTGCCTCCACGCCGCGCCAGTCGCAGCCCTCGCATCTACGCGCCGCCGGTAGCTGCCCGTCTCTCTCTCGCCGGTGGTTGCCCTCACCTCTGCGCTATGCCGACCGCCACCCTCGCATCTGGGCCCCGCCGGCCACCACCCTCGCCACCGTGTCGGCGTCGCCCTTTGCGCAGCTCCCGGCATCGATCTGACAGCGTCGATCTCCACGCCGGCCTCGATCCGTCGCTGGCATCCTCTCCACACCGGCGACGGCCTCGATCCATCGTCGATGTCTTCCCGTGCATGGTTGTAGGCTTCACCTCCGCTGTTGATGAAGGTCAGTGATTCTCTAATGGCATTGCTTGAGTCTTGATTACCTAGTTTTGACACAAAGGAAAGAAAAAAATGAGGTTGCAGTGGATTCTTTTTTCCTCTATTTTTCCAATGGATTCCCCATCAAAGGAAAGTTTCCTTAAATTTTCTTATGATTGCATTTTGGCAACCGAATGATAGGTATATGAAAAAATCCTATCAACAGTCTTCCTCCAAAAATCCCGTGAAAACCCTGTGAAACGAATTGGGCCTTAGTTTTTTTTTGAAAAAAGTCTATTTACCCCCTTCCCCTCAACTCTTATGTTTATCTAAATCACACCCCTCAACTCCTAAATTGGGCAAATCACACCCCTCAACTCTCAAAACCATGCAAAATACCCCTTGTGTGGTTTTAAATTGGTTTTGGGCCACATGGCGCTGACGTGGCTATCTAGTCAGCATAAAAATTGGTGGGCCCACCTGTCAGTCCCATCTCTCTATTTTACCCCCTCTCTCCTCTCTCTCCTGGGGACGCGACGGCAACGACGAAGAGGGCAGTTGTTGCAGCGGGGCCTGAGAGGCGCGCCTCTCTCTCCACCACCACCAGCCGCCACCACCACCGTCTCCTTCTCACAAATACGGGAAGAAGTCGGCACCGGCGGCGAGCATCGGCGCCAGCGGCGATCAGTCAAAGCGGCGGCTCCGCCAAGCGGAGACGGAGAAGAGAGCACGATCATGCCAGCAAAGGAAGAAATTCCCCTTCTCCCAAACCTTGAACATGCCACCCGATCCCCTCAGCAGCGCGTAGTAGCTGAGCGGCACGTGCCCCGAACCCGTCCGCGCGTGACGTCGACGGCGAGATCTCCGATTCCGAGCTGCGACGGTCTTTCACGGTGGCGATGGAGTTGACCGAGTCATTGTCGGTGGCGAGTAGAGAGTTGAGTTGGAGGGAGGAATAGATGGCGAGGGCCTCGTCGGTTTTGACGCGGAGAGACTCGACGTCGAGGGAGTCGAGAAAGGAGACGACGGGTTGAATTGGAAGGGGATGTCGAGGCGCTCGGCTTCCTTGGTGGCGGATTGGGAGAGGAGATTCTTGTGTTGGTGGACGGAGGTGCGGCGGAGGTGAGGTGGGCCTTCGGGGCGAGCGGCGAGGAGGTGGAGGAGCTCGATCCATTGCGCGGCGCCGTCGGCCGCGCCGCCGAGGTCGATGACGTGGATGATTTTCTCCAATTCCATCGATTTGAGGATCGATTGGTTTGCGGCGGCGCGGCGAGGCGAAGGAACGGGCAGAGGTCGAGGAAGTGGCGACGCGCGACGCCGGATTCGGCGAGGGTTGGGGACGAACGGGGGATGAGGAGCCTCTCCGGCCCCGCTGTCGCGCCTCTCCGGCTCCGCCACCGCTAGTGCCCTGCTCCCCATCGCCGTCGCGTCCTAGGAGAGAGAGGAGAGAAAGGGGGTAAAGGAGAGAGATGGGGACTGACAGGTGGGACCCACCATTTTTTAATGCTGACTGGATAGCCATGTCAGCGCCACGTGGCCCAAAACCAGGTTAAAAACACCCGAGGGGGTATTTTGCACGGTTTTAAGAGTTGGGGGTGTGATTTGTCCGGTTTAGGTGTTGAGTGGTGTGATTTAGACAAACATAAGAGTTGAGGAGAGGGGTAAAATGGACTTTTCCCTAGTTTTTATTATGTGGCTGCTACATATGCACCATGCAGTGAAGGAGTTGCTGCCAGCTAGGTGGTGGATGCATGGAAGGAGGTGAAGAACACTGAATAGCACTGACATGATGACCCCATCTTCCTTATTTTTAGTTTTTATTATGTGGCTGCTGCATATGCACCACCTAAACCAGAAACCACTCTGTTTTTTTTAGATATGGGGTGTAAATTGAACGGTTTTAAGAATTAGGGGATGAGTTTTATCTGGTTTTAGAGTTTGAGGGTGTGTTTTAAACGAAGTAAAGAGTCGAGGGGGTAGAATGGACTTTTCTCAATTTTAAAATAGCTATAACTCACTTGTTTTATGTCGGAATCTAGTGAAACCTTCACCAAATTTCATCTAAAATCAAGATCTACCTAATGGCACTGGTTTGGCGTTTTTAAGTATTTTTCTTGCTATTTATGGTTATTTTACCGAGCCACCGTCGTCGCCGTCATTGTTTGAAGTGCCGCGCCGCCGACGCTGGATCATGCCGTCCCAGGGTTGTCGGCGTTGGATCCCGCTGCCCTGGGGTTGCCGGCACCAGATCCCACCACCCGGCCACCGCGCTCCCCGTTGCCGCTGGGTCGGGGCCAGATCCGCTGTCCCAGCCGTCCGTGTGCCGGATTTGCCGCCGCGAGCCGCCTAGAGGCCGCCGCCAGCGGATCCGGTCGCCCCGAGGCCGGATCCGCTGCCCCAACGCTCTGGGCCCGCCGCCAGCGTCTCGCTGCTGCCACCTGCCGCTGTCCACCTGCTCTGCTGCTGCTGCCGCCGGTCGCATTGCGGGAGAGAGCAAGAGAGAGGGGGGAGTCGGAGAGAGAGAGTGCTGGTTCGGCGGCCTTCTCCCTCCCATAGATGGATAAGGATAGGTGCAGGTCCCTTTTTTTCTCTTTTTGCAATTAGGGCATCTTCTCACCCACATAAAAAATCATATTTTGCAGGCGGACTGATTGACGACACCCTGGTCGCCGTTTTTGCAGGCGGCTCCGATGTCGAGCCGTCTGAAAAATGTTTGCTAGGCGTCCAGAAAAACCTTTTTTTTTGGCCTAGCGCTCTGTGGTGGCTTGCTCCGGTAGCTGCAATGCAAGAGGAAAGGTGGTGGTACTAGGGTTTGGGGAGAGGAGAGGTGTGCAGGAGGAAATTATCAATTTCTACCTGCCCTTTCGCCGTGATGGCGATCTAGAGAGTGAATTATCATCGGCCAAATTACAGACCTATATCGGTACATAGTCAAGTTTGAACACTCACAGATGCGTGTGAAAGATGATGCAGTACACGAAGATGGGATGGTGTCAGGACCCAACAAGCAGCAACCAGAAATTTATAATTCAGAGAACAGAAATGGAGTAAATTCAGAGAATAGATGATTTCCGGCTATATTTTAACTGGAATTTAACGAGGATAAACAAGCTACAGGTAGCTATTACAGCGGAAATGCAGTAGAAAGGGAAAAGGGGAAATAAACTAGGGTTTCTTCATATCATATCCTGATCTACAAATTTGCCCACTTTCTTCAGTTATCTTCAGTCCTCACGTCACAGATGGATTGTTTTACGCCAAAAAAAATTGGCTAATATACAAAGCTTAAACCAGCATCGTCGAAGAGATCTCAACCAATATTTACTCATGCGAGCACCATCATTTACTAATCTACATATGAGCTAACATAGGCTGTCAACATCCTTCCGACTACAATTTGTACACAATTTTGCTAACAGTAATATATATCAGTTAATTTCTAATTCTCTGAAGATGATTTATTAGCAAACTTCCCTTCTTGTGATCCCTTTTTCCTCTTCCGGCTATTTTCGCCTGTTTCATTCCTTTCATTGGTGGCATGTAATGTTGGGCATATTGGCATTGGGTACCGTGTGCTCCGATTAAATCCCCTAACACAAATATATCCTGAAAAAAGTTTGCAACATAATTGTGTCAGAAAATGTTTGTGTAGTGGTGGAGCCATGGATTCAATGACTCCGTCTAACAGGGTTTAAATGTTGGTGGCAGATGCACTTTCAGTAGGAATTTTGTGCAGTTCACTGATTTATCCGTAGGCTCAGGCTGTTTGAGCTGTAAGCTAGCTTTGGAAATTTTGGGAATTTAGTTTAAAGTTCAAACTATATATTTAATTTGCTGAATCCCAATCACCCCTATCCAAACAGGCCCTTATGTTTTAGCTACATTTGTTTTTAACTTTTTATTTGTAAGATACCTAGCTAATTCAGTATCTGTCAGGCTTTCGAAGATAGAAACATAGAAAAGGGGATAAATCTCACAACCACTGGTACCTTTCTTGAAGCAATCCTCAATTTCTTGCCTTGTCTGACCTGGAATTGATGGTTACTTCAACTTAGTAACAATCAAAGAAATTATTCCATGAATGTCATGTTTGCCTTTCAGCATAGAATACCTTTCGTGATCGAGTGTATTGACGAACCAAAATATACAATGCATCTATCTAGGTTCCAGATACATTCTCTAGAAATAATAATCGGGACATGGCTAGATGAGTTATCTGCAAAAACCTGTAAAGGGTAGTATAAAAAAGATATGGTGTTCATCTTATTTAAATAATAAATGTACATCAAATGAAATTGAAGGAGTGAAAAGACCAAATGCTGCACCTCATGATCTTGGAAGTAAGTACCATTCAATGGAAAGTTTCCTCTGGTTGCAGTCCGACAGGGTATCTGTTCAACAGAGGATTCAAAAAAATAATCAAAAGGGAAAAATATCATCTTTCTCAAATAAAAAATAATTCAATGCTACATTAGAAAGAAAAACATTGTTCTTGGAATAGTGAGGGTTTTGGATCAACTAGTATTAATTTCCTCTAAACTGAGAACACAGAAGTAATTATCACATGTTTATAATAATCTAAAATTGCAAAAGATGTTTATGTATAATATTTGCAGTTGAAAACCTCTCATTATACTTGAATCTGTAAGTCAACAATGTGATATGATCTTAAATTCAAATGGAACTTTTCGTTATATTTAGATTCCAGGGGGTTCCTACTCAAAATGCCCGATTCCCAATAATTAGTAAATCAGCTGGATGTAGGCTATTGACTTCAATATCAGTAATTTTTGGTACAGATATTAACATTGTTTTGTACAGATATGCATATCCCAAAACTTCTGAATCTAACTTTTCACTCTTGAGAATGCAATCTTATCTTTTACATTACCCCTTACAGTTTTAACAAATGTAGACCATGTTCCAAAAAAGTGGTTGCTCACCAGAACTGTGCCTTTCACTGTGTGCTCATCAGGACAGGAAATAACAACTAGAAGATAAGGACAAGGATCTTCTGGAACTCTCTCTTCAAACTGGTAGGCATTGCAGACTGGTCAATAAACTAATTAACACCAATAAGAAAGTATAATATATTTCAAAATTGTGGTAAAAATTTAAGAAATCATGGGCTCATGGCATACTACATACCTCTTCTAAGATTACATGATCATCTGGGAGGACATACCTGTGACAACAACTATCCAAGCTTAGAAAGATACTGTTGACTTTTCAGGCTAATATATTAGTATACAAAGAGTATTTTTACATACGCATGGTGTTCGGTTCTAAGGCGCCCTATGTTTTTCAATTTCTTGTTTTGAACAGAAGCTTGTTGTGGATTAACCAAGGCCAAGTCTTTTCCAGAGTTTGCTGTCCAAGAGCCATTGTTCACCATATGCTTTACTGAACACAGATCTATTTCAACAGCATACTGTACTTTTGATATGATATCTTCAATATCACAAAGATCATCTTCATACAGTTCTTGCTCATTATGTGATTCTTCGTATTCATGGTCTGGACTCGGAGGTATTACAATAATGGGCTCGCAGTTATAGATAGATTCTCTTCCAGCAGGACTGTTTATTTCGATTTGCGGTTGACATACTTGTTGAAAACCTGGTATGTGACTAACATTGGACAAGAATAGGCTTCCAGGAGTATGAATATTTGCTTGCTCTTTGCCATGTTCATGCCAATGCTCCTCTGCAGGAGGGAGTGATGCTCTGGTAACAAGACAATGTCATGATAGGTATTTTATTTTATGAGACCAAAAGAAAAAGAAAAGTTCTATAAATTGCAACATATTTCTTTCCTAAAAAATCCATAATGAATATCTTATGATAACTAATACTACTCTTGTTATTACACGGCAACAAATGTAACATTCAGGGGACTTCTGCTTTATTACTTTCTAGTTGCATCATGTGATTGGTTTAGCCTATCTTAACAGTTATAGTCTACAACATATGCTGATATGTTACGGTATCAGTTAATTCGATCATTCAAAGGATGCTACTTAAGCTCTAAAAAAGGATGCCACAGATCGTAATAGCAGTATCTTAGTTCATTGTGATAATTAACTTAAAACAATATAACTTCACAGTTATGAAACATACCTGGCAAGTGAACTGTTGTAGTATTTGCATTTTGCACTAAAAGGGCAAGCACTGCAATTTGGAGTTGCTTTTGTGCAGATTGCCTGCATAAAGGAAACAATAACAATCGATACTGACAATGTAAACACTTAGAGCAAACCCAAGAGCTTATCTATATTTGATCCTCCATATGCCCATTTGGATGATAATGCAAAAAGGATTCCTCTTCTATATCTCCATGCACTCCAACAGACCATCCATATTACATCATCCATACTCCAACCTCTTATATTTTAATAATATTTTCCAACAACTTCCCTTCTCTTCTCCTATCATTGTGCTTGCTTCAAATATGGAGTGAAGAGAGAGAACATCCATTTTGGATGTTCTCTCTCCAATATGGATGATGCTCTATTTTTGGATGATGTGATGGAGTATCTCCTGGAGCAACATTTTTCTCACACATACTCTATATTTGAGATAGAGGATGGGATAGATGAGCTGTTGGGTTTGCTCTTATCTGGATAAAATGATGCAGAATCATGTTGATCACTGCAATATATATGCATACCTTTCCAAAAGTTATCATGAGGCAGTGTAATTCATACCTATTGTGTCAGATTTGTCAGATACTATGCCAAAAACTAAATTGATAAGAGCTTTTTTAGAGGACCATATGACTTACAATTTTTCCTTAGAAATAGTACACAACCGAGGCCATAAATATTTCTGCACATCTCGCATGATTGGATACCTTCACCAAAAGGTAAAAAATATATAAGCAAAGAATTGTATCATTTTTTATAAATTTGGGTGAGGCCAATCTTACAAGCCAACCAAATGGAACTCAGCTGAAAAGGGTAAGGGTTGAAGTTTGACCCATCCTAGCCTTGTGACTATGCGAGCTACATTGACATCAACCTGAAAGGAGCATGCAGTCCTGTCAAGAGAGTGATCAATGAAATATAATCTCTTGAGAGTAAATTTTTCTTTCCAAAAAAGATATAACTTACCGGGAATGCTTTATGCTTTAATGACAAAAGACGGATGCAGTCAACACTTTTATCTCCAAGACCCAGAACACTGAGAAGGTAATTTCTAATGCAAAAAAAAAGTAAATAATAATCCAAGTAATCACCCATTGGACAAGTATGAATTGTTCTTTTTAGCTAGCTTGATAAAAGCTCCCTATGATAAGTTCAATTGTACTCCTTCAATAATTCTTCTGAAGTTCAACATAACAAATATGCAAAATGGTTCTAGACTTGTACTTGGAATAGAATTACCATTATCAGCTATTTTATGTCAGTTCAACATGACAAAAAGACATAATTTGCACTTTCATGTGGTACATAATGTAAAAAAAGAACATGGGCCTAAAGATAGTGTAAGTTTTATGAAATATGCCCATACTTTGCACTTTCACGTGGTACATATCTAAGCCAATCCAGGTCAAAATTTCCATGATCTTTCTTTACACGCTTGAGAAAAGCCTGCAAAAGGAAAACGAATAGTTTTAGTGCTGTGTTGACTGCACAAGGAGAGAAAGGGAGAGATAGAGAAGAAATATAGTGACAGTTCTAGTAATATGAAACCATAATTTACGTGTAAAAATGATTTTTCACTGATAATGATGTTAAAATCAATAGATATAAGTAATTCTCAGTCTCTTGCATAAATGCGCAAATAATTATTTCAACAATTGAGGTACTGATTAGGTTATAACTGATGTTTCAATCATTTTCTTGTTAGATCAAATAAATTTTTTAAAATAGATACAATTATGATCTCTAAACTGAACTGTTGACCATGAACTTATTAATTGTATAACAGTAAAATTCTCAAACAACAATGACATGAAATATTTTTAGTTACAAAATATACTGTCCTTTCAATGGACATTTTAAATTTTAAACAACAAATGTTCCAAAATGGCACTTACCACATATCTTGAGAATTGTAATTTAATATTAGTAATGTACCATATAACCACGAAAGTAATTCTGGGAACCCGTGTATATTTGAAAATGTAGCTCGCATGCAAAATATCAGTCTGACATCTTGTTAATATGAAACAATGTATAATGGCAGTGTATCTTGCAACCTTATACCTGTATCCGCAATGCCATAACATATTGTTGTCCCCTATTTTCAATGCATCTTGCAACCTCGACTTCGGGTGTATCTAACACAGCTTCCCAATCAACTGAATTAGTTATTCCGGTTCCCTTTATATTATTGTATCCTTTACTATGCGCTTCTTCCCGTAACTTATCCCAATGAGAAGTATCTTTCTCCTCCTGTGTGGCTATAAACTTTTTCAAGGTCATTGCAGAACAAACTGGTTTTCCAGACTTATTCTTCACCATGTTCTCAAGACGGGCATCATCCCAGGCAGATATGTCTTTATGTTTATGTTTCTTCATAATAGATATAAAATTCTCCACAATCGTTTTGTATTCTTGGCCATAACTACCTTTTACCACCTCATTGCAGCCAATCTCTTTCTCAAAATCAACAGGTTTTGTAAAACCTGAATTACCATAATCAGCGCCATTAGATTGTTCGTTCAAATTCAATTTCCGTCTCATGTCTTCTATCAACTGAGGCAAAATTGAACATACTTCAGCATTAATATGTCTCTCAGTCGGAGGAAATTTTGCCGCCAGGTTCATATAAGCAGTGCTGCATGTTTATTCAAAACTATAATCAGAAACATGACATGCAATTGAATAGATTCACTCCAGCACAAATATGTAAAGAATATACTGGATTGTGCCTTAGTTTTACCTTGATAAATTGTCAGCGACATTTTGCGTGAGGAAAGTACCGACAATAGAATCAATTACCGATCCTCCCCATTCAGAAAATCTTCTGGGGCCTGAAAAAAGTAGTTTAGATTTAAAATCCAATTTAAACCTGTATGTTTCATGGAAGCAGGGATTCCAAGACTTTTTTCATCCCTTATGCATATGTTGTTTAATGTGGAGTTGTGGGCACAAGGCCCTATTGCTTTAAAAGCATTGACCAGAAATAGCTGTTGTACCAACTACGAAAAATGGTCCTGATTTCATTTCATAGGTTACTCAGACGAAAAAGTAAATAATTTGATCAAATTATACATCATGGTGACTTGTTTTCTTTTTTCTCATCGACCTAACCTAACAACATTCACGTTCATACATGTGCTTACAAGTTTGCTCAGAGAGAATGCACCCTGACTCATTTGAAGTAATCTGATCTCAATTTAGGGTCTGAAAGGTGGAGAATAAAATAGTCGTTCACATTTAAGTAAAGCATGTCAAAATCTGGAGTGTACAATTTAGGAACTGAAAGGTGGAGAATAAAACAGTCGGTCACATTTGTTCTCTTGTTTAGGATTGTAGAGTAATAAATCGTTAATAAGTTTATTTTCTAAGTAGACATCATTTGAGCCACCAGGATTGCTTAATTTGTTTTAAGATATTACAATGTACAAATCTTTAAGATTAATCCAAGTCAATGGCATGCCACTTGTATCCTGTGGTTTTAACTTTTATGATCCCAAACAAACACTAAGGGGAGGGGCGAGTGAAACGATGACATGTCAGTAGAGATTTTCAACATAAGAATTTCAGTGTGTTTGATGTGCATACTGAAATATCACCAGGCCTACTTAGACAGACCAAATTAGTGGTGCATTTTGCTTGTTATGTCTCCTCTTCTTATGTTCTATGATGTGCTGCACACCTGTAAAGAGATGAAAAGGAGGAAAAAGAGTTTCAGGAAACTCGACCATTACCCAATAAACCATGCACCGTAGCAATAAATACATCCACGCAATGTTCGAATCGCTGCCGAGTTTCATCCCATTCAGACCCACTGCCAATGTCCACCCCTTCGAAACTCTCACTGTCAGTCTCATCCCACTTTCTCAGAGCATCATACACTTGTAATGTGTTCTCATCAAGGCCTAAAACCTTAGTGCGCAAGTTCTTCAAGTGATTTCTGCATTGTGAAATAGAAAGTTGTGCACAACTCTGAGTTGGAACAAGCGCAGACGATGATGCGGCAGTTGGGGCCTTCTGGTAAGGCACAATGGCCAACTCACCACTGTCCTGATGTTCTCCGGTTATCTTTTTTCTTTTCTTCCCTATCTTACTCCCCTTGCCAGCACTCGAATCGTTGCACAAACCATGAACCTTGGCATGGCACCTTAAATCCTCCATCAGCTTGGCTCTACAAAATTCCCCACCGCCTTCAAATTCGACTCGTTCGCCTTCAAAGTCCAACTTCCTCCTCACTAATTTAACACCACCAACTGGCTGCTTACCATTCTCCTTAGATTTCCTCTTGCTCTTAACTTGAACAGGTGTCGTGGGCTTATCTTTGTCAACCTTGAATCGAGTCAAACCCTTGGTTGACCTCTTCCTTGGTCTCCAGGGGGTACCACCCTCCTCCACTTTATCAGGCGTAGGGATCGCACCTCCACATTCACTCGCCGTCAAGGACTCCTCGTCCTCCTCCTCTTCCTCCTCCTGCTGCTGCTGCGCAATCTTGTCATCAACGCATTCGCTCACCGGCGGAGACTCCTGGGTGCTGGACGCCGCAGCAGCAGCAGCACATTCCTCCGGCTCCTCCCCTTCCCCCGGATGAGACTCCTCGGCCTGGCATTCCCCCACCTTGCCGCCGACGCCAATTCCCCGCGCATCTTGGGACATCTCGATCAATTGGGAACTAAAGAAAAAGCAACTAACTGTCAGTAAGTCTCCCCAACCTTCCCTCTAGGGTAGCCGCATCTACAAGAAGTGTAGGGTTAATGCAATGGATGGATGGATGCTCACCGGGAAGGATAAGGCAGGACGACGGACTGCTCGCTCGCCGGAGATTGGCGCAGGAAGTCGGGAGGAGACTCCGAGGGCGGCGGAGTATGAGGCTGGCACAGTGATTTTCTCTCTCTCTCTTCCTGCGCACAAATAGCTTGGTTGGTTAAACTAGACAGGTAGGAGTGATTTTCCCTCTCTTCCTGCGCATCAGCGAAATCTCCGTTCCGTTCTACTCCTGCCTAAATATTTATGGCTCTCTGAAACAAGAGATAGGAGATTCTCGTTTCCTATGAAATTTCTGCATGCATATTTATGAGGATTTTTTTCTAAGAGCTTCAACCTCTTGGAAAATTTCCAATGATATATTTCTCTACTTTAATTCATATGTTTTTTAATTCCTTTGTTTTTCTGTGGTACTATCAAACGGCTATTTCTATATATTTTTTATATAATCATTTGTTTTACGCCTACAATCTTGTAAGAATCATGTGTGTTTTTCTAATGCTCTGTTTTCATAATCCTATGATTCAAATGGGCCCTTACTTTGCATACATAGGCCATGTTCACTACCACCACCAGAAACAAACGGAAAGAGATGAAAGACATAGTGTTATCTCCCTCTTCTTTCGTACGCACACTTCAGCTTAAACGGTGTGTTTTTGGAAAAAAAATATTTTATGCATGAAAGTTGTTTAAAAATTAAATTAATCATTTTAAGATTTAAAATAGGTAATACTTAATTAATCACATGCTAATGATGTTTCTTTTTTTTATGCAACACTATAGGAACAAGTCGTCCTGTCATTCCATCTATTTGAACGTGGCCATAGGGCCAACCTGTTTGATACAGTTGCTACTCCGAGAGGAGTGGAGTTGAGGAGCTATAAAAATGCAGCTACACCTTTGTTGGCCCTGTTTGGTACAGTTCCTACTCCCGAGGTGGAGTGGAGCTGATAAGGTAGATAAACATAGCTCCACCCTCGTAGTATTATTTTAGGAGCATAGCTGCAGCTCCATTCTATATTTTATAGATCTCCAAAATGTTTGTATAGCTCCAGTTTGTACAGCTCCAGTTCCACGAGATAAAGAATCTCAGAGTTAGAATAGTACCAAACAGACCCGTAGTATAATTTTTAGGAGCAAAATTATAGCTCCACTTTACATTTTACAAAATCTCCAAAAGTATTTGGTGCAGCTACAGCTCCATGGCACACGAATCTCGGATTTGGAGCCGTACCATATAGGCTTATATCTTTCCCTTTACAACACCAGAGGATACATTAAGATAATTTTCGCTTTGTGCCATGTTGATATTTTCTAACTTGCACTAATATATTTTATAAAAAATAATTATATGATATAACCTAGTGTAAATTAAAAATTATTTTGATGCATCCTGCTGTAAAGTTAAAATATATGCTAAACTCGGTGCAAAGTCAAGTAAGACAAGATTTACATAGTGTAAAACGCAATTAACTCTTTTTTACTTACTAGTAATATCGTGCATTGCAACAGACATAGATTGCGATCGGTGAATAGTGCGGCCACATGAAACTGCTCGGATTTTTGTGGTTTCATCTGGGGTGGCGACTAGCGCACAACGTGAGGGGTGACGACAGTTATGACTTCACTAGAAGAGGTATGTTAATTTAAACCATTATTTTTCTCATGATCAAAATCAACCTTTTATTAATACTTTTCCTATATAGTGAGGACTAAAAAATACATTGTAATATTTAAGAATTATAATATCAATATCAAATTTAAAGCCTAAGATGTGAAATTTATAATATAAGTGTTAATTAGCGACAACCCGAATACATGATTCGGTATAACAGGGGATTTGTTGATTCCAAGACCTACAAGAACTCGCAACAAATATAGATGGAAGACAATTTTATATAGGTTCAGGCCCCCCCGATATGGGTAATAGCCCTAAATCCTATCGGCTTGTAGCATGTTTTACTTTATCAACGAATAAGACTTGTCACCAATTACAATGAGCCATGATAGAAGCTTGTTTATCCTATCGATTATACTATGTTTGGTATAGGGGGTATGTGGATGTGTGTAGAGGCTAGTCGATGGCGTGTCGACGATTTGACGAGTTGATTCTGTAGGGCTTCAATGTGCTTCGGTGGATTGGGAGTCATCAACTTGATTGAATGTGTCCTTAAACCCTCAGGGGCCTACAGATGTATACCCTTAAGGAATAACATGTCCTAATTGGAATCAAGGATTCCAAGAAGAAAACATAACTAGATAAGGAAGTAATCAAGTCCGCACTATCTGGATTGTATACTCCAAGTGTAATATAGCATCCTTGTCTAATCTGTATGTTGCCGTATTCGGTGGGCATCTCTCCATATTTGTGATTGTATCCGTAATACATGGTTACATATCACAACAATACAGGATACTCTATATCGAGTACTATGACAATATGTTTGACTATTTTCTTAAATAATATAGTATTCTAAACATAGCTTATCGTAATCTCGAGAACCCCACCACCACCACTGTTTAATCTTCCGGCAGAGGATGCAAAAGGGGCAGACCAGAAGGCGAAGAAAAGGAACAAGAGGGAAGCAGTGTGTCCCATCGCCGTCATTTGTTAGTGTTGTACCTGAGCTCAAAGGGAAGCCTAAGGTGGAAGATGTGGGCGACGAAAAGGGAGGGGGTGAGGGTGCATTGTCAAAAACATCCGGGATGTCGACTGCTACTCATCCATAGCTCATCCTCAAATGATGTGGCTAGGCAGCGGCATCTTGCAGCTTGGCTCAATGACTCATCGGGAAAAAAGCACCGGTGGGGGGGGGGGTGGTGTAAGAAATGAGAGGGGTATACCTGACATGTAAGTCTCACTGTGTTTTTCTTTATTCGACTAGAAGGCCACATCATCGACCATACATACAAACTGTTGTTGACTATATTTACCTGGTTTTAAGATACGAGTGCAACCAAGCTGCTCACTTTATTCAACGAACAGGTATCAGTGTCACCACGATCCACGAAAGCATTTACAGACCATCTGGGAAGGGGTCAATCCAAGCATGAGGCTACGACGTTTATGGTACCGTGAATGAGGCATAATTGAGGGATCTAAATTGAACTTATCCAAACGAACACATGTTGTCGTGTCGGCTGTAAGAACTTATCCATGTTAATGGACAAGAATTCTGGCCATAAAACAATCTTTTATTATGGATAATCCATCGATTACTTCCATTTTGACTACTACTGTTCTCGCTAGTCCCATGTCCGTCCGTCCGTCCTTTTTTTTTTTTTAAACTCAGGGTCAATGTCCCTCCGTCCTTTTGTCTGAAAGAATCAATGGTTTCAAGTTTCAATGGTTTCATAGACAATTGATGGGGTTAACGAAAGTTGTTAAAGCATATTATCTCCAGTTAATTGTTTCAAATGCTTCCTGTTCTGAGGGACAATTCCTGCTGGATTCATCTAGAGGACTAGATATCATCTGTATGCAATGTCTTTTTTCCCTCCCTTACACTTGGAGAGTTGGATTAACTCTTATAAAAATATAAAATGGGGGAAGGATATGTTATTAGCTGTACGGAGTTTAGCAAAATGGTCATGTATTATGCCCCGTTCGTTTCAGCCTACAATAGATTTTATTTGCCTTGTTTTCCGTTAGCACGCTTACCAAAATGATTATCCGTGTATTTTTTGCAAACGAATTTTATATAAAAGTTTCTTTAAAAATTCATACGAATCCATTTTTCTAGTTTTGAATAGTTAATACTTAATTAATCTTGTGCTAATGATTTTTCTCGTTTTACGTGTCCAAAATAATCCATCTTCACCAATCTGTTTCAAACTAGGCCTAACATACAAAAGTCACTATTGATGTTTAGGGGAGAACATTAGGATATGAAGGGACAACTGGATACCTCGTCCATTTTCAATTCGAGTAACTGGCCAATTAACTCGCTGCAGACTCAAGTGGGTGTCTGATTTCTTTACACATGACAGGAAAAACTATGTCAGACAGACATACACAATAGTTTTACAAACTAGTGTGCATAATCCAGCTATTAATCTTAACCATCTGAGATATTCAGGAAGAAATATTTACACCTGTGTGATATTGTACGCCCATTGTTGTCATGTTTTACAGCAGATTCCTGATTCTAACACCTTAAAATATAAGCGCCTGTATCCCTTCTGATAAATCGAAATTCAATTGTAAATCAAAGTTTCAGTTGTTCCACGTCTTCTTTGTCATGCTGCGAGTGATCATATGCCTGCCTCTTCTCCTCCATTTGCTCCCTGGAAGGATCTGCTCTTAGGTCAGAGCTTGCTTCTTCTGTTTCAGAGCAGCCCGGTCTCTCGGTTAGGAACTGCTCCCAGAACTTGTCGTTCACTACTGCAGTCGGAGCTGCAGGAGCCTCATTGGCAACTCCTGCATCCGCTCTTGGTGTCGTTGCATCTGTTGAACTAGCATGAGCTGATGTCTTTTGGTTGTCAACGAAGTGTCTGTCAATGGTGTCATCCTTTTCAATGGTATCTGTTGCTGCCTCAGTTGGGTTGTCTTCCACATGGTGGTCTATAGAGCTTCCATTTGCATTAGGTACTTGGCTTTTGTCAACGTCCATCGAGCATGATGCAAGAGTTAGGCTCAGATGGCATGTGAGACCTTCATCATTTATAGGTGATGCAAAGCAAGAACTTTTGGAGGGGCAGATAGATGTCCCCGTATCAGAGAGTTCCATTATCTGCGGCACCAGTGGGAGACATTCCCTCTCAATCCTCTCACACTCTGGATGCTTGCCATGAGGGCTTCCATTATCTTCATTTGAACTTTGCGTGCTTAGTGTGATGATGTTGCCCTCTGTCATGGTGGAACAAAGTCCCAGCCTAAGCTTATCAGAGAAGCTCTGATTCAAAATATTGCCCATTTCTTGCTTAGAAGTGCTGCTATGATCATCATAAAAGCTGGTGGTTTCTGTGTTCTCAGTACTGTAATCCAACCCAGGTAACCTTCTCTTCTTATTGAAAGCATCTGTGAAGATCGAAGATGCCTCTGCCATCTTAACAAGCTTGTTGACAAACTGAGGGTTCTTACTAGCATGCTGCAAGAATGTAATCATCTTGGCCTGCCGCTGTTCCATATCAAACACTCGCCGCTCAAGATCTTCGATCTGGATCAATGCCCCCGACTGCTGCTGCTTAAATTTCCAGAGGTCAGCCTGGAGGGTGGCCTTCTCACGTGAAAGCCGTTCAATCTCATCCTCAAATATTGCACGCTCATTATCAGGCAAGGCACCTGGTGGATGGCTGTGGCTGTGGATAGGCTTGCGCCTGTGGATATTCTTCAGCAGGTGCTTTTGTCCCTTGATAAAATACTCATTGCCAAACTCCCATCGCTCTGGGTCTATTTTACGAAATCCCTGCAACATTAACAATTTGCAGAGGGTATCCATTAATTTAGGCAACTGAATAGGTGTTTCACTCCTTAGGGAAAGGTCCTTAAGGAATTACCAACTCACACTAAAAAGTGTAATAGATTAAGAATATTATACACTGATATCAAGGTTTAAAATTTCAGCATAGCTGTCAGATCACAAAAAGGGAAAAGGAAACCGTGTAATATTTTTTTCTTTACGCTTATCCAAGCCCATTCACCCAAAGTTTTTGTATACAACAAAACAGTTTCCACCTACAGATTACTGAAGGTCTCCACAACAACCAAACAAATTTATGAAAAACAGTTATTGGACACTGGCGAATAAAACAAGTATCAGAAAACATGATAGCTCCCCCCAAAAAAAGAAGAAGAAGAAGATAGCAGCTCATCCATTTTGACCTTTTTCAAGCACAACCAGTCAGTGACGGAGTTCATACGGTCCTGCTCATCCTTGTCATTTTTATGATGGATTGAACAACAGGTAAACATAGGTTGCTGTTCGCATCAACATTCACAATTCAAAGTGTTTTTACGATTATCCCAAGCTGATCTTATTTGCAGTTAGACAAAATGTTTTAAAGAAACGTTTTCTGATAAAGATCTCCCCTGATAATACAAGTTTTAAAACTGGATTTAGAAGAGATGTGTAAAATTAAGTAAAAAATCGAGGTTCAATGTGAACAAACAAACTAAAGTCCCTAATCCTGAATGGTTTTTAGAAACCACAATTCCCTTGTGGACATTCATACCAAAGGTCTCAACCCAAACAATTCAAAACTTTCCAGTGTAATAATCCTCAAACATGCAATCTTAGTACCAGAAAATTAAAGTCCCACCAACCCCGAAAATATAAATTTGATCATGTTCTTAATCTAGTGACAATAAGATGCAAGAATCAGTCTAGTTCATCCAACAGGCAACAGTGCCTGCCCTTAGCATATAGCAACGCAAACTGCACAAAACACCTTTCTAAGATTTTGGGGGAAAGAGGTGACGCGTGTAGACTTGAGACGCATTTCACATCTCCAACACTTGCAATAACACCTTTCTATGCATTAAATCGCAACAAATTCCATCTACAAGGGACAGATATCTGCACCCTAAACTATCAATCGTGCTAGTAATTCACCAAAACAGCACGGACATTTCAGCAATCATCGTCTCCGGGGGCTGTGAAAATCCCCAGATGCAAAATATTGACAGCAAGAAATTCCCGAACTCGATAAGCTAGCTAGCAACCCAGCTCAACTAGTACACCTAATCGATCGATTCCCCCGCAAACCTACTAAGCAACAACGACGCCTGAATCCCCAATTCGGCGGCGAGGAGGGTAACAGGTGACCTACGTAGGTGTTGAGCTGGCGGATGAAGCTGGAGAAGTTGCTGTGCTTGAAGTAGGCCGGGAGGAGGCGGGCGGCAAACTCCGGGTGGTTCCAGACGACGAAGCTCGCGTCGGACGCGTCGCTCCACGACACCACCGCGTCCGTCGACGGGTCGTCCACCATCTCGTACGTCTTCAGCAGGAACGGCGCCGGGCCGCCTCCCCCTCCCCCTCCCCCGCCGCCGCCGCCTCCTCCTCCGCGGCCGCCGGCGGCGACCTCCATGCGATGCGATGCTTCGCGACGACGGCGGCGGCGGAGGAGGGGAAGAGTCGTGGTCGTCGATGTAGCCTGTAGCTGTAGGTGTTGGGTGGGGTTGGGTTTGGTTTGATTTCTAGGATTTTTTTTTCTTTTTTTATATCGTCTAGTATTAGATTTTTTCTCTTGCGTTTATGATTGGCATTTACCGGGTAGCTTCTGGAAGGTGCCAAGCGGAAATTGGGGGCGCAAGAGAGTGACGACGGACGGACAATTCAAGTTCAAGAGACAGTGAGGCACGTGAAAATCGACGGCTGGAACACGTGCTATCCAAAGTTGGACTCTGGGATTTGACTTGAGAGAATTGATCCGGCAATCACAAAATTATTAATCCTTTGATGGCGATTGGATTTTTAACATGAAATCAGTCAAAGGGTGTTATCATTTCGCTTTTTAAAATAATCCATACCAATATAATAAAGCAAAATAAAATAATTTATGGATAAAATTTTTACGCACGTGCACTACCACAAAAACGTCACATTTCTCTAATACTATGGTGGCATTTTTCATATGTCTTTTAAAACAGTGTAGAGATATTTTTGAAAATGTCTCATGAGTGTCTTCTGGTGAAGTGTCTCAAAAAAGTAAGAGGCATTTTATAGAATGTCTCTATACCTTGCAGCATTTTTGTAAAAACACTATATTATGTCTATAAGAGGATAGAGACACTTTCTATAAACATTAAATTGTATTACTACCATAACATAACAGTGTAAAAAAGGAGAAAAAATATTTTTTTTCTTGTTGGTGCCAATCCTTAAACTCAAGACCTCTTGGATAAAGATTATTTAATCTCAACACACTAACCATCTCAACCTCATGAAGTTTCTTATATATATGTACGTTGTCCATTACTTATCATATATCAACAATCTAAAATGTGTCTCTACAGAGGTAAAAATGCCTCAACAAAATGCCTTTATATATGAAACAACATTCAAAGTGCCAAAAAGATGCCTCTACACCATTAATTTACTACGGCGCCTTAAATATGTCTCTAAAGTGTCTCTAGAGTAAAAATATAATAGGTAATTTTGGAGGTGCTTCTAACAAGTGTCTGTAGACTATAAAACTCCTAATTTTAGTGGCAAATTAAAAAATGTCTCTAGAAAAGTGTCTATACGTAAGGTTTTTGTTGCAGTGGTGTTATTTACGATTTAAAATCTAATGCTCAAAAAAGAAAATCACAATGAAAAAACTTAAAATCAATTTTAAATTAAGTTTAAAGATTTGATTTTTCGTTGTCGCTTATAAGCCAATGATAAAATGATGGGAGCCAAAATTTCCAACTAATTTAGTAAGAACACAACTTAGGTTAATAATATTAATACATTTGAAATTATAGGAATTCTCTTTTCAAAAAAGAAATTATAAGAATTCATATGAACATGTATCAAATAAAATTCAAGCATTTACGGTCAACGTGAATAAAAATTTGCATTAAAGTTATCAAAGATACAGTGTAATTACACTATGATTACGGTGTAATTACATTGTAACCAGTAACCAGTAACCAGTGTGATTAACACATGCAAAACTTGTTTTGTGCTTAAAACCACCAGTGCTTTGAGGATTGGAAACAATCAAAAGCATCGTCTGGCGAAATCAACATCGAAAAAACTAGAGCTCCAGCCAATCAGATGCCTATAAACTCAACAAAGAAATGAGATAAAAATGTGTCGCCATATTTATAGAAATTCATCCTTGATTTCGATTCGATCGTATGGTTTCACTCATTGGAGAGTAGTACTGCCCCGTTTCTACTTTAGATCGATATGCTAACTCTCTATTTGGTGCTATTCAAAATCTATTTCTTAGATACTCCCTTCCCAAACACAATTGAAGAAACATTAAGATGAAGAAAGCATCGCTGCCAAAAATCAAGGCAATCTTGAAAAGAGTATGCGTGGGTGGAAGCTCTTTCTGTTGGTACTTCTCAAGAGGGAACCAAATCCTTGTGACTTGTGACTTATAGGCGCCACATAAATACTGTTCCTCCATTCAAGAATGCAAGATATTTTGATATTTTTAAAGTTAAACTTTCTCCAAGTTTGAAAGTTTATAGAAAGATGTAACATCATTTAGAACATAAGATTAGTTCCATTAAATTAAATATTAAATATATTTCTCTGCCATATATGTTTTGTGTTAAGAATATCGGTACAGTTGTTTATAATCTAGGCCAAAGTTAAGTTTGGCATCTTACTTTTGAAAACGGAGGTAGTATAATAATATTATAGTATTATATCACGTATACATATTTACTACGGCAGTTCTAACTTTTCTAGCTGCATTTTAGTATCGTTTATATTTTAGAACGGATATAGTATGGTTTATTCAAGTATTATAGTTAATTAGTCTCATCTGATCGGTGTGAAACAAAAGACAAACCCTTTAAAGCAAGTGAGATACCACCTCTGAGTTATCCTACTAGTGTTGGAGGAACTAAAATTCTAAATCCATGGAGAGAGAGGATCCTAGCAGCGGCGGAGCCAGGGCCCGGCAACCGTGGGCAGTTGCCCGGGCTCCGCCGCATGCACGTATGAATCAGCAGCTAATTATGGTGCTTAATTAGTCCACCGCCCAGCAACATCCATTGATCCAGACATGGATTAACAGGATTACCGTGCTTACTCCCTATGGACCAGCTAGGTCTGAATGATCTGGTGGCATGTTAAGATGGTAATCACGCGAGCAAATGCACATGCACGCTATAAACACGAAGGCAAAATTCTTCTCTCTTATACCCATCACATTTTTTTTTCCTTTTCATCACGGTAATAATACACAACCATGACCACATCGATATAGTCTCACGTAGAACTTCAGTTCTCTAATCAAATTTTGAGATAGCAATTTATTTTGGTTTGTATTGTTGTGAGCAATTTTACGGTACTTCTCAAAGGTACTAGAAGGTACATTTTTTCTAGTATAATTTGGTACCTCTCAGTACCTCATGTACTAGGAGATATATTTTGGTATCTCTCGTACCGTAAAATTACTCTATAGTTGTATATATATTTCCGGCCCTAATGAAAACTTGACCTAGCAATTTTGTTTCGGTCCTTATAGTTGTATGTACTTAATATTCGTTGTTAGGTTTGCCTAGGCTCTGGGAAAATTTTTGGATCCGTCACTGGATCCTAATATGGTATTAAATCGGTCTCATCCGTTCGACGTCAAGCATATAATGAAAACCTCTGAAATAATAGATGTGCATATAACTTTAGTAGAGGAATCAGAATTTCAAATGCAAGGAAAGAGAATTTCATAATGTTCATCAAATACTGTAGTAAATCAGTCTCATCCGTTCTATGGGACCCTCTAGAGTTAGAAGAACTAAAATTCCGTATGCAAGGAGAGAGAATATCTTATCGCTCATCAAATATTGCAGTAAATTGCTAAGTAAGCTCCCACAATATAGTTATTTTACTTTTATTCAATTATGAAATTCGCTCCCATGGGAAATTGAATCTAGAACCTAGTGATGCTATTTAAGCTCTGTACCCGCCAATCTACAACCCCTTTTACAATTACCAACATTTGCTAGCTAATTCTTGACTTGCCAAAATTTTGACAATTCCAAAATTTAGAATGGTTGAAATTAACAACAATCTAAAAAGGCCCTAAACCAACACTGGGCATATATTATAGGAAAAGAGTCCTTTCAAAACAAGGAAAATAACTTGTTCTAATGTGCTCTCGCGATGTTCCCTGCATTTCTTATAAATCTTTACGTGTAAGTTGCTGATAATGTGTCTGGTCATTGCATGAAATAAATTGATGTCTGGTAAGAATATACAAACTTACACAACACGTGAGTTCATTAACACTTGTACCTCCATTAAATAAAAAAGGTTTACCACAGTTATCATTTCAAATGAGGTCGCTCAAGCAACATACTACAGTTCTCTGCTTCTCTACAGTAATTGACTGGCAAGACCAGCCAACGCCCAACAGCAATATATGACGTGACCACAAAAATTTACTAAAAAGAGAAAAATGTGCTAAAAGTTGTTCATGAGAGCGCAGATCAAAATTTACAGAGCATCGACTGCAACTGAAATATCAGTGTACCGTGAACCTTTCTTGTAGTTAAAACAAAAACTAGATGCATAATGATGCTTATGAACTGACAATTCAGCCATTCAAAGATATAACACATTCATGTTCAGTGTTTTGGGTGGATAATATCTTGCAAGGAGCATTAACCATGAGTCATTTAGCCTTGGCATTCTCCTGTGTAGCTTGTTCCTTGACAGGCTCACTCTCCGCTGTAGCTTGCTTGTTAACAGGCTGAATACGCTCATACTTCTTCCTTGTCAGTGTCTCCCCTTTGAGAGCAGCAACATATCTGTCATTTGTGTCCTCTTTCCTTTGCAGCTCGCCAAGAAACTCTGCCAGTCTCTCCCTGTTCACTTGCCCCATCATCTGTTTTTTCATACAATGAAATTGCAAACACAACATGTGCAATGTTAAATATAGAGCAGCATAAACAAGTCAATAAAACTAACAGCACATAGCCAATGGCTCTTTGTAGTGACAAAAAGGGAGAGGAAAGAAATGAATAACCAAAGTAAACTTGTGATTCTGTTTGGGAAGTAAACATTCAGTGCTACGGAAACAAAATTATCAAATGTCATAATGCAAATAGTTACCAAACAATTCTCTGCAAACATTATTAGGGTATTTTGAGACATGCATATTTGAATGTACCAAACTATGCTTGTACGAATATGATATTCCAGATTAGTCACGCTTTTATGATACTGACATCACAACTGGACATAGATTTTCTGTGATCCAGATTAGTCACGTGAACTTGTGAAGCTAACATCATGTACTTTGATCATGCACGTCACTATAGGTATCACATAACCAACAAAGATTCAGGAGTCGTAGTAACAGTTTTTTTTTCAACAAGAGATTTCTGTCAATTCCAAGAGGAGAAAAATTGCCCCACTGGATTTCCAATAACCGGTGGTCAATGGGAATTTCAGAATAATTTCAATCAAAGCATTTGAAATTGAAATGACAGGGAAAAAACAGCAAAAAAAAATTGTGGTTCAAGGGTTCAAAGTCTCAAACCACCAAACTGATCACTGCCCAGAGGTTAGCATCCACATTTGTTGCTAAGAGTATGGTTGCCATTTATTTGATTAAATAATTCAAAAGAATCAATTTTGCAAGTACTTTTAGCCTGATCCTATTCCTGCCATGGGTAAATTGTATGGCTGAAATCAGCATTATCTGCCAAAGAGAGATTTTCCTGATTTCAACTGCAATATCAAACTAGCTGATTTACAGAGGCTACAGACCTCAGCCAAACAACAATTTGGTTTATCATAAACGGCAGCCTTGTGGGCTTACAAGCTGTAAGACCAAAGGGCCATCATGTCCAAAAGATACTTGGTCAAAGAGAACCCAATAAGTTGTCCTACCAATGATATATGGATGTTGCCAAAAGGTGTGTTCCTATAAGCTCAATACTCCACAAGCTTCTTTTAAGCATGCCACCTTATCACCCAGTTCAGGAAAATATGCATTGCTTTTATGAAGCAATTTTAAAGCAAACATAAACACAGATGCAGTGTCCAGACAGGTGGTAAATAGATAACTATTTGAAAGCTAGATACTCAGTTATCAGCGCCATTATCTCAGACAAGGCCATAAGCACTATCAATCGAACACAGAAATAGCCATAAAAAAAGAGCTATCAAATGGCCTGACCAGAACTGAAGAAACATCATTCTTGAACAACTAAATGGTATTAGATGCGTCCATTTACTACTCTACAGAATGCCAGTATCTCTCTTCCTCCTGTGCCTTAATGCCTTATTAAAAGGTAGTAGCAAGAGCTGAGCCAGCCCTCACCTCCATCCGTCAAAGCAGGCATGAACTAGTGTTGTACTACAATATAAACTATAGTACAACACTAGCATTTCAGTATTTCGATCTTTCTTTGAACTATGAAACAAATACTAACATATAAATTGGATCGAACCAGCATCTTCTAGAATTCGAACTCTTGCCACTACGTTTCTTTCCATCAAGAACTGGGCTACTCCCGCGGTCAGAGTTACAGAGGCTAACAAAATGAAGCGAGCACCAACGAATCCCCCCGAGCTAGCCCCTAATAGCCACATCCACAATAACCCGAATCCCAAATTCGCAGGAAAAACAACAACAACAACAGAGTCGAGCGAATTAGGGCGGGCACCGTGGTCTCGGGGCGGGCGGTCGAGCGGAGGCGGGCCTCGAGCTGGTCGTTGCGGGAGCTGGTGAGCTGCATCACGCCGTACCCCACGACGCCCGGGACGACGCCGCACAGCGCCGCGAAGGTGAAGAAGAAGGGCTTGGAGTCGCGCGTCCGCCGCACCAGCCACCGCCACCCCGCGCTCTTCTCCCACAGGATCGACATCTCTCTCCCCTCCCCACCTCTCGAATCCCCACCTCACTCTCCTCCCCTCGCCTCGCCGCCTCGATGCTTCTCTTACCTTCTTCTTCCCCTCTTTCCCTAGGTTTTCTTCCAACCCTTCTGTATTTTCCGTCTTTTCGTCGTCTTTTTTTTCCCTCTCTCTTACGGTGCAACATGGGTAGCTCAAGGCCGGCCTCGAGAGTCGAGGCCCGATTCCCCAACTGTGGGCCTCGAAAATTTTCCGCTGGTAATGGCCAAAAAGGGGAGGTAAATTTTCCGAATTACAGCCCATTAAACCATATCTTTGAGCTACAGCTTATGGGCTAGTATAAGTGGGTTCGCAGGCCGGCCCACTTGCAGCCATAGCAGAACCCACCTCATCAACAGTTCGGAAGCTAAAATACCCAAATAGGACAACACATCCACGACCTCTTCTTTGGCACGCCATGACCGCGTCGAGTGCATGCGCTTGTGTGGGACCAGGATCCTCTACCGTTATTATTCCTTGCAGTTGGTACCTGACATGTGGACCCGAGGACAGTGGGTCTCACATGTCATTCGTTTTGAATGGTAACTGTTGGATGGACATTGACTTCAGAGAATTCCTCTCCCCCGATGTGTAGGTCACAAACATTGGCAACATCTACTTAGCCAATACCACCGACCACAACGTTGTCCTCCTGGTTGACGTTCTCTATCGTGTCTCCACTAGCAGGCAGCGACCATATGCCCATGGCAATTTTGTTCCTCTTGGCTGCTACAAGATCATTGGGATCAGGGATTGTGAGGAACCCTATGCCCTCATGAGTTCTTCCCCATCATTGGAGACCTTGACAAGAGCTCCGATGTGGTTGTCATAGTGTGTGTCACGGTCGTTAGGAGAGCTCGTTGTGACGTAGTAGTCATCATGCCTGTGGCACGTGGGTTCTCAAACAAACTACCTGCAAGACAACGACGGGAAGGGGCAATAGCTAGTCTCGCCACCACATATCCCCTCATCTCCTCAAGCTACTGCCTAAACCCATGTTGGTCTCTGACGTGGCATACGTCATCACTGCAACAACAGTTGGTTTCTCTATATGCATATGTGTTGTGATGATTCATGTATGCTTGGTGTACTGTTATTTAAATCTTTTTGAGTGTATGCCATGTCATATCTAATTTATATGTGTCTTGTGCATACATATTCTTCTCCAAGGATGTGCATATGAGATTCACTTCACATATTGAAATATGCATGAATTTAGGGGGAGTTGCTCTTATTCGTTTGCTTTCAAAACTCATTATTGGATATCTTTTGCGAGCCTTCATTATATTGTCATCTATCACTAAAAAGGGAGAGATCAAAAGTGTATCTTTAACCCTCTAGTGGGTTTTGGTAAAAGATTGGCGTGATAATTAAGAGGGTGTCGTTTGATGAGTTGTGCGAGAAAGTAAGAAGACAATAGGACCCATACAAAGCATTGGGGAGGATGCACGGCTCAAGGACATATTTAATTTTATGTCATAGGTACGTCATACTATTAAGGGACATTCACGTGTGAAGGCTTTGCCTAGTCTATAAATGATAAAAAAGGAATGCATATTTGCATAAGAGACACAATATCTCACTACACTCATATGGGAAATGGGGAGTGTTTTCATCTGCTACCTAGAAATTCCAGCTCCAAAGACTGGAAGTTTCAGTTGCGTCAGTTGTGGCCAACGGCTACTAGACCGGAAGTTTTCGGTCATCATATCAGCGCCTAACAGCTAGTTAGCCAGAAGTTCTGGTCATGCTATTTATGCCTAATGGCTAGCTCGGGGTAGGTTGACTATTAAACTCCATCTTCCCCCTCTTTCTAGGGTTGGCTATCATATCACTCTAATATACTTCCTAGACCTCCTAGAGCACTCAACACTATATCTTTCTCTTAGAATCCTTCTTGGGACCTGTGGGTATGAGTTGATAGGATTTGTGAAGTGAGTTAGAGTGGATTTTTCTTGAGAATCTAGGGATCAATGTGAAGCTCTTGCACGAGAATTTGTCTCTTATCCAACTAGGTGTCACCTGCGAGCTCCTTCATTGTTGTGGTAAGTTTGGGAAAGTTTGTGAAGGTTCATCCCCACCTTCAAAAGGAAATAGGTAGGCGAGTAAAAACCGTGCTTACCCCTAGAAGATCAATTGGTTGAGCAAGCCTCAACTATGGACCAGGGCTGTCCTTGAAGGCTTGATCCATGGGATCGCTTGGAGACTTGCTAGTCAAGTACTGGCTTGGAAACTAAGGCGGTTTTCTAGTTGTTAGCATAGTGAGACAAGGGATTGAGTGAGATCCGGCTCTTAGGAGCTCCTCAACGTAGAGTAAGATCTTTGGATCCAAAACTACAGAAAAAAAAATCCTTGTGTCACATTCTCTCTTATCTGCAGTGCTTGTCTCTTCGAGATTTGAATTGATTGTGTTTTCTCGCTGGAGGTAAAACTCACTATCTCAACAGAAGTTCCAATCCATCGGAACTTCCGGTTGCACTATTTTTCCACTGTTGAGTTGATTTTCAGGTTTATTAGGCGACGTCCATTCACCCCCCTCTAGACCATTTTTTTTTCGAGGAACCCCCTCTAGACCATTCAATTGTGCTCATTATCCCCTATCTTACTGTCGATTTCTAACGAATCGAATGTAGAATCTGTTATATCAAGGGGAATTCGTTGATACCAAGATTAGCAAGAACTCGTAACAAACACACACGAAGGAGAATTTTATACATTTTTAGGCTCCCGTCGGGGCAATAGACCTACTTCATGTTGGTCGTGTGACCTGTTTTCTTTTATCAATAGATAAGGCTTGACGCCAGTACAATGAGCCATAGCAAAAGACTAGTCTAACACTTGACTAGTATGTAGATGGGTATATGGCTATGTGTGTATATGTAGGGCTAGTCGAATTGGTGAGATTGTCGACGGAGCCTTTTGTTGGTGTTCGATGTGCTTTGGCAGATTGGTTGTATTCAGACTCAATTCAATGTGTCTTGAGCCCTCAAGGGGGTTGTAGATTTATACCCACTGCAAGGGAGTCGTAGTGTAATAAGGATTCCAAGTAGGAAGTATGGTAGAAAAAGTAAGCAATAAGACTTAAGTCATCAAAATTGTATCTTTCAATATAGAAAGTTTTCCTTACCTTTCTTAATTCATATACGACTTGGTGGGTCTATCTTCGTAGTCATGATGGTATGCATGGTTACCGTATACACAACTTACAGGGTACCTTATACCGAGTTCTGTAACAATAGCCATCAAATTCTATTACGAATGATTCCTTGACCATCATTCTCTACTCGAAAGGATACAACGTTGCCGGTTCATACAACCTAGTTGCGGGATAATATCTGCAACAGGTATCTGAGCAAGTCATCTTTCAAAGTAGGCATGTAGTCGAACTAAAGAATTCGAGTAGAATTCAAGAGTCTTTTAAGCAAGTTCCCATATAACCCTAAAACAAAAATCACTCCAATTTTCATGCCAAGGATTTTGGGATTTATTGTTTTAGAATATGAAGGGTTACTGCCTATATATATAGTGACATAGTTAGATCTAAAAATTACTTTCCCCATTCATTTCCCAACTTCACATGAAGCCCCTTTGCCTTTCAATCCTCCTCACCAAATTTGCCATGGAGAAGAATGCTCAAGTGTCGGCAGTGGAGGGCACCAAGAAAAGGAACCTAAGCTTCAACAAGGGTTCAACATGAAGAAAGCGAAGACTAGAAAACAAGAAGTCCCTATTCTTCCGCAATTGTGACCATTTTTCCGAAAATAAAGATATTGTGCAAATTTGTCTTATGAAACCTAATGCTTTCCAGACGGGTTCAGCTTTGACCCCAAAGTTCGTCTTTAAGAAGCCAACTAGGTAACCCTTTGTAAATCTGGACACATTTTCCGTACCATTTGTCACCAAAGATCCTTACATTGTTTTTCCGAGTATTTTTCTTAAGCTCACCTTCCACCTTGTCGGGGGACACCTCTGACAAGATGGAGGAACTAGAAGTGATTGTAGCCAAATTGTTGGCCATTGCCGAGCCAAGCGAGCTGGCTGGCCCCGTCGCCACCTCGCAGGAGGTGACAACCTCTTCCTCGAGTACCCTCCCCTATGATCCTGCAAAGATGGAGGAAATCATGCATGGCCTCATCACTTGTGCGAGCCACTCGGAGTTCAAGAAGCTCAAGACTGAGACGATGGATCTGAAGAAGGCGCACGAGGAGGAGTAGAAGACTCTCTTAACCTCTAGGATATCATTGGCTCCCTGCAACTATAGATCAAGTTGCAAGACAAGATCGACCAAAAGTGGAAAAACAAGCTCAAGGAGGAGGCAGAGAGAAGAGAAGCTATTCGGATGGCTCTCGAGTCCAACTTCCTTGCCTTGCATTCAGCTCTGAGTGCCTTGGGGGAAGAAGTCGAGAAGCCAGATATGTCTGATGATGTGGTCTTAGGCATGACTATTGGTACGGTGGCCAAGAAGCTGAGGGACCATCCGTCTAAGATGACGGACGGTCACAAACAAGAGTTGAAGGAGACAGTGATGACCTATGTCAGCTTCACCCTCACTTGTGTCCACCACCGCTACCCGAGATCGAGAAAGAGGTGGCCCTCAAAGACAACCTTCCCGATGAAGATCAGGAGCATCTTATGGAGGCTATGAGCGGGCCAGTAAAGGTCGTGGTGGACGTGTTGGATTATGCATTAGGCTTGTCCTAAACCTCTTGTATGATGTTTATTCAATTTGTCCCTTGTTTGTACTAGTTGGAAGTCTAGCATTTTTTTGGTATTAGACTGAATTGAATTGTTGTAATATTATTTCTTGTAATTCATCACCTAAGATGGATATCCTATTTGCAATGCATATTTTCAGTGATGATGGTTCGAGTAGCTCATCGGAGCCCCTAGTCAAGGATGGATCACCCTAACTTTACGTGCTCTAGAGTACGAACGAAGGCGATCAGCTCGAAGCAACTCGATGATCAAATCTCTAGAGCACTCACGCAAAATTCGGCAGCGCCTACTAGAGAAGACATGAGAGAAGAACGACATATTAGAGCATCGAGTAGAGGAACTAACTTGAGAAGGTCCAAAAAGGTTTCCGTTATGCCAAGGCTACTTTGAGATGGAAGCAAGAATCAAAACCTCATGGGCCGGGGATGACTGGGCGGCCTCGTTCGTTAAGCGCATATGCCATCATTTGAAACGACTGTGCCAAGATCTTTGAATCACAAGGCCTGATCTCCCGCCCACTGTATCCAATCGACTAGTATGGGCACTTGACACAAGCAGGACGTTAAGAGAGCTACCCAGCATAATCAACCAACACTTCTATCGGGTAAACTAAGAAATCAACCGTTTTGCAGGTGCTCATATGTTGGCTTCTATAGTCGAGCATTTTCCCTTGTCTGATCCTGTAGTACTTAGTGATAGGTTTGATTCGTCCACTTGATCCTGAGAGGAAATAACCGCTATGGCACGTAACCTCCTAAATATAGTAGACAATGTATTTGAGACCATGTGGTGGCTTACATCACGTTGGTAATATAGATCATGTTTCTGATTGTACTATTCCAGGCTCATGTATATGCTGAATTGCCTCATTTAACCTTCTCGTTCGATTAGAGAAGTTGGGTTGTATGCTTTAGCTACTCCGTAGTCATGATAGTAGTCGGAATACACGTTTACTGTATATATAACTATACGGGGTACCCTATAGCGAGTACTATGCCACTTACCTTCAATTATTTGATAAACTTATTGATTCACTATGCCGAGTATATTGTGTTGTAACGCATGGACACTCAACTAGTTTTAAGAAAAAGGAATAAGTTTACATAATCCCCAAACTATCACAAGTTGACTACTTAATCCCCAAACTACTGGGAATCACACCCCCTAAACTTTTTAATACCATTTAATTAACCCTCTAAGATGGTTTTGGATGATGGCTTTTCCCTGTAGCATGTGGATGACGTGCACAGATGACTTATAAGTGTGAGGAGTGAAACCAATAGTCTTTAAAAGGCAGGCAAACTGTCTCATCCCCTGCTCCGAGTCTAATTCTTTCTCTGTCCCTTTGTTCTCATACTCATTTTGGCGAACTGAGAGGTGAGGTGATGATTGTGATAAGATCTAGTTGGTCTTTTCTCTCACTTACAAGCCGGTCCCACATGTCAGCCACTCCAAATTAGCAAAAATGTCTACCTCAATTAGCCACCACGGTAAAACCACCATCAAAAACCATCTTGGGGGTTAAGCAAATGATATTACAAAGGTTAGGGGGTAAAATACCAGTTTGACAATTTAGGGGTTAAGTCATCAACATGTAGCATAGTTTAGGGTTATGTAGACTTATTCCCAAGAAAAAACTATATCCATGAAATGAAACATAATAAACTATATTACAAATGTTTATAATATATTCATAAAAACTCAATTCATTAAAGAAATATTGAATGCCGATGCTGCTAATCATAGCAACGCCGACATCAAATATTTATGGCAGGAGGTAATTATATGCATAGCAATGCTCGCTCACGCCGCTCACAATGCTCGCCCGCTCACCCTCACCTCACGCCCCCACGCGCACACGCCAAGTCGCTGTAGGCCTTGTGGTCACTGTTGTGACACACTTGCTCGTCCTGAGCGGCTCAGGCTGAGCCCTCTGCCCGGCTAGCCATGATGCTCGCATGGTGGGCAAGGGCAACATACCGGTGATGATGTCGTGATCTTGCCATCTTCTTTGGCTGATTGATTCCTGCACTCCTCCAATTCATTCATTCATCTGATTCCAAGGTCCTATACTCCTCCAACTCATCTCATCTAGTATTATCTCTATCATTTTTTCCTCTTCATAAATAAAAAATTATTAATTCATACTATTTGATAATTGATGATTATTTATTGGCCCGACAATACTATTTGTATAATGAAATGTTAGAGTGAAAGTGCCAAGTATTTTTTATTATGTTTTTTCACTTTGAAGTTTTAAAATGTTATATAGATAACTATAGCACATCAAATATTAAATGTTGTGTTTTATAAGACTATATAAACATATATATTAGTTTATGTATATATATAGGGGCCTCCATATACGTTTCGCCCTGGGCCCCAAAAATCCTAGGACCGGCTCTGGCCGGTTCCACATGTCAGCCACTCCAAATTAGCAAAAATATCTACCTCAATTAGCCACCACGGTAAAACCACCATAAAAAACCATCTTGGAGGTTAAGCAAATGATATTATAAAGGTTAGGGGGCAAAATACCAGTTTGATAGTTTGGGGGTTAAGTAGTCAACATGTAACATAGCAAGGCCGTATAGTGGCATGTGCAGAGTGTGCATCTGTTCAGGCCCTCCAAATATGCAATTAGTACTAATCATTCATACTTAATTAGCAACAAATACAGTCCAACTAAATGATGTTCTAGAGAAGATTAAGTATAAAGATTTAATAGAAGATTTCATCTTGAAAAGTACCAAAAGAATGATGCTTTTTAGCATAACATGAGGTTAGTTTATTGCTTAAGTATTATATTTACTATTTTAGCATTGTTGTTTGATATGATCCTAATATGATCTTAAGAATTCTATGAAATAGCATACATTAGTGTTTTATAGTTAACTGAAAATATGATATATTTATACTGTATTTTCATACATTAAGGCCCCATTACATGTTTTGAACATGAGCCTCCAATTCATAGAGACGGCCCTGTAACATAGTTTGGGGTTATGTAGGCTTATTCATAAGAAAAAACTATATCCATGAAATGAAACATAATAAACTATATTACAGATGTTTATAATATATTTATAATATTCAATTCATTAAAGAATATTGAATGCCGATGCCGCTAATCATAGCAACGCCGACATCAAATATTTATGGTAGGAGGTAATTATATGCATAGCATATTACCTGAAAGCTAATATATGAAAGTCGTAATAAGATTGACAACGCTAATATGGGAATGAAAATAATCATACTGCATTCATTTCAATAGGTACTATTTATAATTAAACTTGGGTCATTCCTATTTTAGTAATGTTAAAGACATGCTAATCAAAAAGTGATTATTTAGCGAAAAAACTTAATAGGCTATAGTTATTAATAGTCAAAGTTAAAACAAAAATACATGGAGAGACGGTGACGAGTATTTGAGAAAAAAAACATCTATTTAAAATATTATAACCGTTAACCATCGTCCTATAATAAGCAAGCACTGAAACAGAGGCGGGAGTTCTGTCGTTTCAATTGAGAAGCCATCCGTAGGTAGCTTTGATACCAGTTAACTGTCGCCTCAGAGGCAGGGAGGGCACCACATGCGCTCTCCTCTTTGCCCCCTCTCTTGGCAGTTACTAAAGGCGGGAGAGATTCGTATCAATCAGCCATTCAAGCCCCCCACGTCAGCAGCAGCACACGCCGTAAATATTCACCTCACCATGCCACCCACACGCGTCCTCTACCGTCCGATCCCGAGAGCAGCGTCCTCCCCGCCGTCCGATCACCTCCCACCGCCCAAGATTGGCAGGCAGTTATTATGGTGAGCCTCCTGCGACGCTGCCAGTTTTGCCACCCCCGCGACGCGGTGCGCAGATTCGGAAATCCTTCGAGGAGCCGAGCGGCCCGAGCCGAGCCGAACCCCCACCGCACCGCAGCATGCAGACGGCACCGCGCAGCCCTCCCAGTCCCACCCGACCCCGAGCCGATCCAAAAGAATTCCGCCCCGACGCGTCGTGCTGCAGGCCTGCAGCTGCGACAGGTGTTGGGCCGGCCGCCGCTCGGCTTGAACCTCGGCTCGGGCTCGGGCTCGCGGCTTGGTGGTGGGGTGGTAGTAGTACTAGCGACTGGCGAGCGAGGAACATGTGCGGAATGGAGCCGGAGCAGTAAAGAGCGGCTCCCGTACACGGCGGGTCAGGGGGGTGGGGCTATAAGAGTCGGCCCCACCGAGCACACACACCCACAGCACCACTGTTCGCGTCTCTCTCACACACTCTCTCTCCGTCTCGCATCGCACGCACAAAGTCGCACCAGCGACCCGACCCCTCTCCTCTCGCTTTGTTTCGTTTCCCTCTCGCTTTCGTCCCCTTCCTTTTTTTTTTCTTCTTCTTCTCCTCCTCTCCCTTCCCTTCCTCCGGCGAGAGGCGGAAGGAAAAGGGGGGGGGAGAAGCGGTGGGGGGCGGGCCGGTGCTGCTCCGGCTGGACGGGGGACTCTGTTCCCCTCTCGGACGGACGCGGGTCTTCGTGGGAAGATCTCTCTCTGGGCGGGCGAGGTGTGTGGGGGACCACGCCCCGGTGTCCCCCCTCCTCTGCCTGGGTGGTCGCCGAGGACGGGCGACCCGATCTGCTCTTCGGGTGAGGTAAACGTTCTCTGCACGCCTGCTTCGTTTTCTCCCGTGTTCCTTTCCTAGGCGCGCTGAAATGTGGGTCGCCTTCGCGGGGACGCCGTACGGGGTGTGGGGTGATTATTCTTCCTCCTGTTCGTGCGACGGCAGAGGAAAAGGGGGAAGGGGATCTTTTTTTGTTTTTCTCTTTTTTTTTTCGTGTAGAGGAGGGGTTTTAGGTGGGGGGTTCGGGGTTTAATTTCGTGGTTGGATTGCAAGGATTGGTTTTGTTTGGTTTCAGAGGCGTTCGAACAGGGGAAGCTTCGTTTCTGGGGATTAACGAACGGTAGCTCAGATTTCTGATCGAATGCAGGTGCATGGAGTTCTTGTTTGGGTTTGGTTTCTATGGAATAGCATAGCAATTGTGCAGGAAGATATTGGGATATTTATGCCATTTATGTTTAGAGTATCGAGGTCTCATGACTGCGTCCTAAGCAAAATCTGCCCTCGGACAACGTCAAGCTTAGCTAGTAGCTAGATAGAATTGTTTATTGTTGTGAAATGAGATGTTTATTGACGTGAAATGATATGTTTATTGTGTGAGATATTATTCGATGGTTTTCCATATCAATAAAATTGCAATATTTAAGACCTGGGAACTATTTCCACCTAATAAAGGAATATAATAAAACATGGAATGGGAAAATCTTTGTTTGGAAGCAATGTAATCCGCTCACTCGTCTAGCGCTATTAAGCAGCAAG
>CM002480.1:12074955-12107884 GCA_000325765.3 Leersia perrieri | reverse complement strand
GGTAATCCACTCACGCGCCTTACGCTACTAAGCGGCAAGTGGGACCATGGCATGTAGTGCCATGGATTGCCATTTGTTTCTTGAAAAGCTTAATTCAAAAGAAAAGTCGTTTACTCAAGCATCATGTGTTGCTAAAGGAGCAGCATAGCCATTGTTTGGAAGCAATGTAATCCGCTCACGCGTCTAGCGCTATTAAGTAGCAAGTAGCATCATGTCACCATTTGTTTCTTCAAAAGCTTAATTTCCAAGAAAAGTCGTTTACTGGAGCATCATGTGTTGGTAAAGGAGCAACATAACCATGGTAATCCACTCACGCGCCTTACACTACTAAGCGGCAAGTGGGACCATGGCATGTAGTGCCATGGATTGCCATTTGTTTCTTGAAAAGATTAATTTAAAAGAAAAGTCGTTTACTCGGGCATCAAGTGTTGCTAAAGGAGCAGCATAGCCATTGTTTGGAAGCAATATAATCCGCTCACGTGTCTTGCGCTATTAAGCAACAAGCGGGACCATGACACCATTTGTTTCTTCAAAAGCTTAATTTCCAAGAAAAGTCATTTACTTGAGCGTCATGTGTTGCTAAAGGAGCAACATAACCATGGTAATCCACTCACGTGCCTTACGCTATGAAGCAGCAAGTGGGACCATGGCCTGTAATGCCATGAATTGTCATTTGTTTCTTGAGAAGTTTAATTTAAAAGAGAAGTCGTTTACTCGAGCATCATGTGTTGCTAAAGGAGCAGCATAGCCATTGTAATCCACTCACGTGCCTTACACTATTGAGCAGCAAGTGGGACCATGGTATATAGTGCCCATGGATTTCCATTTGTTTCTTGAAAACCTTTATTTTGAAGAAAATTTGTTTACATGAGCATCATGTGTTGTAAGGACTAGAACCATGGTATGGTTATGCATGTTGTCAACCATTTCCGTAAAATCTACACTTTCGGTTAAAGTTTTGGTAGATGCGATGGGCCGAGATGGATTGTAAAGTGTGAAGCGAAAAACCTTCTTTCGAAGCAAAGTCCTTTGGCCACATTTAGCATTCTTGAGTGCTTACATGCCTAGCGTTGTTGAGCGCCAAGTGGGAGCATCCAAGCATGTCATTTAGTGCCATATATTGCCATTCGTTTCTTTACGAGTTTAATTTGGAAGAAAGACATTTACATGAGCATCATATGTTGCTAAAGGACTAGTAGAACCATAGTATGATGCTGCATGTTGTTAACTGTTTCCATAAAATCGTAAATTTTTAGTTAAAGTTGTGTAATGGGTAGATGGGATGGGGCAAGAAGGGTTGTAAGGTGTGAAGGGAAAACCTTGTCCTGAAGCAAAGTCCTCTGGTCCCACATTCAATGTTGTTGAGTGCTCACGCTTCTAGCGTTGTTGCGTAGGGAGTGGAACCTTGACATGTAGTGCCATAGATAGCCATTTGCTTATTGAAAAGCTTAATGCGAAGAAAATCCATCTACACAAGCCTCACATGTTGCTAAAGGAGTAGAACCATGTTATGGTGCGGCATGCTATCAACCGTTTTCGTAAAATCTTAATTTTCAGTTAAAGTTGTATGCATGGTAGATGGGATGGGGTGTGACGGGTTGCAAGGTGTGAAAGAAAGATAACCTTTTTTCAAAGCAAAGTCCTTCTGTCCCATATTTATCTTTTTGAGCACTCATGTGTCCAGGGCAATTGAATGGGAAGTAAGACCATGACATGTAGTTCCATGGATTGCTATTTGTTTCTTAAAAGAAAAAGTTGTTTACTCAAACGTCATGAGTTGCTAGGGGGAGAATAGAACCATTGTATGATGTTGCATGCTCTCATCCGTTTTAGTAAAAATCTCAATTTTCAGTTAAAGTTGTCCACAACTCCACATGGTAGATGGGATGGTGCGAGATGGGATGTAAGGTGTGAAGGGAAATTCTTCTTTTGAAGCAAAGTCGCTCTTCTCCCACATTTAGCGTTGTTGAGCCCTTAGACGTCTAGCACAATTAAGTGGCAAGTGGGACTATGGCATGTAGTGCCTTGGATCGCCATTTGTATCCTGAAAACCTTTTTTTTTAAGAAAATTCATTTACATTAGTGTCATTTGTTGCGAAGGAATAGAACCATGGTATGATTCTACATGTTGTAAGGTGTGAAGAAAAACATCTTTAAAAACAAAGTCCTCAAGTCCCATAGTTAGCATCGTTGAGCGCTCACGCGTCTAGCGTTGTCGATTGACAAGTGGAACCATGACATACCGTCATGGATTGCCATTTGTTTCCCGAAAATTAATTTTGAGGAAAAGCCTAACGGCCTGTGTTGCTAAGGTGTAGAACCATGGTATGGTGCTACATGCTATCAATCATTTCCATAAAATCGTAATTTCCAGTTAAAGTTTTATGTTTGGTAGATGAGATGTGCTGTATAGTGTGAAGTGGAAGCCTTGTTTTGAATCAAAGTCCTCTAGTCCCACATTTAGCGTTGTTGAGGAAGACAGTGGTGCCATAGATTGTCTAACATTTCCTTAAAATCTTAATTTCAAAGAAAAAAAATACAACTAGGTGTCACGGTGCTGAGGGATAAGTATAATCGACACATTTGGGTGGCGCTGCGTATAGCTAGTTGGGACCACAGAAGCACTTTGAGGCAATGTCATGTGCATGGTATGAGGTGTAAGGCATGCCAGGACAAAATGTAAGTTGTGAAAGCGAAAGCTTTATCTGCAAAGAGATGTCCTCTATGCACGTGTGTAGCTCTATTGAGTGACAAGTGAGCGATAACATGTAGGCAGTGCCATGGACCGCCAACTGTTTCCTTATAACATCACTCTAGTGAGAAAAATAATACATAAGCATCATATGTTGCTGAGGAAGGTGTAGAACCAAGCCATCGAGGTGGTGCCGCATACTACAAGTTGTTGCGTGAAGCTTAATTTTGAGGCAAAACCATCCATATAGTATGAGGTGTAGGGTGTGTCACTAAGGTGTGAAGGCAAACACTCTATGCACGTGTGTAGTGCTACTGAGTGATAAGTGGACAATGGCATGTTGGCGGTGCCATGGACTGTGCTTATAATTTAATTGAGAAAATTACTACACAAGTGTCATCTGATGCTGAGGCATGCATAGGACCACAACACACTGATGTGGTGCCGCATATTGCCAATTGTTGCGTGAAAGCTCAATTTTAAGGATGCATCACAGTGAAGTTGTAAGGTGTGCATCGGTCGGTTTGGATGTTGGACAGGAAGCTATATCAAACATGCATATTTCCACATAATCAACGTTGCCAAGATAGCTTGGTGGTGAAGTTCTCGTGCTTCCACCCCTTCAACTAGGGTTCGAATCTCTCCCAACGTGTATTTTTTCACATTTAAGGCAATAGAGTGTTGTCGGGCCTTATCAAGCAAAGTGGGCCTTTCTAGGCTGGCCGATCTATTGGCTGAACCACCAGTTCTACGTAGCTTGGGTCACCAGTTTTCAAGGAAAGCCATCCGGTTCACCCATTCAAGGGTTCGATTGCATATTCGGTCCTTAAAGCAAACCGACCCGACGAGAGTGTTGGTTTTTCCAATCGAACTGTTGGGTCGGGCCGGTTTTTTGTACTATGGTGTGGAGGCGAAAGCTTTGTTTAGAAGTGAAGGCCTTAGTTCACACGTCTTGCTCTATTGCGTAACAAGTGGACAATTGTATGTATGTGGTGACATGGATCGGAAGCATTATCTTTTGAAGCTTGATTTTGAAGAAAATCCCATTAAACTAAGCTTTATGCATACTGACAATTGTTCTCGTGAAAGCATAATTGTGAGGCATAGCTGTTCACATGGTAGGAGTGATAAGGTTGGTATAGGTTTTAAGGTGTGAAACTGAATTCCTTGTTTTAAAATAAAGTCATGTAGGCATGAAAGAGTGTATATAGAAGCATCATGAGTTACTAAGGATGATTCATTGTAGTGTGAGGTGAGGCATGGCATAAAGTGTTGGTTTAAAGGTGAAAATTTTGTTTGAAGCAAAACCATTAATTCATACTGTCGATGCGTGTGCACGACACGCGGGGATCCGGGGGACCCCCTTTTCGGTTCGGCACAGGGGTGCGGTGTGCCAAGGCCTGAGTTGAGGGGAAGAAGAAGGTGGGCAGGAAGGGAGAATTCTCGCTATGCACACAAGACACAAAGATTTATACAGGTTCGGGCCGCCAGGAAAGCGTAATACCCTACTCCTGTTCTTGCACTATGTGGTGAAGGATGAATTACAAGGTGGAGTTCTCTCCCTAGTTGTGCTAGAGCTGGTGGTTGAGGTGATATCTGGGTTTCTTCGGTTCAACCCCCCCTCTACAATGGACTTGGGCCTCCTTTTATAGTTCAAGGGGACACCACAGTGGTCCTCTACTGTTTTCTCATGTGTGAGGGATGTTCTCCCACTTGGAGCGGGCATGCCTGCCCTGTCTTGTCGCCTGTGCTGCCATGCCTCCCTTGTTGCCACGTCGCGGTGACCGGCGAGGAAAACGGGCGGAGAGGTCACCGAAGATTTGATGCTTGGGGATATCATACTACCCAACCAGTAGCGGGGCCCGCTTGTCAGCGTCCCACTGACTAGCCTAGGCAGGGAGTAGGAGAGTAGAGTACTCATGCCCCTCTGCCATGCAGCCGTCCGTCGCATTAAATGCGACAGAGACGGGGCAGAGAGGTGTGCTGTCTCGCGGCGTCAACGCTATCAGCGCACTATCACCGAGGGAAGACTTTGGTCGCCCACCCCCCTTTTCCTCGAACCAAGAGAAAGGAGGTGAATAGGTGATGATGAGGGGCTGACAGCCGCGCCTCACATCGCCATTAATGCGACGGGGCAGGCGCTCCCCCTGCAGTCTTAAACGCGGTGGTTTGAAGACAGCCCGCACCGCCTCTCCTCCCCTTCGGGTAGGTAGAGAGAGAAAAAGAGGGGTGCGGGGTGCGCAGGGGGCTCAGGATCGACCCGAGCCTCTCGGCGTAAAACATATGGGGCTTCGGGATCTACCCGAAGCCCTTGGTGTAGGGGTTCGGCCTCCGGGCGGCGCACTGGGCCGACCCCTCTGGGTGGCCACGTGGCAGCCTTGGGGCCTAATCCCTTGGCTCTAGGCAGTGGCCTCCAAGTCCCGTGCCGGACTTGGTCGTCGCCTGTACTGTAATGCACCTCCTCCGAGGCCTCTGTCACACCCTCGGGGTACCCCTATATCCATATCACCTACACATACATCTAGCACTATTGAGTGATAAGCGTGTTGGCATGCATGTGGTGCCATGGAATCCTAACTATTTCCTTAGAGGATTAATTTTAGAAGAAATGACCTACTTAACCATAATATGTTGCTAAGGATTGAGTAGGGCCATATACTACAAATTATTTTCGTAAGAGCCTAAGTTTGAGGCGAAGCCATTCATATGGTATAGGGGATGTAGTTGAAAAATTTTTTTGGCCCCAAGGGGAAAGACCTCATGATGCATTGCAACTAAGAAGAAGCAAACGAAACCAGGGCTAAGAAAGGTCACGAAAGCTGGTACCCCCTACATGGGGAGCCGTCACCTAGGGATTGGCCTTAACCTGAGGTTTAAGGTTCCTTCCCCATACACGTGGGGTCACCCTCCATAGGTTTGGTCTTAACACATGATTTTTGGGGGAGCCAACAATTGGCCTTTTTTTGGTGCGAGACGTCCAGTAGCTTCCCACTTGAAGGCAATACCACCATGTTACAAGCATGAATCGTTTGAAAGATGTGAAGGAGAAAAGTTGTTCCGTTGCAATTTTCTTTGCTTATGCATGTAGTGTTGCCGAGGAAAGAGTGGAACGATGGCATTTGTAGTGCTAACTGTTCCTATAAATTATATTTTTGTGGTAAAGCTATTCACATGGTATGAGGTATAAGTAGACAGTTTGTTAGGTGTGAAGGTGAAACTTTGTTTTGCAACAAAGTCCTTTACATGTGTCAAGCAGTGAGTAGGATGATGACGATTACATGTAGGTGCTGCCACAGATTATAATTGTTTGTTAAAATCTTTATTTCAAAGAAAAGTCGTCAACACGAGTGTCAAGTGTTGTTACGGTACAAGGGCATGTAGGTGGCACCACATATTGCCATTTGTTTTCATAAAAGCTTGATATGGAGTTAAAACTATTTGCTTGGTACAAGCGTCAGATGAGTTAACTTGTAAAGTTTAGAGGCAACACTCTTGTTTTGAAGCACAATCCTCTTCATGTGCATCAAATATTGTTGGACATTGAATAGACATAGCATGCAAACAACTAGAAATTGTGAATTGTTTCCTTAAATAGCTTAGTCTGAAAGATAAGACTTATCATTTGTTGATGAACGATGTGTCGGACTAGGTCTTGTAGATGTTGTCTGCATACCACCATTATCCTTAATTTTAAGACAATGCCATGTACGAGGTGTGCATTAGGATCGGTTGTGAGCATCGAGGAAAAAACTTTGTTTCCCAACAAAGTTATGTGCTCACACTTTTGGCATTGTTTAGTGACTAGTAGTCCTGAATCAAAAATTGTTTCCTTAAAAGTTCAATTTCAAAGAAAAGCCTTTCCCACAAGTAATGTGCTGTTGAGGTACGGACCAAGTCATATAGGTATTAATGTGTACTCCTAACTGTTTCCATAAATGCTTAATTTTGAGTTAAATCCATGCACGTCGTACAAGGTGTGAGGTGGGTGACTTATACGGTGAGAAAATGAAAGTTTTATTTTGAAACAAAGTCCACTACACATGCATTTGGTGTTGTTGAGCGAAGAGTGGGACCATGGCTTGTAGATAGTGTTGTTGAATGCTATTTGTTCTTCAAAAAAAGATAAATTGCAGCAAAATAGTCCTCTACTCAAGTAAGGTGTTGCTGAGGAGGAGACTCGGGGAAGTAGGTAATGCCACGGACTATGAACTATTGCCTTAAAAGCTTGGTTTTGAAAAGAATCTTTGCACACATGCACATGGTCTTGCTTAATGATGACTAGGACAATGCCATGTATGTCAAACTGCAAATTATTAAATATTTCCTTAAAAATCTAGTTTTGAAGAAAAAAGGATCTTGCTTTAGCATTATTGATCAATAAGTAGGACACTGCATGCTAATTGGTTCCTTACAGGCTTATTTTTTTTTTAAAAAAACATTGTAAATGTGTTTGAAAGTATTGAGGGCTAGCAGCCTAGCACATGTATAAAAATTTGTGTACCTCCAATTGTTTCCTCATAAGCTTAATTTCAAGAGAACTTCTTGACACATAGGAGTATGTCTAATGTTGGTATTCAATTAGAATTAGGGCCATGTAGCTGCTGATGCGATATGACAATTTTTACTGTAAAAACATATGTTTGAACTAGTGGAGGGGTGTTCATCCACGGTTTCATTGGAACTGGTTAAAACATCTTTGCTGATTGGCGAGTGAAACTAGGGAGTCTAGGTAATGCCATGGATTGCCAACATGTCCTTAAAGTGCTGTGGTTTACTCGTTATTTCCTATAAATCTTCATTTATAGATGGTTGAACCAAAGAAGTTTAAACAAATTTTACTCACAATGACGTAAGTCACCCTTTGTTTCAGTGCCTTCTCCATTTCCTTTCAACTCTGTCCATCAAAGGAGCAATGGATACTATTATAAAACCTGCTTGTGAATGAAGCACAATAATGCTTTGCTGCATCCAATAAAATCTCAGTGGAGCCTTAGTTTGCCTGGGCTGATTAGGTTCTTCAAAGACCGTGTTTTTTGAGGAGCACAGGATCTGTGTTCAATCTCCTTTGCCTGTTTGGTATGGATATATATCCAATCCAATGCTATACCATAAGATTGGATTACCACACAGGATTTAATCTAACATATGTTGAAATGTGGCTTGCCTTGTGATCTTAAGTGCATTTTTATTTGTAGAGGAGTCACTTTGTTGGATTGGGGTTTAGTTAGTTTTTGGTGGTGATTTACTTTTGATCATTTATTCACATGCATCGATCACAGTTTATGGTTACATGATGTACATAACTGGAGGCTAAAAGGTAGCACAACCCAAATGAAGGAAACATAAGTACTGGCCTACTGGCATTAAAAGGAGAAATTACCAGAAAGTATCAACCGATATCTCATCAAAGACCAAAGGGTTACGTAAGATTATGGTAACGTTTAACGTTAGCGTTTTACAAGTTTAATAGGACTGCTGATATTATTTAGAGAAGTTCTGGAATGATTGTTTGATTATATTTATATTTTCTCTTGTTTTAATATTTTGAGAAGTTTGGTTAGGAGTGGAGTTGCATGCAAGCAATTTATTGTACTATTTTTATAATATTGTGATTAATTCTTGATCTTTTGGACAAATATATGACCATCTGTATTATGTCTTCATGATATTGTCACAGGTGAAAACAACTGGGAGCTAGCTAGAACTGTGTTCCATCTGGACTTTCTCCATGCATGATATGGCAGGCAGCATAGGCGAAGGAAATATGCAGGCAGGCCTTGGTCAATGGCTGCATGAACCTCATGGCATCAATCTATGCTTCTCAACTTCTTCTATAACACCTCAGGTGAATCCTTCCATTGAGTCAGGAATTAGAAATGCCACACCTGTACCATCTGTAAAGGTATCTGCTAATTCACAAGCTGTTAGGAGTGATGGTGGACTGGCTGAAGGTATTGAGTACACAAGAAAAACAGCTCAAAAACCTAAGAGGAAAAAGCACAGGCCAAAGGTCATGAAAGAAAAAAAAGCAGCAAAGGCACAGAAGTCTACAACTAGAGAGACACCCAAGGATAAGGGGAATAAACCAGCTGGTAAGAGAAAGTATGTCAGGAGGAAGGGACTAAATACACCAACAGAGCAACTTCCATCAGAAGATGCTGAAGCACACACTATAGCTGTACCAAGTCCAGGTCCAGCCAAAAGATGTTTGAATTTTGATGGGAAAGATCAACATGAAAATGTGGATCTGGTATCACAAACTCAGGTGAGAGAGGTACCTAATTGTCATGGGGATCCTCAGTTGTTAACATCTGTTGTCGAAAGAAGTCGTATCCAACTAGCTCAACCTTGGAGGGGCACCAGCAGCCCAATTCCTGCTTCAGTTGATCCAGTGGTCAATATGCAGCATTCATGGGCAAACAGCAGGTCAAACAAAGTAACTTTTGACCTTAACAATTCTGTAGTGAATCATATTCCAAGCAAGTTTTCTAATCTTACAGATAGTTCTGGCCAAAATTTTCAGTTTGGTTCAACAGAGCAAATAAACCAGTTACCGGATTTCTATGATGGTGTTGCAGATAAAAGTGTCTCTCATCTCAACAGTTCTGCAAAAGAAATGCAGAATTGCTCAACTGATATTGATCATTACTTAGGTGCACCTCAATCTTTTATAGAACAATCACCAGTTGGCCAGGTGCCTCATGGATATATGATTCCAGATAATCCAGCTGTGCCTGTTCAACATACAGAAAGAGTCTGGACGGCAGCAAATTTCAATCATGAAGTTCTTACAAGAGTCGATGCATCCCCCCAAGGATACAGAATCCCACAAAATTCATATATACCTCCCACATGTAGTGAAAGGATTACAATGAACAGAAATTTGAGGGAGTTACCTGTGGAAAATGATTACTTGAAGTTTGGTATCAACCCTGATAACCAAATTGGAGCTACTTTTGGCCTTAATGATTATCGTTTCTCAGATGTTCATGCAATAGGTAAAAAGAGAGAATACAATGCTATCAATGGTCATCAGGTTTCTTTTGGTGTGAACTTTGAACAGCCAAATAGTGATAAGCAGTTCTATAATGACCCCCTTTCCACCAGCTCGCAAACATTTCTTCTTCCTGAAACATACAAAAGGATGAGATCAGAGAATTATAGCAATCGGTTGAATGGGCTTGTGGGTAAGTTTTCTTCCTCATCAGCATATCCATCTGGTAACTGGAATATAAACAATGTTCCAGCAATAAACCGTGGAGTGCGTACCTTGGCTGATGTACAAAGGGTGATGGCCCTTGAGAAATCAAAATCTTCCCAGGAAATGATTGGCATGAGGACAGCAGAAAACAATATCGTCCAGCAACACACTGGCTCTACTGTGCATAACACAAGCAACAAATATTTTGTCACTTCATCTGACAATCAGTTCAAAGACTTCACTGCACAGCACCCTGGCATTGCAATGAATTCACTGGGAGAAAATATTTTCCACAGAAATGGATACCATCAACTTGAGTCTTTAGAAATCAGACCTACTGAGCATTACAGCAGTGAGTGTTTTGCTTTACCTAACGAACAGTCGGGATACTTAACAGTTGGACACATACAGCTGCCTGGTGCCACAATGAACCCATCTATAAAAAGGAATTATGACCCAAGCAACGATATTCATCAACCTCAGCCTTTGGAGACTCAGATGGTGAAGGGGAAAGATTTGTTTCAACCACATAAAACATCCACGCAATATGATACTGCTGGAAATTCCTGCATTACTATTCCTTCTGAGCAGATCGGGAGCACATGTGCTGAAGTTAGATCTGGATTCCAATCAATAAACCAATCAGCAAGAACTGAGAACTACCATCTGGACACTTCTAGAGAAACTACATCAGCAAACCCCACCGAGAAGCGTAAAGTTAGGGGCCGACCAAGGAAACAAGCAGAACCAGATGGTAAGCCAAAACCTAGGGGCCGTCCAAGGAAAGAAGCCGAACCCGATGGGAAGCCAAAACCTAGGGGCCGTCCAAGGAAAGAAACAGAACCTGGGAAGCCAAAACCTAGGGGCCGTCCAAGGAAAGAAGCAGAAGTCAATGGGAAGCCAGAAAGCAGAGATCCTTTAATAGCACCACTTGATTATTTGGAGACCATAATTCAGAAGCTGAATCTCTTAAGCATCAACACCATATCTGACAATAATGTGGAAGAGGCACCAAAAAATGCCCTTGTTCCTTATGAAGGCAAACTTGGTGCATTGGTTCCCTTTAAGGGAAAGGTAAAGAAAAACCAGTCTCGGGCCCAAGTGGTAATCGATCCAGTTACCAATTGGATGTGGAACCTATTGATGGGACCAGATACGAGTGAAGCTCCTGAAGGAATGGATGAGGATAAGGAGAGGGTTCTTGAAGAAGAAAGAAGAGTGTTCCGAGGACGGATTGATTCATTTATTGCTCGCATGCATCTGGTTCAAGGTACACACACCGTCTCAATATTATGTTTATAATATTGCGTTTTTCTATATTTTGTACTTCCCACACTTAATATTTGGCCTATGCTATTTTTAGATTGTATGCGAGAAAACAATAATCATATTTCTCATGGTATGTCATATCATAATATACCCTATAATTACTACCTCTTTCCACAAATACAAGCATTTGGAGAGTGCTACTTGTCCCATCTATTATCTCCCATTCAACTGTCTTCCCATCTTACCTCTAACCACTCTCCAACCCCCAATCATCCCTTATTTAATGAGGGGCATCAAAGTCTTTTCTTGTCAGCCTTAATCTCTGCTAAACAACCTAGAAATGCTTATATTTATGAACAGAGAGTGTACTACATTGTGATAGAAAAAAAGTTATAGTCAACTTGCATTTTGGATAACACTGTAAGTAAAAAATGTTGCCAAGGGGCAGTAGCTGAGTACATGGTAAACAGTGTTTCACAATGTAACATGAACCACATTTTAATAAAATGTTTATGTGTTGATCAGACTACTGTGAAATCTTTTGTATTCATTGCATGTCGGCAGTGTTTTTTTACTTGTACCACAGTACTTTAGTTTTTATATGTTCCAATTTCACTACAGGGGACAGGCGTTTTTCTCCATGGAAAGGGTCAGTTGTGGACTCAGTTGTGGGTGTCTTCCTTACTCAGAATGTTTCAGACCATCTTTCTAGGTGAAATGAAACTTCTACATATTTGAAGTATGATTATTTCATGCAAGTTACATGTCCTTGTTTCAATTATATTCATTTTATTTTTGAAAAAATTCAGTTCTGCTTTCATGGCGCTTGCTGCGAAGTTTCCTGCCAAGTCTGAAGGCCCTGAAAAGCCTGCAGAGAAGAAGTCCCCTGCACCTCCTGAACAGAAAGATAGTTGCTCTGGACTGTTTTGTGAATCTATCAAGTTGCAAGGCAATCTCTTTGTTGAAGAAATAGGTGGCATAAGATCATTAAATACTGTAGAAGATAAAGAAGGAAGCAACAGCAATGAATTGATTGGTAGCTCTTCTGGAGATGGCATCAACCGGGCAGCAGGGGAATCCGCTGTTTCTTATATGAAGTCACAAGCTGGATACTGTAAAAATAGGTCACCAGGATTTGCTGTCCCAGAAATCATTTCCATGGGTGCAGTAGAAGCTGATGATGGGTCTCTGGAGGATGTTCTTTCTTCGCAAAATTCTGCTGTTTCTCCTCAGAACTCCTCAGAATTTCTTTTAAACAGAACCTATACAATGTGTTCTAGTTCAATGCAAAATTTCACAGAAGAGGATTGCATCATGACAAATATGCCCAATGGGATGGGTAATTTAACTGCTAATTTAGAGCTTTCAACAATTCAAGATCAACAAAGCAATCCGAATGGAAAGGTTGGATCATCAGAATATCATGAAGTCAGTGTCATTCCAACCTCAGATCTGAATAAGGGTTTGCTGCTTGATCTGAATAGAACATATCAGCCTACGCATACTCCCTATGTGCAGAATAGTCTGTTTGATTTTACAGATGTCTCATATGGCAGCCATTTGGACACATCATTCAGTACAGGACTTGATGGGGTTAATATCTCCAATGTTACACAATCCGAGGCTAGTCTCTGTCAGCATCCAACTGCTTCTGTCAACAAAAATAAAGCCAAAGTGACAGATTCATCTAGCAGCTTCATATATAACAGAGATTGGTCATCAAGTCAGGACATGTATTCTTTCCCTTTTGAGCCTTCACAGGAAGCTGAATGTTCACCAAAAATTAAACAAAGCTTCCAGCAATTAATTAGTTCAGAGGAAGTTCATATCTCTGCGGGTCACTCTTTTTATGATAATAGTTTCACTAGTGACAAAACTGATGATCCATACATAGAACAGCATGATTGTTTAAATCTGCAAGAAGTATACACTGCAAGAACAAGCCAAATGAACAGTGAACAATTTCAGCCAGAATGCAGCCAGCAGGACAATGATATCAGAGTTCAAGCAAAAACATGTGAAAAGCATTGTTCAAACTTGTGTGAAAACAAGCACCCTCATTCAGATGTTTCACAAGGAGTTCCTTCAGATTCAATTGGAAAATCCAAACATACTGAAAGCAGTCCATTGGAATTTCCTACAGCTGGAACAAAAGCTAGGAATGCACGGGGTCGGACTAAGAAGAAATCTTATGACTGGGATAATTTACGAAAAGAAGTGTTACGCAATTTTGGGAACAGACAAAGAAGTGACAAAGCGAAGGATACAATTGATTGGGAGGCAGTGCGCCAAGCAGATGTGAAGGAAATATCGGATGCTATCAGAGAGCGAGGAATGAACAACATGCTAGCAGAACGGATAAAAGTAAGTCTTGTATAGAAGGAAGCTCTTGAAAAAACTAATGGTTATGATTGGAGAAGGATGCCATCCAAAGTCAAAACATGTCCTTTTTTTCACATTTCAGTTAAGTTGCATACTTGTGTTTGTATTAGAGCACTAAATTGGTCCGTAATAATCTGTCATTTTCTGCATAGGCATTTCTAAACCGACTGGTGAATGACCATGGAAGCATTGATCTTGAATGGCTAAGGGATATTGAACCTGACAAAGCAAAGTAAGTCTAATGAATAATATGGAAAATAGGTAAAGTATCAAGCTGGTAATCTTCTAAGACACCCTGTACTGTTGCATTTGAGAAAGAATGAAAAAGATGCCATGTACTATTTATCTTCATGCAACCATACATCCTTTCTCCAACAAGCCTGAAGAGTTTAATATAGTATCTGTCAAAGCTACAAGAAAAAGTTTATTTTGTATCTACTGTTTAAACTTTCTGATTATTGTCACCCATGGAATCTAAATTTCACCATGTCACTGATCATAAGTGTGATCTAGGAGGTGAAACTGGAAAAATTCTCCCTTGTCACCTTTTATGCTTAGAATTACCAACACATTTTGATAGTGACTATGACCATTTTTTAACCTCTGTAGAACCTTTTGTAACAATTTCAGGGACTATCTTCTAAGCATTAGAGGGCTTGGACTCAAAAGTACGGAGTGTGTTCGTCTTTTGACACTACACCATATGGCTTTCCCAGTAAATTCTTTGTTCCTTAGTCTCGTGGTAAAATTTTCAAGTGTATTTCTATTCAAGGTTTGCGTGTTAATTTCCTAGGTGGACACAAATGTTGCCCGCATATGCGTGAGGCTTGGATGGGTGCCACTTCAACCCCTTCCAGAGTCACTTCAACTGCACTTACTGGAACTGTATGTATCTTTTATTTTCTTCAGTTCATTTTCTGAACACTGAGTCAGACAGACTGCATATATCAAACCAATTTTTTGACATGTAAGTCTGATATTTCTATTCTCAAAGGTACCCCATGCTGGAACACATACAGAAATATATTTGGCCTCGGCTATGCAAGCTTGATCAACTGATGTTGTAAGTTTAATTCAATCAGTAATATAAAAAAATAATTATTCTTTAACTGGGAACATTTAGCATAATCTCACGTTACGCAGGTATGAACTTCACTACCAAATGATAACTTTTGGAAAGGTGAGAACCAGAAATAATATATTTGAAGATGTATCAAGGGCCTGATTTGTATTGAACTGACTAGCTGTTGTGCATACTTCTGCTTTCAGGTTTTCTGTTCAAAAACTAGGCCTAATTGCAATTCATGTCCAATGAGAGCTGAGTGTAAGCATTTTGCAAGTGCATTTGCAAGGTAATTTTTTAATTTCTTCATATCCTAGTTAATATAGCTGAACAGGCTGGATATAAGTCTTTGGGACATTAGATAATATACATCAAAACTTATATTTATTATCTAATGTATATTCCTTTTCATGAATTCTTCATTTGCTATGCTTGTTGCAGACAAGTTTCAATTTTATTCTATTGTTCTTTGTTAAGACTCTGGCTCTTTTTGACTATTTCAGTGAGAAATCTCATGCTTGTCACACTAGCTTTATTGTGGTTATTATCTTCTACAAATGTATTCATGTTGATAGCTATCCACTAATCCATGAATAGCATATAAGCACATTTCAAATTTTCAGTAGATTATCATTATATATAGAATTAGATTATTGTCCGGCCATCACACTGTAATTGCATTTCTACAAGTGAGTCCCATTTTTGTACAATTTAAGCTTTGGAATCCAATGTACTTTTTCACTAAAAAAAATAAAGGACTTCATTTTAGTGAAAAGCTTGTACTAGCATTTTCTCTGCTTTCATTTCTATTACTTGGTATATTAAAAAATGCGAGTCTGATAACATTGTGTATAAATACAGTGCACGGCTTGCTCTTCCCGGGCCTTCAGAGAGGAGTTTGGCTACACCAGAAGCTCCAAAGGCTGCAGAGAGCAGTCAAAGAACACACACAAATTCATGGCCTGTGGGCCAACTTGCATGGAGTACTGACCGTCCTGAGCATGTTTGTGGTGATCAACAACCAATCATTGAGGAACCATCAACTCCAGAACCTAAATCTGAAAGTGCAGAGATAAAAGAGGCTGAAATAGAGGATTTTTTTGGTGAAGATCCTGATGAAATTCCTACCATAAATCTTAATGTTGAGGAGTTTGCACAAAACTTGAAAAGTTATATTCAAGCAAATAATATAGAGGTTGAAGATGCTGACATGTCGAAGGCATTGATTGCGATAACCCCTCAAGCTGCTTCTGTTCCAATTTCTAAACTCAAGAATGTCAACCGCCTGAGGACAGAACACCAAGTGTACGACTCTAACCTTGACAAAATTAATGTTATTGAGAATAAATAAAGTTCTTTCAGTGTTTCCTTCGTCTAACTTTTTTATATGTTCTAACTTTTTGCAGTTATGAGCTGCCAGACTCGCATCCTCTATTAGAAGGAGTAAGTTTCCAGCAGCTATGAACTACAGACTATTTCTAGATTAATCAAGCATGCACTAAGTTTAGTTCCACCTGTGTCTGTGCAGTTCGATCAAAGAGAACCAGATGATCCCTGCCCATACCTTCTTTCTATATGGACCCCAGGCAAGATCATGTGCTCCAACCTTTAACTCTTGTACATGTTACTGATGTTAAAAATTGAACAGGAGAAACTGCACAATCAACTGATGCACCCAAGACATTCTGCAACTCCCAGGAAACTGGTAAACTATGTGAAAGTTGGACATGCTTTAGTTGCAACAGTACACGGGAAATGCAGTCTCAGAAAGTCAGAGGAACCCTTCTGGCAAGTTCCCTCTTGAGTCCCATAAATATAAGTCTTCTATATTGAGTGATAAATCATTGTTTTTGTTATTTAATCAAATTCATGCAGATACCATGCCGAACAGCAATGAGAGGAAGCTTTCCACTTAATGGGACATATTTTCAAGTTAATGAGGTGGGTATTAATTCTCTGAAATTCTTGTCTTATCCAATAAAAGAAAGCCAAAGTCACTTTTTCCATTGAACCAGCAATAAAAAGTAAATATTTTTTGACCGATCAGATTAATATGAAATACATCTTTATTTTGTAGGTCTTTGCTGACCACTACTCCAGCCAACATCCGATTGATGTTCCGCGAAGTTGGATATGGAACCTCCCAAGACGAACAGTTTACTTTGGAACCTCAGTTCCTACAATTTTTAGAGGTATTATTCCTTCAATTAACCAAGTTCTTTTACTTTGGACGAACAAATTGTATAAATTTTGTAATGTTTCTTACTATGGAATCAGATTCCACATCATTACACCGTAAGAATACAATAAAGCAATAGCATAGGGTTGTATTTATTCTTGGTTAAACCAGTAATTGGCAGTAATAACACATCTATACAACCTCTAAGGCTCTGACAAAGCAAGGAAATCGGTTAGCCAAATAGGGTTTATTACCAATGAACTGCAAGCTTTTATATATCAAGTTTTCTATTAATATGCTCTAATTTACCTTTTTCTAGATAATGGTGTTAAGGAAATAAGGACTCTATATTCCCCTTGACAAAAGGAAGAACAACTCCCAGCCTTTGCACTCTTTTGCCTAACTAGAAGCTTATTGAGACGACTACAAATTTTACATAATAGTAGCCTTTGTAGTTTTGCTGCTTTCTTTTCTAAGACTTATATACTCACTTATCTAAGAGGATGCAAAGACATCTGGTCTGAATAATGCAGTGGAATTTGTTTTCTAGCTTTGAAAAGTGTGTATGAAAAAAAAATCTTCCTATCAGTTTCCGTGGTTATTATAAAACTACTAAACTAGCATTATCCTATCAATTTTGAATGCATTTAAAGACCAATTAATGGAAGTGAAAATTGTTGTACATGCCTACCACTTACTATGAATGATATTCTCCTGTTTTCAGTGATTGTAAAATTCATCCATGTGGAAAACAATCATTACATGGCCTTTGAATATTATAAATTGAGTGCACCAATAATAACATAATGTATTGAATCCGAATTGCACTACATTTATTCAATATATAGAAGTATTTAGTTATTCCTGACTTCATAGAAGAGCCGGTTAAAATAGTCTCAAACAAGAGTTTGTGGTCAACACCGAGAAATTTTCTGCTGTGCTGTTATTCGTAACTTCTGTTATTATAGAAGTGCAGGGCTATAATATGGATTAAATGATAATCTGTTCTAGGCATTTTTCTCACCAAGCACTAAGTACTGCATGCTTTTCCATGCAGGTTTAACGACTGAAGAGATACAAAACTGCTTTTGGAGAGGTATGTATTTTATTTGTTTATTTTGTTATTTTATAATATATGCTTTACATAAAGCTAGCATTTAGTCTTACACTTCACTAAGTACTGCAATAGTAGTCATAGAGTTGTTTTATTATGAGTATGGCATTAAAAACAGAACTATAAGCCTAATAATGCTCGTTAAGTTTGGTGGTGTTGGTTGTCCAAGATTGCATTGTTTGGTTAGATGAAGACACACATGTAGTACTACGCAATGAAAGCTCGCTAAATTTGGCTCCCTATCTACTTAAGACTCCCATTAGGACCTTCATAAACCTGAAAGGTTTTGTTGACAAATCGAACACTTATATTTGGTTTCGAAGAAACAAGGAAATAATGTCTTATCTTCCTATTGTTTAGAAATAAGTAAACATCTTTTCTGTATAATTAAATAATTAATGAGCCTTAGCATCAGAAATTCTTAATAATTAATGAGAGTATGGCAAGCATAAAATAAGTGGGCTCAATGTTGGGCCTGATAAATTTTGCCTATCCATTCTTCTCTAAGCCTACCTCATTTTTGTAAAATACAGCCTAGCTAAATTTTGGTTAAGGATGATGATGCCCTTTATGATCCAATAATTGGTAAGGGCGTGATTAATTAGTGTCTCTAGCCTAATAGGACATAAATAGAGATGTCTAGGGTTTGTGAATTCACATCATATTATGTTATATTTTTGGAAACAATCAATGCGCTATACTATTGCCAAAGTGCGAATACGATTAGTACATAGCATACTATTGTGTAGCACCATCTTTGAGTAGGTACTCTATAGAGCTAAGGCCCTTGTAGTATTAACACCTTGGGATAAGTTCATACAATCATATTACACACCTTAACTATTGTGTTTGTCTAAAAACACCCAACTACTAAACCGACACCCCTCCACTATCAGAACAAGCCAAATATTCCAGACATTTTTTAGTTGTATCTATTCGATTTGTGTTTATTCCTTTTTATGCATGCCGTCATGAATTTGATCTAAAACGAGTTTATTTAAGGTTTCCTTGAATCATAGTGTTATCTATCCTCCAACTTGTTACCCAAAACCATTGTCGTCACTTTTATCAATAATGCACCACAATCATTTCGGTCTTACCTTATTCCCCATTGCCATGGCTGATCACCACCATTGCAACCATGTTCTTGTTCTAACTTGGCCTTTCATTCTGTTGTAGCTTATCCAAATCAGCATCACTTAGATCCAAATGATCTTTCTTACACCATGGCCCTTGTTGTCCCATTCAATTTCTTTATGTTGACTAATCTTGTCATAAATTTCATATGTTCTACTCCACAACCACATACAAACCCCAACATATTTGGAAAAACAGATTCATGCAGTCAAGTTTGCTCTGGTTCTAAAATGTCATTGATATCAGCTCTCTTCCCTTTTGTACCACATCTTTGTTGTTTTACAATGTGTCAACGTCTCAGTTTTGTCTTTTTTTTTATCATGGAAAAAGTGCACTTACACTCATTGAGGCACCCTAGCAAAACCCTAAGTTCAGAGGTCTAATGAGTGAGAAGCTTGTGTCACGTCAAAAAAAAAATTAGAAGCTTGTGATAGTGCCTAAGGACCTTTGCCATCACTGAAAAGGGAAGTAGAGGAAGGGATGATGTGAGACTCGGCTATGTTTGGATGGAGCCCAATTGTAATCCATCATGTGTATACATGAGTTCATGGCAGATACAACTACTAGCTAGTGTAGCCAGGTTAATCCTTTGAAAGCATATGAAACCAAGAGCCAAAGGTAATCTAACCTCTGAGTTATCCCTTCCATGAAAGGATAAAAATGATCCCGTCTGTTAAAAAATGGAGTTAGGCCTAAGCTTATTTGGAGTTGGGCGTCAGAACTAGTGGCGAATTTTCCACTTTATGTTGATAAACTACGTTATGGTTGACAACAAGACATATTGTAAGCAAAGCACAAAATTCTAGACATGGAGGGAAGATAGAAAAACTCAATGACATTGTGGAGTTGGTGCAAAGTCAATGGCATCGAATAGATTTTCCTAATATATTTTAAATTTCTTGCAGTTTGTTCATTTGACATACCACTTTCCCAATTTCTTACCTAAAATTCATTATCATTGCACTAAAGTCAAGAACGTCCACCTTGAGGTTTATGAGAGTTAAGTATGCATAATTGTATTAAGCTAGTTCATAGATTAGCTAACTCTACTTCGGTAGCTTTCATCTTTAAGTTGTTACACGATGGGGGAACAAAATCAATTTGGAGACAGCATGTGGCTTATAACAGTTTGTCTAAATTTGTGGTTTAGCTTACTCATATATTGTCTTATGGTTTGTTTGAAGTTTGAACTCCTTAACTGATGTAGATATTTACCATTTGAGCTAGGATAGAATTCATTTTTTACTTTCCATATATTTCTACTACTTTCTCTAGTACCTAAACCATGTTGTTTGTTAAACATGTCACCCAACCTTGTTCCATGAAGTGATTTCTCTTGAATCATTTGCAGGATTTGTGTGCGTGAGGGGCTTTGATAGGCAATTGAGGGCACCAAAACCACTTTATGCCAGACTTCATTTTCCTGCCAGCAAGGTTGCAAGAGGCAAAAAGCCTGCAGCAGCAAGAGAAAATGAATAGGCCATTGAAGAAGCCAAAAAGAAAAACATAAACGATCTAACCGAAGGATGGATAGCCCCAAAATGGAGTGCTGACCAAATAAGTGGCTGAATCATCTCTAACAAAATGACTTATCAGCTGTAGTGAATGCCAGTACCTTGCAAACTCGTGATGCTGATGTTATGAGGGTGACATGACCCGTCAGTGTAGACTCCATCTCTGGTATACCAGCCAATCAGTTCTCCCCATCCAGTTGCATATTTTCTTTTATTTTCCTCTTGAAATTCAATACAGCAAATGAACAACATAGGGCTCAGTCCAGCCATTGTAATTGTACTCGACTCAGTAGAATCAATTGTTGTACAACAGTCTACAGAAGGATGAGCCGCCAGGTACAATGGCCATACATGTTCGTTGATCATTCGTATAGGCATTGTAAACTCAAACAATAATCAGTCATTCCATTGGTTCAAATCGAAGGAAAATTCTTTCGGTTCTATCTGTTGAGAGTTGTTGCTATATCAAAATCGCTAGTGATGGTGAAGATGACATTGCAACTACACATGAGAACCCTCCCTGCAAGTGGCTCTGTGTAGATTGGATACTAAGGATTCCATTGAACACAATTGACTTGCCTATAATTACTCTGTCTGAATGATTTAAATTTGTCTTCAAATACTACGTAAATGCCCTAGCTTTGCTACGGATAAAAGATAAAACATATTATGTTATTCTTAAAAGTAGATAGAAAAGTATTTTTCATGTGACAATATATTTATATAAGAATTATCCATCTCAATTTGATTTTATACGTGGATATCTATCTATATTTGATTGATTTTAATATTGTGAAGTTAAGGGGGTAAATTACAAAAGTGCAATGGGAGTTGGTGGTGGCCGCCACCACCACTAGAGGTTTTTATAGTTGTAAACATAACCACAACTGCTCTCACCCTCGCTACATATCACCACCACTAGAAGTTTTTATAGTTGTAAAGATAGGAGCAACTGTGCTTCCACCCTTGCTTCATATGCTAATTGTGGCTCTGTCTATTTTTTAGAGTTTGTGTTTTTGCCTCTATTTATTTAAACGATGAATCATCAGTCTGCCCCTATTTCTAATGGTAGTTAGTGGGCCCAGAATGTGTTAGTTAAAAGAAAGGAAAATACGCTTTACCAAATTATAAATAACTGCTATACCCCTGATGAGTACCAGCTCAAAATTACTGCTCCAGACCAAGACTGACTGCCGGGCCATTCTAGGTGGCGGCACGAGTTGACATGGGAGTCGAGCTGGCGCACGTAGGGGTAGGGGTGGATAACGAGCCAGCTCGCCTTGACTCGTTAAAGCTAACGAGCTAAAAGTCTAGCTCGGTTCGGCTCGCGAGCAGCTCGTTAAGCTTGTTAGACTCGTTAATTAGCTATATCTCATTTATATAATATTTATAATTTTAAGTTTAACATTTTATCATACGTTAACATAATAATTAAACACTAAATAATAAAAATCTCACTAAATATAAACTATTTGGATGTAATTAAATAAGTAAACATTGATTAAGAAGTCATAAATACATAAAAATACAACGATCTTATGTACTATCGAGCTAAACGAGCAGCTTGCAAGCTGGCTCATTAGGCTAACGAGATAAAAACCAAGCTTGGCTCGACTCGTTAAGACTATGAATTCGAGTCGATCCGAGCAGAGCTTGACACAAGCCGATCCGAGTCGCGAGCTCCGAGCTTTTTGTCCATGGATGGCGGGCTGACCTAGGGGAGGCGCAGGGAGCGGGTGATGGTGGCGGCGGCGGGCTAGCGGCCGGAGAGCCGCTGAGCAGGCAACGAGCAGCGTATGGGCCGTGACTAGTGACTTTGTGACTTGTGAGGGCGGAGCAGGCAGCACCAACGGCTCTTGCGATGGCAGCTAGAGCAGCTATTGCCCACCTAGCTCATTCAGGTTGGTGAAACAACAAGCTGCGGATGCAAATCGAATTCATGCCATCTGTATGTATGGTAGTAACAAGTTAGTTTGATCTGCTTTTGATCCTAATTGTTAGCTTGATGAACGCTTGGTGGAGTTATAACATATTCAGAGTTAATGTCTGTTCTTATATATGCCAAATTCCTTCTCGATGGAGTCTGAATTGTTGTCAGTAGCATAGAATGTCTTCTACTTCTTGATTTTCCATTTAAGTGAGGAAGAACTTTGAACAAGTTCAAATTTGAATTCATGTCAGATTTGAAACAGAGCCAGAATTTAGAGCTAGCATGTTCATGGTCGTTTACTTAGATTTATGTGCCATATATGAGCATCACCACAAAAACGTAGTTGTGTCATGCCATATTTACAAGAGTGAGACCATCGTGTCTTTCATGAGTGCACCGATAGTAAGGCAAACATAGACACAAAACACAAAACACAAAACGACTATTCAAAATATCAACAAACTTTAGACGTCTTTGCTGAAGCGGCATGAAGTAACTTCATCTCGCCATGCTAAAACGCCACGCGGCACGAATAAAAAATCATTGGCAAATCTACCAACACTATTTTCACGTAATACGTAGTATTACTATACATATTTTACAGATACTAATCGTCAAAATGCGTGTCACAGAGGAAAGGAATACGAGGAGGCAGGCAGTGAGATAGCAGTCCAAGAGTCTCGGAGAGATGGCCTCTTCCTCCTGCTCCTCCAATCGGCGAGCCATGGCCGGCGGCGTCGGAGGAAGGGGATGACACCTTGCCCAAATTAAGCCGGCCATGCCCATGCGGAAGACAGCGGCGGCGGCGAGCAGGAAGAACGTGTGCACGCTGGGCCGTCGTGTGCTCGCCGTGCCGCCACGCCAAGGCCAAGCTGTCCACGTCGCCGCCGCCGGCGAGCCAATGCCACGTCTGCGGTATCCCCGTCGCCGTCGGCAGCCTGCGCCGACGACGGCGGATTCACCTTCCTCCTCGTCTACCACCACCGCCGTGCGTGGCAGCGACACCTACTCCGACCACAACCTCATCATGCTGATCGATCGTGACGGCGCCGGAGCCGTACGGCCGCGCCGTCTCCGTGCTCTGCGTAGATCCCCACGCCGCCGCCGCGGCGATGCGATGTGAGCTCCTGTTCGTCGCGCGGCACGGCTACGATGGGGGTGGGGGAATGTGCCGCAGCCATTATCAGAAATCCGAGTTTCACATTGTGTGTACCGACCTCGCCGATGGGCTGCCTGATCCCAAGATGATGTTCCGGTTCATGGTGCCAAGGTGTGTCGTTGGAGATAGAGCTGGAACTTGGGCCGTGTTTTTCTAGGCCGGCCCAAAGCACGATGTTCCGGCACGCACGGCACGAATCGGGCCGGGCCGGCATGGCCCATAGTTGGCCCAAGCTTGGGCCTAGAACTTGGGCACGATGGACGGCACGGCACGGCACGATCAATGGGGCCATGCTTGGGCCGGCACAACATGATTTGGCCCAATTATCTAAAAATGACATGACATGTATAGTTCATATACCACTGAGTTATACATACTATATATGTGATGTCTCACGAGGTGTGCTAGTCTAGAAAAAATCGATCCAGTTCATATATTGAGATGTTTCTCTTTAATCTCGTGACCTCATGTCTAGCCATCAAAGTAGTCTTTTCGGGCTGTGCTTGGCCGACACGGCACGAACAGGCCTGTCGTGTCATTGGACTGGGCTTGGGCTCGTCCCTCACTCAGACGGGCCGGCACGGCACGGCACAATAAGTAGACTAGGCCGTGCTGGCACGACCCGTTTAGGCACGAAGAACTGTGGGCTGGGCCGGGCTGGCCCAGCATGGCCCAAGTCCCACCTCTAGTTGGAGATGATGATGACGAAGGTGGTGTCCGAATCAAGGTCCGGATTATCATCGACTAGATTAAAATAATTGATTAGCTAGTGAAGTAATTTTGGGGTTAATTGTGGGTCCGTGTGATGTGATTAGGGTTTGGGCTAGTGTTTATCTTTTTGTATGGTATGCACCAGTGCTCTGGAGCAGAAATGGTATTATCCATTATCCAACATCCTGCTGTTGTTTGATCCTTGTTTGGGTTTCAGATTCATCTTCTTGTAGTCTTGTTGATTAACAGCATCACTCAGCACAATAAAACTCCTTATTTTCTCACCGAAAACAGAAATTAGATGCCATTGGTTGTTAACTTGTCATTGTTAACTTAGCTGAAGTTCTCCCTGATGTATTTTTTGCTTTCCTTTGCCAAACTCTGCAACCCTCCGTCATCTAATATATTCTGGCATACCTAGTGCCGTTGTTTCCTTAAAAAAAAAACTTGTCATTGCTAAAAAAAACTCTGCCTTGTTGGGTTGCTAAACCCTTCTACTCAATGTTGTCAATTCAATACTCCATTTGAAATATAAGGCTTAATACTAGCATTTTGCACGATCAATAATACTTTACTTCGATATTAATTCATTTCATAAAATATTTATCAAAAGCTATAAAATTAATATTATATGAAAATATTTTTTTACAAATCTAACGGCATCAAGTTTAACATTTAGTCAAAACTTATAAATTTTGACTTCAGATGAATAAGGAAGTCATATATTTTAAGAGCACTAGTAATATGCCCGTACTAACGCTACGGTGATAACTAAAATCTTTAAAACTGTGCAGTCCAAAAAATCCTTCCTCAAGTTTCAACATATGAAAAAGATATCTCAATGGAATCCGTCACATCGTTCCAGTAATTAAGTAAAAAAATCAAAACCGGTTCATATCTTACTTACGTGACAAAATTTTGAACCGATTCCACCCCACGTCCAATTTAATGTCAAAGTCACGGTTCTGTTTTTTCAACTTTAATTTATACTAATCAATACTACTCTTAGCAACAGAACCATGGTCTTTTGACATTTCAAAGTATAAGGAACATCACATTAATTGATATATCATTACATGATATGGCAAACCAGAAGTAACAGTGATTTTTTCTGCTCCAGGACATTGCTAATCAAAATTCAAGAAGAAATATAACTCTGCATCCCCTAGTCATTCTAGTATATTTTTCATTGACTGAAACATGATTTAGGAGTTAAACCATTTATTACATAGTGTTTTCTGTACACAAATGCTAGCATATATTTTTAGAGGAAGCAAATTATCAGTTTCCCAGAGACAAAATCATTAAGTTTTAGGTCTACCTCTGTAAACTACAACTCGATGCCATCCAACTCACTGAATAATAAACATCTAAAAAAAATATTGAACATCAGATAATTTTGCCTATTATTGTACAGGATATGCCCCTGTGGATGGTCAACAGACATAAAAAAATAAACATTCCACCATATTCTACTAATGAATACGCACTAACATGATTATGGCCATACCAGATGCTACTATTGTGCATCCCCTACAGGTTCAGTAAATAAATAATGGAAGATTGCAAGTTACTAACTGATAGTTGTGAATTACTTCATTTCACTCAATATTAATATTATGTCAATATTAGAGATACTTTGGGGATCAATATTTCCTATAATTCACATGGTTTCTCATAATTCTGATGATGCCATAATATATTTCCAACATTTATATTTTCTGCTTTGATCTAAAAGCATGTAAATATCTAACTATTAGACAATTAAAATTGCAGTTAAAATAGAAGTGGTCAATGCAACATTTTTGGTAAAATGAAGAATATCAACAATTCCTACGTTAAAATTCCTTATTGCATACATGTTTAGCATTTGTCAATACCAACATCTCCTAGGTTTACTTACAATTTGCAAGTGCTGATACTGCTTGGTACTTGAAATGTAAAAATGAATTTATAGGTTGCAACAAAGATAAATTTGCAAACTAAATGAAGGTTCCATAAATTAAGGGTTTATTTATATACTCTCTCAGCTCTTTCCAGATGCTCCTTGGCTTGACATCACATCATCCACCCACAGATGAGCTCCATCACACAGCGCTCTGCTGCAAATTCACAAGAAACCAAACAATCAATCCATATCGCCCAATAGCGAACAAGATCATCACAGCAAACATAAGCAAGCTAGCCAATATTTCAATTAATCAAGTCCGTGCTAGCCAGTATTTCAGTTATACGTACTTTGCCAGGATGATTTTCAAGGAGTGACCAGCGTGTGCCAGCATCCAGGTATTCATTAAGTATAAAAAAAGTTGAATGGCTAACATGTAATCAAGATCAAACAGACTTCCTCTTGGTTGCGCCACTTGATATACTTATTTTTAAAGCTGAAACAAGAAAGAGAAGCTAGGCCTCGTTTGACGCAGCAAAACCATCACCCCTAGACGGTGCCTCTCAAATGGGATAAATGTTAAATTGACAAAATAATAATATATGTATTATCTGATCCACTTTCTTTGCTCTTACGAGCCATCCTGAGCCACTAACTCAAATGGCATTGATAGGGGTGAACTTGTCTGAAAATAACCTCCCTCCCCGTGAGGCCGTGAGTGACAAAAGACCTGAATTTCTTCTTAAAAAAAATACAATGTATCTTCACAAAATGTTGTATATGTGTGTACACAATAAAATATCATATGTATATGAATGTTAAATCTTCCTGTATAGTTAATTTTTTTGGAGAAATATCATTGAGAGACAGAGCTGTTTCAAGGAAAAGTATTTGGAAGCTAGCCATTAGTAAAATGACTTCATGACAGCAAACTGTACAATAATGCTCTGTGCGATAAAAGCTGTTTCATGCCTATCATCTTGCATTACAGATGCACAATCACCAATTCACAATCCATAGCAATAAGGAAAAGCAAAAGGATTAGATGAATTTGTTCGATCTGCTTTGTTCTACAAGATGACATGTTCAGTCGCAACATCAGTTTACCAACGAGGTCATCAGCATTTTGAAAAAAAAAAAAAGGATGGATCAAAGTAACAAAGCTAACCGCCAACGTCTGGAAACCAGGCCCATGGAAACATCTGAAATTTGTAGTAACACAAGGAGGATGGAAAACCAATTTCTATTGATATGTATCACGAAACAAAATCAAGCAAAACAAAATCGCGATTTAGTTATTAATATGTCAAATTCACCAAAACAAAATCAAGCAAGTTAATTAGCCTATATGTTGGTTGGCAGGCCGGCCCACTTGCACCCCTAACTTAATCGGATGATATTGGTGGAGAGACAAAGTGACGGAGTTAATCCATTGGTAATGGCTCTGGCATAATGGGTTTCACGTGACATTAGTTTGTGTATGTTTCAGGGCAGTCCTAATGGAAGAAACTGACACAGTTTCTATAACAGAAAAAATTATTTATAGAAACTATTTTTTATGGTGGAGGTGTCTTTCAAGTTATCATTGTTTACTCTTTCTTTTTCCCAACTCAATCTTCTTCACCAATAATGAGACGGCATAGGCCCTTATAGAACCGATGGTTTCTTCTTAATGGCAATTTTATGGGTTTTTTTTGGTGCATTGGGTGAAAAGAAGAATTGGTTTCTTCATAAGAAAATCATTTCCACAATTTTAGCTCTCTTTCTTCATTAATTACGTTGTCATGTCAGCATTTTGTCTACATGACATTTAGATAAAATCGAATGGTCTCGTCTTTCCCGTATTGCTTGGCATGGCCAGCTCGCCTCGGTGCACGCGTGTATGGCTCTCTGAAAAATTTTAAAAAATATATGAGAAGATAGATTGATATGAAATATCACTTGACAAATATGCAAGTTTAAATTTGATTTCTACAAGCCAGAACAAAAATAACAAATACTGACAATAAACATACGTATAAAAGTAGGAGTTTAAGTTGTTGTTTTTGTTACAACTTGTAGAGATCAAATTTAAACTTGCATGTTTGTGGAGTAATATATTTCATATTAACCTATCTTCTCAAATTTTTTTAAATATGTTTATAACTATTTAAATGACAAACATCATATGGATGGATATCCATGGGGTGTTTAAAATTTGTTTCCTATATCCATGTGTGATATGTCCACAAACAATAAATTTGTATGGAAATTCTAAGCGATATTTATAGTTAAAATTTATAGTTTTGTTTCTACTTGTGTTTGTCAAATTTGAACTTGTATATTTACTCAGTGATATATCACATATATGTCTATACTGATAATCTTTTTTTTAATTTTTCATAACTTTTAAATTAACAACTAACATGCATAAAACCCGTCAAGGATATTAAAAAAACAAAACAAGGAAAAATTAGAGCCATGCCATTATAATTTTGCTAAATTGAAGATATGTCATCATGTCCCATATGTCATTGATTCATGTGGGTACCACATGTCAGTGAGATAGCAATGATATATCTTTAACTTTGCAAAATTATAATTGCTGCAAATCTCAAAAAAAACCCTGCCCAAAACGAGTATATTTTGGTCAAAGAGGAAGGGGAATAATGAAGTCGATCAGTCGCTCAAGTCAGTGAGAGAGGAAGTCGAAGGTGTGAAATAATTAGGAAGTGTTGAACCCCGGTTAGGGGCTGCTTAGTGTATTTATATAGCTGAGAAGAACCCTCGGCGTGGCATTACATCTTGAGGCACAATGCAAGGCATTGGTTTGGAGTGCAGGTAAAGAAGAAGATACACAACAAGAAAGAAAACAGAAAATATATGTATACAAGGATAACAGCCTTATCTCTCTATCCTATTCGTTAACACCTCCCCTCAATCATAACTTACCAAGTTGAGATTGTGTCGAAAAGAATTTAACTGTCGAATCGGTAGAGGCTTTGTAAATCGGCAATCTGGTTTCCTGAGGAAAGATACTGAATTTGTAACAGCTTTTGAGCTACTCTTTCTCGCACAAAATGAAAATCAATTTTTATATGTTTAGTTCTTGCTTGGCTGACAAATAAGTGGCTCCAAGATTGTCACACCAAAGTTTAGCAGTACTTGGATGAGGAATACACAATTCTGTCAACAATGATTGCACCCACATTACTTCAGCCGTAGCATTAGCAAGAGCTTTATATTCTGCCTCTGTACTTGATCTAGAAACAGTTGCTTGCTTTCTTGCACTCCAGGATATAAGGTTAGATCCCAAGAACACAGCAAATCCACCTATAGATCTTCTATCATCAACACATCCGGCCCAATCCCCATCAGCAAATGCACTGACTAACATTGAGTCTCTTCACAGCACTCCAATGTACTGTGGTTGGACAATGCAAGAATTGACAGACCTTATTTACTGAGAAAGAAATATCAGGACGAGTAAATGTCAAATATTGCAAAGCGCCTACTATACTTCTGTACCTTGTCGCATCACATGGTCCTAGTTTATCTCCTTCATGAGCTGATAACTTCTCTGTAGTGGACAATGGTGTGTCAACAGACTTGCACTCATGCATGTTGACACGCTTGAGAACCTCATTTGCATAGCCTTCCTGTGACAACACAATCCCATGACCTGATTGCTTCACTTCTATACCCAGAAAATAGTGCAAGGGGCCAAGATCCTTTAAGGCAAAATCTTTTGTCAAGTCAGGTAGGAGAGCAGTTGTGGCATTAGGCGATGAGCTGGCAACTATAATATCATCCACATATACCAAAATAAACATAGTTATCACACCTTTACTAAAATAAAACAAAGATGTGTCAGCCTTTGAAGGAATAAATCCTAGCTCTTGCAACTTCATGCTTAGTCTAGAATACCATGCACGTGGGGCTTGTTTAAGGCCATATAATGCTTTATCCAACTTACAAATATATGAAGGGCATGATTTGTCTTGGTACCCAGGTGGTTGGCACATATATACTTCTTCTTCTAAAATCCCATGAAGAAAAGCATTTTGCACATCTAATTGACGAAGAGACCATTCTCTAGAAACCGCAATGGACAAAATAAGACGAATAGTGGTTGCCTTTACTACTGGACTGAAAGTATCCTCGTAATTAATTCCATAACGTTGTTTAAAACCTTTTGCCACTAATCGTGCCTTATATATCTACAGAGCCATCAGCTTTCCTTTTAATTTTGTATAATCAGCTAGAGCAGCATCAACATTTACAGGCTCTTTAGAGACAGACAAGAGCCCATATCGTATAGATCCATCACTGTAAATTTTAGGCTTACGAATACCTGACTGTAATCGCGTGTGTGGACGAGGCGGCGCTGGTGATGCAGGCGACGCTGGTGCTGGTGATGCAGTTGACGCCGCCGCGGCCGGCGCCGACGCCGGCACCGCGGACGGCGCGGCAGAGGTTGGCGAGGACGTAGAAGTAGTTGTCGTCTCCCCCGTGCGGCCATCGCCGTCATGCATCGACGCTGGTTGATCGTCACCAGCAGCAGTACTGGAGGTATCCACGTCCACAGTGCCATGTGACACCGCCACGTCGACAGCAGGAACAGTGCCATGCACGGCAAGCAACGGAGATGAATCGTGAAGCAAGTTTTTTGTCTCCTGTACAGATGAGTTAGCTGCATCTGACAAAGTATTTTCAACATGAGAATTAGTCGATAAAGGTACATTAACTATATGCATATCCCCCGGATTCAAAAGGTTGGATGGCAACAAGGAAATTTCAGCACGTAGACGTGCGCCTGCATTAGGGTGTAGATGTGCAAATGGAAAGATTGATTCATCAAATATAACATCACGTGAGATATAGACATGCCCAGTAGGAACATCTAAGCATTTATAGCCTTTGTGCAGCTTTCTATAGCCAAGAAAAACACATTTTTTAAGCGAAACTCAAGTTTTCGAGAATTATATGGACGGAGATTCGGCCAACAAGCACTACCAAAAACACGGAGAAAGGCATAGTCAGGTTTTTCTCCATACAAACGTTCAAGTGGAGTGGAGTAAGAGATAACTTTGCTGGGAAGACGATTAATCAAATATACGGCCATCAAGAACGCTTCATCCTAGAATTTAAGTGGCATAGCGGATTGAGCAAGAAGAGATAATCCAACTTCAATAATATGTCGATGTTTTCGCTCAGCCAAACCATTTTGTTGGTGAGCATGGGGACATGAGACATGGTGTTCTATGCTAATTCTAAAGAAGAATGAATTTAGTTTTTGATATTCACCACCCCAATTGGTTTGCATAGCTAGAATTTTTTTATCAAAACGACGTTCAACATATGCCTGAAATTCATGGAACTTTTGGAAAACTTCGGATTTGTGTTTGAGTAAATAGATCCATGTGAATTTGCTAAAGTCATCAATGAAGCTAACATAATATTTAGATCTCCCTACAGAATCAAGAGCAGGTCCCCAAACATCAGAGAATACGAATTGCAAAGGAGCATTAGACACACTGGAGGAAATAGAATATGGCAATTGATGACTCCTAGCTTTCTGACAAGCGTCACAAACTAACTCTTTATTCAAATCTCTAATAACAGGGAGATTATTCTTGCTAAGAATTTGATCAACAATAATAAAAGATGGATGGCCTAAACGACTGTGCCATCGGGACGATGATGGCTTGACGGCACCACACGCTTGTCTACTTGAGCCAGATGGGACGGATGTCAAGGGGTAGAGGCCTTCTCCACATCTGCCGTGGAGAAGGGTTTTCCTCGTTGCTCGATCCTTGATAGCAAAAAAATCATCAAAGATTAGAAAGGCCTTATTATCGGCAGCAAGACGATGAACTGAGACGAGGTTTTTATTAGCACTAGAAACATAAAGAACATTTCGTAGATGGAGATCACGAGTGGGGGTACGCAATATAGTATGACCAATATGACTTATTCTCATACCTGTGCCGCTTGCGGTGTGGTGTGGATCTGGTCGTTGCCGTGATATTTCTCATGAACCGTCAGCTTGTCGAGCTCCCCCGTTATGTGATCGGTCGCGCCTGTATCGGTGTACCAATTTGTGTCTATCCCATATGAAGCAACAGCGGATGCCGCCGTCTTCTCTTCTCCTGTGAATGAAACATCAAATCTCTTGTAGCATTTAGCCACGGTGTGGCCAACCTTGTTACAAAGCTGGCATGTGGGTCGCGGTGTAGAGTAGTAGTTGTTGTAGCCTCCGCGACTGCCGCCGTTGCCACGGCCGCTGCCGCGACTGCCGCCGCCGAGACCACCGCGACCACCTCCTCCGCGTGAGGCAGAGAACGCTGATCCAGAATTGGTCCCGCCTTGCAAGATCTCCATGCGGGACTCGAAGCTGACGAGCTGGGCATACAGCTCGCCGACAGACACCGGCTCGACACGGGACGCGACCGAAGTGACCACCGGGTTGAAGTCGATGTCCAAACCAGCAAGATTGTAGGAGACAAGGTCCTCGTCGTCAAGGCGCCTCCCGGCGGACGCCATCTCGTCCGCGTAGCTTTTCATCTTGTTCACGTACTGTGCAACACTCATATTGCCTTTCTGAGTGGTGGCCAGGGCAAGTCGTGTGTTGATGACACGAGCCCTGGACTGGGAGGCAAACATGCCTTCAAGCATCTGCCAAACTTCAGCAGAGGTCTGCATGGCAGC
>CM002480.1:12029783-12074855 GCA_000325765.3 Leersia perrieri | reverse complement strand
GGCGCCGGCTTCGATCCATCCAGGAAGCCAGCGAGTTGAGCCGCGCGGATCGGCGGGAGAACCTGAGCCTTCCACAGAAGGTGGTTCCCCTTGGTGAGTTTCTCGGTCACGGGATGACCGAGTCCGGTGGTAAGCGACGCAGAGATGCAGATGAGCTCGCCATGGGTTGCTTTGTGGTGGAGATTAGATGGAATGGCTCTGATTACCATGTGAAATAATTAGGAAGCGTTGAACCCCGGTTAGGGGCCGCGTAGTGTATTTATATAGCTGAGAAGAGCCCTCAGCGTAGCATTACATCTTGAGGCACAATCCAAGGCATTGGTTTGGAGTGCAGGTAAAGAAGAAGATAACAAGAAAGAAAGGAACAAGGTTTTTTTAGAACTTAGGGGTATATACACCTATGTTTTGCATGCGGCCCAAATAGTTATATAAAAATTTGAAAAAATTTGGTTAAATGTATAATGATAATATAAGTTAGCTCACAAACATGCAACTTTAAATTTGACCTACATTTGGACATATAAAAATAACAAAATTTAATACTGCACAGTGTAGATATAATTTGTTATTTTAGTTTCTCCAAATAGGTCAAATTTGAAGTTGCATGTTTGTGAGCTAACTTATATTATCATAACACATCTAACCAATTTTTTTTAAAATTTTATATATCTATTTGGGCCGCATGCAAAACATAGATGTATATAACTCTAAGTTCTAAAATGACTTCCCCGAAAGAAAACAGAAAATATACGTATACAAGAATAACAGCCTTATCTCTCTATCCTATTCGTTAACAGAAGGGTCTCGCATCAGTCACTCACTCCAGTCAGTGTGAGAAATCGAAGGGTGTCGCAGATAGTCAGCGAGTGATGGCCTCTTCCTCTCACACCAATCGGCTAGCCATGGCGGCGTTGTCTGAGGAAGGGGACGAAACCGTGGCCAACGCCAGGAAGAAGCCTTGCATCCGGATGCCGCAGGAAAACTCAGATTCGGAGGATGAGATCGAGCACATTGTACACTAGGTAGGAGTACCTAACTAGTTGGTGAAAATACGAACACTGATGACGCCACCCTCGTTGTCGTCTCGGCGGCATCGACGCGGAGGAAGTTGAAGCCTTCGTGGATACACGCGCGGAAGCAGTGGATGCACGGCCTTGGCGTCGTTGATGGTTGCACGGCCAGGCGTGCGCGGCGGAGGCGAAATGGCGGAGCCGACGAAGCCGCAGCCCTCGCCGGGGCAGTGGCACGGCGTGGCGGTGCGCATCGCGGTCGTGGCAGGCCGGCGTGGCGGCGCACGCGCGCGACGCGGATGGAATCCACGAGTTTCTCCATGGCGTGGCGTGGCACATGCTCGGCGCCGGCTTGTCGCGGCACGGCGCACTCGAGGGCGTCGGCGCGGGCGTCGTCCACCGTCGCGCCGGCGATCACGCGCGCGTATTCTACGCCGCTGCCGCCGGCTCGTTGTGTTCCTCTTCGCCGACCGCGCCGACCACGTGGCGCGCCTCCTCTTCGCCGGCCTCGACGATGACGACACTAAGCAGCAGCAGCCACCGCCGTCCACCGACGACGACGGCACGACGGCGACGGTCATCAGCGCGGCGGGGTTCGTGGACCGTGTGCACATGCGGAGGCTGGTGGACGCCTTCTTCCACCCCGGACCTGATCGACGTGGAGGACGAGGGGAAGGACACGCGGAGCGACCGGTGCTTCATGGCCAACTTCATGGCGGCCACCGGGTTCGTCGATCGCCTGCGGGATGGTCGAGGTGTGCCGCGACGGCGGCGAGCGGAGGGCGGCCGTGGCGGGGATGCTGCGCCGGTTCGAGGAGGTGCTTGGGGAGAGAACCCGGGCCGTCAAGATAGGGGCGTTCAAGATTGTTCGCTAGAGTCGCCGTGTCCACGTACGTGAAATAATAGCCCGTACGTACCAAGCCGAAACGGAGGTATTCTACTCCTATGAAAAGTGGTTGTATATTTATACGTGTAATTCATTCTGTCAGCAAATATAATTAAACAGTTTTACTGTAATCTGTCGCAAGATTTTCTGTTGGAATATGCGGATTTTGCAACCACGGGGGATGGTACCGTGCACCGATATTCGTGGAAATATTCGTGCAAAGGCTTTTCCAGGAAAAAAGAAACTAGTGCGTGTGCTACCCCGACGTGTGGTTTGCCATTGAAAGCTATGAGCCAAGCGAGCAAGGCATCGTCTGCTGATCTAAAACGAAACTTTCTGCAATTGTTTTGTGCTAAGTGCTAACACGTAATTACACTACATCTGCAGCATAATTACACACTAGTTACAAACTAATTACATTTTATTTACAATGCATAGATAGGGCACGTTCAGATTATTACCACTTTAAACCATTCCATTATTTGGCAAGCCGATAAAAATTGGATGTATTTGGTTTGTTACCAAATATTGGTAATGCCCAAAAAATTTGGCTACATTCTATAATCTTCTACTCAAAAAACTCTACCATTTGTTGGTAAGGTGTTAAACCAAACATTTCCTTCATACTTTGACCTTACAAAATTTGGCTTATAATAAATGGTAGGATTGAAAGTGGCTATAATCTGAACAAGCCCATAGTTACAATGTAAATTTTTACCAAACATGTTGTAATTTAAATTTTAAATTACATAGATATAATTGTGTGCTTTAAATATTGGGTCTATAAGTTGGGAAAGTATATTGTGGAAACCACCTATTAGGAGAAAACATGAAAACATTTAATATACGTTCTTAAAAAAATCTCAAAACAATTGCACATGTAATTAATATTAAAATAAACAACACTGTAAAGTTTTATGAAGAAAACTCAACTTTGTTAATGAGATATGAAATTAACAAATAACATTATTCCTACTTTTGTCTTTTCCTTCAATGTTTCTAAATTTTATATCTCACAAACTACGTCATGTTTATCATTGAAGATTTGCATGGTTGTCTAATATAACATTAGCTATATGTGAGATTTTTTATAAATGTTTTGAAATCTTTTGTGTTGTTATTTATTTTATGTTTAAAATTTTTCAAAAAAATCTATAAAGAATATCACAAATACATAATTTAATATTAGACAACATGCAAATTTTCAATGATAAACTTGACGTATTTTGTGAGATATAAAGTTGAGAAATTTTGAAGGAAAAGACAAAAGCAGGAATGGTGTTATTTCTTAATGTTATATCTCATTAATGAGTTGAGTTTCTTCATGAAACTTCGCAGTGATGTTTATTTACATATTGCCTACATGTGCGATTTTTTTTAGAACTAAAAGTTTCCATGTTTTCACCTATAGGTGGTTTCCAATATATACTTTCCCCTATAAGTAATTAAGTATATTTACTCTTGGATTAAGGCCATACATACGTGAAAACAGTTTCCTAATAACAGTCTTTAGTGTCCTGCTTGCCTGGTAGGTAGGCATAAAAACTGACGGATATTTCATAGAAAATCTGTCGAATTTCTAGGTAGTCCCAATATAAATTGTCATATTATTACCCATTGAAACTAACAATTTAGCACCAAAGGACAAGATTGTTTTGGTTAAAGCAAAAGGTATGCCCTACCAAATTACTCACGTTTTAATCGTAACTTTGCTAATATGTATTTGCTACAAAAATAATCCAACGACACATAAAGTTGCCAAAATACTGGTAAAGCCAAAAGTTACCTATATGCATTACCAACATAGCATCTCCAAGAGCTCTGCTAGATGGCTCTTCAATGCTAAATTTAGCAACTAGGAGGGGGGAAATGGTAATACAGCAGGCTCTCCATATACATGGGCTCGACATCCGGCTGTTCAAATCATTCCACGGGTTGGTCAAACATGCAAGTCACAGAATCACTTGGCCAGTCACAGGATCACTTGACTTGGCATCTTTGGATTCCGAGCCTCGGGGAAGCGACTGCCGATGTGTCCCACGACGAGGCAAAGATGACGGCGAAGGCGTCGCGGCAATGCACAACTCCTCTCGCTAGGAACAGGTATCCAAAGAATGCAAAAGGTGGGGTTACCAACGCTAGGTGATGATGGTTGCAATGATTTGGGGTAAAAACAAGTGCAGCAGTTGGAGGTGGGAGATGATGTTGATGTGTGGGCCTCATATGTCAGTGAGATGAAGGACTAAAAGTGGACTTCGGCGATATGGTGGGGCCACACGCATGTGATTGCAGGAGCGAATAGCCTGGGCTGTGGGGGTTTTTGGCCCGACTTTTAGCCTGGAGGAGATTTATGGAAAAACAAAGGGTTTTCAAAATAATTTTAACCCCAAAATTAATTGAGGTGATTATAAATTGTTTTCTTGCAATGATTTGGGGTAAAAACAAAGGTTGGAATTAATTCCATTTTCTTAAAGAAATAACTGTTTCAAGTGTTTAAAGCGGTAGAATGACGGGACAATTTTATTTCATTAAGCTAGTTGTTACTACTAGTTTTACAATAATATTTAATTCACCTAAAATTCCTCATTTCATCATAATTTATTCAATCAACCATGTCACAGGGTGGACTCATCAGGTGAAACATAACGATAATGGCATTTCAGATTCATGACCTTATTGTAGGCATTGTATTGGAGGTTCATCCATGCCGTGGTTCTGGTCGGACCGAGTTTGTTTCATGTGCTAAGATTTGGACTAAGGTTGTTTACAACTGAACTAATCGTCGACCTTTTTTTTTCTTTGGGCTTCATAGTTGTGATTTTTTGTCTAAGAAAAACATGAACTACGCACATCTTATATGTCATTGGTAGGAGCATGGTACGTGCATTGACCAGCGATAGATGATCATATAGTTATGCAAATTATGTAACAATTAATTATAGCTTATCTAAAGTAAAGACTGAAGTCAATTTAATTATGTAAAATAGAATGTCTATCTCAAGTAATTAAAAAGGTAGAAGGACGGTCAAGGTTAGACACCTTTTTTTTCTCATTTTTCACAATAACTTTATTCAATCAACGAGTTTGTGTGGGAACAGTCAACATGATCCGATCGGCTAGCTGCACCCATGTCTGCTCGATCGGTTCTTTTCTCTTCCTCTTCTTTGTCCTCCCGATTTCAAAAATTCAACATAATCCGTTCCAATCCCCTCACCTCCAAAACATAATCCGAGGACCAGAGAGTGTAGGCTGCGCCCGGACCAGATCAAGGGCGGGCGGCACGCGGTGTGAGCACCCGGCCAGGCAGGCCAGAACCAGTCCTGACTTTTTTTTTTTTGACCCAGGGCGAGAAAAAAATTTAAGAGCCGTTGATGTACTAACTAATAAAATAATCAACACACACGTGTGTGTGTGTGTATATATATATATATATATGATTGAGTATATAAGTACTATTAAAGACTTAAAATAAAAATAATACAAGAATGAGAAAATTTACATATATTACCTTAAAAATTTCTTCGAACATTTCTCGATGCGAAGTCGTCGATAATGGCATTAATATCAATCTCATCAAGTAACTTTTTCTCAATGCATAAAGTTGCCAAACCGTTTAACCTTTCCTGGGACATTGTAGACCTCAAATGATTCTTCAATAGTTTTAGCTTCGAAAGGCTTCTTTCAGCAGATGCCACTGTCACAGGAATGGTAAATAAGATCCGATAAGCAACACAAGTATTAGCATAACAATCTGCTTCTCTAACAAACTCAAAAATCTCCATGGCCGACATTGCTTTATCTGGCAAAATCAACTTCAAAACACCCAACTCATCTGCTAGATCATTCAAATCAACATCAGAAGAACCATCCATAGAGAATGTTTGTGCAAATTTAGTGCAACGGGTAGTGACTTCAACATTGTTTTTTTTTTTTGCGGGGAAAGTGACTTCAACATTGTTGAACTCATTAAAAACCCGAATATACTTTTGAATTCTTGGAGTTCTTCAAATCTGGTTTTCAAAGAAGTGGTTGCCATGTCAACCATAACAAAAAAAGAAATCAACTTCAAAAGCCCTCTCGGCTTCCAAATTGACTTCATCGCAATCGGTTTCATCATACTATTTTTTCTAGTAGATCGACGCTTTATCGGGAATGATGCATGTACACCCATTTGAGATGCAATATCTTTGACAACAACCAAGCTAGCAGCGAACTCTTCATTTCTACAGCTCTGAAAATAATTCATCATGCCCTCTATTTGTTGTAAAGTAGACTCAATGCACATGGAAGGTGATTGCAACTTCTTGCTCACAGTGTTTACATCAAATAAAATATCATGCCAAATTACCATTCCGAGTACAAACTCAAAACTTCCAAGCACTTCAAATAAATTTTTGGCATCACTCTTATCCTTGGGTTCTGTATCATCAGCTTCACTTAAATGTAACAAGGCCGCCCTTTAGCTCAGGAGCTTGATATCTAATTACTTTAACACTTTTAATATGACTCTCCCAATGAGTGTTGCACAATGACTTTACAGTCAAGCTTGGAATATATTCTAGCAAAACTTTCCATCTCTTGGTGGAACCAGAAAATAAGACATATATTCTCTGCACAATTCCAAAAAATGAAAGAGTTGTACGACATGATTTAGCCATATCACAAAGCAAAAGATTCAAACTGTGACATGCACATGGCATGTACAAAGCTCGTGGATTAATATCAAGTAACCGTCTTTGCACCCCCTTATGTTTTCCTTTCATATTAGAGCCATTATCATAGCCTTGACCTCTAATATCACCAATCTCAAGACCAAAGGACTTGATAGCATCAATCAATACATTAAAAAGCCCTGAACCAGATGTGTCATCCACCTTCAAAAAACCCATAAATCAAAGAGGTTCACATGTAATGATTCAAAAAACCCATCAATCAATACATCACAGCCACAGCCGATTGCCGCCACTTCCTTGCGTGATGCATCATTGCTGCTTGCATCATCTGTAAAAGCTCGACGCCGCACGCGTGCTGCTTCCTGAAACCTAGAAGCTAGCTACTTCTTCCTAGTGTAGTACAAATCACCCCTCCACAATTCCAAAGGAAGATCCTCTGATCAAACCAAACCATAAAACCATTTTCCCCTCCCAAAACACCATCGCAAGAAACAGAGAGAGAATAGAGACTGAAAGGTCTAGAGGGGGTGAATAGACATCACCTAATTAAAACCTGTAAATTAGCTCAGCAGCGGAAGTTAAAGCCCGGAGTCTCCGGCTTTATGGACCGGATACTTCGGGGACCCGATAGTTCGGGCTTTCAAGCCGGATGCTCCGGTCAATCATAGCAACTCCTCAAGAAGGAGTTCACATGTAATGAATCTTAATTGGTGAACAATCAAAGCACACAAGAAAGCAAGAGACACAGGGATTTTTACCATGGTTCGGGTCCAAGGACCGTACTCCATGTTGAGGTGCTCTAGAGAGCGGGATCTCAATCGATCCCTTGCCTCACCATGCTACCAACCACAAGGAAGCTTTAGTCTCCAAGTCCACACACGGATTAGCGAGTCTCCAAGTGATCCCCACTGATCAAGCCTTTAGAACGACCCCCTCGGATCAAGCCCTACCGGAGAGCCCTAATCCCTCGTTATGACTTGCTCTACCAAGCAACATTTTAGGAGTAGCACGGTATTCACTAACTTACCTCTTCCCTTGCGGAGGTGAGGAAAACCTTCACAAACATTCCCTGGTAATCCACACAACCAGATGCTCGCGGGCAACGCCTAGCCATCTAGTAGTTCTTGGCCTCCAAGAGTAACAAACATAATCTATGCTTGCAATAAACTCAAGTGCTTAAGTGATGGAGTGGAGCTCACTAGCTCTCAATCCATCTTCTCAATCTCACTCAAAAGATGTGTAGAATGAAGCTCATAAGGTCTCTCAAGGATTGGATGATGCTCACTGCAGTAGCTCTTAAACTCACTTCCCAACCCTTCTCTCAAGCCCAACTCTCTTCTCCTCTCAAATCCCTTCTAATCTCTCCAAATCTCACTCTAATCACACTCTAATCTCACTCACAAAGATCTGCCGTAAGGTTAGGAGATTAGGGAGGTGCTACTTGGACTAGAATAGCTCTTTAAGTGCCCAAGAACCTCAGCCAAGGGTGGAGGAGGTGGACGGTTTAAATACCCAAATCTGCCAAAACTAGTTGTTAGACATGGATGTGAGTCCAGATTGTCCGGCCCCGAAGACCGGAGCATCGATGGGGCAGTACTGGACGAAAACTGGAAACTAGACCGGATGCTCCGGGCTTCGCTTCAAAGTCCGGAGCATCTGGACTTACTGTAGCAACAGGACAGCCCGCACGAAAACGGGCATAACTTCACGATCCGAAGTCTGTTTTCGGCAAACTTAGACTCTATGGAAAGCTTATTGAAGTGGCTATCCAACCCAACCAAGAACAACCTCTAACACCACTCATAGGATAGGTTAAGGCTTGGGTTTCTCTCAAGGTAGCACTAGGTAGAATCACTTTGAGCATCGAGACCTTTGCAAACACATCAACGTTGCATCTCTCTTAATAGTATGGCTTTCCTATACTCAAATGCAACTAGAAAAGGCTATGCAACTAAGAAAGCCTTCATACCATCTTTGCTCTTCACTTATGGGTTGCCAACGCCGTCGTCACTTCTCCGCTGGGACTATTAACCTACAACTCAATGAACATATTAGTCCCAACTCATCTATACCTTTGTCTTGATCAAGATTCACTTTGGCTTGATGTTGGTAAAATCATATTCTCTTGATCATCGGCACTTTGTCTTTATTCTTCAAATAATTGATGCGGATAATCCATAGCTTCAAATGGCCTTGCACAGTCCGTCGCGACAAAGCCTTCATTCGCTATTCACCACCGGATTTTGGTCCCTCGGCGCCAAGCCTCTTGCTTGCCCTTCAGCACCGCATGGTCCTTCGTAGCCGAGCTTCGCTTGCCCTTCACCGTCTCGCCATATGTAACCACTTCATATCCCACATCTCCAATCTTCGCCACTTAATCTTCATCTTCTATCTTCATGTCTTCATCTTCTAGATTCTTGTCTTTGTCTTCATATTAATGATAAATCATACAATTCGGTTCTGTGCATGACCGGAGTATCCGGTCATAATGACCAGAACATCCAGTCAACTAGCCGTTGCATGTTGATGCAATATGTCAACGGTTTGTACCCATAGACCGGATATGTCGATGTATGGGGAACGTTGGCGTAAGGACCTATGCTACACGACATCATCACAGAGGGAGACAAGTTTTTTTATACTGGTTCGGGCCCCCTGAGAAGGTAATAATCCTACTCCAGTTTATATGGGATTATATATAGGGGTATCCCCTGATCACAGAGAGTACAATATGTGGACTTGTGGAATCGGCGAGATCATAGTTGAGGGATTCGACCAGGAAACTCGACGACTTGGGCTTCTCGTTCTCCGGCTTCATATATCAGAGGCTATATGGTGGCTTGATTGATCTGTCTTCTCTCCTCCTCCTTCTGGGGGTCGTGTATTTATACCCATAGATGTCTTCTTGTCTAAGTAGGATTAGGGAGACCAATATGGATATTATCCGAGTAATCCTATAGTTGTCATATAGAACTCTTCTTCTTCTTCCTTATTCGGGACTCCTTCTATACACGAGGTATGATTCCGTATAAGGCATGGTAGATGGTGGGCCCAATCGAACCTTAGTCGAGTACTATTGGGTATGTACTATCCATAACCTTGGACACAAGCCGCCTAAACCAGCTGGTACACTATCCGTTGAACGCTGACGCAAACACCGGAGTGTCCGGCATCAACCACCGGAACATCCGGTCCTAGGAGAACCGGTGTCTCCGGCTTCAAACACCGAATTATCCAGTTGCTAGCGACTGGAACAAGTGACCGGAGCTTCCAGTCTTACATCCGGTCAGCAGATGAAAACACTCTCCAATGTTTCCTTGTGGCCGCTCTTTTTCTCTTCATCTTCAAGTTGGTCACTTGATTCTCATCCGTTGACTACAATATCTTCTTCTCTTCTTCATATCTTCTTCACTAATCTTTTTGCCATGATACCGGAATTTAATTCTAATCACACCAACTCATGGAAATCGTTAATCCAACAAATGGTTGTCATTAATCACCAAAACCAATGCCACTCTCTAGGATCATAGATATTCCAATATCCCCTTCCAAGGGAACTCTAGGGGCATTGACCCTTTAGCGACAAGAGCCAAGGAAGCTTGCATTGCATCGACAATGGTGAGCAGTTCTTTGGCCTCCACACTGCCAACGACCCCAAGATTCCGGGTGTTCGGATTATTCGACAAGAATCCCTCTACCTCACCCCAAGTTGATCCCTTTGTCTTCGGCTCTGGTAAACATTGTTGCGGTCAACAAGAAGGTGTACCAATGTCGGGGGCGCATTCCCTAGAAGGGAAAAGCAGAGGCGGCACTAGAACGCGGTGAACTAGAGCTCCCGCCCGAGAACTCTTCAATTCTTGCTAGGGGAAATGGACATCCACTACTAGAGTCCTGGCCATGAAGAATCGCCTTGCGTTGTCACGACGAAAGCAGGGGGGTCTCAGTCAATCATGCTCTGGAAGAGGAAGCAGAGAGCACACAAGAAAGCTAATGAAGTTGTTGTCGTCTACAAAAACTTCTGCCCCTCCTCAAAGATTTGCAGCAAACATCATCCATGATAAGCCTCCCATTCCTGGAGAACAACTTCGTGTCGACACCAAAAAAGCGACTAGCAACAAACGCGAGAGGGATTATGGCAAAAAATGCGAGAAGAAGCCACCAAGATTCTTGGAATCGCTCACAACTCCTCATTCCCCTTGTCAAGGCCAGAGCCAAATGTAAGTGGTTCAAAACGAATCCTTCATCTTTCTTCTGTTTTTTCTTTTGCTAAACATCTATTTTCATTATCAAATAAACATGCACCTCCTACCGTAGAAGCAAATTGTTTGCAAATGTTGCATGCTTTATTTAAGTCCCGCCATATGATGATAAATCACATTTCCCTTCATTTTTTTGTGTTGTAATATTTGTATATTTGAATGTAATCTGTAACTCCTAAATTGTATGACATCTTGTTTCTGATGAGTAGAACTATATAGCAGAACAGAAGAATTTTATTCTACTTTTACCATTTTCACTTGCACATTGTTTATCTTGTTTCACCATATTGCTTTTAAAATTATATATGTTAAATTGTTATGTCACTATCCCCGCAAAAAAAAACTATTTTGTGACTGGTTACGATCGTCAAAGTATTTTTTTTCTTTGTTAGGAATAATCATCAAATTGTCGGTCTCATTATAGATTCCTATTCCAAATGATTTATTTGTATTGTAATATCCACACTAAGTTATTGTATTCTGTTAGTGTAATGTGCTTTAGGCACGGGCCCGACTGCTGGGCCATGCCTGGGCCTGAGGTGCAGCACGATGGGCTGGCCCAGCACGAACCCATAATAGTAAAAAAATAACTTATTCTATACATCTTGGGCCAAAATAGATCTATTCTATGATGGAGGGACCGAGGGCCTGATCGGATCGTTGTTTTGGTTGATGCTTTTCATTAAAAGTCCATTAATTTCAGCCTAATAGCTTTGCTGTTTAGGCCAAATCAGCAGAAGCTTACAGCAATCCGATGACACCGTAAAAATAGACTTATTTCCATTGTTTTGGTCCTACAATTAACTTATTCTACACCGTGAGGGACCTAAATTAGACTTATTTTCAAAAGTTTTATCCCATGGCATAGTGGGCCGACCGTGCCTTCAGGCTGGCACGGCACGACCCACCGTGTCTGGGCCGTGCCGGGCCGGGCGGCCCATTTGGGCATCTATAATTGTATGGATATTTGTTTTGTGTTTAAAATATTACTACGTTCATCTATCAACTAACCAAGCTTGACTTTAGAAAAAGTCAATTAATAGAATCCAAAGAAGATATATTATATAGTTCATTTCTATATTTTGTAGTAGTAGTTTAGCTGCTACTCCTAAGTCTTATTAAAAATAAAATCTACTACAGTGAAAATCTCAAGTTTGGTGGAGCTGAAGTTCTAGATGGAATCTGTTGTTTGCTGTAGTAGAGCTTGTAGTATCGAAGCGGTGACTGGGAAAGTGGGAAGAAATTCTTGGTTGCTTGTAAACGGAAGTATCTTTCACGGACTATTAGAGGATGGTGGTGACCAGCACACGAATATATAGATAAGTCAATATGTAGAGAAGAAGTGGCTCATTAGATTGTTGCCACTTTGAACCATTAATTATGTTATTTGGCAGGTTTAAAAAATATGTTTGCTTCTAAATATTGTTAATGTCCATAGAATTTAACAAAATTATAGAAACTTCTCACAAAATGGTAACATATCCTATATACACAAGGCTTTCCGTGCACACTAACTAACAAATATCACTAAAAATTCTATAAAAAAATTGTACATGCACTAACAATAGTACTACACACTTCTATAAAGTCACACCTTAAAATTCATTATACACAAAGAGTAATAAAAAGAGAAAGTTCTTACATATTTTTAGTCCAAAAACTGTCAGTTTTTTCATCCTTTTGTTACGGCTAAAATATAATGAATTTTAAGATAAAATTTTGCAAATGTGTGTAGTACTATTATAAGCACATGTACAAATATTTCTAGATTTTTCGGTGATAGTCGTTAGTTGGTGTGCACGGAGTGTGCACAGGAAGATTGGGTGCATAGGATATGTTCCCTCACAATATTTAATAAGGTTATGGGGCTCCATATTCATTATATGTACTAGCACGCACACGTTACCACGATATCGGTTAAGCGGGATCCATACACGCATAATAGACACCATAAGCTCACACGTACTTGACGGCGATTAAGAGTGATTTGGTATAATAAATATAATGTTTAGAAGTGAAACAAAGGAGATGGACAACATATAGCTTACCAATCCGCATGAGACATGACCATCAAACCACACGAAGACGGTGACAAAACACGATACACGTCCCGCGGTCTTGATACCAAGCGCTATCCCTTAATTATCTCAATTATTTCAAACCCATACTCATGCATAGCTATTCTCTAGGATGTTAGTGACTAACCATACACTTTCATCAAACCAATGACATCTAAGACATCGTGGTTCTAAGCATAATCTTTCTATATTGGTAAAGAATAAGCCAGTTCTATTGTACTCATGAGTTAGCTATAATTTGACTTGGCCATGTTCTTTTCATCCTTTTGGCTATTTTTTTTCTCATTTTCAGTTAGCATACTTTTCAAACTGCTAAACGATATGTTTTTGTGGGAGAATTTCCTATAAAAAAGTTGTTTTAAAAAATAAAATAAATTTATGAGTCAAAGTTTTCATAATTGATACTTAATTAATCATATATTAATCATGTTTTTTTGTTTTGCGTGAGGCTAATAATCTGTCGTTTTCAACATCTGTTTAGAACTTGCTTTTAGCTTGCTCTAGTATTAAACTTGCTCTTATATGAGTACCTATCAGGATTCACAAATTCGCGAAATTTCAGTGTTCCGCCAGGACTCGGAAAGTGAAAGGCACTGAAATTTTGAAACTATTCGGTGGATTCAAATTTGAAATCAAAAAATACAAAAAAATGGAAAAAATTGTAATAATACTATGGAATTAGTAGTATCTTTTGGAAAAAAATCATTAAAAAAATGTTGAATCTAGAGTAAATTTTTTAAGGAAAAAGTTGAAAACAATATGGATTGATGGCCATGTCCATAGAAGAATATGTAATTGACAGTATTAGTAGTGAACTAGATGGCAGTACCATGTTGCTTTCTCAATGTGGATTGTTGGCAGTATTAGACTTAAAAGTATGTAATAGACTTTTAATCATTTAATTTTGTATGAGACTTCTATATTGTGGTGATGCCGCTATGAATATTTGTATTTTTTACTATAGATTTCGACGATATATTATGAACTTGCATTGTTATATATATTGCATATTATGTGTTTGTTATTGTAAAGATGTCAACATAATAGGAAAGTTCATGCCAATTTTTTTTATAAATTTTTAGATGGAAATTTTGCATTTGCAGCACGCAAAAAAACACGTATTTATCTCAAAATTTTTAGATGAAATTTCGTGATTTCCAGCCAGAATTTTGGTGTTTTCGAGCGAATTCCATTTTTCAAGTTCGTTCCCAGAATTCCAATCGTTCCGTTCAAAATTTCGGACATTTTGACCGGATTTCGCTCCTTTTCCAAAGATTTAAATTCAAATTTTGGTCTATGAATTTTGTTCGGTAAATCTCAGATTTCGAATTTCGCGAAATCCGATGTTTGAATGAATTGCCTAATTCGAATCTGTAAACCCTGGTACCTGTAGCAATTTTCAGACACACGGCCCCCGCGCCTCTTCCCATCACTTTTCCCACCCACACACTTGACTTCGCGCGTACGCCTCCTCCGCTTCCTTCTCATTCCTCTCCCCCTTTCTCAAGAATCGAACTTTCTCTCCTCCGATTTCCTCCCCTTCTCCTCCATCCAAAACCCTACCATCCGCTTTGCTCCTTCCTCGCCAGTCAGATCGCCGCCGCCATGGCGTCACCTTTCGCGTACGGTAAGCCCAAACCCCAAACCCTAGCCCCCGCCGCCATCCGTGTGTTCTGCTAACTTTCCTCTCTCGTCTCGCCCCGTGCAGCCGGCGGAATGGTGCAGCACATGCTCTTCGAGGCGGCTGACAGCGGCGACCTCTACATCGTCAAGGGTACGCTGCTCTGCTCCGCGGCCATGATTTTTGGTCGCGATGTGCGTTAATTCTGGGTGCTTTTGGGCGTGCTGATTTTTTGGGGAATGGGGGAAATTTTCCTCCGAGCCGTTGCAGGGATGGCGATGTTGCTGGATGAGGGGAGGGGACGGCCCGGGAAGGCGGTGCAGGCGGCGAGGTTGGGAGGTATTGACGAAGCGGTGGATGGTATGGGGGTGCAGCACATCGCGGCCAGCAAAGGGAGGCTGGGGGTGTGCCGCTACCTCATCGAAGAGCTACGGATGGACGTGGATGACGTTGATGAGGGAGGTCCGTTTCTCTTCCGATAACAAAAAGAAAAATTCTCGTTTGCGTACGCTTTAGTTCTTAATCCTTTGCAGCTGTATAGGAAAAAAAACCTTTTTTTACACTACAATGCGCCCTTTTTCTTTATGAAAGGTGTTGTTGTGGGGTAACAGTGTGTTGAATTTCATGCGTATTCATATTGTAATGATCCCTTGTAATGATTCTTTACTTCAATTGATTGTTTTGTTGACCGATGTGTCTCAGTGATGACTTTCATATCGATTTGTGCTTGATAAGATTATGCATGACACTGTGAATCGATATTTAATAGGCATTGCTTTACCTACATTGCAAAGTGAATGGCTTCATTGCCATGTTCTGCGATGTCCTGATGTTCCCATGGTCAGTCATAACACTTAATATGAAATAGGTTGCCCAATGTTATCTCATGCACCCAGGCATTCTTCTTCATAAGATACCTAAATTCCATTATTTTTCATACTTTATTATCTGGAGGTCTTGGTAAGCAACTTTTAGATGCCCTGTTCTCAGAAAATGGTGTTATTATTATGAAACTTTTCATGGTGGTATATTTTATAGGAAAATAGTGACTGGTATCATTTCTTTTAATGTACTACAAAGGTGCTTTGCTTCGATAAGCTTTTCTGTGTGCTTGACAGGTAAAACTCCTCTGATGATGGCAATACTCCTCAAACATGTAAGCACTGTCAAGTATCTTCCTGATCATGGTGCCGATGTAAACAAAGCCAGCCATGACGGGTCCACCCCTCTACACTTGGCCACTCGTTTAGGTGCCACTCGTCTATAAACACTTCTATCTGATTTTCATCTGCTGGTTTCACGTTTTCTTGAATCTTGTCTTACTAGGATCTATTTCCACTTATTCACATCTTTTTCTTTACTGTGTGGTCTTAGAACTCTGTAATAAGTGGTTGTAGCTTCTTTTGAAGTCAAAGCCGGATTTTATCCATTATCTAAAAAAATATCTTTTTCTTGGGGCTCAGCTAATAACAGTTTTATTCCCATCTGTAGTCATAATATGCTTAATATCATTGGAACTTCCTAAAACATGCCATTATGTATGAAGGTGGGTATCATCTAAGAGTTCTTTTGGACACAATTCATTGTTTGCATATTGATAAAAACTGCTAAGCATGCATTTGCTATGCTGCTTCCTTTTATCTATTTTTAGGGTTGGACCTTGAAATATATGTCCACACAACACTTGAGTAATTTCAATTTTCAACTGTACTAATAAAATTTCTGCATTTTCTCTGACCAACCCTAGATCTCTGTCTTATGGAGTATTTTCTATTATATTGGAATTTATGTCGAATATGTTCTAGAAAAAAGGGGGTTTGAGACTAGCTATTGAGAAACAAAGATGTTATAGTAAAAAGGAAACTCCTTCCTATGAATGGCTTTTCTTGTTTATTTTCAGGAGATTGTGGAATGGTGCAACTGCTGCTTGCAAAAGGAGCTTGTGTGGACCCAGTAGCATACTGTGGCACACCACTTCATGTTGCTGCTACTCAAGGGCAAGATGGTGTTATGAAGATTTTATTGGACCACAGTGCAGATGTAAGTTTTACAGCATCCTGGTTGACTGGTTGTTCCATAACAGTAAACACCATCATGGCTGAACCATAAGCTGCATTGCCGTGACCTTACCGTCTAGTGCCTGCCTTCACTGTGCTGCCTTTCACTATTTGTGTGTTGTTGGATTGCCTTGCCACAGCCCACGACATGCCATGTTGTCATGTGTGCCCATTTGCAATGAATGGGTTTGAGGGATGGGTTTTACATAGAGGAGTGTAGATTCCAAGAATAAAGATTAGGAGGGAGGATATAATTATATGCCAAGTCAACAATTGGTCCAATTTTTCTTTGTTTTGCTTGCTTAAGTGAGTTCTTTAGTTAGGTAAGGAAAGTAGACAGATTGACAGACTCCTGCATTCCCTATCTGTATTAATAGAATGGATCATATGTCTGTAACAACCATTAACAATTCAATCACTTGTGTTTAACTTTATAACATTTTGTCCACAAAGCAATCTCCGTTTGGACTTGTACTGGCCTTTCCTACGGATAACATTTGTCATTGCTGGGATGAAAATGACATTCTCTAATTTTAATGGAGTGCCAGAATATCGTTTGATATATTGTCACTTCAGGAGCTCAGATTCTAGAAGCTCTGATTTGCATGTATCATTGGGGCATTTACTTATTACTTATTTTCCGTGATAGTTGATTGCTCGCATTATTTTGCTCCTTGTAAGCTCCATCTTGAATTGAATAAAATATACTTGTTAAGATTTGAACAAAATAACGCCTAGCCACAATATATTCTGTTGTGGTGTGCTCGTATATTTTTGTAATGTGTAGAAGCTTTTCAATCACTTCAAATTTGGTGCAGCATTACAGTTCTATACATTTTATCATTTCGTCCATTGTTTAGTTTCTGACCCTTAAGTGGAGTATCATTCTTTGCAGTAATATGAACTAACATGGCTAATGTTTCTCACCAGTTTAACAAGATGGTAGATGGTAGGACGCCTCTTGCTGCTGCTATGAGTGCTGGCGAATTGAAATGTGTAAACCTCCTGATTGAGGTACTGTACCTTTATCTGATTTGTCAATCCTTACAATCATGTTTACACTGTTTGCTTCATTTCAAGATTTGACATTTTCTCCACACCGTTTGGTAAATTCAACATTTTAAATCTGTATATGGCTTCCTAAAACTACTCTGGCTACACATATTGTAATCCATGATCCACTTATGGTAGAAACTTCTTAAAAAAACGAAAACTTGGGATCAAGTTGGCTGCCATATGTAGGATAAAACCAACATCTCTATGGACAGTTCACATAGTAGTGGTGGCATAAAGTTGTTAATTCATTTATGGAACTTCACACGACTATGAAATGTTACCAAGTTATCTTGAGGACAAATGGTAACACTTATTTTATATGATAGGCTGGTGGTGTTGTCAGTAGAGATCACACCTCAACTGCTGCAAAAGGTGGCTCAACTGAGCGCTTCAATTACTCAATGGAGGAGACTGGTGCCAACAGTAACATTTCTGATAATGTAAGACTTACCAATTTGTCAGTACCAAGTATACACTTTAATCATTGCAGTTTTTTACATAGATTAGAATCCTGTCAGTAACTAAACAATGTACTTGTCAAGGTTACAGGCATGTTTGTGGTTAATAGCTGCATGTTGCTTCTTTCCTTCCTATTCAAAGTTTCATATTTGCTCCATTACTATGATGAATGCTTTAAATGCATTCCTCTGAAATATCTAATCTACGTTGCAAATTTGCTCCCTGAGTTTATGTTGTGCTAGTGGTTCCATGATTTCAAATCAAATACTTCATTATTTTTCTTGTAGGGAATGAGTACTATTCATATTGTTAAATTGCTGGTACATAATTTGAATGGTCTTCCCATATTATATAGTCTATATATATGCTTGCAAGATCTCATATTTCAATAATGATGTATAGTAATGACACTGTCATTTTGGTTAGCCAAAAATTGTCCAACTTGCTATTTGACAAATAAGAGAGAGTTAAATTTCTATTCAGAGAGGCAGAGAAAGATGGACTCCATCAAATAATAATAATATTTTTCTTATATATTTGTTATACTTCATCATAATATAATATGATTTATTAATGAAGAAAATGCACTCATGAACCATGATTAATGTGTCACTATTTAACAAGTGATAAGTTTTTGTTCTACTTTCTGTCCTCAAATTGCAGTGCTGCAATAAAATATTGTGGTAGTTTCTTTTTGGGAAAACCTTTTTAGGAGTTTGAATAGTGACATATGCTCAAAATATGTAAATGAAACACCACTGGAAAATAGTTTTATTTTAGACCATGGAAAGTGAAAGACAACTTATATTAGTGGGCAAGAGATTTGTGTATTAGAAATTTTATGTGAGATTCTATTTGTGCAGACTATATATTCTAGAGGATATGTTTGCTCAAAGATGGTTTTGACTGCACAGATTCTACAGTGGTATTTGCTTTGACAGAAAGGAGCATATGGGCTGAAATTCTGTTAAAATAATTCCAAAGAACTATATAAAAATTTGTCATCTCATTGTAAGACTTGAAATGTGAATAGATGAATTAGTCATGTCTTGCAGCAATGATCAATCATTGTTGCTCAAAATAATTGTCATGTGACATTTTTATCTACAAGCTGCGCTTGTTAATTATTTTTGAACGGCCCATTCTGACTGAAAAGTAAGCTTTCATTAGTTAATCTGGGTAGTAATTAGTAATATCGTGTCGATTCATTTTCCCAATTGTGCACAAGAGTTAGTTACTGATGATTGAGATCATGTCTTAAGATTATGTGCCCATGAGTTTTCACTCATCCCTTCTATACCCCTAAACTATGCATCATCCTCTAAATGCCCATGAATTTTCACTTGGATCCCCTATATACCCCTCCCGTTAGGTTGACTATTAGATTTTTTTCCAAAATGACAACATTACCCATCTTTCATACTTACGCATGCTAGCTAATTAAGAAATGCAATCCTCAACTAAAAATTTATTTGTCAAAACCAGAAAGGCTATATAATTATTTTTCCACAACCTGAAAAGTGAAATTTGATTTTCTTTTAAAAAATAAATTCAAATCAACCTTATGAAATTCATACAATATTTTAAAAAAACTCAAGTAAAATTACATTAGTTTTCAAATTTTTAGTTAAACTTTTATATGAATTTCATCAAACTTTTTAAATATGTATAAATATTTTTTTATTTTTTCAATTTGGGGTCTATTAATTTTGCACCCTTTATTTTCTTATAAACTAAAATTTTCACATTGACACTTCTATTTTATAATTATGTATCACAAAAGTACAAGAAAAGGGCAATATGGTCACTTTAGGTAAAATTTAACGGTCAACTAATTGTCAACCAACGGAATGGGTATATAGGGGATCAAAGTGAAAACTCGAGGGTATAGAAGGGATGAAGCAAATTGCAGGTGTATGAGAGGGATAGAGGAAAGATACAGGTGTATGCAAGAAATTTTCTCTAAGATGATTTAGAAGTTAAGGGATGTGTTGAAGTGCACTAGACTGTGTAGAAGGAACCGTGTTATTACTTAATGATGAATGCTCATCTTTAATATGGGTGTGGCTGTTTAGCTCTGCATAGAATGTGTTATACCGCTATCAGTAGTTCATGTAGGACACCATTACGAGTGAACAGTTTTTTTTTAAAAAAAACGCAAGAGAGCTGCATTTCATTTCATTAAGAAGGAAGGAAACATATGTACAAAGAAACAGGGGAAGAAAACCACCCCATCCCCCAAAGGCCGAGACACACGCCTGACCCACCCGCAGTACTTAGACAAGGCAGCAATTTGACATTGTTACAGGACTGACCATGGAGATTATTAGACTGTCTCATTGAAACGTAGGGTTATGAAATCATATAATATGATGACAGAACATGTTATTCCCTCCGTCCCCAAATGTAAGGGATTGGAGGGATGTATATACACCCCTCAAATTCCTTATAATCAAGGACTGGGGGAGTACAAAGTAAAATCCAATTTTCCTGAATTCCTTATATAGGTATTTACTTATTCTTATGACTTTTTCCTGCATATAATTGACGGTTTAGGGCAAGCCTGTCAGTAAAAGGAAGGCAACAGAGTTGAAGTCACTGGGGAATAAGGCAGTTGAGAAAAAAGATTATCTCTCTACAACAGGATTCTACAGTAAGGTACATCAGAGCACCATGTCTCTTCATTTTGTTTCTCTGTTTTGAACCTGTCATTCCACACATTGTTCAGAGATTATGACCTGGATTTCCATTATTGTTGGATGCAAAAAGATTTATCTAAATTATTCTTTTAGAAAAAAATGTATCTCGATCTATATATGAGCTGTTTTGTTTGTCTCCAAAAATAGCCAAACCAAAAAATCATCTTATTTCCCTTTCAATTGCATGCTGTTTTTTATCATGTAAAAACAATGTCGATTTTTATAATACTCTCATGTAGTCACACATGCTCTGTTGCATAAGTGTTTTATCACAACAGAGAGAGAGAGAGAGAGAGAGAGAGAGAGAGAATGTGTACTTGATGAGAGTAGTGCAATTGTTTTAGGAAATTCTCAGTGTTCTTATTGTAACTCTTATGCCATAAAATATTAATACTATAGTAGAGTTTTTGTGGAGTTGCTTCACTTGCTTGACTTAGCTGAAACATAGAGAAATTATATTGAGCTTGTAGAAAAGGATTTAAGTTCCATATTTCCAAGAAGGCGTAAGAGCTAGCGAACATGAATACATGATTTGTTTATCCAAAAGTGGTATGCTTTTAAATTCCATATATTTTATAAATTACAATACCTTACCATTGTTTTTTACAAGACTCACAATTCTAGTTCAGTTGTCTAGCACTCTAGCTGGCCCAACCAGCTTTTGTATAGTAGTGGTTGTGTGGCTATGTGCAAATTTCCTGTTTCTGGTTGTTTGAAATTCATCGGTGTCCTTATGTTCTCAGTAGATCTTCTAACTTATGCTTTCACTGTTCTCTGTAAACAGTGGATCTTTGCCCTGATGATGCAACCTTATTCTCAAATAGGAGCCTTTGCTGGCATCACATGGGTGATGGAGGCAAAGCTTTGCTGGATGCTTATGAATGCAGAAAATTGCGGCCTGACTGGCCAAAGGCCTACTACCGGCAGGGCTCAGCTTTGATGCTACTGAAGGTTGATAGATGATGCAGTTAGCTATGATTTAGGTTTGGTGCAAATTACTCTTCGCTAGTATCATTTATTTGGTATTGTATCATCAGGACTACGAGAGTGCTTGTGAAGCACTTTACGATGGATTCAAGTTGGATCCAGGGAACTCCGAGATTCAGGATGCATTACGGTACCCTTTCTGTTTATTTTGTTCACAGTATGGCTTTATGATGATAACTTTGGCTACTGTCTATCTGCCAATCAATTCCATGTTTCATTTATACGCTAGAAATTTTCCTACGTCTAGCTAGTTATAGCCCTCTTTCTCTATAACCCCTGTTTTCTTCCCCAAAAATTTCCCTATGTATATAAATAGACAGCAGAGGTCTCCTCTGCTGTGTTTGCTTCCCCAAAAATTATTAGCTGAATTCCATTCTGTTTTGTGGGAGCATGTGATCTTCCCGTCAATTAATTTCCTAATTGTAATTTGTAAAGTAGAAAGGAAGTATGCATTACATTTCTCATCAAAGTATTGGCATACAATGCCGCTTGAAGACATAAGGGTTGTGACGCTATCTGATTTTGTCATAGTTATTTTTTGATAATGGAACAAACGTTCCTGCTGCTGCATCTAGAGATGCACAAATTTATCATTCTACTGTAAATTACTGCGTAGTCTCATAGTTCCTGAAACGTGCAGGGAAGCTATGGAGTCCTGGAAGGAATCTGCAAGCACGGAGGTTAAGTGAACACTGAACAGTATGGGTGTTGCAAGGGCGGCGAGGAGTTCTGGTCTTCCTACACGTTTGCCCACAGGCTTCTCACTTTTGCACAAAAGAACCTTCAGTTCCCTGAATCCGCAGCGTTCTCACCTTTTGCACGGAGACTTGGATTCCCTGAATGGTTAATCTCCTTTTTGTAAGTTAAGCAGCTCACGGGTGATGACTGGTGAACTTCAGTGTTTCGAGTCCATACTCACAAGCATTACGAAGTAAATCTTGTGCAGTGGGGTGCAATGCCGCATTTTGATTGCATAACTGCTTATACTCTGATACAGTAATACCCTGTGGGTGTTCAACAGCTGGCATCAAACTCCTTGTGCATTTTGTGCTACAGAGAAGTTTGGTTCTGATGATTATCTGGTTTGCATCCTTGCTACGGAAAACTTGTATATCTATGTGTTCATCTGGGAATAATTTGGTTTTGATCACATTGACATTGTCGAGGAGATATGTTGCAGTTATAATTGGATGAGAAATGAAGATGTCTACTGAGGTGAATTATGATGGCAAAACTACGAGCTGGCCCAGCCGACAACCTTAGGCCACGTTTAGGGCTCATTTCTTTAAAGGAATAGTAAAGGAAAAGTGGAGAAATATACAATCATTTTGGAATGGACGCGAGATTACCAGAATTCAGCAGAGGAAAACTATAAGGAACTTTTCATATTCATATCCATTCCTTTGGCTGTCATATCCATTCCTTTGGCTGGTTTTCTATGTTTTTCAATTATTTGGTTTGTATATGTATTCATGTACTATTTCTATATTTTAAAAATCATATGAACCGAATGAGCCCATAAATGAAGAAATTGAACTGTTTGGAGTCGTAGATTCTAAAAATATTTGTCTACTGTAACTGATAATCATCTAGGCTAGATGCTCTTAGCTACTTTAACTGATTAAGAAGCTCTTGTTTAGGGCATAGTTGTTAAATCTGGACTAGTGATCGTACCAACGAGTCCCTCTGTTCACTTGTTCGCCCATTGGATCACAGGGATTTTATCTGATTTTCAAAGAATTTAGTTTGTCTAAATTTGTCGCAACCTCCATTCCAAAGGGATGGGATAGGTTGAGTATTTATCAAGGTAGTATTTGGTTTGGGGGATAGATGGAATGTGATGGTCTCTGAAGAAAAATATTTCCCTAAAATCAGGGTTCAATTTTTCATAAAAAAACTGGTGAACCAATCGAAATCACTTTTCTCCTTACTGACAGCTAAGAAAAGCATGACCATTGTGCAAAATGAGAGTTGTGACCATCCCATCCCAAACACCAGATGGTCGTTTCCAAACCAAACATAGAAGACAATGGTTCAACTCATAGAAAATGAGGAATTAACAAGGTTAAAAATACCACACAGTTTTACTGCGGGGGACGGTAAGGCCGTAAGGGTAACCACACATTAAAGGTCTGATCATTATTGTTTGAACTCAAATTAAATCAGTCCTAAAAAACAGTAGAATTAATGTGCAGTTTATATTGCTATCTTTTGAGCAAAAATTGTGAAATGATATGGTTTACTTCAAATTTTGGAGCTCCATCGAAATTGAAGCATTTTTTTAAAAAACAAGAAATGGGTTTGAATACGATTTCTACCTAAACAATATAGGAAAGGTTACGCTAGAAAAACTTATGCAATGTTATGTCATTTTCTAGAGATATTTCAAATTTTCTAGAATTTATACAATGTTTTACATTATTTACGTATTTTTTTTCAGTTTCAGTGAGCGCACCACGAGTACCACAAGGTAGCCACAACTTATCGCATTGAATTGAAAATTTTGAATTTGAAATTCAGATAACAAATTTATCATAGTTTATCGCGCTATTGCTGAGCTAACAAGAGGTGGCACAGTACCCTAGAATAGAAAGCATGGATGCACTTGCACTGTTGCACATGATTTATCTTGCTTCTCATGCTAAGAGCACCACTCAGCGACAGAGGACTAAGGCTGTGTTTAGTTCCAAAATTTGGATGTAAAGTTGGCAGCCAAGATTTGCGCTATAAAGTTTGCAGCTTCTAACTTTTTTACAAGTGTTTAGATGGCTGCCAAAATTTGAATTTACAGTTAAAAAAAGGAGTGATTGACCCATATTTAATGCTTCATTTGACCTCCAATTGATGCTTGCATGCTGCAGTCACGTGCTGGGCCAAAAACTTTTACCATTTTTCCAAAAATACCCGTTTAGATTCATTCTTCTAAAAAGTTGACAAGTTACATATTTTTTGGAATTTTGAACGGAGCTAAACACAACCTAAATATATCCCAATCCCGGTTATTTTTCATGAAAATACAGGCTACGTACAATAGCCATCCCATCAAGATAAAAAAGAAGGGAGTCCTAACTGTCATTTTCGTCCCCTCGCATCTAGGGGGAAGGCTTCAGTCCCAATCCACATCTCATTATTCGACATCGAAAGACCCGTAGGTAGTCTATCGTCCAACTGTATCTCAGCACGCTTGTTGACAGAGTGCTAAACTCACAAATTTAACCCTTGCCGTCTATTTTTGAAATTGTGTATTAAAATACTACTCCCACCATTTCATAATGTCGTTTTGACAATTTATTTATAATGTTTTATCATTCATCTTATTCAAAAATTATAAAAATTATTATTTATTTATTGTGGCCTATTTTATTATAAAAATGCTTTAAGCATGATATTTTTTTATTTATATTAAATTTTTAAATAAGGTGAATAGTTAAACTCGTTATAAGAAAAAGTTAAAAAAACGTCTTGTAAATTATTAAAAAATAATCAGCAAACGAGTGCACGCAGCAATTTTGGGCGACAAGCGAGTGAGTGGAACAGTGAACTCACACACTGACACACTTGCCCCCCCGCCAGTGCTCGGCTTCCCGCGTACGCCTCCTCCGCTTCCTTCTTCTTCTTCCTCTCGAACCAACTCCACACTCCACTCCTCCTCTCACCTACGGACGGATTCCCAAAACCCTACCAACCTCTCTTCTCCCCACCTCGCCGCCGCCTCCTCCAATCTCCATGGCGGCTTTCTTCAACGGCGCCATGCACGGTAAGCAAGCGCATCCCCCTCCCCCTCCCCCTCGGCCCCATCAGCAGCACGCACGCGACCAGACCCTAGCCCCCACCCGCCGATCGAGCTCCGCTTCCTGGCTAACTCCGCTCCTCCCTTGCAGCCGGCGGATGTACGCAGCACATGCTCTTCGAGGCGGCTTACGAAGGCGAAGTCGGGCTCGTCAAGAGTAACCCTGCTCTGCTCTCTTTTCTGCTCCCGCGGCCTTTGGTTTCCGCTTTAATTTTGGGTGATTTTGGTGTCCTGATTTTTTTTCTTTTTTTTTTGTGTGGGGGACGCGGGTGCCCTGATGATCCGTTGCAGGGATGGCGATGTTGCTGGATGAGGGGAGGGGACGGCCTGGGGAGGCGGTGCAGGCGGCGAGGGTGGGAGGTACTGGGTAGCTGGATGCACTACAACAAAAACGTCCTATAGAGTCATTTCTCTAATACTATAGTGGTATTTTTTATATGTCTTTAGAACAGTGTAAAGACATTTTTGAAAATGCCTCATGAGTGCCTTCTGGTGAAGTGTCTCAAAAAAGTAAGAGGCATTTTATAGAATGTCTCTATACCTTGCAGCATTTCTGTAAAGACACTATATTATATCTATAAAAGGATAGAGACACTTTCTAGAGACATTAAATTATATCACTACCATAGCACAATAGTATAAAAAGGAGAAAAATAATGTTTTTTTTCTTGTTGGTGCCAATCCTTAAACTCAAGACCTCTTGGATAAAGATTCTTTAACTTCAACATACTAACCATTTCAACCTCATGAAGTTTCTTATACATATGTACGTTGTCAATTACTTACCATATATCAACAATCCAAAATGTGTCTTTACAGAGGTAAAAAATGCCTCAGCAAAATGCCTTTATATATGAGACAACATTCAAAGTGCCGAAAAGATGCCTCTACACCATTAATTTACTATGGCGCCTTAAATATGTCTCTAAAGTGTCTCTAGAGTAAAAATATAATAGACAATTTTGGAGGTGCCTCTAACAAGTGTCTGTAGACTATAAAACTCCTAATTTTAGTGGCAAATTAAAAAATGTCTCTAGAAAAGTGTCTATACGTAAGGTTTTTGTTGTAGTGATGGTGTGGGGCGCTGCATATCGCGGCCAGCAAAGGGAGGCTGGAGGTGTGCCGCTATCTCATCGAAGAACTACGCCTGGACGTGGATGACGTTGACCAGGAAGGTCCATCTCTCTCCCGATATAATATAAGTACAAAAATATCCCCATTTGCAAAGTTATGGATGATTACCTATACAGACTTTATTTCTTGATCCTTTCCAAGTGTATAGAATTTTTTCAGTGAAATTCGCAATGTTTTTTTTTCTTCAAAAAAGGATTTCTTGAGGGGCACTTGCGTCTTGAATTTCATCCGTGGTCATATTGTAATGATCTCTTGTAATAATGTTAGCTTTTAGTTGCTTGTTTTGTTGATCAATATGTCTCAATGTTGAATTCACTATTTCACTGTAGTTGGTACTCACTACTCTGGGTTTTTGTGCTTGTGCTTGATAAGATTATGCATGACACTGTGAAGCAGTGTTTAATAGGAATCAATTTTACCTAGATTAGTAGATTGCAGAATTAATGGCTTTATTTCCATATTCTGTCATGTTTCCATGGTCGTAACACTAATATGAAATAGGCTGCCCAATATTATCTCATGCACTCAGGACATTCTACTTAACAAGATACCTACATTTCATTTTTTTCATACTTTATCATCTGGAGGTCTTGATAAGCAGCCTTTAGATGCCTTGCTCTCAGAATATGGTGTAGCCCTTATGAAACCTTTTAGGGCAGTATATTTTATAGAAAAGTAGAAACTGATATCGTTCACAAAGGTACTTTGCTAATCTTTGCTGTGTGCTTGACAGGTAGAACTCTGCTGATAATTGCAATACTCTTCAATCATGTAAGCACTGTCGAGTATCTTCTTAATCATGGTGCCGATGTAAACAAAGCCCGCAATGATGGGTTCACCCCTCTACATTGTGCCACTCATTTACTCTATAAACACTTCTCTCTGATTTTCATCTGCTGGTTTCACTTTTTCTTTAATCTTGTTTTTTTATTGTTTACAGTAGATTAGTGGTGGTCTGTTGTCTTACTAGGATCTATTTGCACTTGTTCACAGTTTTTTACTTGGGCCCACTAATAACAAACTGAATTGATAGTCATAATATGGTTAATTATCATGGAATTTCTTTGTAAAACGTACAAGTGTGGATTGAAGGTGGGTATCCTCTAAAAGTTCCTTTGGACACATATTTCATTGTTTGCCTATGGATAAAAACTTCTAAGCATGCATGTGCTATGTCACTTCCTTTATGTATCTTTAGGCCTTTCTAATAGCCATGCTCACACATCACATGGAATTTTCAACTTTCAACAGTACCAGTTCTATAATTTCTCTGACCAACTTTAGATCTTTGTCTTATGGAATATTTTCTATTCTTCTGTGTAATATGTTCAAGACAAAATGAAGTCCAACTGGCTTTTGAGAAACAGGAATTGAAACTCTTTCTAATGAGTGGCTTTGTTGTTTATTTTCAGTAGCTTACTGTGGGACACCACTTCATGTTGCTGCTTCTGAAGGGCGAGATGGTGCTATGAAGATTTTATTACACCACAGTGCAGGTGTAAGTTTTACAGCATACCGTTTGTGCCTTAACTTGTTTGTCAAACAAGAAAACACATGTTTTCAATCGTTTGCATTCTGTGCTAACTTTCTCAGCTCCTTGTTGGCATGTTCCATTTTATTGATAGTAGTTGGGTTACTTTATACTTTTGCTACTTATTTTCGTAGTTGAAATCGTAAATACTTTGCTCAGTATGGAGTGTTGCTAGTAAACTTTGCATTGTGTGGCATAATTAACTCTTGAAATGTTCATTACTTGTTGCCTTATGTTCGTTGTTGGTATGCCATTCTTCTAGACTAACTTCTTTCATGTGCAATTCAAACCCAACGTTCCCTTTATTTGTTAAACGCAGCATGCTCCACAACAACACAACATTCATAATGACTTAAGTGTGGTTGGTCGTATAAACGTGAGTCAGTGTCCCACGTGTGACATACACATATTTGGAATTTTGGATGGCTCGGAGTAGTTGTATGACTGAAAACAGGCCTTACAGGCTGGCTTCACGTGAATGTTGCTCTTAAGCCCAAGCCTTAAGCTGCCTCACCCTGACCTAACCATCGCATTCCTACCTTCACTGTGCTGCCTTTGACTACTGTGTTTTGTTGGATCGCTGATCACCTTACCATAACATGTTGTCACCCCTGCTCATCTGCAATGAAAAGGGGGTCCGAGGGAAAGATAGTATATAGAGGAAGATTAATATCATGAGTTGCCAAGTCAAGAGTCCATTTTTTCATTGTTTTGCTTGGTTAAGTGAGTTCTTTAGTTTGGTAAGAAAGTAGACAGAGTGACAGACTCTGTCAGTATCTCTCTGACTAATAGAATGTATCATATCTCTGTAACAACCATTAACAATCCATTCACATGTGTTTCAATTTATAGCTTTTTATCCACAAAGCAAGCTACATCTAGATTTATACTGTCCTCATACATAACATTTTCTCATTGTTGGGCCGGAAATAAATTCTAATTTTTTAATAGTGCCAGAATACCTCTGTGCATATTGTCACTTCAGTATTTTAGCCCTTCAGGTTTCGGAAGTGCTGTATTTCATGTAATAAGAGATTGAGTTCTTACCTTTTTGCCGTGATAGTTGATTACTTGATTCACAGGCATTATCTTTTCTCCTTTTAAGGTCCATCTAGAATAAAATATACTACTACTAGTTAAGATTTGAACAAAATAACGCCTAGCTACAATATATTATGTATGTTGTAGTGTGTTTATTTATCTTTGTAATGAAACAGGGCTATTTTGTCACTGCAAGTTTTATGCAGCATTATAGTTTACATTTTATCTTTTCATTCATTGTTTATCTTCTGTACCTTAAATGTCAATATTTGAAGTAATATGATTATATGAACTAATGTGCTTAATGTTTGTCACCAGTTTAACCTCAAGCAACCACCGTAAGCAAGTAACCTCTGTCGTCACAAGAGCCATAGCACGCAACTCAGCCTCTGCACTCGAACGAGAAATGTTGTCTGCTTCTTAGTTTTCCAAGAAATGAGAGAACCACCAAGAAACACACAAAAAGCAGAAAGAGATCGAGAATCAGAGGAATCACTAGCCCATGTAGTATCACAATAGGCCTAGAGGTGTAAAGAGCTAGAGCGAGGAAAGAACAAGCGACGAGCTATAGTCCCACGAAGATAACGTAGAACACGAAGCAAGTGAGTATAGTGAAGTTGGGTAGGAGCTGAAACAAACTGACTCAGAATATGTACAGAATGTGAGATATCAGGACGAGTAACACTAAGATAAACAAGACTACCCACAATATGACGACAGCGAGTAGGATCATAGAGAGGAGCACCATCAGAAGATCATGGATGTACTTCTCTTGGGACAAATAGAATCCCTCAGGTGTAGAGGAAATCTCAATCCCAATAAAATAACAAAGAGGACCAAGATCAGACAAAAAACTGCTCACTGAGACGTGCCTTCACAAAAGCTATATACTCATGATCATTTCCTGTGATGATCATATCATCAACATAAAGAAGGAGAAGAGTCCGACCACGATCAGAAGTGTGAACAAAAAGCGCGGGATCATGATTACTGGCAGAAAAACCAGCAGCAGTGATCACTGATGCAAAACGATAAAACCAAGCACGAGGAACCTGCTTAAGACCATAAAGTGAGTGACGAAAACGACAAACCATACCCTTAGGAATAGAATACCCAGGTGGAGGACGCATATAAACCTCCTCATGTAACTCACCATTAAGAAAGGCATTCTTGACATCAAGTTGAGAGATGGACTACTCACGGATAGAAGCCACAGCAAGAAGAGTACGAACAATGGTCATATGAGCAACAGGTGCAAAACTCTCATCGTAGTCATGACCATACTCCTGCTGAAAACCACGAGCCACCAACCGAGCCTTATAACGCTCAAGAGAACCATCAGAAAGAGTCTTGACCTTATAGACCCACTTACAAGTAATAGGACAAACATGAGTAGGAAGAGGAACCAGATCCCACATACCAGTGCGCTCAAGCACAGCGATCTCCTCAGCTATAGCAAGCTGCCACTCCTGATGAAGAATAGCATCACGATAAGAGGTAGGTTCAGAAAGAACCGTGGTAGAATAAGTGGAAGGAGAATAAAAATCAGGAGGTCGACGAGTACGATCAGAACGTCTGAGAAAATACTCCGGTGAAGAATCCTCAGAGGAAGATGCGTCAGGGGAATAAGATGGCATATCCGGAGAAGAAGGCTCATCAGGAGATGAAAGAGTAGCAGAAGAAGACGGAACACGACGAACATAGACCTGTGTCAAAGGCGGCATCGGAAAACGGTCGACAGAAGGACCTGAAGATGAAGCCTGTAGAGGATGCTCCATAGGAGAAGGGGCCAACGAAGAAGACACCTCATAAGAACTGACAATAGAAGCATCAGGTAAAATTAAGAATGAGAGTGGATCAACTAAAGATGCAGAAGGTGTATCCGAAGATGGACGAGGATAGTAAGGACGGGACTCATCAAAAACTACATCCCTAGAAATCCGCATCCGACGACCAACAGGATCCCAACAACGATAGCCCTTATGCTCAGCACTATATCCAAGAAAAACACACTCAACAGACTGAGCAGTCAACTTGGTGCGCTCACAAGGTGCAAGAAGCATAAAGCACACACAGCCAAAAAGACGAAGGCTGGAGTAATTAGGCAACTTGTTACAAAGATGCTCATAAGGAATTCCTCACAGAAGAGCTGATGAAGGCTGAATATTAACCAAATAATTGGCAGTAGAAATAGCCTCAGCCCAGAAATGAGGAGGAACACAAGAAGCGAGCAAAAGAGCACGAGCAGTCTCAAGAAGATGATGATGCTTGTGATCAGCAATGCCATTCAGAGCATGAGCACCGGGACAAGAAAACTGAGCAAGAGTGCCATGATCAGAAAGAACCTGAATAGAGGTGTCAAAATGAGTGCGAACCATAGTAGTAAAATTCTTATAGATAGATAAAACCTCACTACGATGTTTCATAAAGTAAATCCATATGTGGCGAGAAAAATCATCTATAAAAATTATATAATATCGATGCCCCCTGTATAAACAAAGGGAGCAGGACCCCATACATCGGAATGAGCAAGATCAAAAGAAAAAGGACGCTGAGACACTGACTCACTATAATGATAGGGAAGCTGTAGCTGCTTGTCCAAACGACATCCCTGACACTAATGTAAAGACTCATGACCTGAAACAGACCCTAAAAGACCACGACGAATCATAGCGGACAAGAGGGAGCCACAAATATGACCCAACCGATGATGCCACTAAGCGAAGGACGACGTGGACGATGCAGCAAGAACCGAGCCAACAGGACTGGCAGACGCAGCGGAAGGAAGATGAAGCCAGTCAAGCTCCCAGAGACGTTGTGAATCACGGCGCCGAGGGCCAGTGCCAACCAACTGACCCGTGCAACGATCCTGAATATAACAAAAATCAGGGTCGACATAAGCTGCATGGTTAGATCAGGAACACAAGAAACATCAGGAACAGAGAAAGAATCAGATAAAAAAGAGCACCCTGGACTACAATAGGAAGAGGAGAACCATCGGCAGTATGAACAAAACATGAACGAGAGGAAGGAACCATGGAAGAGAGACATGTACGATATGGAATCATATGAAAAGAATCCAAGGACCAGTACCTGGAGTAGAGGAGGATAATCCCGCACTAGAAGACTGAGAAGTAGCAGCAGAACCGGATGGTGCAGAGGACTGAGTCACAGAACCAGCAGCTCGTGGTGACGAAGAGGCGACAAGGCGACTGAGTAACTTGATGATCTCTTGTGTCTCAGAACCTGTAGAACTCCTATCAGTACGCTGTGAAGACTGACGAGCACGAGCCTGTTCTTCCTGTAACAATAAGCTTCCACATGGCCATCTTTATCACAATGATCACAATGAAGACCACTACGACGACTTTCGGATGAAGGCGGCGTAGAAGAAGGCACCACTGGAGGAGGAGCAGCTAGAGAAGACGAAGAACGAGCAGCCAAAACCGAAGAAGTCTGTAACAAACCAGCTGTACGAAGACAAGTCTCCTCATTACGAACCTTAGCAAGAGCATCCATCAAAGAGACACAAGGGTGACGAGCAAGCAGCTAAGCGCGAAGCGGCTCAAACTCATCACGAAGCCGAGTCAAGAAATCATAAGTACGACGAAGTTCCAGGGCCTGCTTCTGACTCAAACAGGACTAACAGGTGCTAGGAGACAACTGAGGACAAAGAATGTCAAGCTGACGCCAAATAGCAGAAATATGACCATAGAAATCATCAACTGTGCCATCACCCTGTCGTACAAGCTGCTCCTGACGTAAGGCAGCAAGAAAAATGGACTGTCCAGAAGGCTCATAACGCTCATGAAGAAAAGCCCACATCTGATTTGCATGATCAAACTCAACGATGTCTGTAGAAAAACGATCCTCCATGCTAGCAACAAGAATAGACGCAGCCCGAGCATCCTCATCAATCCCGGCCCTGTAAGCAGCAAACTGGGACTTAAAAGAAGACATTTGATCATCAAAATCAGACTGCAAATGCACTACACTAGCATCATAAGCTGCAAGCGACCTCTCAAACTCCTTCTCTGCATCAGTAGTTGTCGTGGAAAGAACCGGCTGAACTGGAAACACAGGCTGAGTAGGAGTAGTAGGATGAGGCGGACAAGGCAGCTCGCCAGTAAGAAACTCCCAAAGACGCAAACCACACATATGGAACCAAAGACGAGGAACTCAGTCACGGTAATTGGTGCCGTTGAAAAGCACCAGACAGCGAAGAAGGGGAACACCTCCAGATGAACTCGAAGGAGACATGTCAACGGCGAGAGGGCAAGAGAAAGCGGCGCAAGCTGCAGTTTTTTTTTAAAAAAAAGAGTAACCTACCGAGTCCTAGCAAAAAAAGGAAGTGACCAACGAGTCGCAAAACACACCATAACAGACACACAGTAGGCACCTCTTTTTTTTTCTTTTTTTACCTCTTTTTTTTTACCCCTTCTCCCGATCCAGATTTGGATCGGGGACTAAAACTAGTGGCAGCGGCCCAAAGACGAAGACGGCGGCGCTGAGAGGACGGGCGGAACGGCGTGGCGACGGCCGGCGGCGCGACGAGGAGAGTCGGCCGCGGGGAGGACGAGCGGCGCCGGCGAACCTCCGGGCGACGACGACGAGCGGCGCCGGTGAGAATGAGCGGTGTCGGCGAGGACAAAGCAGCAACAACCTCAACGACGAAGAGGGAGCGGCGGCAACATTTGCGGAAAAAAAAACCTAGTTTTGCTCTCATACCATGTTATGAATAGCACTTGTCTTCATTATAGGGGCACTAGGCCCAAATGTATACAGATACAGGTGTGGGAAAATATGCACAAAACCCCTTATACAATGGGGAAAATACAAAGAATACATATATCTAACAGTTGCGAGTTTCGGTATTTTCTCCACACTCCATTTGGTAAATTTCAACATTTTTAATGTGTATATGGCTTGTTAAAACTACGCTGACATCACATTCTTGATCAATTTAAAACAACTTGTGATATGGCTTGCTAAAACAACTTGTGATCAAGTTGGCTGCCATATGTAGGATAAAAACAAACTGCCCAAAAAGTCAAAAGACAATTCACACAAAGCTGGTGGCATAAAGTTGTTAATTTATTGATGAAACTTCACAAATTATGAAATGATACCAAGTCTCATCTTGAGAACAGATAGTAAAAGTTATGTTTTATGATAGGTTGGTGGTGTTGTCAGTGGAGATTGCACCTTAACTGCTGAAGAAAGTGGCTTAACTGAGCACTTCAATTACTCAATGGAGGAGACTGGTGCCAACTGTAACATTTTTGATGATGTAAGATTTACTCCCTCCGTCCTCAAATGTAGGGGATTTTCCCTATACAATTACATAGGAAAAATCCCCTACATTTTTGATGTGGTACAAGCATGCACTTTAATCATTGCAGTTTTTTATATGGAATATAATTCTGTTGGTAACTGAACACTGTAGTTATTCAAGGTTACAGACATGTTTGTGGCTAATATGCATGTTGTCCTTCCTTCAAAGTTCTGCAGTTGCTCCATGGTGAATGCTTGAAATACATTCATGTGAAATCCCTAATCCACATTGCAAAGTCACTCCATACCTAAGTTTACATTGTGCCAGCAGTTCCATGATTTTGAATATTTTGTTCTCTATCTTGTATGGACTGAGCACTATTCTGTTAAATTGCTGGTAAATATTTGGGAGTGGTCTTCCAATGCTATATATAGTTTATATGCTTGCAATCTCTTGTTTTTCAAGAACGTAATATAATTAAGACTTTGTCATTTTGGTTGGCACAATTCGTCCAACTTCCTATTGGAAAAATAAGGGACAATTTTCGTTCAGAAAAATAAGGGACAATTTTTATTCTGTGGCAGAGAAAGATGGGAACCCACCAAATATAAGAAACATTTGTTTCAGGTAAAAAAATATTTTGTTGTATAATTGTTTTAGCTTCATCGTGAATTTTCCTTAAATGACTTGATAATGAAGAAAATCCAGTCATGATTTGTGTATCCTGCTCTGTGCATGGGATAATTTGTGCATGACCATCTTGAAAAGTTAACAAGACGCAATTTTGATGGCAGATTTTTGTTCTACTACCTCTTATCCTAAAATTTAGGGCTTTGTGGGATCTGTGCAGTCAAATATTTTGAAAGTTTGAGCAGTGACATGCTCAAAATATGTAAATGAAACACTAGAGAATAATGTCATTGAGTTTGTCTTGCAAAATAACACTCCCTCCAGCCAATAATATTTGACATTGGGAGTGCCAAGATTAATACTCCAACTTCAAATATTATTGACTTCTAGTATAATATAAGAAGAAAAAAAAACTTTAGTCAAAACCTTTCATTTTAGACCATGGGATTGACAAACAATTTATATTTGTGGGCAAGAGATCAATATCTTAGAAATTGTATTGGTCAAAGATGGTTTTACTGCACACATTTTACACTGATGCTTGCTTTGACAGAAGGGAGCATATGGGCTGGAATTATGTTAAAGTTATTCAAAACAATTATATAAATAATTTTCATCTCTTATTATCTCATCTTAGAGACTTGAAATGTGGATGTGTGAATTAGTTGTCTTGCAGCAATGGTCAATCATTGTTGCTCAAAACAAGTGTCATGATGTTTTTATATGTATGGTGTGCTTGCTAACTACATTGGAAACAACCCATTCTGACTGAAATATAATTTCCTTTAGTTAATTTGGCTAGTCATTAAGGCATACCACATCAATCCATTTTCCCAATTGTGCACGAGGGTTAGTTACTGATGTTTGAGAATTCATCTTAAGATTATTTAGAAGGTAAGGGATTACTTGAAGTGCACTAGAATGTGTAGGAGGTAAAATGTAGGAGAAAATCATGTCATTAGTTAATGATGAACTTTCACATTTCCCATTATGAGTGGGTGGTTAGGTCCGTGTAAAATATGCTACACTGATGTCAGCAGTTCATGTAGGAAAGCATTACGAGTGAAAATTTAGGCAGCATGCAAGTTGTCACTGTTACGAGACTGAGTATGGAAATTTTGAGATTATCACACTGAAACATAGGTTTGTGGAATCATATAAAGATGACAAAAGATTTTGCATAATTAAATCCAATTTCTCTGAATTTTCAATGCATAAATAATTAAATATAGGTTGTTGCTTATTGCTATGATTTCTGCATAGCACAAGCTTTCATCCTTTAATATAATTGATGGTTTAGGGTGAGCCTGTCAGTAAAATGAACAAAGCAGAGTTGAAGTCACTGGGGAATGAGGCGGTTGAGAAAAAGGATTATCTCTCTGCAACAAGATTCTACAGTAAGGTACATCAGATTACCATGTTTCCTCATCTTATGATCTTATCTCTATATTGAACTTGTCATTGCACACATTCTATGGAGGCTATGACCTGGCTTTGCATTATTCTTGAATGTGAAAACGTTTATCCAAAGTATTATTTTAGAAAAAAAATATCTTAACGAACATAGGAGCTATTCTGTTTGTCTTTAAAACAGCCAAACCAAAATTTTGGCAATGTTGCTGCAGGGGGAGTACCAAAAAATTGGGGCTTGATACAGCATACATACCCATAAAGTATCCTGCTAGCTATCTTATTTCATCTTTGAATTATGTGGTGTGTTTCATTGTGTAGAAACAATATTGATATTTTTATACAACTCTCATATATACTGTGTTGAGGTATACCTGTTTTATCATAACACAAACAGAGTATATACTTGATTAGAGTAGTGCAATAGAATTGTTATTTTTTTTTTCCTGGAAATCGCAGGAGTGCGATTGTTTTAGGAGATTCTCACTGTTTTGTGGAGTTGCTTGGATTGGCTGAAAGCCTGAAACATAGAGGACCTATATTTAACTTATAGAGAAGGCCTTAAATTCCATATTTTCAAGGAGGACTAAGAACTAATGAACCTAATTTGTTGATCCAGAGGTGGTATGGTTTTATTGTAAATGTTACAGTACCTTACCTTTGTTTTGCAATTCTCATTTCTAGTTTAGTTGTCTAGGTGGCTCGACCAGTTTTTGTATACTAGTGTTTGGTTCTGTAGCAATGTGCAAAATTCTTGTTCCTGGGTGTTTGATCATTGGTGTTCTTATGTTCTCAGTAAATCTGCTAACACATCCTTTTCACTGTTCCATGTAGGCAGTGGAGCTTTACCCTGATGATGCAACCTTGTTCTCAAATAGGAGCCTTTGTTGGCATCACATGGGTGATGGAGGCAAGGCTTTGCTGGATGTTTATGAATGCAGGAAATTGCGGCCTGACTGGCCAAAGGCCTACTACCGGCAGGGTGCAGCTCTGATTCTACTAAAGGTTAATTGATGATGCAGTTAGTTTATTTTTGGTTTGGTGCAAATTATTCTTCACTATCATTTACTGGGTGTTGTATCATCAGGACTATGAGAGTGCTTGTGAAGCACTTTATGATGGATTCAAGTTGGATCCAGGGAACTCTGAGATCGAGAATGCATTACGGTACCCTTTTTTGTCTATTTTGGTCACATTATGGCTTTTGATCTGCACTATGCAATATGCACAATATTTACATGGGAGTATGTCATCTTCCTTTCAATGAATTTCCTAATGTAATTTGTAAACTCTTCCTGTCAATGAATTTCCTAATGTAATTTGTAAACTAAAAATGAGTTATGCATTACTCCGTACATTTATTGTAGTATTGGAATACAATGGTGCCTGAAGACTTATGAGTTGTGACATTATTATGCTTTTCTCATAGTTATTTTCAGGTAATGGAGCAAACGTTCTAGCTGCCGCATATAGCAATGCACAAAGACATCAAATTATTACATACTCATAGTTTTTGAAACATGCAGGGAAGCTCTGGAGTCCTTGAAGGCATCTGCAATCACGGAGGTTTGTTGAACGTTATGGGTTTTGCAGGGGCGGCAAGTTTGTCCACAGGCGCCTCACTTTTGCACAGAAGAACCTTCGGTTCCCTGACTCCACAGCCGTTCTCACCTTTTGCACATAGACTTGGATTCCCTAATGGGTTATCTCCTTTTTGTAAGCTAAGTAGCTCACGGGTGGTGACTGGTGATCATCACGGTATTTCGAGGCCATAACTCTCACGATCATTACGAAGTTAATCATGTGCAGTGAGCTGCAATTGCATTTTGATGGCATTACTGCTAGTAATACTGTGATGCAGTAATACATAGTGTTATAACTCCCTGTGTATTTTGTGAAAAAAAAAACTTGTATATTTATCTTTCATCTAGGAATTCTTTGGTTTGAATTAATTGCACGTTATCGGGGAGATATGCTATAGGTTACTAGTATTTGTTTTGGGTTAATTGGATGAGAAATGAAACTATATGACGAGGGTGAGTTGATGGTGAGTTTGGTGACGAACACACCGCACCGAGCCCCGTTGGTGATGTTGTAGCCTTTTAGGTGCCGAGGCAGATGCCTTTATCTTGAAGATGTATCTTTTGGTCTTGGCAACGATCGTATCAAATCAGTTAGTGAAGCTGATTTAAGATAAACTATATAGAGCAGAACCAGCTTCTAGGTTGGTTTAGCTCAAATTGAGACAAACGCTTGTGTGAGCGAATTGGAAGGTTTATTGGAAAGCATATGCCCTAAGGGGAAGGATATAGTGCAAAACTGACAAGGATCTACGGAACTAGGACTAATTCATGATAAGATTGAGGCCTAGTTTGAAACACTATTAATCATATTATCATATTATTGGTATGAATTATCTACTTAATCATACGGATAATTAAATATTTTCAGAAATATAGTAACAATTACTAATGGCTTGGAAAACGTAGTCCCAGCAATATTGTGGAAAAAAGGTTTTGTTCTGAAGTATCTTTGGACGTGTAGAAAAAAAAACGTGATAATAATATGGTTAAGTAGCCAAAAAGAATTGTGCATCATTTTTGTTGCCTCAATTGAATGAGCCATAACCCTGATAAATAGGCTGGAAAAGCATAAACTAAAATATATCCATATTCGTATATCTATAGCGACCCTGGGCACCGTCTCGTCCTAATCGGCGCCCCCGCTGAGGGTGCGACATGTGCCCCACTGACGCGGTTTCTGCGTGGGGCGCCGTTACACGCATGCGCGACGCGTTCCCACGCCCACGTGATCCAGCTGTTGCGTCCGCGCCGTTCAGACCAACGGAGAAAAAGAGCGCCCGAAATTTCCCTATTCTTCCCCATCCACGGCGATTTCCCGGCGGCGTTGCCATCGGCTTCGGTTGCTCCCCCATCCCCAGCAATATTCTACGGCGGCAGCAGCGTTGGCGTCGGTTGCTGCCCCTCAAATCCAGCTGCTCCAACCCATTGCCGCTCCACCTCGTCGCCGCGCCAGATCTGAGGTTGTGCCCGTGCTAAGTTCGTCGCGCCATCAGGTAGATCCACCATCCACCACAATCTAGGGGTCCCTCACCGGTGATTTTTCTTTGCTTTTTTTTGCACGAGGGTATGTTTTGGTTCTCCTGATTTTTGTGGCTTATGTTCTAGGGTTCGGTGACGATTTGCACTGTGGATTTGCATGACGACGACAACGGCGCCCCTCCCCCCGGTGGTGCTTCGAACCACACACGGGATGTAATTTTAGTGTTATAGGATATAACTACACACAAACATGATGTAATTATAGTGTTGTTGGATGTAACTACCCAAAGACAAGATGTAATTATAGTGTTGATGGATGTAACTACCCATTGAGCAATCATTATTTACATCCATACCGAACTAAGTTACACACATGATGAACTAAGTTACATCCATTCTAAGACTAACTTACATCCATTCTGAGACTAAGTTTCAGGGCACGATGTAAATTAGCATCAGTTGGATGTAATTTAGTTCAATAGGGTATATAAAACTTAGTTTAGCATGGATGTAATTTAGTTCAATAGGGGAAGTAACTTAGGTCAGTATTGATATAATTTAGTTTCAATATGGGAAGTATCTTAGTTTTAATATGGGATGTAATTTTTTATTGGATCAACAGTGTGGATGTAACTTTATTATAATCTAATATAACTTTGTACAATTTGAGATGTAACTTAGTATAATCTAGGATGCAAGGGATGTAACTTAGTGCAACTGGAGATGTAACTTAGTTTTAATCAACCTGGAATTACCAAGAAGAACAAAAGTATACCTGTATTGATGGAGAATAGGTTAGTCCCCTCCTATTTTTTCTTTAATTTGGTGTTTTATCTCCTCATTTTCTTCTTTCTTCTTCTTCTTCCTCGCTTGTTTCTAGTATGGCGGCGGCTGTGGAGGGAAGGCAGGGGAAATCGATGTGGGTGGAGGCGGTAGCTGTCGGGGTTTTTTCGGTGGGCCGCGTGGGGATAGCACGGCGCGGGGGTGTGTGGGCCGTGAGATGCTGGATCGCACGCGCGGGGGGCCGCGTGTGAGGTTTTGCGTGCACAGGGCACGGTTTCCAAAAACAGAAACGCGATCTTACCGTTTTCGGGGGGTCGCGTGCTAGGACTAAGTAGTGCCCGGTCTCTGTTTAGTCGGGTCCATCCATATTCTATAAGGTCCGTGATGCATTAGGACTATAAAATCCTCTGCTCTGGGAAGTAAACAAGTGAGAAGTAATCAAATTCGACGGACTCGGCGTTGTCGAACATGCGATGTGTTTACCATCGATGTGTTTACAGTCGCCTAGTCGGACCGCTAGGGTTGGGTTACTCACTTTGGAATGAATGTCGGTTTGGCTGGTCTTCAACCAAAATGCTTGGATTTTACCAAATTCATTCCAAATTTATAGTATTGCCAAATTTGCCGTCAACGCGTAAATTCTCTGAATAACTATAATCTGTGTTCTAGAGTACATATGTTTAGAGTAGTTGCAGCTGATTGAGAAACTATATTTTGTTTCAACTACCGCTATATTTTTGAGGGAAAATATTTCAAATATAACTATATAAATATGTGTAACTAACTTCTATGTAACTTTATAAATAAGTTAACAAGTGTTTTTAAAACACTGGTAGTATATTACTTGTTCATAGTTTTATCTAAATTATAATGTAATTATAGTGTAGTTTCGAATGAATAACTACATTGCAATTTATACTATAATAACATTTGCAAGATTTTTATCAAAAATATGACGATGGTTTTTTAACAATGAGAAAAAAAAATGTATTTGGACTATACAACAAAACTGATTATTACTTGCTCAGTTGGTTTAGTACGCCCATACTAGGGGTTGAATCCCAACATATCGGATAAGGAATGATCTGTTTTTACCGATTGCTTCAACGGAGTTGTAGATTCAAAAAGGTTGTTAAGTATTCAACTAGCCAGAATCTAAAGATGGGAGGACACGACTAGCGTCCGGACGTCCGATCCGAGATTAAAAAATATTTCACATATTTCACTGCTCGATATAAATTGTTTCAGCGAAAAATGTTCCAGATGTTTCATGAGTCGAAGAAAAATATTTGACCACTCGGTAGAAAATATATTTCAATCCCTTGCTTATAAAACATCGAGATTCATTCCTTTAGACATCAAATGAACCCAAAAAAATCGAAGGCAAAATCTAAAACAATATTAAAATACTCATTGAAACATTAGGATCCAACACAAAGAAACATCAACATATATTAACTGAAACATCAAAAAATCACAAATCCACAATCATGCCAATCCAGATCTACTTTCTTCTTCATCTCCAGTGCCCTTCTCCCGCAATAACGACGAGCTCTGCCTTGTGCGGCGCTGAAACCTTCTTCGGTGAAGACGCATCAGGCACTCCGGTCCTTGCTAGTCGGAGAGGAGTTCACACTTGCGAACTCGCCGTTCCTTCAAAACTGACGAGATGAGGGAGGAGATGACGAGGATTGAGAGGGAAATGGATGGCGCTGGGAGGGAGAGCGTTTATTGTAAATCCGTCACCATCATAGTAAACGCCGTCATGCTGCCGCGGACGCCACCGTCGCCGGGCGCTGCGGCCACGGCCGCAACTGCCGTCGCCGCCCAAATGGCCCGCTCCTCTCTCTCTCTCATGCAATCGGGGTGGTTTGAGAAGGAAAAAATGTTTCACCAAAACAGAAAAGGGGGAGGGGTTTAGTACACGTGGGATGCGGAGGGGGATGGATGTTCCAGATGCATGCGAGCGGCATCCGACGATTCAATACCGAACGAACGCCCTATCGAAAGCGTTTTCGGTATAAATATGTTGAACTATCAGTTCGACCGAGTCTTATTAATAATAATTTAGAGGAGATGAACTAGGCATTTGTTCTTTGTTCTGTTTTCTTCACTTGAACCGTTGGTCTGGTCTGGTACCATAATCCGAAGAAGTTTGGTACGAATATATTGAACCCTGGGCACAGTTTCATTAAAAAAAAACTATGGTTTAGGTGAGATGGCCAAAACATTTGTTACGTCTTATTTAGTTGACACCGTTCGTTCGATGTGGTCTTAATAACTATGCATGGTTTCATGAAAGTTGTGTATTTAAAAAAAAAACATCCGGTGATTACTTGGTCGCGCATATTGTGGGAATCTTAAGATTTTAAAAAATATTTGGTGAAAAAATTTGACTAGCGATGAGAATTTGGGAAAGTTGGAAAAATCATCTTATGACTTTTGCTAGTTTTTTCTATACTATGTAACTTCAGATTAGAATCTAGATGATAAGTTAGAGAGCTTAGGGACATTCATCGGGAGTAGATGTAGCTGCCATAAGATTTTCCAAAGAAGATAGGTAAAAGTTTTTTAAACCGCTAATTCAACCAGTTTTAATAACCCCTTCATTTATGAATGAAAGTTTTGAATTTTCTCAAAGTCGAATCTTCCTAATTAAAGTTTGGCTAAGATATTAGAAAAACATAGCAACATTTATTAGAAAAATAGTTTTTTATTAAATCCATAAATATTTTCTAATTTGTTTTGCGTTGAAAATATTGCTATGTTCTATCACTTTGATAAAAAGTTAAGTAGTAGAGAACCCGAAGAAGATAGATTAATGCGGTGGTACTGTTTGGCTTGATGATAAAGTTTTGCCCAGTTTATTACCATAACAAATTTTGGCATTACCAATAAAAAGTATATCAAATTGATTTAGGCAGCGAACTGAACAGACCCTATATTTTATTTTGTAGTAGTAGTTTAGATACTACTCCTAAGTCTTGTTAATCCTTAAAATCTACTATAGCGAAAATCTTAGATCAAAGTAGAGGCAAACACCCGTCTTGTGGGCGAATCGGAAGGTTTACGGGACAAACCTACAAACAAGATCGCATTCTCGTAGTGAAGGCGGACGGTTTACAGCGCAAACCGACAAAGATCTATGGCTAAAGCTATTCTACATAAAAGGGAGTAGAAGAAAGAGAAAACATGGCTAAAGTAAGGGTAAAAGAACGATTCATCAATTGTATTGTATGTTTTTGTTGTTGTTCTGTGTGTTGAACTGGCTTTAGCCTCCCAATATATACTAGAAGTGATTGCGCGGCGTGACGCCGCGCAGAATGGCGTCATGCGAGGATACCATATCAAACTCTACAACATCCTTCTGGTATGTCAACCCAAATCAATTACCATTTATATTTCAGCATGTGAAATTAAATATCTTCCCAACATTGATGGCATACATTGCAAGCCATCTTACAAACATTTGTTCAAGGCCTTATGATCCATTCTCCATGGATCAATCATGAAGCTCAAATAAAGGAGAGCATATTAGCAACATTGTACAAATTAATCAAAAGCCTATAGTCCAATTTTAAGCATGAGATGCTCATATTTATTGGATTCAATCTGGAGGCTGGACAGGAACTTTGCCTCTACACGTACTTCTTGGGTTTCATTGAATACAAAGACATTGAGAACCATTAGACTGATGTTCCACCTCAAAGTGGAAGCACAAATTTATGGTTCCCAGTCTACTTACCAAGTTCAGCACATTGTTTCAACTAATCTACCGTATTCATTTTCCTGCAAGTTGAGCACACAACAGGTTAGATGACAGAACTTCCATTACCTTTAGCTAGAAATAAGCAATACATGTAGCTAGAAATCATTTGATTCTACTTGTAAACAAAAAACAGAACAATAATAGTTATGTCATGTGGAGGTCCCGCAGAGACCTATTTTTGTCTGAAACAACATCTAAAACAAACAACATGGCTAACTAACATGGCATCTAGTTACAACAAGAGGAGGCCCTACTGCTGACATTCTGTACCTTTAAAATCAGCACAAGAACACTGAACATAAACATACTGCACTTGGTCAGTAGCATAACTTTGAAAATAAATTCAAGTATCGCTGGCTCCTATGGCTAAAATGAAGAGGATCAATTCTGTTATCAGGAGAAAATACAAATAATCTCCTACACATAAACAGTACACTAACTTCACTGGTACGAAAGGACCAATATTAGCAAGAAGCAAAGCTGCAATTTACAACTGAAAAAGCAATTTTATCTCTTATTAGCATTACAATAACCTCAACAAACCATAAAAGGCATAGGAAGAAAATATGTGTTTAGCCTGTTGCAGTTGTTCTAACACTGAATCAATGTCTCCTATGAAAGGTAACACTGGTAGGCAGTTGGAATCGAAAGCAAGCCCAAATGAAGAACAACCGAGCACCACCGAACAGCAAAGGAGACCTTGACGGCCTGTATGCACCTTCGCCACTCATCGCTGCCGGGCGCGGTGGCGACAGACTCGGCCTTCCCGGGGCCGGATCCGCCGTATCCCATGTCATCGTCGACCGCCCGACACCGTCGTCGTCGTCCGGGGCCGGATCCGCCGCATCCCGTCACGTCGTTG
>CM002480.1:12017792-12029748 GCA_000325765.3 Leersia perrieri | reverse complement strand
GCCCTGCGCCTCGCGCCTCCGCTTGCCTCGACGGCGGAATACGGATCGGCAACACTCGAGGGGAGAGGGGGAGAGGAAGAGGAGACGGCTGCGGTGGGCGGCGACGGGCGAGGGGAGAGGAGAGAGCGAGAGGAGGGGAGGCGGGGAGCAGCGACGGCGGTGGTGAGGAGCGTGGGAGAGAGCGAGAGGGGAGGAGGCGAGGAATGGCAGCGGCGGCGGAGAGAAGGGAAGGGGAAACCGGGAGCTGCCAGTAGGAAAAACCGGAAGAGGCAACCTCACACGTTCTGCGCGATCCAGCGGGTGGGCTGTCGTTTTTCGTAAAAACCCCCATACTTTGCATATTTGCAGCGCCATCCCAAAAAAGAAATTCACATTGTATTTCTCAGAAAGACAGGGGCCCTTACGAAACAAAGCCAGCGCGTTTTTCATAAAAAACCCCTACTTTGCATATTTGCCGCGCTACCCCTAAAAGCGGAATTTTTTCTTCTTCGCATTGTATTTCTGAAAGCCAGGGGCTTTTACGAAATAAAGCCAACGCAGAGCCAGAGGTGGGAGGGCACGCCCGGTATTTATGCGTACGTGAGGTGCCTTTCTGCAAAGTCGTTTGCAATCCTAAGAGCCCTTCCCACGTCTTATTAGGCTTAGAAATCAATTAGGACTCTAAAACCATACTTCCTATGCAAGGAAATAGAGATATGCCTTAATTGGACTCAGGCTCCGGGCCCGACGGTTGGACCACCGTATGCAGCGCAGTCTGACCGGCCGTGTCCGTTTCGGCCGTTGCCTTCTCAGCACGTGTCCGGTCTGACCAGCTAGTGTGCGGTTTGACTGGCCTTGACAAAGACGCCCTAGGCTCTTTCCAAATTGGCATCAAATTTGCTACATTCTCCTTTAGTGCCAAATTTAGGTGTCAACATCATCATTTATGTTAGAGGATGGTGGTGACTACTGACTATACATGTGGATCTATATACAAGACGACTCATAAGTAGTGACTATCCTTTGAGCATTTTCAAGAGCTCATTCAAATTTAATCATCTATATTGACCATCCAAAAGAAATTCTCTTTTCATATAGCTTTCTATTCTATTCCAAGAGATCATCCATACTACATCTCACATATCATAACATCATATATTGTAAGAATATCTTTCAATCACCTTCTTCTCTTCTCATATTATATTGCTTGCTTTAAAAATGTAGAGTAAAGAGAGAGAAACTTTGTATATTGATCTTCCAATATGGGTGATACTCCTCTGTTTTTGGAAGATGGGATGGATGATCTCTTGGAGCCTATTTTTTTTCCCCACATTCCCCACATGCTATGCAAGGTCCACTTATATGCACATTGAATATATATATCTTATCATATTTGTTCAGGACACTTCTTTTAAAATTTCTGTTTGTATGTTGGAGGGTTGCATATCAGTCTGCAATAGATTGTGAGATATCTTTCTGGTCAAGATTCATACAAATTGTTTTATTACGGTCATTCAAGTCTAAAAATCATCCTTATTTCATGGATAGGGCAGATCATTCAAACTGCAGAGTTACCACCTTTATTTGTTCAGTGTGGTTTAAAACAAAACGCTAATACTTATACTATGATGTTATCTATTAAAGTGTGGTATTGTGATTTATGTTTCTCTGCTCTGAATATGAAGAAAGGTTTAAACTTGAACTCCACTAAGTACTGTAATAAATTTGACTTATATACATAATACATCCAGAGGTAATCTAACGTGCCCCTATCATGCAAAAAGGAATTTGGTTTCAGCTACTATTTAAACTGAGGTGGTTGCTAATGCATCTATAAATGAGTGACACTGTTATGTAATTGCATCAATATGGTGTATCTTTTGGGCCATTTGGGGGTTTATGCCCCCCATGTTTGCATTATATTATCTCCTGAGTAGTAACTTAGCAAAGTGAATATATTTTCTACTCTGATACGAGCATGAGAGCATATCAACATGTTCCTCTTCAACATTGAAGTTCAAAGATGATTTACATGTACGTGTTAAATGGTATTTATACCTTTTTATTGCAATGTTGATAAATTAAAGAACTAGTGATTTCTCAAATTTTAGGCTGTTGCTTCTTACTCCTGTACAAAAATTGTTAAATGTTGAAAGATGTAGATATAATAATCAGATATTCTATTTATACCCACTCAAATATCTCCAGCACTTGTTTATTTCACTCCAGTTGTGTGTAGATTTTACCAGTGTAATTATCTCCAGTGTGTGCTGGATATTATTTGTACTATGCAAATAGATTTTACCAGTGTTATATTCATATATCTAATTGTCTATTACATGTATATTTCTGGTTTCAGGAGCGTGTGAAATAGTAAAAATCTTACTCTCAAGGGGTGCTCATGTTGACTCATTTTCCTCTCGTGGTGCGACACCACTGCATTATTCTGCTTTCTGCCAGCAGGATGGTGTTATGAAGATTTTGTTAGACCACCATGCAGATGTATGTTAGATTTTCTGTGATTGCTGCTTACATTAAGAATAATGTCAAAGCTACTAAATTATTTTCCATCACTTATCTCATGCTGTGTCCTTTTCATGCAAGTTCGGTCAATTCTCGATAGGTGTACTCAAAAACTGACTTTCTATGCTAACCAAAACTGCTTCTGGATGTTCGGTTTATGTACAATGATTTTAGCCCATTGCAAATTTATAAGGAACTTGTTTGCGGTCAATTGTCCAGATATGAAAGGAGAGGGGAGGGGGAATCAAAAAGGAAAGACAACTAACAGTGGTTGTGACATTAGGAGTGGTGATAGTTTAATTGATGAGAAAAAAATCACAGGAGACTGCAACTGTGGCCTCAATGGCAGAGACCATTAGGATGGTCTATCCAGCCATTGGCTAATTTTCTAGTTTTTGTTGTCTGCATAGAGAACCTGAGCTATTGGAAATTGTAATGTTGACCCAGGAAAAAAAAGTCACTAGTCGTTGGTTAGAATCATGTAAAAAAAATATGGAAGGAATATATCCTGTAATTCTTAATGATTTAATTTGTGTTCTTTTACTGCTATAGTTAGTTAAACTTGGTATTGACTCAACGTAAACCTGGATTCTACAGCTGGTTGGAGGCCGACTTATCATTATTTAATCATACTTATTTTTTAATATTTCTTTTCAGGTTAACATGCTACTTAAACCTGTGTTTACACCTCTCATCTTGGCTCTCAATGCCGGCTCACTGAAATGTGTGGAGCTTCTGGTTAAGGTATTGGACAATGTTTACTTCTGATTAAGATGATTGTTTTTCCAAAATTTATACCAATTAAGAAATTTTTATTAGATAATGTGCCTATGCTATTTTTTGTATCAGGCTGGTGCTGATGTGAAGGGTGTTGGTACAGCAACTCCCTTAATAACTGCAGCAAACAACGGACTAACTGACTTCTACAAATGCTTACTAGAGGCTGGTGCAGATCCTAATGTTCCAGATGAAGTAAGTTTTTTTTTTCCATTTATCTGCCACTCCTATGTTATTTACACAATGAAGGTGTTTAAACGATGGTTCCAGTTTGTGAATTTTTTTTCTCTGGTACTAAATAATTTGCACTGTAATGTTTAATGTTGGAATTAATTGTCACAGTCTTTGCAAATGGTTTAGTCATTTTTTCTTTGTTTTATTGTTTACAGTTTGGCCACCTTCCAATAGAACTCGCTGCATATAACAATAGGAGGAAAGATGTTGAGATTTTACTTCCTGTAACTTCTCGTATTCCATGTGTGTATGACTAGAGTGTAGATGGGGTAATTCGTTATGTGAAGTCAATGCCATCTGTGGAGGTATGACTGCAGCATCATTGTCATATTGTAATAAGCTTACTCTTAAAATTGCTCCAATGCATGCACACAGTTCCAGAAAATTGAAGACAGCACAATTGATTGACTGAAAATGAAGCAGAACTTTTTAGATGCAAGGGTCTAGTACCAATGATAGAAAAGAATGCCAATTTGATATGTCAATGGTTATTGTTTATTCTGCCTTATCATTTGCTTGCTACTTTAACCGGTGCCTTTTCATTCTGACTTCTCTTTTTGGCATGTATGTTGTATCATAAACTCTTGGTTTTGTTGGAACCAAACAAGGCCTCATTATTTGTACTTATCTAGTTTGGCTATAAATTGTGCTGATTGAGTTTTCGGTCTAGACAGTTTTAATTTATATTTCGATTTGATTTCTCATCTTCATTATATAGTATATACACATAAATCATTAGGTTTTGTGAGAACATGGTTGGTGCAAAACTGGAAACTGCCATGTTACAGTTTCCTGCCATATTGTAGTAACTGCTAGCTGTTATATTCTTGACATCCATGTGGCATTCTTCTCATATCCTTCTCAGAAGAATCTGTGTAACTTTTGCTTTCTTCACACTCATGTAGCATGCCCTTTCCATATGACAAATGCCATGTTTCAATGTTCCAGAATGACCCTATGTGCAAAATGAAGCCAGCTGATATGAAGTTAGAAGCAAGCAACGCATACGAGAGAAAAGATTATTTTACTGCAATTAAGCTCTATACTATGGTATTTTATTGCCCTATGTTCTCGTACTACTCTTAAACTGATTTATCACTTTGATGTTGTCAGTTCACAATGTGTTCCTGCATCAGTCCCTAACATTAATTAGATATTGCCAAATTGATACAGTGCCTCTTTTTGTTTGTTCCTTTGCTGCTTCGGTTTTACAGTTCTTGTTTTCGCTAATTCACTTTCATGTGTAGAAATTAACATTCTGCTCTCCTGCATGGGCTGTTGATGAAACCTGTTGTCATCATTATAGGGAATGTTACTTATTGTCTGCATTTTCTATGTGAAATCAAATGTGGTATAAAGAATGTTATTGCCATTCTTAATGCTCCTATGAAATATTGATAGAAGATGTTGTCATCTTGATTTCATGCAAAACCTCGATTATTATCACAACAAACGTACCTCTGTAAAAAATCTGAAACAAGTAGATCATACAGAATATTGAAGATTTGGATGGACATGTCTAGAAAACTGCACAGTATTGAGTTGGAAATTAAACATCATGCTAACCAGCCTAGGAATTGGAAACGTTTTAGGCAAGTGAAACTTTTTGTATTGTATGCAAGTGGTAGAAATTAACAAATGTGGTCATTGTTGATTTGATTTGTTGCTGTAGCTAACAGATTTCTGGCCAAACGATGCAACCCTATTCGCACATAGGAGCCTTTGCTGGCTTAAGGTGGGTAAAGGGGACAGTGCTTTGCTGGATGCTCAAGCTTGCAGGTTGATGGAACCTGACTGGTCGAAGGCATGCTATGTGGAAGGTGCTGCTCAAATGTTACTGAAGGTGAATATTGTAGTACTTTATTGACACCCTCATTTGCCAGCATGTATTGACGAAAATGCTTCTCGACTCTCTGTATTCAGGACTTTGAAAAGGCATGTGATGCTTTTTTTGATGGACTCAAAATGGATTCAGGGAGTGATGAGATTGCAGAAGCATTAAGGTAGCATACTTATCTTTATTTGCATTGATTATTGAAATTTCTATTTTACAAGTATAAATCTCCCCTCGTTATCTCCTTGCTAAGCCTTTTACAACATACACAAGCAGCTGCCTAATATGTTTTGGGTAAAAACTTGTTATCTATAGGTGCCTTTTCTATTTTATATCCTCAAGAGCACAGACCATGCTTTAGCATTCCATTGCACCATAGTGATTATCACAATCTGATGCAGGAAAGCTTTTGAATATTTGAAGATATCTCATACTGCCAAAGTGGGTATTGAATCGCCATCTTCGCAGAAAAAAAATCATAAGATGATCTGCCACTGCAAGAGTAGCACTAGTGCAAAGCCTGGTTTCTGAAAGGCCCCACCTGGTTTTGTAAATATATCCTACTACTAAAGTTGTCTTTAAACATAGTAGTGTTGCCTGGCAATGGTTGGTGGCTCACAGGAAGATACTTTTGCATGAATCTCCTCGAGTTGATAATGGTGCATCTCATGGTAATGTTCCACTAGAACCAAATGGGGCATCTCAAAACCTGACGTCTATTGGTATTAACATCACAAGTCCAGAGGGTTCGCAGCAATATCTTGATTCTGTTTTTGATGCCAAAGTTAAGCAACTAAGTCAAGACAAAAATCCATATGAAGAGTCGGACAAACCATATTTAGCATATCATGATATGGTGCCATTCCCGCCGAACTATGCGAAGCCACACTTCCAAAAATTTGATGGCACTAGTGATCTCCGTGAACATCTCACACATTTCGAAGCTACATGTGGTGATACTATTACATACGGGTCTCTCCTTCTACGACAATTCTCACTCTCATTAAAAGGGGCTGCCTTTCAATGGTATTCAAAATTGCACAGATTGGCCAAAAACAAAAAATGAAGGCTCAGTTCAAGGCTCATTTTATTCCTACAAGACAGGATATAACTTTGCGAGAGCTTACTGATATAAGACAAGCAGCAAATGTGCGAGTTGAGGTATACATCACAAGATGGAAGAATACTAGTATATGTTGTTCTCAAGAAATTCGACAAGACGAAGCTATTAGATTGTGCATTGGTGGGATGCATCCATGGTTAGCTGTTCAGATTATTTCGCCTTTACCAAGGACATTTCAAGAGTTGGCACAATCAGTGGCTGAATTAGAAGCCCAATATCAGAAGAATCCAGAATTATTAGCAGCTTACAAGGGTTATTCTATGAGCAATGAAAAAAAAATAAAAAGCCGCCACAATCCAAAGGCATTTCAGTGAATGAAGTTAGGCAAAATTATGGTTCGTCCTCTGCATCGCACAGTGGAGGTTATCCCATTATGATTGGCGGAGATTTACAAACCGGAAAAAGATTGACTTTTGAGGAGAGAGTCAATAAAGCATATTCTTTCAAAAAAGGGTTAGTGCCTATCTTGTTCAAACAGGCATTAAAATCTGACAAGCTTGTGCTTCCACCTCCGGCGAAGCCTGAACAAGTTGACAAGAGTGATGATCCACGATATTGCCCTTATCATAGATGCCTGGGACATAAGATTGAGGACTGTTTTACATTCAAAGATTGGCTTGAGAAATCAATCAACGATGGTGTTTTTCGTTTAAACCCGAAAGCAACTGATGTGTCCAGAAATCAAGAAGTAAATAGCGTGTCTATTTCACAACCAAATGAGTTAGTCATTCCAAGAAAAAGGTCATCTTCATAACAATCCATCCACAACTTGGTTTTCTTGTAACATGGTTAAAAGTAAGGAAATTTCAGAAGAAGAATCTCATGCCGATCTATTATTGCTTCTGAGTGAAGTTGAGGCTATGGATGAAGAAACTTCAGACTCGACAAATGGTCTCAATTCGCCTGAGAAAGTTGCTGTTGATAGCATGGAGCTTCGCACAGGCAAACGATTACCCGGATTGATTGCTCAACAACAAAAGCTAAAGCAAGCTGAGGCAGCAAGATATTTCTTTACCAAAAGGAATTGAAAACAATTCTGTGGATTACAACGTGATCTCTCACCTTCGGAAAATTCCTGCGCTGCTTAGCATATTTGTTGCGCTAATGCTTTCCAAAGAGTTAAGAGAAGCATTGATAAAAGCTCTCTCCAATCCTGAATTATATGAATCATCAATGGCAGAGGTTTATTTGGTAAATCAAGCTCCTATTGAGGTGGACAATATAACATTTTCAGATAGTGATATCATGGTTCGAGATATTCACCATAATCGACCCCTATATATAAAAGGAAATATTAAGGGAAAGGATATAGAGCGTATGTTGGTTGATCCAGGATCTGCCGTTAACATCCTTCCATTAAGGATTCTCGAGAGGATTGGTCATAACAAACATGACTTACAAGAGGAGACTGTTGTTATTTCTGGTTTCAATAAATCCGATGAGTACACCTTGGGATCTATACAATTACCTTTGGATTTAGGAGATGTCCATACAACGGCAAAGTTTTATATTATTGATATAGACACGTCCTACATGGCATTATTAGGACGTCCTTGGATTCATCAAAACCGTATTGTCCCATCAACTTATTACCAACGCTTGAAGTTTGTAGATGAACATGGACAACAAGGGCGGATTTCGGGCAATCTCAATCCTTTCCTTGGGAACAAACACACTATGCTGACGCACAATTTTTCATGGAGGCGGTTGCATCTTCCGCTGCGTTGCCGTCAACTCATAAATTGTCATGGTACAATGTTGCGCCTCCTCCAAGCTATGAGAAGATAAACAACAGTTCAGGTAATTTTCGAGGAAGAGGAAGACGCTATGTGAATCAGTATAATGATCGAGATAAACCCCTCTCCATCATCACATCAGAGATTGAAAAGTAAGGAGGATTCTGAGGAGGAATACCTAATATACATGGTTGAAATGATGGATTCAACCAGAACTGCATTAGCTAATCCAAATAAACATTTGTTCATATTACCTGCACTCGAAGTTGTTCTTTTGGAGGATATCTGTGTGTGGGTGGTTCGACCAACTAACCCTAGGAAACGGCATATTATCTTCTATAAGAGTCAGTGCGAGCTTATCTCTTTGGATGCTCCGTTTACTATGAAGAGACAACTCGACAAAATTTCCTGCACAATTCTGAAAGATCCACGTGTGATTGGTTTATTGCGACAAGCTGGAATTCATGTGGGAGATGATGGTCGCCTTCCTGCCACTTCGGAATTATTTGAGAAACTATGGAAACCCACTGAAGAAGATTGCAGTATGCAGCGAGGGACACGTGGTTTGGGATATTCTGAGATAGAACATTTACGCTTTTCATGCACACATACTAGTTATACTACTGGAATATCTCCTCATCTGCAAGGGATGTTACCTGATACGGAAAATGACAACGAGGAAAGCAGTAACAGTGAAGAACTGACCTCCCAAGAGGAGCACGATATCATACAATCAGAACCAGCTCCAGATGAATTTGAAGAAATTATTCAAGAAGCTACTGTAGATGAGTTAGTTGAAATCAATCTTGGCACAGTTGACGAACTCGAATCGCTTGAAGGTACTAGGATACAAGCACAACAAAATTTGGAGCTATACCGCTCGAGAGTGACAAGGTCATACAACAAGCTGGTCAAAGGACGTGTTTTTCAAAAAGGAGACCTTGTGTTGGTGCAGTGTCGACGTAGCATGGCCAATCGTCGACCAAAAGGAAAATTTGAACCAAAGTGGGAATGACTTACAGTGGAGGATCTTACATGCTTGTTGACGGTGAAGGTAAACATCCACTACCTCCTATCAATGGTCGTTTTCTCAAGAAATATTATCCATAGGATAGCCAGTTATAAAAAAAAGAGAGAGAGTAAAAAAAGAGACAAAAAAATAAAAAAAGAGAGAGATAAAAAAGAAAAAAAAAGAGAGGAAAAAAAAGAGAAAAAAGAGAGGAAAAAAAGAGAGAAGAAAAAAGAAAGGGGAGAGAATTCTCAATGAACGTTGGTTGGGAGCCAGCTTTATCAAAATCCCGACAAAACTCTTCAACAAACGCTAAAGTGAGCGCCAGCTTTATCAAAAGCTATCAACATCAACAACATCGACGAACGCTGGATGGGAGCCAGCTTTATCAAAATCCCGACAAAACTCTTAACAAACGCTGGAGTGAGCGCCAGCTTAATCAAAAGCTCTCAGCATCAACAACATCGACCGACGTTGGATGGGAGCCAGCTTTATCAAAATCCTGGCAAAACTCTTCAACAAACATTGGAGTGAGCCCAGCTTCATCAAAAGTTCACAACATCAACAACATCAAACAACGTTGTATGGGAGCCAGCTTCATCAAAATCCCAACGAACTTCTTCAACAAACACTGGAGTGAGCGCCAGCTTTATCAAAAAGCTCACAACACCAACAACATCAACCAACGCTGGATGGGAGCCAGCTTTATCAAAATCCCAACAAAAATCATCAACCAACGCTGGAGTAAGCGCCAGCTTCATCAAAAGCTCACAACACCAACAACATCAACCAATGCTGAATGGGAGCCAGCTTTACCATAAATCCATAAAGTTCAGAAGACAGTGAAGATATCTGATTATGCCGAAGACGCACGTACCGTCAACCTACTACAAATGCTTTGGCAGGGGGCATCTGTTGGCGTGGTAAAAATATTAGCGAAGAGAAGAGAAACTTGATCAACTCCTATGCGGCAATAGAAGACAGCTCATATAACACAAGATCAAAGTTTATCAATACATGGGTGAGGCAAGCTGCTGGTTTGTGATGGTATTATTGAAGAAAGGGAACAAGCTGCAACCTTTTGCAGAATGCAAGGTCTCCAATTCACATGGAAGAGATAAAAGATAAAGTGAGGATTTCATCATGTAATTTAGCGCCTTTGTAAGTACCAAACATGGAGTATATTTGCAAATTGACAACACATAGAGAGCATGCGGCAGCCTTGTGCAGGGATTGAAAAAACTAATTCATGAAGAAGAAAGAGGAAAGTAGCAGCCAGCTGCAGCTTTGTGCACAATTTTATATTATATGTTTCCTACAATGACAGCAGCATGGTGAGACTTTTTGCATTCTCTCCTCTCAGAAGAACTCATCCCTGTCGATTGGAAGGAAGAGAGCATGAAACTGGAGCTTTGTTACAGTAAGGAGACAAGGAGAAAAGAGAGGGTTTAAATATTACATTCAGCAGCCTTTGTCAGCCTAAAAACAGGAACTCTTTTGCATCTTGTCTGTTGAAATGAGAAGCAAAGCTGGCTGTGTAGAAAAAAAAAATCATGATTATGAATTATCCAAAAAAATGGTGATTTACCACTGCCCAGCTCGCCTATAAAAGGGCAGCCATGCAAGAAGGAAGGGGGGTGGTTTTGGAGCTCAGTTGTATAGGAGTACACACAGCAAGCGTACAAGCTGGTCACTGCATTGAAAGAGCATAGGATTTTCACTGGTCGTGGCTAGTGGAGAGGAATAGAAATAGAGAAAATTGCTAGAGCTGAAAAGAGAGAAAGGAATCAGTCCATCTATTTCCTCAAATACTGCTGCTAGCCAGGTGATATATTTGGTAGCCATGTAATCCGATCGAATATATTCGTCTCGATACCATGCAATAGACGTCTTGATATTTTTCTTCATATAATGCTGTTAGAAATTAATATATGTTTGCCATTGTACATATGTGTTTTCGTTAGCGTGCTTGCATGAGCAGCTCTCCATGGTCGGTTCTACCACCTACACGTCGATTTATTTGTGTCATTTCTCTTGTTTATTATGGATGCATAACCGATGATCTAATTTATTTTATTGTCTTATTTTCACATGGACGGACTACCGCCTACTCATCCATTTTTATTCATGTCATTTCTTTTACTTGTCATGAGCGGACTACCGCCTATTTAATTTTTGTCGTATTATGTTTCATGGGTGGGCTACCGCCTACTCATTTTATTTTATGTAATTTGTCCTATTTCATTCCGGACTACCGCCTATTCATCTACTTATCTATGTTATATTTTTTTATCTATTTAGCAATGTCATATTCTCTTATATTTTCCATGGCCGGTACTACCGCCGAATGTCGTATGTGTGTATCCTTTAAATTTTCATGGCCAGTTCTACCGCCTATTTCTCTATCTTATTATGAAATTTAATGTTTCTTTTCATAGTCGGATTATTACCTAATTATATATTTATCCACCACCATTTTATTTTGTTTTATCTCTTGTTTACATGGACGGTTCTACCGCATAGTTATATTTTGTCTGTTAAGTCTTTCGGTACTTTCACTGTACATATGTGGTTGCATGAGGTGTATCTAAATACTAAGCCAATTTAATCGGAGGTTGCTCGTAAGAGTGTAATTAACCAAGTTCTTTCATGAATTTGGGGATTCGGGTCGGCACAATAATCACTTGACCGAGAAAGTTAGATGGACGCATATTTAAAATTTCCTCTATACAGACAAAGAA
>CM002480.1:11969897-12017692 GCA_000325765.3 Leersia perrieri | reverse complement strand
TATATATATATTTCTGAAATCTGGTTTTCCCTAGGAAACAATGAAGGTTTAATTTATTTAATAGCAATGCATTGATTTCATCTTGTTTCCGTGGGTATCGCCAATGAATTCTTGTGACTAGTACTTGTTACGAGGTTCTATAGGGAATTGTTCGTTGTTCCTCTACAGCATGCCCTCCTCTATGCCATTTATTAAACTGGCCGGGGGCGAGTCGTAACACATTGCTTCCATATATAACACACAGAATTGTAGAGAAGATCGCTAATAACATTAGCTAAAGACCGTATTCTTCTACACAAGCATTTTAGTATGATACTAGCAGGACTGTGGTCCTAGTACATTTGGATAAAACAAATAAGTAAAAAAAGAGAAAATTCTCTACATGCCCATTTATTTTCTCTTAGTCTCTTCTATGCCGTTGAAATTTGCCCAATGCCTTACATGCAACTGAGTTTTTATCATCATCCCCACTATACATATTCCATTAGTTGATCGTTATTTTTTTATATAAAATGACAATATTACCCTTCACATCTATCACATACTGTGTTCTTGCTTATTGAGAAAAAGACAATTCTCGAAGGTGAAAATTATTTTAGAAAAACAAAATGACCTGTAATTATTTGACTGTTGGTATTTCTCATCGTCCTCCTTGGGAACATAAGTTCCAACGATGGCGACTTGAAATGTCAATGGGTAATCTATGGTTTCACAGAAATGAATCCGCAAGCGCAGGGATGTGCCATTGTAGCATTTCACCCGGAAGTATTCCAAGGTATCGTATTTATTTAATCCCAAGGGAAGATTTGTAGAACATAACCTTTCTAATAGTTTATATATACTTGCATACGTTATAGTTCTAAACAGTGGTAAGATATAATCTTGGGTAGAATAACACAAGCAAAGGACTAAGCTAACTCTATATTAATCCTAAGTTAATCTAAGCATGAGTAGTTCTAGAATGTTCTATTTCTATACTTCTTATTATACAACAACCTAGCACATACTAACTAGCATACAACATGTGTAGTGTACCCTCCTTACAATGCAGCTATAGCTAAGCCAAAACCTAACTATGCCCTTCCGGTGCTTTGCAAAGTTATCCGTGACTGCCGAGTTACTTACAAGAGCCTGTCATAACCATCCAACCGGAAATATATGGAGGTGTATCTATCCCCAGGAATTTGTATGTAGAAATATATACCACGGAGGAGACACCCATACTGAGCTGTCACCATCAGCGGCCCTCAAGCACACCCAAAGTATATACGCCCAAATAATGGTAAGATCCGTCCTAGACCCCATGTCTATGCCATCACTCCCTACTCTATAGCCTTGTAATTGAAGTAGAGCATCTAAGTCACATATTAATATTCCTTGTCCCAGCCTAAGCAGATTCTAACCCAGTTATTAGACATTATACCCGCACCAATGCAAATCCCAGATAATGTAACTACACATAGTATACTAATCATGTATAGTATTCATAATCTATGATTGGACTAGATTACCACAAGTATATTGTAAGAAGAATGATTATATTGAAATACCGAAAGTCTTACAAAAGAACTAGAAAGCAAAGTAAGAACTATACCCGAATTCCTCCGAAGCTTCCATGAACCTAGAACTATTCTATTTCTACTCCATTAGACTAATACTACAAGTAGAGAAAGATAGAATCCTTGCTTTGGTGTGTGTTGGAGAGTGGAGCGAGGCCTCCTTTTATAGGCTCCAATGGCGGCAACTTCCCATGGGAAATGACCATCTTGCCTCTGGTAACCGCCATCAGCATCCAACCAGCAGTTCACACGTGGAAGGTCGGTGGGAGAGGCGGCGCCTTTGGTTCGGCTGAACCAGGCCAGCCTCCCACCGACTTGTCCCTTCTTTGGTACAATAACAGGTTGGCCCTTATGATGGTTATGTGTGCGAAGACAGTTATCATTACTGCCAGCTGGCCCTCTCATCCACAAGCTTGCTTGAGAGTGAGGTTTCCTCATGATTACTCCATTTTAAAGTATTTTCCCAACAAGCAAATATTTTCCAAGTACAAGTGGAAAAAGATTATTCTAAAATAAATATGCATTGCAAGCATACCCATCTCTACTTTATTTTAGTAGAATTGATGGTCAAAATGTTGCAATAACGACCGTCAACAATGAACCACCAATTTAAAATGTTAATTTAATTTTTAAAGTACATTTGAAATTTTATTTGACAAAGTATATGCATGTATTTGTATTTAAATATAAGTTTATATAGAACAATTTTTCCTTTTGAATTTCTCTAGAATATTGTGTGAATTTCATAATAATTTTAAAATATAAATATGGATAAATATGTGTATAATTTCATACTGTGTGAAACTTTAATATTATTTTTTAAAATTTAATTCAAACAATGCTCTTATTTCATTTTGTTATGAATTTAATTATTTTCACATGTAGAAGTAATTAGAAAATATACAATATAAGTGCATCACAGTCATTTTGACAAAAAAAATCTAACGGTCATCTAATGGAATGTATTTAGTTGGGATGGAAATGAAAACTCTTGGGCATCCAAAGGGATTAGGCAAATTTCAGGGGCAGAGAAGAGATTGAAGGAAAACTCATGGGCATGAAAGGACTGCCTGAATGCATCCGTATACAACAATGTCAATGTCAAAGAGGACGATTTCAATACAAGTGTATTTCAACTTGAAATCTTAATGGACACTCTGAGCGAACCTTAATTAGTTAATATTATACACAAAACGGATCTGATATATTCTAGATCTAGAATTTTTAATTCGCATGAAAAAAGAACGAGTGCACCCTCATACACAAAATAGTATGTTGTACTAACTTGCCAATTAGTTTGAGGAAAATATTTTATCAGGCTATTTTCAACACAGAAATAAACACAATTAAAATTTTAGTTTTTTATTTGGTTACCCGTTGTATACGTACAAAAGGCTATTTGTTTAGATAATGGATAAATATCATATCTTTACTTGCAATAAGGCTACAACCCATTATTACAAATCAACATTCAAACCTTGAGCAAACAATCGAAACAATTTAGAGGATACGAAACTAATAATCCCAATACAACTGGAGAAAAACAACTATTCAATCATATTTGTAAATCTCCATCCAAACATGGCAAATATCGTATAATCGTGCAGCACTAATTAGCTCTTCATCCTTGTTTCTTTGACGAGAAGCGGTGCCAATGCGTTGCCGGGAATAGTACCTGTATATAAGATTTAACGGGAAATTCCTCAAAAACATATATTACTTCTAAACCATAGAGTATCACAGCCCTGGCAAATAATTTTTTTTGCCTGAACTGAGAAAAATAAATCTATAATCTGATTTAGTCCTTTTATGTGAGAGAAATGTGCATACATGCATAGAATCGCAGTAGTGTAATTCGGTATAACTAGCTTAATTGCTGTGTTGATTTGAAAACTTTTTGTGTGGCTTTAATTAGATAGAAATGAATTAATCACATGAAATGTCTATTGTTTTTGTTCTGCATGGCTCTCAGCTGATAGCTGGAAACATATAGAAACAGACCAATGTAAAGTGCTATAATTAACTTAATTGCTATGTTAATTTGTTGTTATTCTTTTGCGTTGTTATTGTGTTAATTAGTTAGAAATGAATGCAATAAAAATTCCGATTCATTTGTTTTGCAAGGTTGTCTATCCAGCAGTATATATATATATATGAGGCGGTCGTCTCTAATTTTTCTCAAACAACCAGCTCAATCGCACTTATTTGTATGCTTGCTATTCCAAACCAAAGCATTAGCCATGGCACAGCAGCATCTCCTCCTCGCCATTGTCCTCGTGGCTTACATCTTCCACGTCGCATCATCTAGCGCAACCACCTCAGCCAACATCACAGAAGATTCCACCGGGACGGTGTACGATGTTCTGCAGCAGAAAAACTTGCCACGTGGTCTCCTACCAATTGGTGTGAAGTCCTACTCGCTCCACGCAGGTGGCGCTTTGGAGGTGACCCTCCCTAGTGAGTGCAACTTCTTTGTTACGGTCGATGGGAAGAAGTTCCAGTTTCGGTATGGCAGCAGCATCAATGGGATCATCACACCTGGGTCCATCACCCGTATCTCCGGCGTGAGGGTGCAGGTGGAGTTCGCGTTTTTAGCCTTCAACCAGGTCAGCCGCGCGGGCGATCAGCTTAACATCCAGCTCGAGAAGTCTACCCAGTCTTTCCCCGTCAGTGCCTTCGCTCAGAGCCCTAGCTGCAACTAGGCTATAATTGACGGGACCATGTATGCGTGCGAGTACATTACACATGGCCACTAAATTTGTAATTCATGCATGTGTCACTCGTTGTACACCTTGCATGCCATTACTCGTTGTTCATCTTGGGCTCGTGCCTTGTTATTTAGAGAGAACAAAATAATAATTTCTGATTTTGTTGCTAAATTGTGGTTCTATGATTTTTTTGCTGATTTATACCCATCTAAGAATTGAGCCTAAATCTTAGGATGCATCTTTTGTGAGGAATCTTTTTGAAAGTCCTCACAATTATATGCATACGCAACCAGAATGTATGAGCAACCCCAACATGCAGATGTGAATTTTATAACAAGGTGAGATGGACGAGAAAAGTAGTAGCAACAAAGACATTTTGAAAGCAACGGAAATGGTTTTGCTAATTACCAACCCTTTGTCGGTAAACGATTTTATTGTAGTAATTACCGTTTATGAATACGGAAAAATATCGTTTTTTCGTAAGCCCAACCCTAAAATCCAATATCTCAGGTATGACAGCCCATAAGCCCATACATGCCACAGCCCACAACCCATAAGCTAGAAGAAGGGCATTAGCCACCCACTTATTCACACATATACGCATTATGTTAACATCAATCAGCATCATAATGTTTTATGGTGATCAATTGACCTAATGCTTAAATATAGTATAGTGAATTCTCGAACTTATTATCAGTTTAATATGCATATAGCTTATTTTTCGAAATGAATTACCACTTTAGAGTCTTCCGACTTTTGCTGATATGTTTCCTGCCGAATAATTCCATTTCTGATATTCATGTATTTTCAATACCGTTTTCATTCCCGGCTTATCATTTCTGATTCAACAATATGGATGTGATAATAGTTTGCCTATTTACCAATTGTTTCTGACTGTTTTTATCCCTACACCCAACATATGCAGGCGTAGGGGGCCCTACCTGGCACCTCGCCGCATGGGGTGCAGGGCGCGCTGTGGCCTCCCTGCCATGTGTCGCCCTGTCATTAGTCCAGTCTCACCCTCCAACACACCATGTGAGTAGGCCCGACGTGGTTGACCCCATGTGGGTAAAAGCAAAAAATCATGTTAAGAAAGAGAAAAAATATATCCCGATATATTTATATACAAACTTTGTACCATGTAAAATATTTATTTATAGTTTAACTTTTATACCACATAAGATTTTTGTGTGTATAGATGTTTATATCGCAAAAAGTTTATATCACGAAAAGTTTATACTACATAAACTTACCCGAAAGTGGGATAATCGTTTCTATATGAATGCCCCATCTAGTGTATGTACCACTGGGTGGTGCATGCAAAATGACATCGAAAATAATTATAAAAAAAGCAACAGCAATCTCATACCATCTAGTTTAGTGGCAATACAGAATACCAACATATTTGGCCCGTTTCAGCACATCGGGTCAATTTACTCTACCTTACATGCATCCCTATTACATAAAAGAGAGATTTGTCTATGTACCCAGTGACCGGGATCACTCTGTGGTACTAGCGATCATCCTAAACGCAGAGTAAGGCTGGTCAACTGGCACCTGTAGAAAATACAGATGAATGGTATTATTTAGTAAATGCCTTAGTCTTGTTTAGCACCTTTAAGGAATGTCACTTACCATGTGTCCAGCTTGGAGGATCCAGTACATATGCAAGTTTTTGTACGACCTCACGTAGGCTTTGCTTTCTTTGGAGCAGTATATGACCGAGTCACAATAATGAAGTGGCTGTCTTCGCAAGCTCAAAAACTTCTTTAGATCTTTCCATCTGAAATCCAATATCATCAATCAAAAACTATAAGGGACAACCTACCTGAATTAAGCACTAACTAGAAAAAAAGCCTTGGATGCCTTACTTTAGCTTTTTCACCCACTGTTCAACACCAATTGTTGGGCAGATCACGTCAAGCTAACCAAAAGGTAAAAATATAGTATGTTTAGTAGTCGCAAGTTATATTGAGTTTGAAAAAGTATGTATTCATTTCATAAAGTATACTCAGTTTACGAACCCTGAAAAAATAATTACAGAATAAACTGTTTGTTGTATACACACCTGTCCATTCTAGATCGTCACATTAATGCCATATGAGAGAAGCTCATCAATCTGCATAGTTGAATGTATTAAATACCACATATTCATCAATTAATAAGGATTCAAATGAAAGCAACTTGATTCTTGCCTCGTGGATTGCTGGCTTCATGAAGTCGTTAGCTAGTGCTTCATATGCCTCAAGTGTCGCTTCCTTCCACCTGCAGTTCAGATGAGATTGTAGCAATTGATGATTGCATAAGATTGGAAAGAAAGATATGAGCGTGTAAAACTCGAAGGCTTTTGATCTCGACAAGAAAAGAGATGCTTACACAATGCTCTTTGGAATGATCTTTAGCTTTTCCTTGATAACGCCGTTCATAATGCCTTCGATAGTGTTAGGCGTTAATTGAGATGTGTGGCTATTGTGGAACATCAATTGGGTGCCTCTTAGGGATGACCTTGCTAAGACTGGGTTCATGCCAGTGTCAAGCAAGAAATTGTCCATATTCTACAAAGAGCAATAATCCATGCATGAACAAATCAAATCAAGCAGGCTCATCACGTCACGATGAGAAGTGTTGATCTTTATTGTCATTTATAAGAATTATTCTGCACATAACTTGTAATGAATATCAACAGGTGCTAGTACTTACTACGCTATCACTCTCGGAGTCAATTAAACTGAGAAGGTCAGTCCACGTCTTCTGCGCTGCGGCGAACTGCCCTGCTGTGGTTTGCTTTTTCACTGTTGCAGCCATTCTAAGGATAAAAGAGATATAAGATGAGAATTACTAAGGGCAGGCAAATTAAATGTTGTATTATGCAACACTTCTTACTTGTTGGTGTCCTTGACGGCATTGTCATTGAGCCTAGACACATCATGCAGCAGCTGAGCGTATGAGACCTGCACACATGGATTCAATTAAATGTTAAAAACTTGGACTGCAAAAGGTCATTTAGTGACTGGCCCATCTATATCTATATATCAATAATAATCACAAATTATCAAGAAATTCTTATGTTAATCATTTCAAAAGGAGAAAATATCGCCGTATATTGCTATGGGACCAAAATACTAACGATTTATATATCAAGAAAAGCACTTCAAAATGTATTAGATAAGAACTCTATGCATAGTATTTATATGGCAAGGACGCAATTTTTTTTCGCATCGACTGCTCAAGGGATATTCATGTTTGAAACAACAGCTAGCTTTAATTTTGTTTTTACTGATGACAACATTACCATATCCAAATTTTTATTTTGATATCAAGGTGCCAAAGTTTACATTATAACCTATATTAAATAACCTTTTTCATTGTAAATGATATCCAAACCTTACTACATTTCCTAATTTTCGTTTATATTTTAGATCATTTCGATTTTTTTTCAGTTGTTACAGATTTTGAGTTCAGCATAATCGTTTAAAATCCCCATCATCAACAACCTGTGCAAACGCACATGTTGATGCCTAGCTAGTAAATTAAATGACCTTGTCTCTTACCGCGAAATCTTCAGGTGAGATCCAACCATCCCCAAGAACAACACCTGTTTTTCGGTCATAGAAAAAATTTAATCCGAACATTAGGTAACACATAGATTGGCATGCTGCTTCTCTCTTTCATTGTCAAAAAATATGAGTGTGGAGGAATGTATGTTTACCTCCGAGCCAGAGCTTGAGGGTGCCGGTGCGGATGGCCCTTGCTAAAGAGACGCCGATCATGGCAGCAAGCTTCCATCCATATGATTCACCAACGATGAACATTGGGCTGGTCTGCAGAGCTGGAATCTCCTTGGATAGAATCTTCAGCAGCCTGATCATGTCCATGACTGCCTGGAAGTGCACATGATTTAGGACATTATATACATACTGGGCCGCCCTGCAGCCATAGGATAATCGGCCATGGCTTCCCCAACGTTGACACCCGCTGTGGGCTTCGGTAGTACCACCAGAAAACGTTCACCTCTGCCGAGAGAAAAAGATGAATTAACCACAGAACAGAGTTAGCAAGGGAAATATGCACATAGAAAAGGGTCATAGATTGAACTAGTGAGGAGAGCGTAGAGTAAATAGGGTTGATTACTTGGCCTAACTTTTGCATACCCCCAGCTCTCCAAGCCGTCAGATGTTCCGGCCGAGATGGCAGCACCGCAATGAAACAGGAGGCCCATGAGGCAGAGCAAAGCCATCACACATTTCTCCATTGAGTAGTCACTACTCACCACAAAAAAAGCAGTCATTAGTAACACAATGCAGTGAAGAGACATTATTTATTTTATCACTAATTACCATGTTTATTGAGATCAAAATACTTTCACTATTATATAATTATTATATATTGCAGAATCCTAAATCAGCACAATATTTTTATTTGTGGCGAAACATTTGCTTTGCGACAGATTCCTCGTTAGTTTTGACCTAAAAAAAAATTCTCACTAATATGTCATTTATTAGTCATAAACCACTGTTTTGTCACATGATATCACATCAATTAGTCGCAAATAAAAGTGGCTGGTTACATTGTTTTTCTTACTTTTTTGTAGTTTATCAGTGAGAAAAGATAATATATTATTTCTGCTGGGACTAAAATATGACACATAAACGTTGTCACTTTTCCCAAATTGGCATTAGATACCGCCAAAGAAACTATCTTCTTCCTCACTAAGACAGATCATAAACAATCTCCAAACTGATACCAATGCTGTAATACCATTTCAGGAAAGAAATTTCTCCTGAAAGTGTACTAATTAACCAATACCCTGTCCTATATATACCTCCTCATACTTCACTGCTAGGTGATGCCCGGGCCACATGTTGTGCAGGCATGCTGCCACGTATTAGGAACTATATCGAACAAACTTACTGAACAAACTTGTGGTAGTAGAAGAAAATTGCACAAATTAATAAAGGGGAACCAAAGCAAATATTAGAATCAAATAGCACATGTGCGGTAGTTAGTCGTCACTCATCAGTGCACTATGCAGTTTGTTTTTCAAGTAAACTAGCACCTTAAAGTCGCACGTTTGTGTGACTATAGCCTCGTGCCCTCACCTCTATCAAATGTATTTGTATGCTGCTTGTAGTAATTAACCAAAATTTATAATAACAATTAATCATAAGACGGGAACTTGTATCATTTCTTTAGTTGTGGATATTTATAAATATAAATAGAAGCGGATGCTCTATTTTTGGATGATTTTTTTCAAAAAAATCATGTAAATAGTATGAGGTATCTTATTCGTGCAACTATAACCTCTCCTACAGTGATAACAATTTACAATGTAATACAGTAATAACAATTTACAATGTAAAGCATGTTCGTAGAATACAGGGAAATATAAGTATAACATTAACACATATCTTGATTTGTAATTAATAATATTATGGTATCAGCCAATATATAATTTCTCTGTGTTGAATTTTAAATGTGCCATTTGTAGTTTTTTCTTATCGGCCTCTTTTTTATTCTGGTTCCTTTGCTCGTAATACATCAGCACAAATTTTACTTGACCATCTTAGTTAGTACCTGTTTTAGGCATTTTGGAATATTATGAGAGTACCCAAAACTCCAACAGTTCATACCATTAGGATTAGGGTGATTCTCAGAAATGAAGTTTTCAGTCTGGTTTTTTCAATCTTTTGTGGTTGAAAGCATTTCAAAAAGTTCAGTAACCACATGTGCATGACTTGTTATATCAGAGTAAAGTAAGAAAAAGAATACCTAATGGTGGTGAACTGGTGATATACACTATCAGATTCAGCAGTTTATTCACATAATCAATCATTTTTATCGAGCAAGATAGGAACAAAAAAAAAGGTAATATGCATTCCATTTCCCTGAAACTTTTCATCTACTGGCAGGATATATAAAATGTAGAGACTGAATGCTGGAAAGTATAAGAAGTTATTTATGTTAGCTTTACTGACTACATATGGAATTAATCTGAACTTGCTGTGATTGTTTAGCGTATCACACACATTTCAAATATCTTAACTCTATTATTTCTGTCCTTCCATGGAGTGGCAAAAGGGAAAATTGATTGGTGCAGAAAATCCTCAGAGATTACACATATCTTACCGGGCCTGCAGTTGGATTCAGTCAGGACCAACCGACAAGGGCGGCTGAATGGATTCTTCGGGGGCAACCTTCCTCGACCAGGCACTGCACAGTGGCAATTTGGGTGGCCTCCTGCTATCCGTGGAGCAAGTAGTTGGAAGGGCTGGTTATTGGGTTGACACGAGGAGGAGGGGCTCACTAAATAGCAAGCTGCAGCATCTAGGCCTCTAGGGGAGGTGCGAGGAAGACGACAGCGGCGCATGGCGAGCAGTATTGCAATTTTTTCCAGTATCTAGGGGTGTGGAAGAATCTAGTTTTAATAGAAGTTTCTTGAAGGACCTCCGTGATCTTCAACCATTTGAAGCATCTGATGGCTCGTATATTGGCTGAATGAAATATCGAACGGTTTAAGTTTTATTGATGACGTGGACACATATGTTACATTTTGAGATTCACCTTTCACTTATGTAGATGTTTAATGCTATATGGATATGAAAGTGTCTTCCAAAGTCATGGGTATGCTTTTGTCTTTCACTTTCAAACTCTTTATTGATTCTCTTTATGATGTTCTCCCGATTTCCTTTCTTGCTGGCTTTCTTTTGAGGCCTCAGACAACAAATCCAATATTTAAACTATTAATAATTAATGATCCCATGATTGAAACAACTGTGTGTAGGGGTGTGAGACCGGGGAGGAGAGCTACAAAAACGGTGGGAGATTGAAACAACTGAGATTTCGGACCCATCGTTACTGGGAGACAATTTCTAATGGGTCCAACCAAGGAGGGAAGCACTGCACTGTCTTTTTTTTTAAACACGGCACAAACGTAGGCACCTCTAAACACGCGCGCATCCACTCCTATAAACGTGCATCCTATCCTACCTCCGAAGAACTGATCGGCATATTGAAGTCATTACAGTCGATGCCTCGCTGTTGCCTATCACTAAAAAAAATATTAGCTATAAATACGAGCATCTGTGTCAAATCTAAGATTTGAATTTGGATCAACAGGTTCTCCCACTAGAAACCTAATCAGTTAAGTTATGCCCACTTCATCATCTCTGGTGTGCGGGAGACATATGACTTGTTCTATGACAATGAAATCAGAGAGCTTGAAATAAAACGGTGAATGGCAGAAAATAAACAAATGATTACCTCCTTATGCAAAAAAAAAATGGAGGTTCCGAATACCAAAGAAGTTGAAACAAAGCGTAGTATATAAAGTAATTTCTTCCTGTACTATATTGAAGGAGATTCTACACATAAGAAGAGAATTTTTAAAAATGAAAAAGGAAGATGAAGGGCTACCCGGCCCCCAGCCATAGAAGCAAAGGTGCCTCTCCAAAAAAACAAAAGTATGGGAGAAATAAATTAGGATCCGTCTCTTTCAAAAAATTAAAGGTACCATACACCAATGTGGACACCAGTGTTTAAGTGACCAAGCCTAGGCCATGAGAATTGGACAAAAATGGAATGGTGGAGCAACGCAAAGATGCAAAGAGGACGCTATTGTGCTTTAAGGAGCCAACCCGGTCTACGCTGTGCACATGCATGCGAATATATGATGATGTGTCGATCAACCATACTACCAGCGCAGCCATCACAGCCCAAGCTCAAGAAAACTACAGATCCTGAAGTCACCTTGGTATCTCTCACCTCATTAATTATTTGGGATCCGCCATGTAGAATTTTGTATGCCAATAAATATTTCGCTCATTAATAAATTCAATGTCTATATGAGTTTTTCCCAGTACCTTTCTTACTGTTGAGTTTCAATATATGTCGATTGCCTATATGCCCATTTGGGTAGTTAATTGACCCTTCTTCTTCTAAGACGATAGTTTATATATATAGTACATGCTAATAAGCGTTCTTACTTAGATAGTAGTAACAAATTTTAGTTATAAATAATTAGTAGAGCCATTGATTGGTGAAAGTCGACACCGTGGGTGGCGAGGGCAGAGATGTTAATTCCTTTTCTATAAACCTAATGGATTAAATTACAAGTCTGTTAACAAATATAATGGATTTTGAGTGCTATTGTTTTCTACCAAGTGACTTGAGTACTATTCACCCATCTCAAAATATAGCTAATTATGCCTTTTTTTAATATTAAGGTTGATGTGAAAAAGGGTCGTCATTGGTTGAGAGAGAAAGATCTGTGGATAAATTAAATAAAGTATGATTGTGAATCATGGAAATAAGATAGGTACAGTACCTGTAAAAGTAGTTAGATTTTAAGACAACTTTAAAACCATAAGGTATATGTACTTGGAGATGAAAGGAATACTTGTCCCACCCAACCACCTCTCATTCTTTTATTACCTTGAAGAATTTTACTAAGCCATTTTTTTTGTTAAGAATATTTTTTTAATTTTATAAAATATCCTAGTTGATCCAAACCATACATATTGTTCTTTCTTAGGTGTGCAATCGAACGGTTACACTTGCTTTGTTTTCGCACTGTACTACACTACTTTTTAGATGGTGGATTTTACCAAACAATTTAACTAGCTGAAGTTCATTTATATGAAACCTCCAAGCTAACTATTATGAAATAAGGTTACAGTATTGTATTAAAATTTCGTGTAAATTTTAGAAAACCCCACCTTTTATGGTTGGAGTTGCATAAAGCCCTATGTATTATATGGCTAGTGACACAAAACCACAGGTACTATGGCTTTATGGCTTTATATAGTTTCACAAAACCTAGCCTATACATATTTAAATAATATTTATTTAAAATTTTAAAAATAGTGTTTATAAAATTTTTGATTGTTGATTTCTTATTAATATTGTTGATTTAACATAAAACAATAGTCTTAAAAAGCTAAAATAAATTACAATTTGAATAAGTATGGGGTTTTACAAAACATTTAGACCATAAAACATGTGGTTACGTGCCACAAGCCATAATGTGTATGGTTTTCTGTAACTTTAACCATAAAACACAAGTTTTTCCTAAATTTACTCTAAAATTTCCAAACGTCAGCCACACAAGTGGCGAGTTTTCTATTATTATGATACAGATGAAACTCCATAGAAAGATGACGATTTAAAATGTCAATTTAGGATTAGTTTGTTTGCTTATTGTTGAGTCTTTGTTTCGTATATATGATGTTGTATTTTAGGTCTCAAATAATTTTTGTGTTGTGATAAGCATCATTGCTCCTTGTCATGTTCAGTTCTCGCCAGATATTTATATGCTTATAGCTTCCATAGTAAGATGATGTTCTCCCAATTTCCTTTCTTGCTTTCTTTTGAGGCCTCAGACAACAAATCCAATATTTAAACTATTAATGATTTCATGATTGAAACAACTGTGCATGTAGGGGTGAGAGACCGGGGTGGAGACTGGAGAGCTACAAAAATGGTGGGAGACTGAAACAACTGATTTCAGACCCATTGTTACCTGGAGACAACTTCTCATGGGTCCAACCAAGGAAGGTAGTACTGCATCTGCATCTGTTTTGTCTTTGTTTTTCACGGAGAAATAGAGTCATGCCATTAGTATTTTTTAAAATTAAAGATATGTCATCCTGCCTCACATGCCATTGACTCACGTGGGCCCTACCTGTCATTGACTAACGGATTGCATATCTTCAACTTTGAAAAATTTCAATGGCATGAATCTAAAAACACGGTAGAAACGTAGGCACCTATAAACATGTGCGCACCTGCCCCTATAAATGCACATCATATCCTAGCGCCGAAGAACTGATCCGGCATATTGAAGTCACCGCAGTCGACGCCTCGCTGTCGACGAGTTACATTGCCTATCATTGAAAAAATATTTGCTGTAAACACAAACACCGGTTTTGGGATTTGAATTTGGATAGACAGGTTCTCCCACTAGAAATCTAATCAATTATGCCTACTTTGTCATCTCTGGCGTCTTTTAATTTGCGGTAGACATATGACTTGTTCTATGACAATGCAATCATACAGCTTGAAATTAAACGGTGAATGGCAGAAAATGAACAAATGATTTCCTCCTTATGCAAAAAAGATATTGGAGATTAAAAGGAAAAAGGAAGATGAAGGGCTACCCAGCCCCATCCATAGAAGCAAAGGTGCCTCTCCTAAAACCAAAAGTATGGGAGACAAATAAATTGGGATCAGTCTCTTTCTCAAAAATTAAAGGTGACGTTACTATACACCAATGTGGACACCAGTATTTAAGTGACCAAGCCTACGCCATGAGAGTATGGACAAATATGGAACGGTGGAACAACGCAAAGATCGACGCTAGCTGTACTTTAAGGATCCAATCTGGTCTCACTTGTGCACAGGCATGCGAATATATGATGAGTGTCGATCAAATATTGGGTGGGCTACTTCAGTTCTTCTTAGCAAGTGGCAGTGTGGCACTAGTAGATAATCGATTTTTACGGACGGGCAGGTCAATAGCATTTTTTGGGCGGGGATGCGAGCACCCATTTTAAATCGCCTGAAAAAATAATGGATTTTCATGATTTTTTTTCCGACGGATCCACAACCGTCCGCAAAAATGCATTTTTCAGGTGGATAGGATTTTTCCGGGCGAAAAATCCACCCGCTTGCAAAAATAAAAAAAATTAAAAACTAGGCCATACAGTGGTCGGTGAGGCCGCCGCCGGCCCAGGGCCATCGCATCGTCGTCATCGTGCCGTCGCGCCGTCGTCGTGATGGGCGCCACCGCCGCCACCCGCCTCAGATCCACCCCTCCAGAACCAAATTTGGAGGGGGCCGCCGCGAGCCGCTTGCCTCGGGGCGCCGCATCATCTTCGTCGCACCACCGCGTCGTCGTCATGGCGGGGGGCCGCCGCCCGTCCCAGATCCGCCCCTCCAAATCCAGTTCCGGAGGGGCCGTCGCCATCGTCGTTGTCGTTGCACCCACCGCCGCCGCGAGCCGCCCGCCTCGGGGCCGCTGACGGCATATCCGACCGCCCCAGGGCATGACCCGCCGCTCCCCCGACGCCGCTCGCCGTGTGCCCACTGCCACAGCGAGCAGCCCACCTCGGGGCTGCCGCCGCCGCTGTCAAAGTGTGCCCTAGGGCCGCCGCTGTCGAAGGGAGAGATGCAGCTAGGAGAGGGAGGGAAGGAAGGAAGGAGGGAGAAAGAGAGGGAGGGAGGCAGAGAGAGGGGGAGGCCGGGATAGATAAGGCCGCGCGCCATCTTTCAGCAGGCCCCACCATCTTTTAACAAGCAGAGCACCTTGTTATCCGCATGTAAAAATCATATTTTTGTGGGCGGGTCATTTAGTACCCCGTCCGTAAAAATGGATTGATCTTTATAGGCAGACAACAAGGTGCACCGCTTGTAATAATAATTTTTCTAGACTGGCGGACTTGGTGGCGCCCTGGCCGCCATTTTTGCAGGCGGCTCTAGTGTCGAGCCGCTTCAAAAATATATTTCAAACACACCGAAAAATCCTTTTTGGCCTAGCGTGGGGTGTTCGCTCTGCTCTCATTGAGATATGTCTAGCTAGATGAGCAATTATTCCTTCTTTGTGTTATTTATATTATTTACCGGTGCCCAGTATACACCTCTATCCGTTAATTCTTCTAATTATGGAATGTTTTTTTAATATCGGTTGAACATATCCTAAACTAAACAAATCCATCCACACATGTCAGTGGTTGTCAATGCAGACGGAATAGTGCTGAATACGACCATATATGTCCAAACATGGCTTATATCTTTGTGTTTTGTGTGTCTGTTATTTAGGATAACCCTATATGCACATTTGTCCATTACCTTCTCTAATCATGACATATTTTTAAGATCTGATTGAACATTAACTTATATATACAAATTCGCCCACATTTCAGCGGTTGTCAATGCATGGACAATTGTCTTGTCTGTAAATCCAGCGAGCATCTATATATTCCCAGATTTCTATGGGTTGATGGGTAGCAGCAAGTAACCTTGGAGTTTTCTCTAGCTTTTGCAAAATTGTTTTTCTCAGCCTGCTAGCTTTGTAGGAGAAGACAGCAGAAAATTTAGGCACATTAGCAAACAACTGACACAATTTCCACCAACTTTCACCCTGGCATCACTACTGGAAAAACGATCTTTGGCCGGTCATCTCTATCCCGAATAAGATCAATTGCTATAATACCTATAATATATAATATTGTCATTACGACTGTTGCAATTGCTACTAGATGGATCATGAATATTAATTATCATACTGTGCTACTTTACACAGGGCGTGGGAGAGGTTCCGAGGTATGATCAAGGGGAACTACAAATAAAAACTTGAACGGATTTATAATCTTAAGGTGAGTGCATCCTTAAAAAAACGTTGACTCTTTAATTAACAATATATTGAACCTCTCACCGTTTCTACTTTAGGTTGATAAGCAGTAAACCGGGACCAACTTGTGCAGTTACTACGTATTCGACTATCTTCATAATCTCGACCCAACACAATTTTTCTATGATTTCAGAGTACGTAAAAAGTCATTCTTACATTTATTATGTCTCAATTTCTTGTTGATTTCATATATTTATACCTTATTCTTTTTCCAAATGATAGTATATGGATTTGTCGGGAAAAAACCACGTGATGATATGTTAAGGGCTGTTCAAGAACAATTGATGGGATTTATCGACGAACAAATTCTCGATCCCGCAGGAGAATTCTACGTCGACGACTAAATCATAGAGTCGGCACTTCCACTTCGAAGACATAGAATTCTAATTTTCATACCAACGGTCCTAAGAGATTTTGTACACATATATATATGTATATTTTTATATCTGTAAAAAAATTACTCAAGTGTAAATATAAATGTTGGTAATATATATAGATATATCCATGTGTCTACTATTTGTATATATATATTATGCATATATATGTATTTATATTATATATAAATATACATATATGTATAATATATAAACTGTGCAGCACCAATATGAAAAGAAAAGATAAAAGATCTTAGACCCCGGTTGATAACACCAACTGGGATCACCATGGGTGTGCTAGATCCTACGTGGCACATCCATTTTGATCTTGGTGTTACCAACCGGAGTCTAAGATCCATCTTTTATCCTGGTTATATAACCGGGGTTAAAGATTAGGATCTCTAGTCCCGGATCGATAACTGGGGCTAGAGGGGGTTACGAACCGGGGTTAAAACCCCTTTCTCCAGCGGTGCATGCATTGGCTCCTCTAACATAATGTGTAATATCTATTATAACAGTCTCAAAAGAAACCAACGGTGGTGGCGGTGAGTCTGTCCTCAACACCATCTGACAAGTGGGAGCCAAAGGTCTGATGGGTCCCATCTTTTGTTGAGCGGACATTTGATTTGCCTCATGCGTTTGTGTACAAACACACTTACCGAGTAGACTAATTACATTAGAGAAATTCCAACTAATACCATCAACAAGTACCTTAATCCCAGAAATGCCATCGATGAGGGAAAGTTCCCACAAATACCATCGCACATGCACCTGGTTTCCACTAATGCCACTGCCGCCACATTTCCATCGATCTGAGACTCCATTAATCTAAATGACAACTTTCAAAGTACCCAAAATACCCTTAGCTCTATCTCTCTCTGTATAGCAAAAAAAAATGGACAAGTTTTCACGAGAGGGGAAAAATAAGAAAACCATAGAAGATTGGGGGCTGGCGGCGGCGGTAGGAAGGCTCATCCTGGCGGCAGCGACAGGCCTCAATCCAGCGGTGGCGGCAGGCCTCATCCCGACGGCGGCGAGGCTGAAGGAGGCAGCGCGGATCCAGGCGGCGCCGAAGCTGCAACGGTGGCCGGTTGCCACGCGGCGGCGATGGGGGAGTAGGCTGCTGCGGGCACGACGGGCAGTGGGGCAGCAGGCTGGGGCGGGGGAGTACTAGGCCGTGGCGGCGGGCTCCTGTGCGACGATGGCGTCGCGATGGCCAGATCCCAGGCTGCGGCGGAGTCAAGGGAGCAGGCCGCGGCGGCCGGCCCCCATGCGATGGCGGCGGCGCGGTGGCCAGCTCCCACGAGGCGACGATAGGAGGCGGCAGCGTCAAGGGAGCAAGCCACGGTGGCCGACTCCCGTGCGACGGCTGCAGCGGCTACACGGTGCCTACGGCAGCCAGCCCCCGTGCGACGGCAGCGGCGGCAGCAGTGGCCCGCTCCCAGGAGGTGGCGGAGACAGGGCAGCATGTCGTGCTGCCATGTTGGCCGGCTCTCAGGCGACGACTGCTAGGGAAAGGACTGGGCCGTCGGGGAGCAGGCTGCTAGGGTTAAAATGGTCATTTCACTATAGTTAACACTTAACAGATGGTTGCTAACAAACATATGACAGTGATGGCATTAGTGGGAACCAGACGCTTGCACGATGATATTTGTGAGAAGTATATATTGTTAATGGCATTTCTGAGAATCGGGTGTTTGTTTATGGCATTCGTTATAACATCTCCATTAGATATAAGATCAACAATCCCTTCATTTTTTTTAAAAAAAAATCAGGGAATCAGTTAGGCAGGAGAAGGTCAAATGAAGAGTTATCCCAATGTTATTCCTCCATTTCCAACTGGCAAGTTGGGCTCGCAATGCGTTGTACGCCTTGCAATTTTCCTCCCGTGTGCTCCTCGTCTGGCTCCTCCAGCTCCCTCGCTTCGCCTTCCCTCCCACCTCCTCCCTCCCCAAAACCCCACTGCCCCCATGGCGTCTCCTCCTCTCTCGCGCGGTGAGCACCCCTAAACCCAAAATCAAGCTTCACCCTCGCCGCGGGCTGATTAACCCTTCCTCCTCATCCAACTGCAGGCCCCGGCGCGCCGTCGCAGCGGCCCCTCCTCCTCCAGGCGGCGGCCGACGGCGACCTCCGCCTCTTCAAGAGTGCGTGCGATCATCGGCGCCCCGCCGGGCCCCATCCTCCGCTGCCTTCTCGTTTATTTATTTGTTCTTATTATTTGCCTTTGCGTTTCTGTGCTCAGTCAAGGAGATGATTTTGGGGGTATTTTATTTTGCAATCCATCAATTTGTAGGGATCGCTAGTACGCTGGACGGCGGGAAGGGACGCCTCAGGGAGGTGGTGGAGGCCTTGAAGGAACGCGGCGGTGGAGCTCTGCACCGCGCCGCCGGCAACGGGATGACCGCGGTGTGCGCGTACCTGGTGGAAGAGCTCCAGGTGGACATCGACGCCGACGATGATTCCGGTGATTTTGTGAAAGAGGAATACCGGTGTTTTTTCACTGATTGAGGTCTAATTGCGTCTATGTGAGTTGGGGCTGACTTAAGCTGCATCTGTAAGGTGGGTTTCCGGTGTTTGTGGTTTCTTTGGTTTTACGTTACTTTCGACATGCTTAATAGTACATCCGAAAGAGACATGACTTAACTGTGCATATACAACTAGACAAGGTAACTTACCATATAGTGGTTGGGCCCTGAAATGGCTTGAGTAAGTTAGAGGCGTAAATAGCTTGCGTATAAGTTTGAGCAAATAACTCCTTAGTTCTGATTAATCATCTTTGAAACATCGGTCTTCTTTTTTCTGCACCTGTATCGAGTACTCAGGGTATTAAGCTTAATCATCTTTAAAACTTTGGTCTTGTTATTTTCTGCGCTGTATCGAGTAATCAGTGTAGTGGTATTTTCAGAAGAAATAGATGCAGCCTGTGGTATGGAGCAAAGTGGATAAGTTTGTCTGGTATTTTCAGTATTCGATCTTCCACCTGTGCTGCAAACCGTATTTTCCCTTTAAGTACTACCCCTAGGTCATATCTTATTGTTTGGTATTCATAAACATAAATGTGACCAATTGACCATAATGGTGTCTCACACAAATAGGCGTTACATGCTAGCTCTTTTATTTACTATTTTAATGTTATTTTTTTTATGTTTATCAAACTGGAATCAACAGTTTGAAATGAACAATGTTTCACTTCTCAACATTTTCCATCTTATACTTCACATGGCAATATTCATCTATAGAGGGTATGAGTGGATGTTACTTTTTTTTTGTTACAAGAAAATCTGATTTGTTTTTTTCCTAACAATTTCAATAGGCCATGCCCCTCTGAGTTATGCTGTTTGTGCTGGGTTTGTGCATACTGTGAGTTATCTTCTTGATCATGGTGCAAATTCAGACAAGCCCGGTGAAAATGGGTGTACCGCTCTCCATTTAGCAGTTGAAGAAGGTCTCTCTCAATGCATACATATATCTTACTAATTTATGCTTGCACCCCTGCATACTACTGTTGTTTTGATATATTTGTTTATGATTTGAAGAAATGCAAATAATGGAAGTTGCAAAAGGCTGTATGATATCATTATAAAACTGAAATATGAAATGACCCATGAAATGGTTATGCTAACAACTGTGTGAACAATGACACTGCCACTGGTGCCAAAATTTATTATCTTTTATGGCGCTTATGCATGTATGCCTTGCTCTTTTTAGCTGGTGACACCATTTCCTTTTCCTTTCCCTTTTTTTCTTATTACTTGTCACAAATGTGTTACGGCAAGCCATAGAAAAGGGAATTATTTTGGATAGACTAAGGGTAGTCAGAGGAGCATTGAATTTGCTGGCATTTGTTGTTTAAAATGACAGTGCATGTTTTATGCTACAAGCATAATGATATGGAGTTATGGACCAGTGTTAGAAATGTAATAACTAGGGGTACTATAGTTTTTTGACAGGATTTGTCTGTTACATATTACTAGTACATTTTTTAGTTTTTACTAGTTGAGTAAGTTGGGAAAACATTTGCATATTGTTGAAGAGTATTACTCTCTGCAATCAAAGATATATGCAATAATGATAGTACTTTTCAAGAAAAATCTTTTATACTTACAAAGTAAATATTTTAAAAGTTGTTGACGGTCAAAATTTTTAATATTTGACTGGATATTATCCAAAACATCATATATTTATGGCTGGATTCTGGAGGGAGTATTACCTTGCTGAAGCTAAACAACTATGTATTTAACATGTATGGTCGATTTGTAGTCGACAGGCAACTATTATGGTCATTTATTTAAGTAGACTTGTTGGGAAACTATTACTAATTTGGGGAGATAACTGCTTCTATTAGAATTATAACTGTTACTCTTAGTTGTCAAAACATGCATTGTCAATTTGTTATTCTTGTCATATAAAAATATCAACTAAAACGGAGTACAAACTGGACACTACTAACACTAGATGAAAAGCATACATGCAAATTGTTTAATGTTGTCAAACGATATAGAGGGAGGAGGTTGGGTGGGGGCTACTGTATCTAGCATGCGTAATGAGATTAACTAGACTTCACCAATATAACTGTTGCAACAGCAAACGGCTTGCTGGACGTTCTTCATTATTACACCAATGCATGATAATGACTTATAGCATATCCAATATTTCTAATTCAGGGGATTGCGAAATGGTAAAACTATTACTCATGAAAGGAGCTGATGTTGATTCATCTTGTTCATATGTGACGCCACTGCATGTTGCTGCTTTGAAAAATCAGGCTGGTGCTATGAAGATTTTGCTAGACTACCATGCAGATGTAAGCTTTTATCATATGCATGTCTTCCCTTGCTGCTTAAATTAACAAGATTTATGCTACCAGATATATATTTTCATCTACATTCATGTAAGATTTGTGTATAGTGGTGGTCCACAAAAACTGACTAAACAAAGTAGCCAGGTTATGTCCAGACTAAAATTGTTTGTCCAGTTACTTGACCTGATAGAAAAGGTCTATTGTCTTAAAATGTCATAAATGATCCACTTCTTACCCTGAATGAGTACCATCCTTGAAAAAAATGTGGGTCATTTGGATGGACTGAGTATTTTCAACCTTAAGAGTTAGTTGTAAGGTGACTTAATTGTAAATGTGGATAAATCAACCTGTTTGCATTGCAATGTCGATTGTCAAGGCTATCGAGACTAGGTGAGGTACTGAACTGCTACATATTATTAAAAAACCTTGCCTAATACTAGCTATTTGTTGCATAAAGGAATTGAGATGTTGGAAGATGGGATATAATTTAATTGTGACCTAATGATGAAGATAGAGGAAGAAAAACTTTAGTGAAGTCACCTGAGTCTGAAACATTTTGTGACTTGCCACCACAGTTATAAAATCCAGATTGGGGATCTGATCCAAAATAAACTGGACCGAAGAGCCTCAGTCGCTCTGGTGCCCAAGACCATTAAAAAAGTTGTCCATAATATGTCCAATCATCCAAAAAGAACATGGCATAAGAGGAAACTAATAATCTGCATTAATTGTCCCCAACTACCAAGAAATGTTGAGCGAAAGGGGTTGTAGCCCAGCGGTTACATTGCTTGAGTAGCACTACTAGGTCCTGGATTCAACTCCCTAAGGGAGCGAATTTCAGGCTTGAATAAAGAAAAAAAATGCCTATACCGTGGCGGTCTCCCCTGCTGTGCTTGGTCAAAAAAAAAAAACCTAGACATGTTGATAAACTAAGGTTTTTTAGGGGTTGTCATATTATAGGCAGAGTAAATGTAATTGAAAATCACATACCTGCATGTGGCTTGAATGCTTGATACTAGGGATTGTCACCTGTAGTCCTGACATTCTCAAGAAATTAAATCCTACATATAAGCATATCATTAATTGCTACAGTTCTTGTCTCTAATTATCGTAGGATAATTTAGATTGTATAGCTGGTTTTATATTTCTTGCCATGTATGTCTCATTATCTCCTCTATTTGAGGATCTCTTGTAACCAAGATTATTCCGGCTATATAATACAACCAAACTGCCCCCCTATGATAGTTATGAGGCATCTCCAAATCTTCTGTTTCTCTACACTAAGGCTTCCTCCAATGTCCATAATCTTTTTTTTATCTCCAATCTTTGTGTTCAATACAAAAGTAAATCCTTGTTATTGTGCTGATTATGTTGTTATAGCTCACTAACAGTGTGCATATGTTTTATGTGATTTTTCATTGTGCCTATACATCTTTCACCTTATTTATGATTTTGACAGTGATCTTAGTTTGTATTCTGTGTATACCTCTTTCTTTATCTGCAAAACATCTGCCAACTTTCGTCATGTTGTGGTACTAATTTTTCTTAATTATCTTAATAATGTAATAAGACATATTTCACAATTTGCACACCCCTCATCGCTGCGCTTAAGGTGCGCTCACTGATTTGTGTGAAGCTTCTGATTAAGGTGATTTACATTGTTCTTTACATCTGAACTGAAAATTACATTATTGAAGTCCTCTTTAGAAGGCAACACTTTGGTGGATATTTACTTTTGTTTCCATATTGTACACGTTATGACATGCTTATCTAGAGAAGCCAACTGCAACATTTTCTTTGATAGGCTGGTGCTGATATTAAGGGTGTTGGTACTTATACCCCCTTAGTAGTTGCTGCAATTGAAGGCTTAACTGATTTCTATGAGTGCTTAATGGAGGCTGGTGCTGATCCTGATGTGCCTGATGAAGTAACTTATGTTTTCCTTTTTACTGCATTTTTTCACACTATGGAAGAATTGTTTACGTTCAGATTATATTGTTGATTCAGACTTCTATAAGACAATCTATTTCATGATCCCATACTACTATCTGTATCCAATGTCCTATCGATAGTGCTATATAGATGAATTGATGGCATTATTGTAATGGTGACACCTATTGAGGTTTCAACACACTATTGTTCCTCACATTCTTTTATTACCTTGAAGAATTTTACGATGCCAGTCTTTCTGTTAAGAATAATTTGTTAATTTTATAAAATATCCTAGTTGTTCCATACCATGCATATTATTCTTAGGTGCGCAATTGAACAGTTATACTTTGTTTTCGGACTGTCCTACACTATTTTTTAGATGGTGGTTTTTACCAAACAGTCTAACTCGCTGAAGTTAATTTATATGAAACCTACAAGCTAACTTATAAAATAAGGTTACATTATTGTATTAAAATTTCCATATGTCAGCCACACAAGTGGCGGGTTTTCTATTATGATATAGATGAAACTCGGTGGCAAGATGTAGATTTAAAATGTCAATTTAGGATTGGATTGTTTGCTTATTGTTGAGTCTTTGTTTCGTATATATGATGTTGTATTTTAGGTCTCAAAAGTAATTTTGAATGTGTCGATCATGATTTTTGTGCTGTGACAAGCATCATTGCTTCTCATCATGTTCAGTTCTCACCAGATATTTATATGCTTATAGCTTCCATAGTGAGATGATGTAATTCTCTAAAGGGTTCATCACACTATTTTAAACTGCAATATGCATTTGTGTTGATTTCATTCCCTAGTAAGATATGTCCTGTTCTATTTAAACAGTGAGGGCGGCTTCCTATAGAAATTGCTGCACTTCAGAATAGACGGAGAGATGTGGAGATCCTACTTCCTGTAACTTCTCGTATTCCATCTGTGCATGATTGGAGTGTTGATGGGATAATTACTCATGTAAACAGGAATGTGGAGGTATGAATTAGGCCATCATTGTAATATTTAATATTCCTACCAAATGCCATGTTGCTGCCAATAATAAAATGAAATCTTACTTGTCCTAGTAATGTTTGGTATAATGGATTCTGAATCAAACATTCCCTTCATTTTGTTTTTCAACACTGATGGTGTTTCCACTTGCTGATTGTGAAATTAATTATTTTTACAGGAACTACAAGCTTACTCATATACTACATGTATATTCTACCCCCACCGTTCCAAAATATTTCTGCTTTTTAAATAAGCTTGTAAACATTTTTAATTTTGACTATTAATAGAGAAAAAAGGTGAAAGATCGATCACAAAGAATGATGCTGCTAGATTATCATTAGACAAACTATCATAATATGCAACTATTTTTTATTTAGTATAACTTGCTTTTTAAAATATTATCGATCAAAGTAGCATCTCAAAGACCGTGTTAAAGTTTAGAAGTGGTTTATTTTGGGATGGTGTGACTATAGTATATCTGCCTATCTTGGACCTTTCCATATTAATTTGTGATTACAATTCCAAAAAAAAAAGGCATATTGAAACTTTAGTATGGGCTCCCTTGGTTTCATGGTAAGATGTTTTGACTTTTTTCAAAGTCAATCTTCTTTAAGTTTGACTAAGTTTATAGAAAAAGATAGCAACATTTACCAATCGAATTCATTTGTTTTGGGTTGAAAATTAGGGCAAAGTTAAGAAAATAACTTTGCTTACATCGTGAAATGGAGGGAGTACTATATTGAAGAAATTCAGGAAGTCATAACAGTGTAGAGTTGGTGGGTGGCAGATTCAGCACCAAAACCACCTTTTGTATATTACAGATGTTATTGCTTAGTATTAACCATTAAGATTGTCTAATATGCACTAGAGCATTCTCTATGTATAAATTCTTTCAAGTTATCGCCCTACCTCTAAAAGTCGATATGGATTATCCATAAATTCTCTTCTGAAAGGGGCACTGAAGCGGTTAACCATGGTATATTTTATTCTAAGTTAAGGGGGCGTGAAGCAGTTATAGAAAAAAAATCGCCATATGCTTTGTCTTTTAGTATGCCACAGCATTTAGATGTGCCTACTCAGTTTCAATTACTAGCTACTTGAAGTATTATTACCTTTTATTTTTCATCTTTGTTCTTTAAGCATGATTGTGTATCATGAACTCTCTTGTTTCTTTTATGCAACCAAATTGAACTTGTCAGATCAATATAATTAGTGGAAAATTGGGAGTGAAAAATACTCAAAATGGCAATGGAGTGGGAAATCCTTAAAACTCCCTCTCCCCCTCCCCCTTTTCTTTCCTCTTTTCTTCTTGCCTATAGTGAATTTAAACACTTTATGTGTGCATAGAGCATAGACATGTGCTGATGGTGCAAACCTTCACAAAAGATCCTACAAAATGACATCCTTGTTTGCATAGACCCGTTTAAAGATCTTTTAAAGTGAAGGGGGTGGGTATAGAGCACACCATCACCGTCATCTCATATTCCAAAGAAAATATTGTCAATAACTAAAAAGTTAAGACACAATCTAGTGGACACTGGTGCAACTTTTCTGCTGCTAAGCTTATATATTGTTGAACTATCTTTTCATGATTCTTAGAATTCAAGATGATAAGTCAAAATATTAGGCAGCTCTTTTGTGACTTCCTTCACATAGTTATCCACTTATCCTTAACTAGTATGATTTGCATTTTTTTGTTATTTCAGGATGACCCTGTGTATAGATTAAAACCAGCTGAACTGAAGTTAGAAGCAAGTAGGGCATATAAGAGAAAAGACTATGTTACTGCCACAAAACTCTACTCTGTGGTATGTGTTGCACTCTATTCTCTTACCCACATCTTAGTCTACCGTTGTGATTGTGTACACTGTGTCAACTCATGATTTTTATGGCCTGCAACGTTTTGAGTCTCTTGCAAGAATGCAAATAATAGTATAAATCATGTTATTGTTAATTATTTTACTGCTTTAATTTTCTTGTTTTCACATCTCTACTATTATTTATAAAAAAGAAACTTGATTCCATGGTCCGTCGAAAATTTCCGTCCGTCATCCAGCCAGCAAGCAATCGATCGTTTCCGAGTCAGCAATCGTGTGGGCGTTGGTCTCCCAAAATCCCTAGACCAATTGTGAACGAGCCCGCTTTTGGTGAGAAAGGAAGCCTCCTGGCTCTCTGCACGCGTGGACAAGCGCTGGGCACAGAATGGGCCAGACAATCGTTGATTAATTGGCGGCCCACATGAATAGCCCATGCGCGCAAACCTTAGGAACGTGTCGTTTTCATCCTTGCATAGCCAATGCGTGCATGCATGCATGTGGCAAAGAGAAAGACAGGTTGTAATAGGAAATACCCCTAAACGCCTAGCTAGTCATTTAACAGTTTTTTAAAAAAGTTTTAATTTTCAATGGATGTAACTTTGCTTTAATTTATTACACATTTCTAACGAGAAATTTTGTGTTCTTGCTACCTGTTTGAAAATATCCTCAAATTGTTTTCTTACAGGGTCTGTGCCATGAAAAACTAATCATTAACCATCTAATAAATATTATTGTTATCTTGTTTTTTCCGGTTGCAACGCGCAGGCAATTCTTCTATCTGTTATAATTTAGTGATGTCAATTTCCTGCAAACGCTGTTAAAGAAGCCATACTGAGCCAATGCAATGTTTGTTAACATGTTTTTGTAGTTAGTAACGAAAAATACATTAAGGGATACAGTTGACGTTCTTGGCAACTCTTTGATGTAAAATCTCAAATTATTGTGATAATGAGCCAATGCAATGTTTCTAACATGTTTTTTTGTCTTTAGTAACGAAGAATACTTTGACAGATACAATTGGTGTTTGTGGCAACTCTTTGATATAAAATCTCAAACAGGTCATTTTGTTTGTGTTTTACTATATAAAAATCTAATTAATAGGATTGTATATTTGCTTTAAGTCATTGTATATTTGCTAGAAACGTTCCTTTGTAGTTTACGTCATGGAGATTGTACATCTGCCATACCCAATCAGCAATTGTAATTAAGGAAAAATGGTAATTTTGTATGAATTTTTGTTAGGCGTTGAATCACGACCCTGAAGATGCAACCTTGTACTCAAATAGAAGCATTTGCTGGCTTAAGATGGATGAAGGAATGAATGCTTTGTTGGATGCTCAAGTTTGCAGGACTATGCGTTCTGATTGGCCAAAGGCCTGCTACAGGGAAGGGGCTGTTCACATGTTCTTGAAGGTGAGATATAATATCTATATTATTTGCCCTGCCAAATCGTCCTTTTATATGCAACAATTATTTTGTTTTGCAGGACTATGAGAAAGCTTGTGATGCATTTCTTGATGGTCTCAAATTGGAACCAGGGAACATTGAGATTGAAAACAGGCTAAGGTAAGCCTTCTTATCTTTGTCCATGTGAAGCCTTTGCAAATAATCCTCACTCTTGTACCAATAATACCATTATAATACATCTCAGCTGTAGTGCCACATGAAACATATATATGCGACTTACCAGGTGAATTTAATCAGTTGATCGTGCAAAATTGTAACCTGTAGATGAACGTCTGTGTACTGCATGTTTCATCTGTGTGATGCCTGTTGACCATAGTGATTGTGTTAATCTTATTTTGCAGGGAGGCTTTGAAGTCATTGAAGATATCTGTGGCTGCCTGAATTGCCTGTCTGTTTAAGAAAAGATTCAAACTTGTCCGGGAGTATCTTTTGTATATGCAAAGCCGTGCCAGTTGCTAAGTTTTCATCAGGTTCATGCATTCAGGATTCCGTCAGATCTTGCTATAACAGTTAACTCTCTAGACAGACAGTACATTGTAGTACTTGTGACCTGAAACTGAAACTACGGGCCGCACAGGCCTCTTTTATACAGTGTGCAACCACAACTATTATCACTGATACTTTACTAGCAGGGCTCTATGTTGTCATGCAACGAAATTTAGTGACTTATAAGAGGGGAGGAAAAGTCTTCGCTACGCACGACAACGGCTCACAGTTGAATGACTTATGTAGTTTTCTGCTTTGCTTCTGAGCAAGGTATGTCCACAGCCATGTGGCGACATAGCCACATTCATAGGCAGAGCACTATCACGTACTACCTTCCTTTCAAAACGAAAGACGTTTTAATTTTTTTTACAACGTTTGATCATTCGTCTTATTCAAAAAATTATAAAATGATCATTTATTTTGTTTGTGATTTATTTTATTATTGAAATACTTTTAAGAATAACTTATTGTTTTCTATATTTACATAAAGTTTTTAATCGAATGGTCAAATATTGAAATAAAAAATCAAAACATCTTATACGTCATGAAACAGAGGTAACGTTATGAAACAGACGTAGTACTAGCTAACACTAGTTTTGTGAACTTGTGATGCAAATTAAATCACCAATGTCGTCAGTCGTGACGCATTGTTGACGGACAACAGTAGTTAGTAGTCATATGCGCACAAATGTCGTGATGCAAAACCACAGTAACCACCATTTTCTAAACTTCCGTTACTCCTGTGTTATATGGTCTTGCTATTGACGGGACACGACACTTTCACTGCACAAAACTTGCCATACTGATCAATGTAATTTTGCAGTGATGTATGGGCAGTTACATTTTGCAGTGATGTATGGGCAGCGTTGTATGGGGTTTGAGTTTGGTTGTGTCAATTGACAGTTCTTTCATTTTCTCGGGAACAACTAGCAGAATTGGAAGAAATCAAAGGAAAACACATACGATCAACCAAAGGTGCAAAACACATATGCCGTTCACTTAATTAAGTTCTTGCACGAATCAATATGAACTAACGAAATTACTCGTAGTAATTACAGGAGAGAGCACGCATCACCGTTGCGTCCTCTAAACTTAGGCCTTGTTAGATCCCAAAATATTTTGGCCAAAAATATCACATCAAATATTTAAACACATGCGTAGAGCATTAAATGTGGATGAAAAAAACAATTACACAGTTTGTACGTAAATTATGAGACGAATCCTTTAAGCCCAATTTACACAATAATTTGACAATATGGTGATACAGTAAATATTTACTAATGATAGATTAATTAGGCTTAATAAATTCGTCTCGCAGTTTACAGACGGATCTGTAATTTGTTTTGATGGGTTTCCGTATACGTAAAAAAAAATTAGGCAAAAAACTAAACAGGCCTTATTGACAAGAATAAGCTTCAGGGACAGGATGAGACGGACACTCCACTGTGGGCATGATCTCAATTTGGAACTACGGAACCTCGTTGGCGTGGCGGGGGGACCGGCACCTCGCCGGGGCAAGCGTGACCGATAGAGGTCATAGGAGCGGGCCTAGCTATTTGGCAACCAGGCTGACACCCGGTTTTTCCGTTAGTCTCTATTAGTTTTGTTAGTGTTTTTTTTTTGCATTTTTTTTCCAAAGAAGAAGAAAATCTAAACAGAAACAAAAAGACTTTAAAATAGAAAGAAAAAGGATACTTTCAATTAAGCAGAAAGTAATAAAAAGTTTCAAAATGGAAAGAATAAAAAGTTTCAAAGGAAAGAAATAAAAAATTTTCAAACAGAGAGAAATAAAAATTCCAAGTTGAAAGAAAGAAAAATCCAAACAGAAAGAAATAAAAATTCCAAATTGAAAGAAAAAAAATTCAAATTGAAATAAATAAAAAGTTTCAAATGGAAAGAAGCTAAAGATTTTTAAATCGAAAAAGAATACAAAATCAAATGGAAAAAGAACAGTGAAATCAAATTGAAATAAAAAATCCGGGAGCACCACCGCCGGCGGAGGGCAGCACACCTCGTCGCCGCCAATGGAGATCGCCGACAGGTACGGAGATGACGGCGCTGTCGGACGGGGGTGTGGAGTGGGCGGCGCCAACGGGGACGCGCGCGGTGATCGCGACGCGGCTTGTGGCGGTCGTCTCCATCGACGGGCGTGCAAGGGTAGGGTGGCTCGCCAGGGAGGTCACCCTCGGGGCGCGCCGCGCCGGGGAAGGTCTCCGGCTATGGGCGTGGCAGGAGGGCGGCACACCATGGAAGGTCGTCGGTGATGGGCGTGGAATTCAAGACGGCGCGCCGGTGGAGGCACTATCAATGGCGGCGTGTGGTGGCTGCGGGCGGCGCGACTCGCCATTGATGTGCATGTGTAGCCGCCGGTGGCCTCACCCATCGCCGCCGCCTCTCCGATCTGGATCTGAGGATTTTCAGAGAGAGAGTTTGTGTGTGGGAATGAGAGAAATTAGAGAGAGAAAGGGAAAGTAGATATTTAAATGAGGTAACTGGACGCCGTTAATTCTGTCAATTTGGGATTCTGAGCGCCGCAGGCGCTCGTGCGCATATTAGGATTAGTGCACAGGAGCTCTCAGTGCGGTCTCCTGTAGAGGTCATAGGTGCCTCAGCACAGTCTCATTCGGGGACTGTTCGAGCCACTTAAGCCATGTGTTACCAAGAGTAGAGCCCTCATGTCCACCAAACTCTTGCAATGATGATGGCGGTGTTGATACCAGATTTTGGACGAAGTCGATGAAAGCTAAATTGGAAAGTTTGGGAGAGACTATCGGGTAAGGTGTGAATAATGGCAATTGGGTTGGTTGAAACCGATTCAGTTTGAAGCCGATGAAGACCAAGTCAACACAAAAGGGGCGTTGTGCTGGTCCGTTTCAGGTTCCATATTTGAAAACCAATTGTATCTAAATTAGGAAGTTTAAATAGTTTCCTTTCGTATTAGGTTTGGAATCTTAGTTTTGTAAAGATAGGAGTCTGGTTTCCTTTTGTGAAACGATCGCATATGTTAAGACGATCGAGTCGTGTTCAAGTCAGAGTCGAATACCCGTAGGTATAAATATTGTAGCCCGAGTACCTGTAAAAGAGTCACAATCAATACAACTATTTCGGTGCATCGCCACCCTAGCGTCTTCTCGCTAGGTTTTCGACAGATCGAGCTTTCGAGTTGTGCGAACTACAGTAGTCGGTAAGATTCGTCAAACTTCATGTAGATCGATTGTCACTTTAGGCATTGATCTGTATGTCGCGTACCATATATATCGTTAAATTTTAGATCAACCATGGCATATTTACATCAGATCATCTTGATTAGGACTTTCTTGGTTAGGTTCAATATTCTAATTAGGATGCTAATTAGGACTTTCTCGGTTTAGTCCGATATTTTAATTAGGTTATTTTTGATAATAATATGTCAAGGCAAAATCATATACGACACAATATATCCACCATCATGCATGTTGTACATCAGATTATTTAAATCGGTTTACACTAGTCATCGGGTTAAGCTGTCTTGGTTTAGTCCAATCCTTCAGCCTGTTTCTAGAGTTCATCGGATTAAATATGTCTGGTCATGGCGTACATGGTTCTATCGGGGTTTCAGCCGATAGTTTATCTTTTGCTTGTATCGGCTTCAACTCATTTAAAACTGGTTTAAAGATATTTTATGTAAACTAAATATTAAAGAATCTAATCTTCTAAATAGCCGATCCAAGTTTGTTTCCTCTCTACGAGGCCGATCCCAACACCCACGGTATCGGCTTCCAGTTATCGGATCCTAATCTAACTTAAATTTTATTCTTGTTGATTGCAGGATCAAATCAACTGGCACACTCAGAACCCGTTGAAGAAGGACCTGCGCTCAGGAACAAGCAAATCTCCTAGGCCTAGCGTAGTATACGTGGGATTCAAATTTCACGTCAACAGGCGGGAATGAGCAATGGTGAGATGTCACATGGAGCTCATTGCCCTCCACTCCGTCTATTGAGCTTGCCCTCTAGTGCATCAGGACGACTCTCCTTGAGGCTGAGGCCACGACGAGCTCTAGCCAGAACCAGCGATCTCGAGGTCGGCGTCGCCATGGCTTTCTCTACCTCCTCCATTGTGGCCTCCTCGATTCCACCACTGCCTCACCCCCGCCTTGACCTCTGTCGCCCTCTCGCCTTAGTCCACGCCATTGCCCAACATTAGGGAGGTGGAGATGGAAAGAAAAGGCTATGGGTGGAGGCGGATGGTGAGGCGGAGAGGACGGTGTCGCTATCACCCTCCGTCAGTTGGTGGATGGGATTGGTGGTGAGAGGCAGAGAGAGTGAGGGAAAAAGGGGAATTTAAGAGGCTGATAGTGGACCCTAGGGTATGGTATATATGTAATATTTTTTATTGTGTCAAGTGTTAGGGTAGTACAAAAGTTTTAATGTGAAAAGAGCGAAATAACATTAACTACACCTAGTAGAAAAAACTATACAATATACATAGATTGCTATTGCTTGGCCTAGACGTGGCACTGCTAGAGGAGGGGAGGAATCGCCGGCCGGGTTGGTAGGCATGGAGGAGGGGAGGGAGCGTCGGCGGCTTGGTCACCAAGGTGCAAAGACGACGACGACATGCTTGGTCGGCAACTCGACATGGATTTGGTGGGAGTGGTCACGTGGAGCAGGGGGATGCCCCGGCATGGATGACGAATGTTGTGTGGTCCTGCTGGTGTCAGCGTCGTGCGGCAGATGGGAAGGGTGTAGCTGCCTCGCGCCTCGGACTCGGAGGCCTGTTGCCGGTCTATTTAGAGTGGAGGAATGCAGCTGCTATGAGGGAGACGAGGAGAAGTGGTGGATATGTTATATATGATGTCTCCGGTTGGGTTACTGGGCTAGGCCATATGGGTGGGTCTGGCTATCTCACATCCGGTTGACAGAAGGATGTGGCGCATTGATTTTCCATTGTCCTTCAGTCTGGCGAGTTCTCCTTTTTTTTCCAGCGCAGCTTCTAAACGAAGAGATTCAGCAAGCGACGAAAAGGTTTTGGTTTCAGATAAAGAAAAAAATTCAAATGTTTGAACTTTCAAACTAAAAGTAATTGAACATTCATACGGGAAGAATTGCAACATCAAACCAAATTGAAAATGGAAAGAATTGCAACTTCAAACGGAAAGAATTTGAACTTTGAAGAAAAATTGCAACTTCCAAACCAAAAGAAATTGAACTTTCAAACAGGAAGAACAACAGATTTCAAATCAAATTTTTTTTTTGAAAAGTTTTAAATAGAAAAAATAAATTCAAACATTGTTTTGCATTTATTTTAGCGCACTTAGGGCATGCCCAATAATAAATTAGTGTCGTAAATAAAAAGTATCATGCAGGATTTCTGCATACGTGGAAGAAAGAGAAAGAAGAGAGAAAGAGGTTGTATGTTAATTTGCATACGGTATAAAAGACAACAACTATATGTTATGTACATGATTTTCACCACTGTAGCTTAGCTGTCTCTTAGATGAATGGTTTTTATTGGCCCACTTAATCCTATTTTTAAGCATATACATACAACATAATTGACAACTTATTGTACATAATGTCTCATATGCTGTCTCTAGATGAGGTGAAAAAAATTACATACGGCGTTGTCTCAACCATTGGACATGGCCTTAGTTCACTGTTTGACTCTGCCTCTACATGCCAAACAGCCAAAGGCAGAGGAGCTGGGGGTGAGACTTTAGGCTGGTTTGGTTTAGGGCCAAAATTGGTCTTACCAATTTTTTGCCATACCAAAATTTAGTATGTTTTGATATGACCAATATTTGATAATGCTAAGTACTGTTTGGATTGGAGCCAAAATAGTTTATTTTACTATTGAAGTGGCCTATTTTAAAGGTATGCCAATATTTAGTCTTAATCCAAACATAAATAAATAAATAACCAAAGTTTGGTTCAAAACCAAACTGACGCTTTGATCCCCGGGGACTGCCCAAACCTACCCACGTCCTTTCTGCCTGTGAAATTTTCGCGTCCACTTGCCTCGCCTTCCTCCTTTCCTTCCCGCCCCACCACGCAAAACCCATTTCCCAATCCCAAACCCTACACCACCACCGCCGTACCCCCATGGCGCCGCCTCGCTTCCCTCCATCCTCCTCCTCTGCCGCCCCCGGCCGCCTCCCGCCCCGATCCGCACCTCCGAACCCCAGGCCCAGACCCGCCGCCGCCGCCGCAGCTTCCGCACCCGGCTCCGGCTCGCCGCATGAGGCGGTGCTCCTCCACGCGGCCTTCGACGGCAACCTCCGCCTCGTCAGGAGTACGTACACGCCAACTCCAACAAATGCTCCCCCTCTCCCGTCTCTCCGATCTCCGTTCCGTTGATGTTTGGGTGCTGATTTTGAGCTTCCTTGCAGAGATGGCGAGGGCGCTGGACGATGGGGACGGCCGCCTCGGCGAGAAGGTGGGGGCCGTGAGGGACGAGAACGGCGTCTGCGCGCTGCACCTCGCCGCCGGACGGGGGAGTCTGCCCGTGTGCCAGTACCTGGTCGAGGAGCTCGGCGTCGATGTCAACGCCGTCGAGGACAGAGGTGTGCCTGCGCTAGCGCTGCTCTCTTCAATTCCTTCCATTCTACGGCTTGTTGACAAGAGGGGTCCTAGTTTTATGTGGATTGATACCTGAGTGTTGACTCGTTGCATTGAGCGCTGCACTTATTGATAAATTGATATGCCTGGTTGGCTGTTGAGTTGTTCCATCAAATTGATGTACCCAAAACAATTGGGTTCCATCGGCCTTCTCGATTTTAACTGCTCTCGTTGACAGGTGAGACAGCCTTGACATTTGCGATCAATTTTGGGAAGGCCGAAATACTGCGGTATCTTCTTGATCATGGAGCTGACACTGAAAAGCTCAACAACGACGGCCTTACTGTTCTCCATTTTGCTGCTGGCGAAGGTCTAATCTATGTTTCCTACATTGTTTGTATATCAGCACGCAAGCTGGCTTCTAAAGTTGTGCTGTTGCTTTGATAATTTTCTGTGCCTCAAGATTGATTGAGGTAACAGACGTGGCACAGTTTGGGGATAAGTCAAGGGCATTTTATTTTGTCAGTCCATGCAGAAGTTTCTCAGACTTATGTTGTAGCTCAATAGTGAACATGAATAAACATTAGTTCTAACTTATCCATGTATGTGAATCCTAACTGTTGATCCCTTCTTAGATTACCTAAGTTTATTCTCATCTTCTAGTCTACTTTATGTTTCCTACTCACCTTATCATTCTGCTCTGTTTATTCAGGAAAGTGCGAAATGGTAGAAATTTTGCTCTCTAAAGGAGCGTATATTGATTCGTTGACTACTGGTGGGACAGCACTGCACTGTGCTGCTTATAATGGAAGGGATAGTGTTGTGAAGATTTTATTGGACCACCATGCAGATGTAAGTGTCAATACATTTATTCCTACCCCATCTTGCTGTCTAGTATGATAAAATTTCACATTGGCAGTTATTGGATTATATTTCTGCCTAGCTCAGTCTTCCACCTCAAGTGTTATTTAAGCCAAGGAAGATGGTAGAAATGAAGACATCCACTCACTTTTCTAGCAACGCCTACTGAATTATTTGGATGTACAAAATCAGTTTAACTTAAAGTATGCTTCGGCCAAACAACTTTTTCAGTAAAGCTTGCGCTAACTGAATATTAACTTAAAATCATGAGCTTTAAAACTTAAAGCCAGCCAGCTAGAAAAAAATAATTTTCATAATGCCTATATATAAATTCTTATGCCCAAACTCTGCAGTTTTTTTTTTAAGAAAAGTTACCAACCATATAGCATAGCTGAATCAAAGAAGAAAGTAATATTTGCTTGGATGACGACCAGAATATATGATTTCTTAAGTGGTTTTATTCAGATTTGGACCTTATTATAAATAGATAAAACTCTTGGACATAGTACAGCCTTTTCTCATCTCCTCTTGTAGATGGTAGAATGTATTTACTGCATGGCCGTATTCCTCATATGAAATTTCTTTATAAATGATTTTTTAATAGGAAACTTTTAAATTTCCATTGTGCTGTTTTGAACAGTGTTGTAAAATACGCCCATACAGACCATTAGCTGCACGAATAAACATGTATGGCAGAGGAAACCGACACGAACATGCAATTCGGAGTGGATTTGGGCTATGTAGACAGTAAAACGGCCATAAGGAACGATTAGTCAGGTGATTAGCGACTAGTCACCTGATTAATCCGTTTAATGGGCCAAGCCCAGCAGCAGCAACCAACAGCCCAATAGTTGAAGTACATCAACAACCACACACGTGTACTAGTATATATCTCGCGTTGTTCGGTTTCAGCTCTGCTAATCCTCATTTTGTGAATCGATCGACGTTTCAACTCTGTGCAAATTGTATTTTGGTGCAAAACTATTTTCAATACTACTTAGTCCCACTATATTTTCACTTAATTGCTGAATTTATATTTTTAAAGGTGTAAATGTACCAATACAATGTGTACAAATATCACCAAAACTGTCCAGCCGAGCAAATTTATTTATTTATTTCATGAACGTCAAATTTCTGTTTAATTCTGACTTATCATTCGTATTCTGATATGTCGCTTGATGGTATTCTAACCGTTCTACACCCGTTTTCCATCTTTTAGAACACTCGTTTTGAGTCTGTAACAGGTACAATTAGTCAAGAATTAAGACTATCATTGAATGCTTCAAAATGAAACAAAATTTCTCTATCGATAGTTAAATTAATATACACCAGATAAGACAACTTATTATTTATGGTTGCCCAACTATATTGCCATGCATGTGATATTGTGACATATATATGCTTGATCATTAGCATTTGGTGAGGCTGAAGACAAATCAGATCAAAACTAAGATAATTGCAGGAATTCTGTTTGAATTATGTTCTGGTTTGTGTGATATTTCTAGTAAATCCATGCATTTCAAATAGGTTATCATAGTACTAGGTGGTGTCATATTCTGTATTAGGTTGCTATATTTTGGGACGGATGTAGTAGATTGCATGTCTTTTCCTAGACTTTTGTTAGTGTGAAATACCAATTCAGGTGATAAAACAATACATAAAATCAATGCTTTTTCAATGCTGCGTGAGTTGGAATATTTCTTTTTTCATTGTTTGTTCTTGCTGAAGCTTGTAGCAATTATGACATTCGTGTGTGGTTGGTTCTATTGCTGACACTTGTGTAATATTTTCGTGTAGTCTATCCTTATCTTAGTTTCTTAACTTCTATTAATCTGTCAACAGCACAAGAAGGTGGCTTGGGGTGCCTATACGCCTCTTGCTGTTGCTATTCATTCCGGCTCAACAAAATGTGTGAAGCTCCTTATTGAGGTTTGTCATCTTTATCTTACAACAAGGGCTAGTGGATTACTCTATAGAAGCAGGGAAAAAATAATTCTTGTTGTTCAGGCTTAAGAGGAAATTAAAACTTTTTTGTCAGGCTGGCGCTGATGTGAAAGGGATTGGTAAAGAAACACCCTTATTAACTGCTTCTTCTAAGGGCTTAACTGACATCATAAAGTTGTTACTTGAGGCTGGTGCAGACCCTAATGTTCGTGGCTGTGTAAGTCCTACCTTGAGATGACATTCTTTTTTTCACGCTTTTAGGATTATAAATTTTTTACAGTAAGAAAATTTACATTATAATCTTTCAACTTTGGGAAACCGAAACATTTCATGACTGGACATATCTTGCAATTCCTATGATTTATTGTCTAGTATATCTGTACAACACAATTATTTTTTTCTTGAATACTGTAAATCACAATTCTAAAGTAATGCGTTTTGGAGTATTGGCATAATTTTCTAAACATGGACAATTATTTTGAAAGACCAACTTGGCAATCCATGCATGTATTGAATATTTCAGCCAGTTTATGTACAGCATTGGATCATATATAAATGCAAAAACAACAAAATTGACACAATGAATTATGCAGGTTTGGATCCTTTGTAGTAGTTTAAGCATGTAACAACACTCATGTAGTTTCCTTACTGTATGAGGACTACAGTGTGGAATGGCTGTCATTGGGCATGTTGATCCAATATCATAGTTCTAACATGTTGCATATAATGATTGTCCCCAACTGGTAGACCTTAGCTGTAACTTTTTGTGAGATGCACAATCATCTTCATTCTTGGGTAACGCTTTGAAGTCAAGAAGTCTATTTCATGGTAGATTGCTTTTTTGAAATATTGCAATGTATACCAGGATGAGACCTTGCTTTCCATCCCAGCTAGATCAATGGTAAATCTGCCTAGCAAGTTGATAGTACCAGCAGCATTTCCTCAGACACCTTTACAATACAATGCCTGACATAAGAACTTTCAGCTGTGTTGATTTTAAGAAAAGCTCTCTTGAAATAAGATCTTTGGTTTGATTTTGTTGTTAGCAGTTTGGACAAATGCCAATAGAAGTTGCTGCATGTTGTGGTGCACGGAAAGATGTTGAGATCCTATTTCCGGTCACTTCTCGTATTCCGTCTGTGCGTGATTGGACTGTTGATGGAATTATTAGTTATGTAAAGTCATTGCCTGAGGTGAAGGTATGATCTGATCTGAAAATTCTATTTTGTTAATGGCATGCATATTGGCCACTATCTTGGTGATTGATTTTCCCTTCTATGCTTTCTATAAATCATGCCCCTGACCTGAAAGCAGTTAAACCTTCTTGAGGAGAAATTAAACTCATTGCTAAGAATGTTGATTTTTATTAGGCTAATACTTAGCATGGTAATCATCTTCATGTAAGGGTCCTAAACTCCCTAGTGTGTTTTCTCAGTGCTATTCATATGGATCAAAGCCATGTAACCAGCTTGTCAAATCAATTTCAATCAATAGTTCTTTACTTTTTTACTTTCAAATCAACTTCCACAACATAGTATATCTAGTTCATATCCTAAACTGAGATCTAAAAACGATCATGAATTAAAGAAACAAAGGAAAATGATTTTCTTATGAAAATATGCCAAAACTCTCTGGTTAAAGACCTCTTATTTACAATATGTCTCCCTCCGTTATGGAATAGATGTTGTCTTGGAATGTGTGCAGTAAAACAAAGAAACTATAATCACTAATACACAAAAAAAACCAACATTTGATACGTGAAATTGATATTATTAGATTTTTCTTGAAGAAAAACTTCTGTGTAGTTTCAAATGATTTTCATTAATGTATTATTAGAAAACTAGTGGTCAAAACATGCACATTGGAGACTGTCGATGTCCTAAATGACAAGTAAAATGAACTAGGGTAGTTCTTGACATTTGTCTATGGTATTATACTATACACTAACACTACACACTTACACAGTTTATGTATGGGCAGGTTTAGCTGAAAGAAATGTATATTTCTGCACTCAACTTCTATAAAAACTGTAACTCAAGATGGTAATTCTTGAGGAAAAAGTCCATTTTACTCCCCTAAACTATTGCACTAGATCACTTAACCCCCTAAACTATATTTTGGTTTATTTTACACCCCAAATTATTAAAAATGGTTCGTTTTACACCCTAACAACACTTCTCCTTTTTGTTTCTCCTTATACAAGCTATATTTTGAGATGAAATTTTATGGAGTTGTAGATGACACTGCTATCAATGATCCAAAATATTTTCAATTTTTTTCATGACTTTTATTTGAACTTTAAAATTCCAATGTTCAAGTTAGTATTATATGCTTCCAGTCAGTGGAGACAAAGATAAATAATTGTAGAAAAAAAATGTTCAGAGGTAATTTGTAATACATGTATGCATCGTACCAAATTTCAGTAATAAATATGACTTGTATAGATAGAAACGAAAAAGAGAAATGTTGTTAGGGAAATGTTGTTAGGGTGTAAAGTGAGTCATTTTTAATAGTTTAGGGTGTAAAATGAGCCACAAAATAGTTTAAGGGGTTAAGTGGTCTAGTGAAATAGTTTAGGGACTTTTTCCAATTCTTGACATTCGCCTGAGGTAGTGCATACAACATGACACTTTCTGGCATGTTGTATGCAAGTGTTTAGCAGTGCAAGATGGTAGCTGGATGTTGTGTTGTGACCTTGCATCATCAAGACCTTATAGAGGGTTACGGGTTACCCTTCCTTGATTTTAATTGATGGATTGTACTCCCTCCGTTCCACATTGTAAAAGGTTGTAGCTTCTTCATCTCTCGTCTAGACCCACTAACATCCATCTGAATCTAGACACCCATCTGAAGTATACACATTGATGTATGCATGGATCCATTTAAAAGCTAAAACACCTTACAATATAAAACAGAGGAAGTATTAATTTAAAATAAGACATTGTTCTAGAGAGGAGATATAGTCACATGTATGATGACATTGATCTCATTGAACTTGGGGGTACCTACTTTTTCATATTCAATTTTCCATCCTAAGTGATTTGTAATCTAGCAAATGCAAATTAGCTGTTGGACATGGGATTAAAATATCTTGCTTACGGTCCTTCAAGCGTATTACTGTAAAGCTTTAAGATTCTAAAGACATTGCTAGCGTGTCACCATTATTAAGAATTGTAAGGGGGGATCACTTGTCTTACTAGCATGTGGACCTAGTGGTCCTTCAAATTTTAGTGTTTTTGTTAAAATAATGGTTCAATCTTTTTTATATTCAGGGTATTACTGTAATGAATTTAATTGTGTGCTCAACATTAATTATCATATCCTCCTAAAATTATGGCATTGACAAATTTCCCTCCAAAATTTATGGCACATCACTGGTGGCAAAACAAAAATTTTGGATATAGGGGAAGAATGTTGGTTTTATGCCCCAGTTAGTGCAATCAAACCCTTGACTGAAGAAGTGGCAAAAGAAAATGAGTAGAATTGCTGAAATGAAAGCTGCAATTTTTTATGCCAGAATTAATATGTTTCTATCCACTGGTCGCAAAAACAAAATTATAGGAGTTCACGGGTTTAGCTTATATTAGAGTACTGGATATGTTTGTAAGAACATCTTCAAAGTTCCCAAGATCTCCATGCTTCTTGGCATGTTGTGGAGGATACAATATATGTTCAATCAGTACTGTAGAGTAGGATTGTAAATTAGTAAGACAGTAAAACAGTGGGTTGTATCAATCACATAATTTTCCCTGTGTGTTTTGGCAACTACTTCATGAAACTATATAATATTGACATGTTGCATCGACTCGATGATAAGATAAAATAAAATAACTGACACAACTGAGTACTGAATCTGTGGGCAATGGATAAGTGTGGTAATGAACCTATATTTCATTTGATTTTTCTCAATGTTTCAGGATGAGGAGTATTGTGAAGATTTGCTTGATATGCAAAAATCTCAAGGCCGTGAAGCAGTCAAGAATAAAGATTATCTTGGTGCCATGAGCATTTATACATCGGTATATCATGCTAAAATGCATCCATTTCCAATCTAATTTTCCATTTGATATTTGATATAGCTCATGCTGTTTTATATCTTTAAATTAAACACAAAGTATGAAAATAATATTTCCGGTCAGGTATAAATAATGATCTAAGATGTCACTGGTCAATTGTGGTAGGGCATGCAACCTGAAATGTATGGGCTAAATACTGTCTGTTTGTTTTGTAGGCTATTTCTCGCTATCCTAGAGATGCATCTTTATTCTCAAATAGGAGCCTTTGCTGGCTTCACTTGGGTGAGGGGAAGAAGGCTTTGATGGATGCTGAAGCTTGCAGGATGATGCGACCAGACTGGCCAAAAGCCTGTTACCGTCAAGGAGCTGCTCTAATGTTACTGAAGGTGGGACAAAAACAAAATGTTCAGATCACCTTTTGAACATTCTGGACGGATCGTTTTTTATGTTGTGGTATTTATGCGTATTCAGGACTACAAAAAGGCATGCAGCTCATTTCTTGATGGTCTCAACTTGGCGCCAGAGAATATTGAGATGAAAAATGCATTAAGGTATTCTTTGTCCCTTCACTTCAGGCCACAGCTTACAATGTATGGACTTTTTAATGATAACTCCTGCTCGCACTCCCTTTAGAAACATGCTTATCTCTTTGACTGGAAATGTGCAGGGAGGCTTTGCAAGCCTTGAAGATGTCAGACAGCGCTGATATGGAACCTCTGGATTAACATCATCATGCCATACACATTGGAACTTGTCAGGACTAATTACAGTTAAGGGAATTCCTAGCTTTTACAGGTTCTTAGGATATCTGATGCCTTAGACAAGAATAGTGGCTTAGGTAATTTTTATCATACGTACGGCCATTTGCTCATCAACCATGTCCAGATCAACCATGAAAATGCCTATATGTATCTACCAACACTAATTATGATCCTAATGTAAATACTTTATATAAAACTCCTAGCAGATGCCCACGAATGTTTGGGCCATAAAATTCTTCGGGCTACAATTTACCAATGTAATTACACAACTTGTTGCAGTCCTGAAGTAGGTTTTTTGTTTGCTGGTCACAGTTTACAGGCAGGGCAGAATGTGCATTTGGGTATATCTGGACTACTATGCCAACAGCTCTGGTGATGGAGAATCATGGTAACGAGTAGAGCAGCAGATTTTCAATGTTCCGCAGCTTGGTATTTGAGATGCTTTGTCCAAAGAAATGGTTAAATTTTTTAGAGTGAATTACACTTTGGGCCATATTTTATTATCTTAGTTTTACTTTAGATCACCCTTTAACATATCTTTTCACTTGACTAGATAAGATCGCATTTGTTTCACTTTGGACCACGTTAACTCTCCTCACTAGCTGAATTAGCATCTTTTTCGGCAAAGGATAGCCTACACATCAGCGAGAAAGATCATCGGTGTTTAGATTTCGATGTTCTTAGGTTCATTGATGTGCTTGAAAAAATAGTTGAGGGTGGTCTAAAGTGTAACAGGTGTACACTTATCTAGTCTAAACTGAAAAGTATAGCTAGAGGATGGTTCAAAATGAAACTATGGTAATATAAGGTGGCCAAAGTCCAATTCACTCAATTTTTTATTGAATCTAAACAGTTCGTCTATTCTTTATTTTTGTCTCCAATTCATTTTGTTCATACACTTGCAGGCCACTATGGACGGAAGCAAACCAGAACTATACATGAAAAAAAAAACATCTCGGTTGCCATTTTTGTTTTCCTTTCTTACACGATATAATTTAGTCTCTCTTTCACAGTTTAAATAAGAAAACGTTTCAAGGTTCGTTTGGTTAGATTCCTCAGCAGAACGAACACAACAATATACGGCCGTATGACCGATTATTTCTAGTCTGACCGGTTCCATATCTCGCGTACAATACTCACCGGTCCTTAAGTAATTAGTTGATCTGATCATTTGCTGGCCGGCCTCCAATGCAACATCTTCTCTGCATTTACCAGCACACTACATCTCTGCATCTCTTTATTTAACCATTAGGTTATAGATGATCTTACCAACCTCAGTAATCTATATGATCACCTTGTTTTCTAGAGATGATAAATGATCATGTTATTGTGGATGACTTTGAGGAGATTATTTGTGGCCGCCCGAAACCAGGCCTTGGTTCCTGTTGTCCTAGTGGATCTATGGGCCAGCAATCCATGGCTATTAGGCTTGATAATATCGCTTCAGGGGGCCCTATGGGGGTGGGCGACTGGGCGTGGGGGAGTTTTCCCATGCGGCTGATCGGGGTCAGGCTCCCGACTATTTCGGGGGCGGGGTATGATACACAGCATATCTGTTTAAAGCCTAGCTAAAAATCCCAGGCCTGAGCTCGTCCAGCCCGATGATTCACCCATAAAAAATAATAATAAAGTCGGAACCTGGCCCGACTCCCAGGCTTTTGGGACAGACTTTCTCTGACTTTTTTTTAAATTTTGGGTTTCTTAGGCATGGGGTCGAGCTAGCGCAGGGTCTGACCGGGCCTAGGTCAGGTTGGGCTAGGCCCAACTTGAATATGCTTAGTACTCACCTGCGGGTACCCCACGTAGCCTCGGCTACATATTAATCCCTCTAAAAATATAACATTATTTTGAGCCTTAATAGAACACCAGAAGTTTTTTCTTTTAAAAATTCTTAGGGCTCCATAAGATTTTTCTTCAGTCACACTTCAATTGAAAAAAGTTGTTTTTTGTCATATTTTATTTGCCTTTGGTTTTGTTGTTTTATATCTGTTTTGACCACTTCTTTTGCCCCACTTTGCAATTATAGTGCAAATAGTTTTTGTGACAAAACCATAATTGCACATGCTGTAGTTTTTTCTTCAATAAGATTTATAGCCACTATTCCTTGGATTCATATTAGTATAACCTAACCATATGATCTCACATGCATTTTTTTTCACCTTCTAATGTTCAAACATAACAGTTCATCCAAGTTCACTCACCCGCCAAACAATTGAAGGACATGTCTTGACACTTGACAACCAACTAAGAAGAAAATTGCTTTACTTTCAGGAATAAAGGAACATAACAAGGTTGGTCAAAAAGAACACAACAAGGCCACGAGGCTCACAATATACACCTAAGAAACACAACATAGAAACATAAATCAATGTAAATAACATAATGTGATTGAAGAGAAAATAATGGACTCGATAAACACAATCCACCAATAACCTAGAATTGAGCTTGGATTTGGTCCACCACTGTCTTCTCTACTTGAAAGGCCTTTGCAAGGATGTCATCCGAGATGTACGGATTCGATCCAAACACCACATTGCCTATAGTGATCACTCCAGGGTTTTGGCTGCTCAGTGCTGCGATAGCAACCGCATCAATCATACCATAATTGAACTGAAAGTGTACTGAGGCCCTTAGGAAAAACAAACACATCACCCTTGTTAATAACCTTGGCAAACAACTTGTTCTCAGGGTTGGACGTCACAAACCCAACATAGAGGGAGCCCTCAAGCACGGTGAGGATCTCGGTGGCACGGGGGTGTGTATGAAGAGGGTTGAGACCGTGGGCGCGTAGTCAATGCGAGCAAGGGAGACACCAAGTGTGTTGAGGCCAGGGACCTGCGCTACGTTGACCGCCGTGACGTTTGAGCCCTGCTTGTTGGTGGTGTTGCCGGCCATGTGGAGGCCAGAGAAGAAGAAGTAGTCGGCGATGATGTCTTTGGCGTCCTTGCAGGCGACGCCATTGACGCGCACCGGAGACGACTTGTCCGCGACGCACAAGTCCTGGAGATGGCTCGGGTCGGAGGCGGCCACGACGAGGACGGAGCACAGGGCCAGGAGAGCCGCGGCGAGGAAGGCAAGAATTGGGGTCATTGTGTGTTTTGTTCTATCGATCAGCTAATAAAAATTAATTAGCGAGCAGCTACGCTAATTAGGCTTGAGAGTTAGCTTGACTTGTTAATTAGGTACTGTGTGATCGTTGAGGATGGAGTGGGGGTATTTATAGGGGAGAGGAATAGCCAGCTATAAACTGACTGAGCAGTTAAGACATTATTCTATGTGTTAATTTAATCATGGTAGGACGATTAGGGCATACACCACGGTCATGGGACTCTCTGCATTGTTAATTTGGAAAATTTGCTGAAGTTGAAGATAGAAGAGAGAAGAAACAAATATTATTGTTATAGGTAGCAACGGCTTAAAAACGGCTCTTCTTTATAAAATGAAAACAATGCTGCAGGGGAGTGGGAAAAAGGAAAGGATGATATTGAGAAAAAGTTTTGAGTTTAATGTCTAGAGACTTTATTGTCCCAACTGATTATTGTATCTAAATAAATACTATATAAATATGTATTAGCTAAGAGCTCATGTCAGCTTTATTTGTTAATATCTTAGCAACTACTCCCTCCGTATCGTATTATAAGTTGTTTTGACTTTAAATAAAGTCAAACCACATTAGCTTTGACCAAATTTATAGAAACAACTACGGATATTTTCAATATATGAAGAACATACTACAAAATTTTAGTTGTAGATTTAATTAAACTAATTTGGTATTGTACTATGTTGGATACATTTGTCTACAAATTTTATTAAAGTTTAAGTTGTTGAATTTGACTGACGTCAAAACGACATATTATAATGTATTTGATATCGACGAAGTAGCTAGGAATCCAAGTTAATCTTGCTATTAATTAATTCGCATGGTGCATAATATGTTATAGGTAGCTTTTATGCATAATGTGCGCAGCCGGCATGCATCGTGTAGGTATAAAGCATCTCCAACAATAGATATAGTCGTTAGCTTTAAATAACATCTCTAATAGTCCAACTTTCAACACATAGCTCACCGTACGTTGCATGTACTCATATAACGGTGGAATGTGTGGAAGAAACTATCTAAGCTAGCTTATATGATATAAATAGTCATTGCAGATGTAATGATGATATCTAAGCTAGTTTATAGCTTATGTGAAGAAAAAAAAGACAATGATCAAAATAAGTGGGGTGCGCTCTCATGCAACTACACATACTTTAAGATAAATACATTTAATATATTTAATATATAGAAATAGATGGAAAAAATTACAATGAAACTAATCATTGCTGGTGATTGAACAGGTGGTACGCGTTCATGTCTCGACAAAGCCAAGTGTACGATATGTATACAACCCCAGGTGGAGGCTAACTAACAACGGTGTAATGACAAATACTCAGCACTGTCCTAAAGTCAAACATTAACTACAATAACTCTACAAATATTTATTCTAGCAACATAAAAATTATTTATATAGATTAATCTTAAAAAGTATTTCAACAAAATCATATATTTATTGGTATTTCTATATGTAATAAAAAAATAGTAACGTCATTTTTGAAGACTATGTTCTTATCCAAAACGTCTAATATTTTAGAACTGGAGGAAGTAAAACTATACGATGGTAATTAGTTTATGTTTATTTTTTTAGAAATAGTTTATGTTTAATTGAACATATAGTTGGCGCACGGCATGCATAATGATCGATGCAAGACAGGTAAAAGTTAATTAATTAATTAATCTCCCCGGTCCCCGTTTATTAGTCTCACTTCACGCCAGGTGGAAGCTTGCCCGTACGGTAACACGATCCCTGATGAAGTCCCCTTTATCTTGTTCATGTTTGGAAAATGCAAAATATGGGAATGTACGTACTACTAAATATGTATTCATGGCTCAAAAGGAAAAAAAATATATAGTGCTCCGGATGAAAAAGAGGAAGACTATGGAGACGGACCCCGATCGAGCGAGCAGCGGTACCCCGCGCTGGGCACGCCTCCCCGCTCCCGCACCGCGCGCCGCCGCGGCTCCCCGCCTTGACGACAACGACGACGGTGGCTTTCGACGACGTGGCGGCGGCTCGACGGC
>CM002480.1:11948460-11969797 GCA_000325765.3 Leersia perrieri | reverse complement strand
CGACGGCCGGCGATGGCAGCCTCGACGACGGCCGGAGAGATAGGAGAAGAGGGACACCAGATCTGGTACCAGTATCACTGGTTTCATTCTGGTACCCGGGGTACCAAAAATCTGGTACCGGAGGTACCGGGGTGTGGTACCCAAGGTACTGGGTACCAGATCTGGTACCCCGTGGTAAAAAAAATCTAGTACCCAGGGTTCCAAAAAACTGATACTGGGGTAACGGGCGTCCGTTCCCTAGTCGTCCTAGGATGAAAAAAAAATGATATGCCACTGTATATATGTTATCATTGAAATAAACAAAACGTGCATGTAAATGCATAAAGGGACACTCCCTGGAGAGGTTAGAATAATCCATCTTGAGTAGTGCTCGACAGTGTCATGCATGACTCATGAGCTTAACCAAATGTTCACCTATTCTCCAACAAAGCAGCATAGTTTACAATTGGCAGCTCCTCCGATCGAATTAGTAATCAGATTTGGTCATGACTTGTTCAGCTAGCGTATATAATTACGTGGGCCGCTTTTCCGTGTTCGTTGACCTCTTGTTTGATTGTTTGACTACGGATTTTAGCTAGCTAGCCACGGGTCCAGCAGGTGGTTTCTCGACATGTTCTCTGAACGTTACGTAAGTACGTAGGCGTACATCTTCCCATCAAATCATTAGCAAATACTGTACTCCCTCTGTTTCAGATTATAAGGCGTCCTACTAATAAAAAGGTAGGACGCCTTACAATCTGAAATGGACCCTTTCTTTCAGATTGTAAGAAGCCCTGCTAAAGAGATAGAACGCCTTACAATCTGAAATGGAGGGAGTACCATTTCTCCAATCTGTATAAACCGTCACCATCTTCATAGCTTCAGTAGAGAATTTAACTTTTTCTTTTTGCGGGTATGCAGAGAATTTAACTTAGGATATATGATGCAGATATATTTATTTCAGAATACTAAATTACACTCTATTAATTCCAAAATACTAAACTACACCTGCACTTGCCAAATTGTTGTGCCGATATACTTAACAAAAGAGCTTTCTTAAGGTGCTCGTTCTTAGATATATGTTGTAATAAGAGTTAACAATAAATCAAAGCCATTGGTTTTTATTTTTTTCATTTAGTGAGATAAATATATTTCCAAATCCTAATTAATACATCTCTAAAAGGAGAGGATTAATGCCGGCATAATTGAATGCACTAGTGTAAATTGAGATAGCTAGCACAGCCTATAATTTGAAACATAGGGACTCCATGCATGCCAATTCAAAAGTTTATTTTCTCAGCTTTCACTAGCAACATATTTGAGATATAATTAATTCAAACTGGCCATATATCTAATTAATGCATTCATTTTAGTGTGAATTTCATTTGATGTTGAATTTTATATAAAGTTATTATAATATTGTTTGCAAAACTGGTATACTGTTTGGTAAAAAAAAATGGTATACTTTGCCTGGTTGGAAATTAAGAGAAGATTTATTTTGAAAGAGATGCGGTACAGTGGTACACTCTATATATCTATATATGGTCCTTTCAATTTAGGCTTCAAATTATACTCTCTCCGTCCCCTCTGTATATAAATCTTGACACGGTCTTAAAGATCCTACTACATGTTATTTTAAATAAAAAAATGCATATTATATATGGTTTGTTCAATGACAAATCTGATGATTTTATCCTTACATGTTCAATCCTTTTTTTCTTTCCATTATAATCAAAATTAAGGTAATTTAAGTTTATGTTGTTCAACAAATGTTTATATCATTGGACGGAGGGAGTTGTATTGTATAAAAAAAAATTCTGACAGGCCTTCTGTTACTTTTACGCAGATAGGTGATTTACTCTATAGTGCGGATCATATTGAAAGCTTACATAGTAAAAAAAAAAGTTCCCTTCAAGAAGAAAGTATACTCAAATATGAATATATGTTTCCTTCAAGACAACGTAACATCACAATTAATCAATACCGAAAACAACATTTTACAAGATTGAAGAATAAAAGAACATTGATGGATGCCATATATATGTTCCACGTTCTCTAGAATTGAGCTTGAATGTGGTCTATGATGTTCTTGTCCACTTGGAAGGCTTTAGCAAGGATATCGTCGGAGATGGATGGCTTTGACCCAAAAACAGCATTCCCCACCGTTATCACACCTGGGTTTTGGCTGCTCAGAGCGGCAAGAGCCACTGCATTGTCTGTTCCATGGTTAAACTGAAAATGGACTAGTCCTTGTGGAAACACAAACACGTCACCCTTGTTAAGAACCTTGGCGAACAGCTTATTCTCAGGGTTTGATGTCACGAAACCAACATAGAGAGATCCCTCGAGGACGGTCAGGATCTCAGTGGCACGAGGGTGCGTGTGAGGGGGGTTGAGGCCATTGGGTGTGTAATCGATCCGTGCGAGGGAGACGCCCATGTTGTTCAAACCCGGGATCTGCGCGACGTTGACCGCGGTCACATTGGCCCGCTGCTTGTTGGCCGTGTTGCCAGCCATGTGAAGGCCGGAGAAGAAGAAGTCCTCGGCGACGACGTCCTTGGCATCCTTGCAAGGGAACCCATTGACACGCACTGCATGCATGAACAGAACTATCAGTAATCTGTCACAAATAAGCAGTATAGACAAGGTGTATTTAGCTGAATTGTGCTGCAGATCGGCTACCTTGAGACATCTTGTCGACGACGCAGAAGTCCTGAAGAAGTGCTGGATCGGAGGCGAAGGCGCCATGAGAGCACCATAGAGCTACGACAGCAAGCTGGATCAGTAAGCAGGCTGATCGAACAACTGCCGCCATTGCTAACCTGCAGTGTTATACTCTTTTCACCAACCGGATCGGAAATGGAAGCTAAGCTAGAGAAGAATATCTGAATATGGTGGCAGATTGCTCCGATGATTAATTGTGATGGCTGATGATGAAGAATAGCATGGAGAGGAAGCTATTTATAGAGAGATTTCAGAAGCCAACCAAATATTAAAAAATATATTCTTATCACACAGGAATAAGATTACGAATAATCTTGTACTATCTAGCTAGTATGGAAGGCGTCATACATATGATATATCGCGTGGCAGCCTGCAGATATATATGTATATCATATTTATCATGGAGACATGGAATAAATCTAATCGCAACTTGTCCTAATAAACTATTAGTATACGTATGTGTGGACACGGTGGCTTAGTTTGTGCTTGAACAAGTCTAAGAGGTGTATGTATATGCAGCCATGCATAGCAGCTATAACGTTTAATGTTGTCTATAGTGAATGGGTCAGTAGTTACTGGTGTTGACAAGTTCTTTTAGTTTACATGCCATTTCCCGACCTGATCATCGATCAATCGAAGAGATGTAATGAATGTCTGAATTTAAGTAACAAAAATTTGCGTGCTCTCCATTCTTTCAATCCTTACACCATGTTCTTGTTTCATCATAGCTAAACACCCAAATTGTTTATTTAGACATTATGGATGTACGTGTAATTAAGTTGATAAGTAAATAACGCTCGCTTTTGTTGCTTCCCTCCTTCCTATAAGACGGGATAAGTCTTTACCGAAAACAACAGAGGATTCGCTACACACCTAAACAGAAGAGCAGATTTAATTTCCTGTCGAACTAGTGATGATGCCCAATTAATTAATTATTTAGTTAACTTGTCATTTTCCCAAACATAATTTGTTAACAGATCGATCGACGAACTGTCACAACCGCGTAATGCATGCCAATTAATTAAGTGTTGCGTCATGCATTTAGTTTATGTAGATGTTGTTATCGTTAATTCCATCTGGAGGGATCACACAAAGAATCAGACTGAATCAACATACAAAAGCTAGCTAGTTGGCCTTCTGACTGAATTTGTTGTAGCCGTCGCCGGCCTAGCAGCGTAGACCACAACACGCTTATTCAGACTTCTTCCAAATTATCCACCGGAGAATTGGCCAATATCTTTACTTCACACTTCAAGATATATTTATATATATATATTTTAATTAAACCTTCGCAGTTCACACAGAACAAGCACAAGCTTAATGCGCTAGCTCTTCCTCCTCTATATATACTGGGTCTCATGCACCCTATTTGAAGCACGCAACAGAAGTACTAGCACTCTAGATATCATCATCATCAAACACCACAAAACTTGCATCGCCTCCATTATTTCCTGCTCAGATTAACACTCAGTTTAGTGATTAGTGTCCTAATGGCCTCACCAAGGTTCTTCCTTCTTGCCCTCCTGGCTGCATCACTTTCTCAGGCGTTCGCCTCCGATCCCAGCCAGCTCCAGGACTTTTGCGTCGCTGACAAGATGTCACCAGGTATATGAATGTTCCAATCATTATACTTACTTATATGTTGCGTCCCAGTCCATATTCTTGCTTGTACATATGTTGGGAATTAAACAGTTAATTTGTTGTTACCTTATCTGATCATCTATATATATGTGCATAATTGCAGTTCTAGTGAATGGATTCGCTTGCAAGGACCCAGCGGCTGTCACAGTGGAAGACTTCTTCTTCTCCGGCCTTCACATGGCTGGCAACACCAGCAACAGGCAGGGATCTGCCGTGACAGGAGTCAACGTTGCGCAGATCTCTGGTTTGAACACCTTAGGCATCTCCTTGGCTCGAGTGGACTATGCACCCTATGGTCTCAACCCTCTGCACATCCATCCACGTGCCACTGAGATCCTGACAGTTTTGGAGGGCTCGCTTTACGTTGGCTTTGTGACCTCTAACCCAGAGAATAAGTTGTTCGCAAAGGTTCTTAGCAAGGGGGATGTGTTTGTTTTTCCACAGGGGTCGATCCACTTTCAGTTCAACTATGGCACAAAAAATGTTATAGCCCTCGCGGCGTTGAGCAGCCAGAACCCTGGGGTCATTACCATAGCGAATGCGGTGTTCGGATCAAGGCCATCCATCTCAGATGATATCCTTGCCAAAGCCTTTGAGGTGGACAAGAAGATAGTAGACCGCATTCAAGCTCAATTTTGAAGTTTATAAAGAGTTGTTTCTTTAATGTGTGTGATGATTTGTTTATTCTTTGTATTAAATTCAATTTATGGTATGCTTATTATGTGTAGCATCTTATTTGTGTTACATACATCAATTATATTATTATGTTTTTATTGTGCTTTGTGAAATAGAAAGGAATTTATGAATTGTGAAGCGATCAAGTTTGTATTTACCTAGTTGAAATCTCACCCGTCAATGAATCATAGTTCACGTTTGTATCCATAAGTCACCTGATAATTTTCAATCCATCTATCGATTTTTATATGTGCAACTTTTATTAGAAATCCGTCTAACTTTCGTATAAATTTGTGCAACTTCAACACACCGTGAATTAACGGTTTTGAAAAACATGCATTCAAGCTCACTTCGACCTTTGGATTTGCTTATATTACTTCCAGAAATAATAACAAACAATCAAGAATTCGTTGCACCGCCCAACTTCGGCAATTGCACTTTTATTTTTGCAAACTTTAATTAGAAACCCACCCAACTTCTGCATAAATTTGTACAACTTCAAAACACCCATCATACATTCTCCTAGATGGATGTTGGATCTCCCTCTGACAGTGGGCGGATTTGACTGATGGGAATCAATATTCTCAGTTGCCTGACCAATAGATGGCCCTATCATAGTTTGGTGATCCAAATTATGATATGGCGGGACATATAGTTTGTTACCAAGTAAGCACTCTATTTTGGTAATGTAACAAAGGCTATTTTTTACAACTAATGAAACACAAAGTTAATCACTACACATTGCAACATCTAGTCTAGAGCCATGGATTGTAAGACTGTAAATCAAGCTACCTTTTCAATGCACAGAAGAGTGTTCAAGTTTATAGGAAACTTTTAAATACAAAATGTCGAGTCCACATGTTTATTTTAACCAATCCCCACAATTCCACATGCCAAGTCCTTGATCTCACTATGATGTAAGAATGGTTCTTGCCGGATGATGAACAGTTGAAAGGATTTTTGCCAGATAATGGCAATTGTTTATGTTGGATTCAGACTTACGGGAGGGTAGAGATGAGTTGCTGCTAAAATTATGGACGAACATGGTGTTTTCTCTTATGAAATACAGGAGCTGTACTTTCAAACTTGGATGCTATTGAGGAAAAACAGGCCTCGTGGCATTGAAGTTCGTAAAGGCCAGTCCGTAAACCAGTTTTGATTATTGATGTTTGTATTATTGAATTTACTTTTCATTTTAGACTCTAACAAGAATGTAGTAGTATATTTGTACTTATAAATACTATTATGATAATATTAATTTTAGAAAATTAAAAGTGCCTCTAATAATTATTAAAGTGGATTTTATATCCAATTTTCTGGGTTGAAGTTTTTTCGATCGTAGTAGTTTAGCTTTGGAAGTGATAACAACCAAAAAGAACAAACTACTTGAATTTTATTTTTTAAGTACTCCTCAAAACAAAGTTTATATACATTTCTACAATGTAAATAGCCTTGTATTCACATGGACTGCTTATTCCATAACCATAGATATTGCAGTTTTTTAATACTCATCATTGAGCTACTAATAAGTATTATTGCTGGTTGCAAAAGAGAAGGACACAACTATGCATCAAACATCCGGAGATCAGATCTCTAAAATGGTCAAATATTTCATAAAATATTCAAAGAAATGTGGAGATGTCACATGACAAATGACATCATAATTCTGTACATTGTAAAAATGTAGTTCCATCCCACCACACTATGGTTGTATGGTAATTTTCATAAAACGCATTATGGCCATTGTTTAGGGTTTTCTTGTCCCTAATTATGGCCGCCGGGTTATCAAAAAGGCTCCTAAACTTTATGATTTCTCCTGAAACATCCTTCACCAGCATTTCGTAAAAAAAATTCCTAAATGTTTTTTTTATCAAATGAACTAAAATTGGATATCAAAGAGGGATTTGGCATCAAATGATAGAGAAGAAATAATAGAAGTAAAATTATGGGCCGACTAGGGTAGAACACAAGTTGTGGCATGCGCACACACACGTCAGCGTCCCAAACACCTGCACTGGACATTTTCTTTTAAAATACTATCTCTGGTCATAAATACTTTTCGCAGTTAACTTTGACTATTCCTCTTCTTTAAAAATTTATGACAAATATCATTTGTTATGTTGTGACTTAAGTGTGACTCAAATTTATTTAGTTCATTTGAAACCTCATTAATTCTTAAAAACTTGCGTTCATCTATCGACACTTTCAAACGGTTGGGTCTTAACATACCTTAGCTCAATTCAAGATTAATTGTTGTCAATTAATCAGTTCTAACTCTCTCTTACCGTTTCATGGTTCACACGATTTAAACCAAAACAGCTACTTTCTCTATCCGATAATATTCAGATTTCTAATAAAGAAATTGAAATGAAAATTCAGATTACATGCGAGGAAATAATTTGACAACGTAGATTTGTTATCGGGACCTCACGAGCTGATACTAACTGATTGTATCTCCCACGTGAAAAAAAAGGGAAAAGAAAATAGAAATGTGCCCGAGAGGCTGACAGCCTCTAGAACTTTCCACACCGGCTAACAGCCTCCTGTGACCGTCAAAGGCAGCTAAATATGCTCGCTCTTCCGATTTCCGAACCTCCTAATCGAAAGTCCAAAGCTATCATCCATTTCCACACTGTCTCGTCACAACTCTCTGTCGCTGGCATCCGGTCCCACCATTAAGTCGGGCCCACCTGTCACCACAAAACGCGACGTAGTAGAAGTCGTCGTCGTCGCCACTCCCTAATCCCCGCTTACACCCAACTCCCAACTCCCGACTCCCAAGAACTCTCTAGAACACACAGTACACACATTGCTTTCGCACGCGACAAAAGGAAAGAAAAAACGCTCTCCAGTCTCGGAAAAAACGCAAGAGGCATCGCCCGCTTCCCTTTCTAGAAGCTTCCTCAGCGCCGCGGGCAGAGGGAATGGACGACGACGACCTCGACTTCCCGTCGGCCGCCGGCGGCATGGGCGGCCTCGACGCGATGGGCGGCTTCGGCGGCCTTGACGCCATGGGCGGCCTCGGCGGCTTGGGCATGGGCGGCCTCGGCGGTCTGGGCATGGGCGGGCTCGGCGGGATGGGCGGCCTCGGCGGGCTCGGCGGCATGGGCGGGATGATGGATGGCCTCTACGGCGGCGGCATGGGCGGCGGGGGAGCTGCGGAGGAGGAGGAGGAAGGGGAGGGGATGGAGGTTGGGGAGGAGAAGGAGATCGGGAAGGAGGGTCTCAGGAAGAAGCTGGTGAAGGAGGGCAAGGGGTGGGAGCGCCCCGCCGCCGGCGACGAGGTCCAAGGTGCGTGAATGCGCGCGGCGTTGATGAATTCTGGATTGGGTTCTCTTTTTTTGGAATGGCTGTTGACTTTGTGCTTGCGATGGATTTGGGGGTTGTTGGCTCACGCAGTGCACTACACGGGGACGTTGATGGATGGCACCAAGTTCGATTCCAGCCGGGATCGCGATGCCCCGTTCAAGTTCACACTGGGCCAAGGTAACGAATTGATCCGATCTCATTTCTTCTTGCAAGCTAGGAACAGATCAACCCATTTTTCTGCTACTCAGTTTCATGTTTTTTCTTATTAAAAGTGGAATTATTTAGTAACTCTGCAATTGTTAGTGGTGCCACTTACTAAGTACTAGATTCCACGTAGTAGGCACTAGGCAGACTGGCAGAAAAAGGGGCATGCTCACTCACAATGCTGAATGAGCCCATTGGGCTGGGTTTCAATCACATTGCGTATATGCTCTGCTCGACCTGTGGTTGATGCGTGTTTCCTCTTTAGGCGCTTGATCTTGACTACTAATTAACAAGACTAGGTTTGAAATAAAATGTTAATCAATGTTTGTGTATGCTCTGTTCTATTGCATGGATGGTCCAGTATACAATGGTAACATAGTGGGAAACAGCTGTGGTAGATTAGATTTACTTCATAACTGCGCTAATTTTTGAAACAGTAGTATTATGGACTGTTGATCAAACTTTTACAACTTACTAGATTATCTTCAAATAGCTACCATGTAATGAAGTTGCGTGGATGGTTGATCAAACATTAGATGGCCATTCCAGTGCTGCTGAAAAGAAATATGAGATGATCTCTTCAATAGTCTGGCAGGAGAACATTAGATGAATGCAGCTTTTCTTTGTAAGTTACTAGATGTGGCTTATTTTTTTTTTCTTAAGAATTCTAGCTGGTTGCATTTCTTCTTGTATGTTGTTTCCTCTTGTAAGCAGTTTTTTCCCAGTTAAGTCTGTTTCACGCAGTAGGTCATTAGCTCATGATTTTGTATTTCCATCTTAGTGTTACAATGTAACCACACCAACTCTAAAATGTTCGAGAAATAATCTTCTCTTTTATTGAGTAGAAGAAAGGAGAGGCAGAAACGATGGACTGCATATCAGCATGTTGCTAAATTAAGGCATGAGATGGTGGTCAAATTCATTGCCTCACAGATCATGTCTAGCTGTTCTACCAGGACGTTAAATTGTTTCCTTACAACTGAGCAGAATAGCAGAATATTATTTTTGTTTTGTCTGGGTGCACAAGAAAAATAGAGGCATGAGGTTTTTTGTTTCATGGAGTCTGGTGGAGGTACAGAAAGCATTCTCCAGTCTGGGCTTCACTTTGGTGAGCCTAGAGTTCTGCATTTCCTTTACTGTATGTTTCGTTAGAATCTCTTCTCAGATCATGTTCAGCTGGTGTGGCTAAACATAATCTGTTTTAAACATTATAAAAAAATACATAAAGCATACTTTCATAAAAAAGCATGGTAGACCCCTATTAGCAGTCAACTTATTTTACGTTAAATGATGCTTGTTACTCAGTAGAAGAATCACGTCTAAACATATTGCTTCAAAAACGGTGTTGTACTATGACAGTATGCTGCTTGCCTACAATTAAGTTTTGGGCTTGTCTGAGTGGACAGGACAAAATAGGCTAGTAATACAGAAAGTTTCTGGACTTCTGGTTGGCTTAGAGTTCTGGACTCCTTTTTACCATCATAAAGTTGTATATTATATGAAAATTCGCTGCTCCAGATCTTATTTTACTGGTGTTCTCGAATATAATGTGTTTTAAGCATTCTTTTAAAGGCAAACAAAATCATACTATCACATGCTTATTCTTTGACTTATTTTTTATGATTTATCATGTCCAACTCTGACTACAACCTTTTAGTAGATCAAATTTATAAATCTAATAAGTTTATAAGATTACAGAAGAAATTCAATGATTAAGACAAATCTATACAGATCCTTTTTATGTTTTAAACTAAGTATTTTTAAATTCATCGATAGTCAAAATTTTAAGAGTTTAATTAGATTTTTTCCAAAGAAAACATCATATATTTATGACAATAGAGAGTATTTGGCAATAAATTTAATTCTAAATTAAACGATGCTATTACTCTCTAATCACAGGCCAGGTAATTAAGGGATGGGATTTGGGTATCAAGACCATGAAGAAAGGTGAGAATGCTATTTTCACCATTCCACCAGAGCTTGCATATGGTGAGGATGGCTCCCCTCCAGTTATCCCTCCAAATGCCACGCTGCAGTTTGATGTTGAGCTTATCTCCTGGGAAAGTGTCAAGGACATTTGCAAGGATGGTGGCATCTTGAAGAAGATACTCGCTGAAGGCACTAAGTGGGAGAACCCCAAAGACCTCGATGAAGTTTTTGGTAAAGTATTCATGTTTCTCCTGTATTGTGGCAAAGTGTGTTTTGAGGGATAAATATGTTATATGTGTATTCAATTCCTTGGTGCAGTTAAGTATGAGGTGAGGCTTGAGGATGGGCCTGTTATAGCAGAATCTGATGGTGTTGAGTTCACCGTGAAAGATGGTATAGTACAATAGTGCTTGCCATTTTCGAACATTTGTTTTATAATGTATTGAAAGGTCAGTTTCTCAAATAGGATTTTTCTCTTTTCAGGGCATTTCTGCCCTGCCATATCCAAGGCTGTGAAGACTATGAAGAAGAATGAGAAGGCCCTTCTCACAGTCAAGCCACAATGTGAGTTTTCAGAACTAACATGGCCAAGATTTCTTTGGTCCAATCCAATGCAGAAAAGGTGTCTCATATATTTTTTTGGTGGTAAATAGATGGGTTTGGAGACCAAGGTAGGCCAGCCGGTAGAGATGAAGCTGCAGTGCCCCCTAATGCTACATTGCACATTAATCTTGAATTGGTTTCCTGGAAGGCAGTCACTGAGATTGGCAGTGATAAGAAAATCCTCAAGAAGATCCTCCATGAGGGTGAAGGCTATGAGCGTCCCAATGATTGCACACTTGTCAGAGGTATGTGGCCTCATGTGTTGAACAGTTTTTACATGATAATCTTTGAGTGAAACTTCTGTTTAATGATATTTTGTAAAGAAAAATGATAATCTTCTTACTCTGCAGTGAAATTTATTGGGAAATTGGAGGACGGTACCATGTTTATCACGAGAGGTCATGATGGGGAGGAGCCATTGGAGTTTAAGACTGATGAAGACCAAGTGATTGAAGGGCTTGACAAAGCAGTACTTAGCATGAAGAAAGGAGAAGTTGCCTTGGTCACTATTCCACCAGAGCACGCATTTGGATCTGATGAAACAATACAAGATTTGTCTGTGGTCCCTCCTAATTCAACTGTTTATTATGAAGTGGAGCTTGTGTCCTTTGATAAGGTAACTAAGCCTTAATTTAAGTATGTCTGAATTAGCAATTACTGATTGCTAATGAAAATCTAATCTCCTTTGCTTTTTTATGCAGGAGAAAGAATCATGGCACATGAAGGAGAATACTGAGAAGATTGAAACTGCTGCAAAGAAAAAAGATGAAGGGAATGCTTGGTTTAAGGTGGAAAAGTATGCCAGGGCTTCTAAGAGATACGAAAAGGTCACACTTTAGGCTTTTTGATAAAAAAAAAGGACTTATACCTGTTTTACACTGCACTTATACAAGTTTAATTTTCTCTATGTCAGGCTTTGAACTTCATTGAGTATGACAGCTCCTTCAGTGATGAAGAGAAGCAGCTGTCCAAAGCACTCAAAATAAGCTGCAAGCTCAACAATGCTGCATGTAAGCTGAAGCTTAAAGACTACAAGGAAGCAAAGGAACTGTGTACTGAGGTATTATGAATAAACCATTGAGACTATCTCACATAATTGTAACAAGAATGAGCTAGCTGACCATACAATGGTGTTCAGGTCCTGGAGCTTGACAGCACGAATGTGAAGGCTTTTTACAGAAGGGCACAGGCGTACATGTACCTCATTGACTTTGATTTGGCAGAACTGGATATCAAGAAAGCACTAGAAATTGATCCAGACAACAGGTAATCCCTTGGTCCAGTGGACTTTGACCAATGTTATGCTATTTACCTGATCTGAAGAATCAGTTTATGGGTTGGTATGACCTAATTTGTTTTATTCCTTAGCATGTTTGTTCGATTATAAGGGATTGTGTATCTGTCACATGATGACCTCAGACCTCACTTGTTTAATCCCTATGTATGGTCGATATGGAGTGGGTTATCATCTCATTCCCATAAAGCCAAAGCAATTTTTCAATTACATGTTACAATTCTACTCAGAAATCACATGTTCATTATTAATAGACTTGTTTATGCAAATTGCTCTGGATCTCTGTCCCAGGGATGTGAAGATGGGGTATAGGAGGCTGAAGGAGAAGATCAAGGAGCAGAAGAGGAAGGAAACGAAATTGTACGGCAACATGATTTCGAAGCTGAGCAAGCTTGATGACACGGAAACTGAAGTAAGTTCCCTCTGGCACCCTGCCATCTTGTGCCTGTGCTACTACTACCTCGACAACCATATTGACAATTGGTTCACTGAATCAAACCTGTTTGTTACTGCTTGAAGGGTTGCATAACTCATGTGCCAGTCAAGAAGCATGGCCTATGGCCACTCACAGCTCTGTTTAGAAGGGCAGACGGCAGCAAGGATTCCACGTTATGGCTCGTGCTGAGGCTACTGATTCCGGTGATGCTGGTGGTGGCAGTTTGTGTGGCCTTCTACCTGCGCAGTGGAGCTCCTGAAGTGGACTGCATCAACTGTTAAAATCCTTGTATATTGTCGTCCAGTTTACAGTGCCTCCCTCTCCCATGGTAATGAAACAACCGGGGTCGAACTACTGTTCACGGTAAATTATTTGTGAAGCTGCTGTTGTGATAAATATATATAGGACATGCAAGCATTGCATCAGCTGCACCTGTGAACTTGACATGTTCGAGTGATTGAATATATAAAGGGATTTTTTTTTTCTTATATGATACTGGAAGTTCATTCACTTCAGCCATTCCTTTGTTTGATACTGAAATTTCACTTCAATTGTTCTTGTATGTGATACTGAATGAAACTCTGTAAGTTCGCTTCAACCGTTATAAACTTGCAAACATAATTTGGCCTGTCGGGCTGTAAACGCGCTTGGTTATTTTTGTATGGCCCTTAATTTGATCACCACAGTATGCCCTAATCAGAACACCCCCTTAATGCATTTTAGAATCTGGTGCTTCATCAGAAACTGGGCAGAACACTTCACAGTTGAGTACCATTCCAAACAGTGAATGCCTCCAAGTCAAAAAGACTTGGCAAGTAGGAGTACTGCCGATTAAGTATTAACGCACGGCATAGCATGGCAATCGAGCATTCTCAAATTCGCAGAGGATTAAGATAGCACTTGATTTGAAGAGGAGCCAACTAGATAGGCTCCTATTTACGGAAGAACTAAGGTTTTCACTGAAGCTCTGGCTTGAAAATGATTGTGTAACTGTAAGTCAATGATCTAAAATACTGTGCTAAATTTTTTTTAAAAAAATACTGGGCTAAGTTAATGCATATAACTAAAAAGCTAAAAGCAGAATCCACGCTGCATTAGATTGTCAGTAAGATCAACATAAATGAGTTGCTAGCTGGTAAGCAGCGAAATAATTCAGCTCAGCTTCAAAACGCAGCTACCAAAGTTACATAATAGGATTTAGCTCAAGCCTGAAGTATATAACAACTTCTTAAACAGATGATGATAAAACAATGAATAACAATGCGTTCGAATCAGCAGGATTTACTACTGCTTGCAAATTAATTAACATTTCCCAGGTTGCACCCTCCTACTCGTATACATACATGATGATACACTCAACTGTTCACTGATTTATAATCAAAACCAGGACAAACAGAAGTCCTCCAGTTGCTTAATAGAACCTGGACACTCAAAAATTGTACTAATTTGCGACACTTGGCAACTTCTGCGCAGTTGATGCAGAAAGGAAACTAGCACAACTCATCAGGACACAAATTCAAACAAGCACATAAAACGATTCTGAACTAGTATCCGTGAGTAATAAACACAGTGTTGAAGCATACCTAATGAAATTGCACATTTCTTACAGATAGAGATGAACAGTGCACAAGTATCATCGTAATTTCACTGAGCATTGTATACTAGTAATATGTGCTCAAACACACCATGTGAAGGCTGCGCATTTGCCCAGTGCGATGCGTGTGGTCACTCACCATTTCACCACCTAAACAGAACAAGTTATAGGCAATAAACAGTTGGTCTAATTATCATTGCAGATTTTAATATAGCCTGACCAATCAGTTGAGAATTGTACACACATTTTCAGACTTTCCAGATTAAACATCACTGTTCCATCAGAGCAGAGGATGTCAAGAAAGCTTAAGCTAGAAACAGTTCACAACTCGCAAATACCAATGCAGTGACGACGCATTAAACATAATTAGCATACCACATCAGGAGACAAATTTGAGTAAGCCGCATCAAAAGTGAACAGAATCAAGCACCACTCTCTAGAGTCAACAGGGAACGCAGCAGAGAGTCTCAGATAAAATCAGAACAAAAGATCAACAGACAGAAATAAGATTCAGTAAACGATCCTCTGAAATTTCTATCAATATCTCAATCACTTCAAACAGTAGCCAATCCATGGCATGAAACATACGCGCAGTAGCACGACATGTCATCACAAGACACTACTCATCCTAATCAGTGACCGGACCAAACCGCCAGCCGCCAGGTGCTAGATCCTATACCAGTTAGAAGCAGAGAGGAGGACGAAGAAATTAAGAGACGACGGACTCACGCGATCATCACTGCCCTTCGCCGTAGCCGTGAGCAGCCGGAACAGCGGCAGAGGTCGCCGCAGCGCAGTCGTCGAAGGGGCCGCAGGTGGCGTTGGAGTTGGAGGAGGCGAGGGCGACGGCGGCGGCGAGGTTGACGAGGTGGAGGCGCGGGAACGGCACGTAGACGCCGTGCAGGGCGATGCGCGAGTTGATCACCACGTCGGGTTCCTTGATGGGGATGTAGTTGATGCGCACGTCGTTGACGCCGGTGCCGGAGCCGGACGCGGCCTGGGTGACGACGAGGTTCTGGCCCTCGCCGGCGAGCGTGGGGAGCATCGTGCCGGGGTGGAGGCGCTGCAGGTCGGTGTGGGTGAGGCGGCGGCCCGGGACGATGTGGAACCGCACCGCCGAGACGTAGTCGTGGCCTCCGCCGGCGAAGATGGCCTGGTCGTCGAGCGCGAACACCGTCATGTTCGCCAGCCTCTCGAGCTCCGCGACCTTGACGCGCATCGCCAGCGCCACGAAGCCGTAGCCGCCGTCGCGGAGGCGGGCGATGGCCTCGCGGATCATGATGCGCACCACGGAGGCGGAGGTCGCGGCGGACATGCCGTTCAGGCCGTGGCGATGGTGGTGGTGGTGGTGGTGCGACGAGCCGTGGGAGCACGAGTCGTGGGAGAGCGGAGGCAGGAAGCCGTGGAGGCCGTGGACGACGTAGCGGCCGTCGTTGTAGAGCTCCGGGTGCGTGACCTCGACGCCGTCGACGAAGAGCCTGGGGCGGTGGACGGCGAAGGGGCTGCGCTCGGAGGCGAGGTTGAGGCAGAAGCCCGGGGAGGCGGAGGGGATCTTCGCGGTGGGGGCGGCGGCGAGCTCGGAGTAGGGGAAGTAGCCGAGGGCGGTGTGCTCGAGGATGACGTGGCGGCGCGAGCACATGGGGCAGGAGGCGCGGAGGAAGACGTCGGGAGCCGCGAAGACGGTGATCGCCCCTGGCCACCTCACGAGCAGCTCCGATTCGTCGTCGGCGAGGAGCGGCGCCGCCGACGCCATCTCGTTGTACCCCAGCGAGGCCAGCACCCTCGCCAGCTGCTCCAGCCGCTGCTCGTCGACTCCCGAGCCCGCGTGGCGGTGATTGGGGAGCGGAAGCGTCGTCGTGGTCGTGGCAGCGGCAGGTTCGTCGGATGGCGAAGCAGATCCCTCCACGCCCTCCTGCGGCGGCTGCGACGTCGTCGGCGCCGTGGTGGAGTCCAGATCCGGCGCGGCGAGGAAAGGAGGAGGTGGCGTCGCGGCGGCTTGGGGCGCGGAGTCGATCACCGTCGGGGTCGCCTCGTCCGCGGCCGCTCCCACCGCCGCGATGGTGTCCTCCCCAGACGGAGCCTCCGCGGCGGCGGCGGCGGTGGCGAAGGGGTCGAGCGCGTGGAGCGACTGGCCCTCCTCCTCCGCCTCGATGTGGTTCTGGTGCATGGAGGGCGCGGTGTAGAACAGCGCGGTGGCCGTGTTCGCCACGGAGCGGTGGTGGCGGCGCGGGTGCACGATCCCTCCCGCCGGCGGCGAGTGGTGGTGGGGGTGGGGGTGGGAGTGGAACGCGGCGGCGGTGGTGGGGACGAGCGGGACGAGGAGGAGGAAGAGAGAGAGGCGGAAGAGGAGAGCCGCCATGGATGCGGGCTTCCTCGATCGATCGCGAACTTTCGCCGAATGCTTGGGATGGAAGATGAAGGCGGAGGCGGTTGGTTTATATAGCCGCCGGCCGGCGCAACGACGGGCAAGTGGGCGTGGCGCGGCACGCGAGGTTGGTTGCCTTTGCTCGATTCGTCAGCGCCGATACTGAGGCTGACTGGTGGGGTCAACGGAATATTCCCTTCTGGCGGGAAAGAACGGGGATTATAGAGCCGTAAAGTCCTTATCAACTCTGCAACAGAAATTTCAGGGTGTCAGGTTGATTTATGCGTGGACGATGCCTTTGTGAACCATTCGATATTTCTCTCATTCCCTGTGGACGATAGTTTAGGCCTGAGGTAATCCGTGCACCGGGGGGTATTCAGAGAATGATAAGGTAGCTGGACACGATTTTGGTGCAGCACTAGTACTTTTAGCACCTCAGCTGTAATAATTGATTTATGTAATTTGTCATAAGGGAATTAACTTGTGGATCAATTCCTCTGTTTGGGAGGAATCTTTTTTTTTTGCATTTGAACTTGTCACCAAGTGTCCTTTTTCTCAACCCAACTTCCAAAATGACTAATAACAATAATATTATGCTTGAAATAAGAGGGTGATGATTTTACTAATGCTTAGGGCTTTTTTTAGTGCAGGATTGCAAAAAATCTAGGAATGTACGATGTACTTGTAAAAGTAAAACAAAGTATAGAACACCATTGGAATTCTATTTGTAAATAGATGTTGGATGGGGGTAAAGAAAAAGATAGGAAAAATTATAGGTCAGTTGTAGTACACTGTGTATAAGACGACTGGTTAAACGTTGCTAGCAAAAAAAAGTCAAAACCCTTGCATTATGAAATTGATGTAATATTTACTTAATCAAACAAACATGTTAGCAAAAACATGTACAGGTTGTTCCCATACTTGCTGTGGTTAAATTCTTGATTGCAAAGACACATGATTTTCACAGTAAGGCACGTGTTAAATAGATGATTGCAAAAAAAAGAAAAAAAAAATACAGGGATTACCGTTTGATTGGACTGCAGGAAAACCACATGTATTTGAGGTGAAAAGACTCAAAGGAATTTTTTTTTTGGCTTAAGCTTATGTTAAAAGTTCTCCAAACTTGCTAAGAACAAGCCATTGTATAGGAATCCATAAGGTCAATCTTTTGAAACAAACGCTCATTTCAAATCCTATAGGATTGAAATCCTAAAAAAAAATTCTCAATCTTTCCTCCAAATCAAAGGGGCCTATATTACATAAAAAAAATAAGGTCATTTCAGATGAAAACCAATGTAGAATATAAATTGTGGTGCTTTTTGTTTGACATTGAGAGTTAAGAATGTAAAATAATGGCTTTAGCATCCAGCTTGAGAAATAAAACTTTGAGAGTCCACAAGCCAAACATGGATTTTACTAGTTATGTTTCAGTAGTAGCTATTATATGGCTCGTATGCAACATTTCGCCACTCAAAATAATGGCCCAAAATAATACTCCATCCCTTTAAGAATGTACGTCATTCTAAGTTTTTAAATGTCAAACTTATTCATGTTTAACTAACTTTATAGCAAAATGTAATATAAATTTAGTTCCATTAAGTCAAACATTGAATACACATATTTCCGGCATTTGTATTTTGTGTTGATGATATTACTATATTGCTCTATAATTTAGGTGAAACCTAAATATATTTTCTTTAGGGAAAAAATCAATGCGTTTTGCATTGTGAAACGCGGAGTATACGTACTAATAAGAAGTGAAAGTTCCGGTCGCACGTCACTTCCATTGGCTCTCCATGCCAAGGTTTGCTAATTGCTATACGCTTATTCAAACGCCTCATGAGAATTACATACGTACGTGTTGCCTTCGTTAAAAAGTAATAGCTACTATATATATTGGAGCTATAAACTTGTATTTTTCATGTCGTATATTTGATCTCATGGCCATAACTTTTTAAGCGTGATCGCAATCGAAAGAAATTCGGTGATATAGATTGTGCAATACTAGGAGTAGGTTACGAGTGTTGTTTTAACGCCACCTGTTTTCTTCCCCTGCGCGCGCGTTGGAGCACAGACGAGACGAGAGCACCAGCGCCGGAGCAGGAAATTAAGCTGTCACCAGCTCGTGCCACACTGCCTGGCTCTCGGGTCATCGCCTCACCGGTGAGCCATGCACCGCAGTGTCAATGCCGATCTACTCCAATCGTACATATCCACGGTATCGATCGATCAGCGCCGGGCACGTCTCCGTGTACGTGTCCCAGGGCCTTCTCTAGAAATTTGGGGTCCGGGGTAAAATGCAAATCGGGGTCCTATAATTGAAAAATTACGTCTAATTGAATAAGTTATATTTTCACTTAATTATATAGCTTAAACTTGTATCATATTATACAATTTTTCGACAATTAACCAATTGAGAAACATTTGTAGTCATTACATTCGACAATTCAATTCAATTGATCATAGAAATTTGATTTAAATTGCAATGTACTCACTGTCTCAAACACTATCGATCGAGGTCGAGACGCCGAGACAGGCCGCCGATGCTTTTGCACCTGCTGACCTGCATCTCACCAATAAGGCAATAACCAATTATTACATACTACATATCACATATGCAATTATGCATGCACACTAATTATATATATCCAGCTTTACATGATGACCGATGAGATTGCTAGTTAGGGCAATAGGGCATTAGGGCTTAATTACCCGGATTAGTGATTACTGATTAGGTGACGGGGACGGGGTGCGCCGCGGCGGCTGCGCGCGTAGCTAGCGCGGTAGCACCTCGCGGCAGGCCGGCAGCGGCGCTGTTGCTGCGCAATGGACGATTGCGACCGGACGAGGCATGAGGTGACGAGGGCGGACCGGCGGAGCCGCGGAGGGCTGACGCGGACTCGCGGACGAGGAGTACGACCGATTCGACGATTCTCTGAAGTTTGAACCCAGGCGCAACGCCGCAGCCGCATGCGATAATGACGCCACCGACTCGCGGAGTCCTGAAGCGATGCGATGCGATCGATCGATCTCCCAAATTCCAACGCGCGGAGGTCTTCGACGGGCCTGATTGCCTGAGACCACAGCCGGACTGCGGCTTGTGGGCTGTCGATGCCTATATGCCTATACCGGGTTCTCGGATGTGGGGCCCCTAGAAATTGGGGGCCCACTGCCGTCGCTCAGTTCGCTCTCCGTCTTCGACGGGCCTGACGTGTCCCTGCGCTAGTTTAACTGTGCACACTGCACGCGCTAATGCTACTAGTCCGAGTACTCCGTCGCGACCGACCGACCGCGCGGGCGCGCGTGCTGACCCAAAGTACGACAATCCACACGGTCCTCCGTGTACCGGTGCTACGTAGCGCCGCGCACCACGCACCGTGCCAGCGAGGCACGCGCGACGAAGAGAGGCGGCCAGGGAAAGGAAAAGGTGAAAGTTTGTTAGGCTCCTCGTGAAAGTTGCCTGATGCTGCAGTTGCAGGGGTGGCAGCTGGTGCACCGGCGGAAATCATGGGGGATTAATGAGATTCGCTAGCTGTAGTTAGTTTCGATTGGCCGCGGCTGCGGCGCGGCGCCGGCCGGACGACCAGATGCACCCACGCCCGGCCCTGAGCTGAGCTGGTTGCTGCTAGGCTCGATCGGTCGATGGGTTAGTGGGCTGTGTATGTAATGTGAGACCCACGCATTCGCGCGTTTCACCTGAGCCAGGCCCGATGGATGACTCCAGACATCCGGACTTGCGTTCGAAAATTTCTCGTACCGCGACTTCTTCACAAACAGATGGATGCGCATACGACATATTATTGCATCCCTCTCTTGGCCCAGTCGCCCAGTCATCCGTCGACTCAACTCCCAGACTCCCAGTGGGCAGTGGCTCACTCATTGCCTCCTGTGCTAGTCTACTACTCCAGCTAGTACCAGTACTGAACCGCTAACCTTCCAAGCCAATATGAACTTCTCAACGCCGGAAGATATCATTGTTTTATCTATAACCAATTAAATTTAAAGCAGTTAAAATACAAATTGAAATTATCCAAGGTTTTTAACGACCGTTGTTAATTAAGAGGAAACATTCGTTGCGTAATCCTTAATTAATTCATTTTTTTAGGCAAAACAGGAGCTTCATTAATGAGTTACAGGGATATTACAATCTCTCCCAGCTGCCTCCATGAGCCAATGTGGAAAGCAACTAGTCCAGAGAGTGTAGGGATCAGACGCTGAAGCTGTGCGTGCACACAAATGTGCTGCCTCATTGTCTTCCCTATTAACAAAGCTAAAAATTGAGGACATAAACACCCTGTGACGCTCCTGAATTCTTGCCACAGTCCAGCAATTGTGCTTCTGTTAGAATAAATGGGTTAGGCCCAAATTAATTTTAATAATTCATTGGCTTACATTCAATGCTATGGGATTAATACCATTATGGAGTTAAATGAGTAGCTATTTCATAGCACTTGTTGTCTTGTTGAGTGGCTGAGATGATGGTGTGATATATTGTCAGACACGCGCGCCGGCCGGCCGGGCCGGTGGCATGGCGAGGCAAAGGCAGACGGCTGCTACTGCACACATGCATGCACGTACGCACCT
>CM002480.1:11932248-11948360 GCA_000325765.3 Leersia perrieri | reverse complement strand
CCCCTCAATAAAGAAGAATCTAGTTAGCGGCTCTCTACTGTGTAGAGATGGCTTTAGACTTGTGTTTGAATCCAATAAATGTGTAATTTCTAAGTATGGAACTTTTATCGGAAAAGGCTATGATAGCGGAGGCTTGTTCCGCTTCTCTTTGGATGATATGTGCAATAAAATTGTGAACCATGTAAGCAATGATAATGTGTCCAATGTTTGGCATTCGCGACTTTGTCATGTGAATTTTGGTTGTTTGACACGCTTAGCCAACATGAGTTTAATCCCGAAATTCACTTTAGTCAAAGGTTCTAAGTGCCATACTTGTGTTTCATCGAAACAATCTCGCAAGCCTCACAAGGCATCTGAGGCGAGAAATTTGGCACCTCTAGAACTTGTTCATTCCGATCTGTGTGAAATGAACGGTGCGTTGACTAAAGGAGGAAAGAAATACTTCATGACATTTATAGACGACTGCACTAGATTTTGCTATGTGTACTTGTTAAAAACAAAAGATGAAGCACTGCATTATTTTAAGATCTATAAAGCCGAGGTAGAAAATCAACTTGAGAGAAAAATCAAAAGATTAAGGTCTGATCGTGGTGGAGAGTATTTTTCTAATGAGTTTACTTCATTTTGTGAGGAAGTGGGAATTATTCATGAGAGGACGCCTCCCTATTCACCCCAGTCAAATGGGGTTGCCGAAAGAAAGAACCGCACTCTAACAGATTTGGTGAATGCCATGTTAGAAACTGCGGGAATTTCCAAGGAATGGTGGGGGGAGGCTATATTGACTGCATGTCATGTCCTGAATAGAATTCCTACTAAAAACAAAGAAGTAACACCATTCGAGGAATGGGAAAAGAAAAAGTTAACTCTCTCATACTTGCGTACTTGGGGAATTGACACAAGAGAAGAATTCTTGCCACAGTCCAGCAATTGTGCTTCTACCACTAGCATCTGAACGGAGAATTGACACAAGAGAAGAATTATCCGTTTCAAGAACAATATGCTGGAAACCCAACTCCTGGGCATGAATTACTCCATCTCCATAGCCTCAGCTGTAATAACATCAGCAATTCTCGTGTAGAAGAGCCCCTGCCTTGATCAGTTCTCCCCTCATGTTCCTGATAACAAAACCTCAGCTTCCATCGCCCGATTTAGGATCAAACGCAGCATCGGTGTTGATTTTCATCCAGCCATCATTTGGTGGCTTCCAACTCCCAGCCACCCGCACCGGCCGTCCTGCTATCGGGGTCTACAGGCATATCATATCCTCCAGCATCTTCGCAATATGTTTTGTAGCAGCAACCGGATCCCAGTGCTCACGGCCATGCCTCCGCGCGTTTCGACCCGACCACAAGCCCACACCCCACAGATAAATACCGCAACATTTGATTGCCAGACATATTAGCTTCATCCACCACTAGAAAACTCATCTTTGCAAGCGGGCCGAAAGGATCTTTGCAAACGGGTGAGCTGTCCGCCTGCGGTTCTCGGTCTGTAAAGATACACACCTTCGCAGACAGACGTCGCCCGCTTGCAAAGATCTTATTTTTGCAAACGGATGATTAAGTCGCCCGTTTGTAAAGATCGGAAAAAAACAAAAAAAATGCTCCTCGCTCCTGGTCGCCGCCGCTGCCGAGCAGCCGTCGTCGCCAAGCCGCCGTCGCCGCCACGCCACCACCATCACCGTCGGCCATCGTCGCCGGGGGCCCCGAGGTCGCCGGACGCCATCGTCGCCTCGCTCCCGCCGCCGCCGCCGCCTCTGGATCTAGCCGCCGCGGCCAGATCCGGGCGCTCCGTCGCGCCCGCGCCGCAGGCTGCCCGCCGACGCCGCCACCTGCCGCCGTCGCCTTTGGATCTGGCTGTCGCGGCTAGATCCGGGGGCACCCCAGCGCCCGCGCCGCAGGGCCGCCTGCCGATGCCGCTGTCGTCACCTCGCCGCAGGCTGCCCGCCGACGCTGCGCCGTCGCCTCTGCTAGGGGTCGCGGGGGGTGGGGCTGCGGCGGCCAGATCTGGGCCACCGCCGGCCGCCGCAGCTAGAGAGCAGTGACGGGGAGAGGGTGAGCTATTAGGGAGAGAAGTGAGAAGGAGAGGGGATAAGAGGGTGAGGTGGAGAGGGAGAGAGAGGGAGTATTGCGAATTTATTTTTCCCCCTATTTTGTTTTTTATTCTTTCATTTATTTGAGGGTAATATAGAGATTTGTCTGAGACGAAGAACTTTCTCTTTTTAATCCAACATTAAAATTTGTAACAAGTATTTCTCCTTCATAATAATTCTTTTTTCTAATTTTTTTTTGTAAATTTCCAATGTTTTATTTAAAAGTGTTTTTATATGTTATTACCTATTGGTTGGATCTTTTTCATACAACTTATTTTCTTTAATCAAAGTAGACAATAGAAAAACATATTAATAATTGTTAATGTAAATTAATATTTTATATTATTATGATCAACATAAGATTATAACTAATGTTGAGATACATACGACTTTAAAAATACTATGGCATATTCGAATCCCACAGTTTGACTTAAGTTGTATGAAAGTAAGCGAGAGAAGTATCCATTTGTAAACAATGTATGGTCACACATCACGAAAATATTTTTTTATAGCAAGCTAATAGACCAAAAATATGTTGTCATGTAAATTTATAGATTTTTCTGACCTAATTTAGATATTATTGTAATTATTATATGGTGATTTGAAGATAGAAGTTTGAATTGTTCCTAAAAGACAATATTTTTTTTCATCAATCTCTACGGCATTGGACCTATGGAACATATGAGTATAGAGATATTTTTTCCGATATTTTTTATCTTACTAGATGGACATGTAGTTCAATTTTGAATTAATTTTAATAATCATGTATAAATTTATATAATATGTATTAAATAGTAAATCACTTTTAAAAAATTTTAAACTTCTACCATACAACTTATACGTAGTATATTTCATATAGAAAATGTGTTTGCATATATACGATAATTATTTTTGTGTGATACTCCCTCCGGATGAGAATACATGATGTTGGTTAGTTCATTTTTGAACTAACCAACATCATCTATAAAAATATGGAGGGAGTACTTCACAAGGTGTAATAAAAAGAAACAAAAAGAAAATCTATTTTTTGCAAGCGCGTCACTACAAGGCCCGTTTGTAAAGATCCATTTTTGGCCCGTTTGCAAAGATAGAACTATCTTTACAAGCGGACGGTTAAGAGGTCCGCTTGCAAAGATGCATCTTTGCATACGAGCCATGATGACAACTATCTTTGCAAGCGGACGACTTAGGCTGCAAAGATCTCAGGCCTGCGCCTGCAAAGATCAAAATTGGTGTAGTGATCCGGCACATCTGTAGCCCATGTGTCAGGATGCAGTACCGGGACTTTAACCCCTGTAAGATCCTTAACCGATTGCCAGAATCTCTTTGCAATCGGACAAGAGAGAGCAATGTGGAACAGAGATTCACCTTCAGCACCACAAACACCACAGAAATCCTCCTTAATCACAAGTCTCCTCTTTAGTTCCTTTTTCAAAGGCGGAAAGTTTAGGATTGATCTCCACCAAAAAATCCTGATCTCAGGGGGGATATGCATCTTCCATAGCTTCTTCCACCAACTGGCGTCATGAGAGGAAGAAGACTCACCATCTGGACTTTCCTCCCTATCAGACAAATCCCTTTTCAGCAATCTGTAGCAAGATCGTACCGAAAACTGCCCACTTTTTTCAAACTCCCACCCAAGAGTATCATCATCCATTAAAATTCCCGGCTTAATTTTCAGGATTTCATTAGCATCCAAAGCAATAAAGGAATTCTGCCGTAACTGAATGTCCCATTCCCTGGTTCCAGGTAGAAACAACTGATTCACCGTCTCTACAACCGCTTGATCCAACCTAACAGTAGGTTTCAGCTTGCGTAGACCAGGAATCCAATTATCCTCCCAAATGTTGATAGAATTTCTGGGTCCGACCCTTTTGATTAAGCCCTTTGAACAAGGCCTCCCTTCCATGTAGGATCGCCCTCCAAGTCTCAGAGCTCTTCCTTCTTCTAGTAGCCTCCAAAAACTCACAATTAGGATAATATTTCCCTTTGATTAATTTATTTGGGAGTCCATACATTAAACTTGAATTTAACTTGAAGTTTTACAGCCTCCAAATTTTAAGACCGTTCACATTATTTACCCCTAATATCAAAGGGGCAATTATGTTTTTACCCCCACTTTAAATTTCGACTATGATTTTACCCTTATTTTTTAGGGTTTGTAATTTTGCCCTCACTTTTTTTAACTGAAATTTTGGTTTGCCCTTGTTTCGCTAAGTCATCTTAACAATGTTAATTTTGTAATGAAAAGACCTATATACCCATGCGTATTTGACATTCATGTGTTCTTTTATATTTGTGGACGTCTCACCCATTTTGACATGAAATATATATGCCCCTTTTTTGAATTATTTTCACATATATACTTCAAACCTAATCGAGTTTTGACTTGTTTTTTTTCTTTTGCATTTATAGAGTTTGGCAAATACGTCAGGAATTGAATTATAGAGCAAGAATGCATTTGTTAACAAGGAAAGAAAGACTAAAACTACATGACAAATGCAGCTAATGAATCTTAGTATAGAAAGAGCGACTAGGTTTCTGCTAATGAATAGGCAAATTAATCAACAACTGAAAGAGACCAAACTGGGATTAATTAATGAGAGAATCCATCCTATACCACTGAGTTTGTCTTGTTCAACAATATACCATAGACTTTGTCATATTGTTCTACAATATACCATTGAGCTGAGCATATTTTTTAAAAATACCCAAAGTACCCTTACAAATATACAATGTTTATAATCGATTTGTCCGCTTAGAAGTATTCAAAAATTATGAAAATTTTACAGTAGCCTCCTTACACAAAAAACTTATACATTTTAAAATACACAAAGTACCCTTACAAATATACAATGTATAAGTTTCAAAATTTTTGCATTTTAAAAATTTTGTGTTTAAGTAGATATATCCATCTCTTTATACTTAGAATATGGACATAAAATAATATATAAAATTAAAAAAATTAAAACATATACAAAACTTCCATATTGTGTAAAGATGCTACGGTAAAATTTTCATATTTTTTTGATACTTCTAAAGGGGCAAATCAGCGATTAACTTTGTATGAGGAGACCGCTGCACTCCTCGGTGGGGCGGTGTGTTGGGCATATAACATATTAAGCTATACTTATTTCTGCAGCCTGCCGGCCGCGCCCGGCGCAGGCATGCAGTTGCCCGGGTGCCACCGCCCGCGCGTCACCTCCGGACCGCGTCGAGACCTTGCGCATGGAGAGCCAACGACCACGCGTGGGATGGAGGTGCCACTCCTCGCCGGCGCACCGCCGCTCGCCAAGGGTTAGTTTCGTTCGGGATGGGGATGGGATTCAAAGAGAACGGGTGTTAATCAGTTTGGAGGGTACTTCCGTCACTCTACACTTTTCTCAAAGATTCTTTCTTTTTTTTTTTAACTTACTTACCATGGCCACCACAAGACAGACATCTAAAACAAGGGCAAGCATAAGCTTCGGATGTAAAAAGTGGGAGTGGTGTGAGTGCCATATCTTGATGCCATGTACAGGCACGATGTGCACCTGCATGCCCCATCCATCTGCATTAAGTAGAAGTTATGTTTGGTCTACCCAATAGAATTGATGAATCAAACCCGCCTCGCTCTCTATCCGGAGACATGCAAATGCTAGGGCAAGGGGCAATGGGTGTGGTGTAGGGTAATCTTAGGAGTGGGCCAATAAGTAGTTGATCATAGTTGAATCAATCTCCACAATCCTATGATCACATTTTTTATAAGATGGGGCCCACACGAGGGCAAAATATTGGTTCACATCTTGTTCAACGGTTAGATGAGAGAGAGAGGAAACAAGATAATTTTCTTTTTTTTTTTTGCTTGTGATAGACATTAAGCTTACGGTGCATTCTAAGCTAAAGCTACTTCTCACAATGCATATCGCTCATTTTAACAGGTGCAATCATTGCCTTAAGATCCCTTGGGGGATTTGTGACCTTCCCCCAAAAGGAGAACTTCCCCAAAGAGAATTTCTAGCTATTACAAATATTGGATGTTTAATAGGCTGCAAACATTTGTGATATAGCTTGTCATTACGTATAATTCTTATCCTTTTGTCGGATTCTGAAATGGGCTTGAACCACTCATATCCGGCGGCGGGGATCAAGGGGAGGGGGAGGAGGGAGGAGGCGGCGACCGGGTCGACAGCGAGAAGAAACGGGAGGGGGACAGGAGAGAAGGGGAGGAGGCGGAGGCGGAGGCGGAGACGGGTGGACAGGGGTGGCGGCTAGGGCAAAAGCCCCTACTTTTTTAGTATTTACAATGCGGCCCATTTTATTTACAAAGCGGTCTAAATTCACGAATTTTCTCTCCTTCGCATAGAATTTCTGTTCTTAAGGAGGGTCTCAGTGAAAACTGCCATGACACATTTTGCCTGCTCACAAGGGACCCAACCCGAATTAAGAAAAAATCGAGGGCCTTTTCACAAAATGACCAGGGCGCGCACTGTTCCTGATCCGACGTGGACCCCGCGAGAGGCCGCCCCTTCTGCGCGTCATCTTGCTTTTGAATTGGCCAGGTGGACAATAGTTTTGTGACGTTGTCTGTCAATTTCTATGACGAAACAAGTATGTCATGATACAAATAGTTCTGTGACGAAACACACTTTTTCATCATAAGAAAACTACTATGACGCGACTTCTATGGCGATATCATTTTCATCATAAATTCATCACAAAAATTTCTTTATAACGATTTTTCTATCTTCCATGACGATAATAGAATGTCATAAATATTACATTCTCCACCAGTGAGAATCTTTTTCATATATTGTGGTTGCACTAAGGAGTCAACTTGTGGAACGATACCATGTAAGAACGAATGACCAAAGACTCGTGGCATGACAACATCTGCAATACTATAAATTTTTTAGATAATGAATAAATTCGTCTTTTATTTCAATGATACTACAACTAAAACTAATTTGGCGCACACACATACCACAGCAAAAGCAAGAAAATTAAAAGAAGAACACAACTTGACCAAAAAATTATTCAAATCTATTACTACTTACATCTCCAACTAAAACTAGCGAAAACATGCATAACTATGAATAAAGTGTTGAATACTATACATGAAGTGTGTTTACAAGGTGTTATCAGCCTCCAAGAGTAGAATTTATTATCCTTCAGGTGGCTCGAAGCTGGGTTTTCAATTATTGGTTGGCATTCTATCTCAAGGTCCAATCATGCACTCACAACCCTAAATCCCCACTAAGAGCAAGATCAATAGTAGCACCTGTTGTAGACTATTTTTTTCCACATTATATATAAGCAACTTTGTATCTAATACAAACAACAATATGCTATAATACTTCGGCCTTTTCTTTCATAGCAATAATATTATATTTTTCATGATCTATCCTTTATCCATCTTTGCTTTTTAATTGAATTCTTTTTCTTGTACGTGTGTATAGACTGGCTTTAAATTAAACATCCACTTATCTTTTCTCTCGTACTTTATTTTTACCAACTCAACAATATAGCTTTTATGGATATATTGGAGCCGGCATAGAGCTGTAGCTGCTCTAACGAATGACACAGAGTTTGTCAGACATTGGTCCAGCAATGCTCACATGATGATAATATTAAATATTTGATTTGCCAATCATTAGCCAAATAACTTCGCACCGATTCCATATTATAAATCGCTTTAGGTAAGTCTTTTAGAGTCAAACTTTTTAAGTTTAATAAAGCTTATAGGTTTCAGCAAAATTGTATTTATATACTACTATGTATAATATATTTGACGATGGATTTAGCGAAAGTAATTTGTTGGTACAGATATTACTGTGTTTTTCTATAAATTTACTCCCTCCAGTTTAATAATAGTAGACGTTTTAGACAAGGGTGTGATCTAAAAAAAATATCTTTGACCATGTATTTAGGCCAAGTTTTGTTTCGACACAGAGAGAAAGAAAGCTTTGGTAGATGCTTACCGGTTACCATGCTTTGTTAGGTTGTCTTGGCTTGGCGAACGAACACGCACGGCCCTCATCACGTCCATGACGGCGACCTCCGTCTCTTCCCTGTCATGACATAAACCAGCAATTATATCAAACATCGCTTGCCTAATTTCAGCAGCATTACATTATATTACATTACAAAGCAGGCATGCAAGCAGAGAAAAAATGTTTTCAGTTCTCATCGAGAACGTACGTATTGCTGATGGACAGACAGCGATACGTCGCGATGCGATCATCAGCATGTCACCAGCAAAAGCCATTTTCTTGAACAACATGGATGTATTACTATTATATAATAATACTAATACTAATACTAAATATATATATATATATATATATGACTGCATTGAAGTATTTTTCAAGATAAATCTATACGTGTGGTTTCTATGTTTCTAAACTTGACTTTTCTGTTGTCCAAAACGTCTATTTTTTTTAACCTGGAGGGAGTAATGAATTTGACTTAAGACAAACTGAAAACATCATTTAGAACAGATGGAATAGTCCATTTGCATATTGGGAAGAGAACTTTTACAATTCATATGCCGCCTGTTCACATATATGCTTAGCCAAATATTGCATTTGGGCCATAAGAAGAAGTACCAACTGCATGATTGCCATGATGCTCCACCTGTCACTTGATATCAGACAATTCAACATAAGCTGTGTAATGCCTCGGCTGTAAAATTCAAGAACCATCCTTACATTCAACAAGGGTATCATCAGCCAGCGTGCACTTTAGCACGCGATAGTCCAATGTGCTAGCTTGCTCGAAATTACAACTTATAAGCTATTAGACCACAACCACAGGCTCAGCGTTTGGCAGTTAATTAGCTCATGATGTCACAGCGTCATATGTCCATGCATGCCGCGCACGAGGGTGAGGGCGAACCTCGTGCATATATAATAAAGAGCCCGAGGCCGAGGGTGAGTAGCGACGCTGACCAACCATCAACCACACGTGCAAGATCAGCGGTGCTTTGATTTTTTTTTTCTTGTGCCCACCGGCCACCGATAGTGATCTCTTCCACCGAAGCACGCGACGCAGGCGAATGCTAGGTACACTACAATTAATGTATGTAGATCCTTAATTATTTCTAGAATTCATGTGATTAAATCAAGAGAAAATACTGGAGTACTATAATAACAGAACGTGATTTACGTATTGCCCATATATATCATGCCACGTCGGACGACGGTGCTGAAATCTCTCTGCACCTTCGATCCTTGCAATCGATGTCGTTGAACTGGTCATTGCACATCTCCTCCGTACCTCACCATTATGCTGGCCTTGCCACCACACACGTCGACTCCTCTGCCACCGCCAGCCCCTCTGCATCTCTCTCACTCGCCTTTCTTGACTCTAGTGATAGTGGCTTGTGCCTCTGTAGTTGATGCCGCCACCACAACATCGGTTTTCCGTGTAGCCAACCTCATCTATCGCTAATCTCGATCCCCATGGTTTCAGTGGCGTCCTCGTCGACTTGTTGCATGTCCATTACCACTGCCCACCATTAGTCTGATCATTACCCACAACCATCCCTCTAAGCCGTACCCACTCTCCATGCACCCCAAGCCTCCTCCTCATCCCACCCTAGAACCTACAATATGGACGGAGTTTATCGATGCTACCATTGCCGTCAGAGAAGAATCGGTTTTTGCCGTTAGATCTTAACAGTGCCATTATATTTTAACGAAAACTATTAGGATCTGATGGCATCCATTATGATTTAACGGCGACGATGGAATCTAAAGTTGAAACTGAGTTCGTATTGTACCAGTTGGATAACAATCGGATGGGTCGCGCTGAGTCTCTCATTAGTGAAAAAAAAGTGTGTGCACAGAATGAATTTTCTGATAATATTTTATTATCGTTTAACACCAAATGAAATATGTTCCCTCTCAGAAGTGATAATCGATCGAGTGATGGTGGGCTGACCTGTAACATCTACAGCTCTTCCACGCTCCGGCCGTGGTTGTTAAAAGTGTAGTTTTGCAGCCGGCACGGCCGCATGCACAGCAACGAAAAAGATTTTTGACCAGCACCAAATCTACACGAAATTGAAGAGCCTCAAGTCTTCAATCAAGTTAAATTGTGTCACAATAAACACGAAATTGCTCATAATTTTTCCGTGTCCGTATAGATGATGTGGATTTTGATTTGTTTTTTTTTTGAGAAATGATTTGATTATTCTTGTTGGCTATCAATGATTAAGAAGGCAGTTTTGCTATTGAGCAGCACTTTGCATCTGCCCACTGCCGCCCGATCTCGCCTGCTTCCACGCGCTGTGGCCCCCATGCTGGCCTATTGATCTCGTCTATATCCGTCTCCGCGTCTGCATGTAACGAGGCTATAGGGATGAAAATAATTGGCTAGTTGTGGCAGAGCCGGAGAGGGGGTTGGACCTTCCGACGTCCTATTTCCATTGGGCTCTTACACATCATTATTAAATGCTACTTATTACATACTCCCTTACCTAGAAAAAATTTTTACCCCTTCAAAATTACCATATTTTAGACGAAAAAAAGTATAACATATAAGTTACATTAAAATTACATATAAGTAATTACAATATACTTATATTATAATTAAATTTGATCGATTTTCACCTAACGCATCCATCGCCAGATGTGTAGACAGACCCTAATTATTTCGTGTTAAGTTTTGTGGCCGTGAATTTTTGCTTCTTCTTTTTTGTCACTATACGTTGAAACAATGCAACTTTTGTCACTGATGTTGTTTTTTTTACTAGTATGTTGCAACAATTTATACTAAGATATTTTCATATTCTGACTAACCATCACTTCATAGGAAAACGTAATTACATAGCATTGCACACATTGCCATATTGACGTGATTCTACACTATCTTTCTTTTGTCCAAATTTATAGCTATAAATAACTATATTGTAAGATAGAGAGAGTATAACCCACATTATTAATAGAGTAGAGCATAGATTACAATAGATAATACAGAGTAGTAATCTTAGGAGCTTTCCACCATGTCCTTCTTGTGAGGAGATAACACCTCATTGACCAACCTTTCTATGTTCAACCATGAGGTTCCACAGGGGGCCACCGCCATAGCTGCCCTCTCCTTCCATTCCATGGCGCGTTGCCTCATCTCCTTCCCTTCCGCTTCTCCCATCACCTCCCTTACCATCCTCGCCACCTCTTTCCTCTCGATGGCGTCGTCGATCTCCACACCGACACGCCATTCCGTGCGAGCATACCGGCAATTTGTTTGCTGATCGGCATCCATCGGGCAACATACCATGGGCACACCGTTGGAAATGCTGTCGAGCATCGAGTTCCACCCGCAGTGCGTCAGGAACGCTCCGATGGCCTCGTGCCGGAGCGCCGCCTCCTGGGGACACCAGCTCGTCAAGTAGCCCACCTTCCCCTTAATTATCTTCTCCCTGAACTCCGGTGGAAACGTGTCGACGGGGTCGACGCCGCCGGCGATCTTTGCCTGGTCGTCTCTGATCACCCACAGGAAGTCGTGGCCGCTCTCGGCTAGCCCCAAAGCCAGCTCGACCAGCTGCTGCTTCGTCAGGTGAACGATGCTGCCGAAGTTGACGTAGAGGACGGAGCGAGGCGGCTTGGTTCGGAGCCACTCGAGGCACGCGTCGTCCTCCGGCCATAGGCTGGCGGCGTCGCTCGCGTCGACGTCGGACGCCGCTGCCGTTGCAGCGGCGAGCTGGGGGAGCGGGCCGACGGTGTAGATGGGAGACGGGATTATGCGCGAGAGCGCGGCGAGGACGTCGCCTTCCAGCTCGTCGAACGTGTTGAGGATGACGGCAGACGTGGCGGTGCGCAGGTTCTCCATGGCTGACACGACGACGTCGAGCACGGCGTCGTTCGGGTCCGTGGTGCGGACGAAGCTGATGAAATCGCGCAGGCGCATGTCGGACGGCATCCCCGGCACCCAGTCCACCACCGTGCTGTCCAGGTAGCCGTTGCTCAGCTGCTCAGCATCTGCTCAAGGAGTAACAACTAACAAGATCGATGAGCATGGCAAAAATACACGATATGCATGGATGGTGAGGTGATCTCGTCAATTCTACAACCTTTGAGTGGGATTATGCCTCTTTCGATGAGATGCTTGCATTGCATCAACGCCATGAGACCGCAGGCGCTCGTCGTCCAGAACGCGACGGCGGGGAGGCCCATGTCGCTGGCGGCGAGCAGGACCTGGTCGATGTCGGTGACGACGCAGGTGGCCGGTGTTCCGGACGCGGCGGCGTCGTCGAGGATCTTCCTGAGGTGCGGGACGGACGATCCGATGGAGAAGAACAGCTCGACATTGTCGGGCGGGCCGTCGTCGTCGTCCGACAGCGGGAGGCCGTCGGGGACGGCGGCGAAAGCCGAAGCCGGGGGCGCCGGCGAGCGCGGCGGGGCCACGGGAGCGGAGGGCGAGGCGGTGGTTGCGCTCGGAGTGGACGAAGGTGACGTGGACGCCGCCCCTCGCGTGGAGGAGGCTGGCCAGGTGCAGCGCCGCCGCGACGTGGCCTTGCGCCGGGTACGGGAAGAACACCGCGTGGGCGGCGGCTGGCGACGCCGACGCCGGCATGGTAGGTGTCTGTCTCTCTCTCTCTCCACGAGTTCCACACGCGCGCGCGGGTAGATGCAACCGTGCTCTGCGCGCATTTATGCTTTAATTCAAGAGGAGAACGTCACATTTCTTGAAGGAGATAACTACGAATCGGACACGTCCGATTTTTAGCGAAACATTAAAAGCCCCGACCTACTACGGAGACACTAGTATTCAGCCCTGTCCACCTGACCTCCGCATGGGCTCATTCCTGCCTCATGATCGGCTGGCTGGCTCCTCCAATTCAGCCTGTTATTGAAAAAAAAAATTCAATTCAGCCAATTTTTATATAAAAAATCATTCAAAGTTATTTTTAGTCCAGCACATCCGCTATGGCTAGTTGACCACTGGCCTCCTGCTGTCCTGCATGGCCACTGGAGCATTGCACATGCAAGCTAGTGCAATAGCTGTTGTGCTGCTCTGCTGTTCCAAAATATAATAACATAAAAAATAATATAACCCTTACTTAAAATAATATATCTAGACACAGCACATATTTAGATATATTGTTTGTAAAAAATCAAATCTACTCATATGTTATTATATTTTTGTGAAGGAGGAAGTATGCACCCTATGCATGCACAGGCTACTCTGCTGCTGCTACTGCGTGCTTCCAGGTCAACAGCCTAATGCTGCACATGGCCGCTGGCACACATGCAACCGCCTAGCCTCTCGGTTTACAGTCGGATTTCGCGAAATTTTGATGTGCCTTGGAAGTTGGAACCTGTTATGAAATGAAATTTTGGAAAAAAATGATGATTCAAATTTAAAAGCCTAAATTATGAAAAATTCAAAAGAAATTTCTAATAGTACTATAGCATTAGGAGTATATTTTGGTACATATTTTGGTAAATTTTTGAAGGGGAAATTTCTAATAGTACTATGGCATTAGGAGTATATTTTGGTACATATTTCGAGATAATGTGAGAACACAATATTTTAATTTTGGAAATAAGACATTAGGTTGGACTTTGACCATATACTCCATACATCTCATAATATAAGTGATTTTTGCTATATAACTATAGACTTTAAACTTCAAAGTTATGAACGAGACATTAATATTGTGGTGATGCAGAAATAAACATTATATTTCACTTGCGGTTGATGAGGTAATATTATGAACATCTAATGCATATTGTGATTTTAATCTTTGCATTCACTATTACATATTCGATGTTTGTTAGTGTGAATTTGTCAAATTTATAGTAGCTCACATGTCAATACTGTCTTGTTGAAAATTATTAAGCAACTCACCATAATATTTCCATTTTTCAAATATTCTTTATCTGAATATACATTTTTAGAAAGAAACCTTTCGTTTTTATATTATCTTACATGAATTTCGACTAATTCCAACCAAAATTGGATTAAGTAGTGTTCTTTCGAAATCCATTGTTTCAAAAGTTGAAATTTCAATAAAATCAGTCAGATTTTGATAGCTTTCGATGCAAACCAATGTTTGAGAGAAACCTGCAGGTTATTGACCGGTCAGACTAGTCTCATCGTGAGGCCGCACCACTTTATCAAAAACACAAATATCCATAAAACCAATATAACTACCAATTGTTTATCAGAAAATGTATAATCAAAACCATTGATTTCACAAATTCCTCATTGACCAACCTTTGTAGGTCCACCACGAGGATCCGCAAGATGTTGTTGCTGGAGGAGGGGAGATTTGGCACAATAGCACTCCTAAGGGCTGCCCTCTCCAAAACGTAATTAAAGAAGAAGACATCTCCAAGATGTCACTTCCGAGTCTACCTCCTTAGCCAAAATACCAAAAACGGTTCACACAACCATATATTTCAAAACATGTGAGCATTTTGCCCCTAGCAACATGTGAACACCATTTGAACATCAAAGCATCCAGGAAAAAATATAAATTTGAAAAAAATACAAAAAATTATGAATTTTCATAATCAAACCGAAAATTGACATATTGTTAATATAAAAATGAAAAATTTTGGCATGACCTTTTGGCATTTGTATGAAATTAATAGCATAATTCACATGAAAGATAAAGACTAAGACCCTGTTTGGATCCACAGACTTTTTTTAAAGTCCCTGTCACATCGGATGTTTGGACACTAATTAGAAGTATTAAATGTAGACTATTAATAAAACCCACCCCATATTTTAGACTATTTCGCGAGACGAATCTATTGAGCCTAATTATTTCATGATTAGTGAATGTGATGCTATAGTAAACATTTGCTAATCGTAGATTAATTAGGCTTAAAAAAATCATCTCGCGAATTAGCTTTTATTTATGTAATTAGTTTTATTATCAGTCTATATTTAATACTCCTAATTGACGTCCAAACATCCAATGTGGCATGAACTTAGAAAAAAGTTCCTGAATCCAAACAAGCTGTAAATCAATGAAATGCTGTCCAACAATTCAGCACCATCTCCAAGCATAATTCAGCATCAACTACATGTCATGTCCACGCCGAGGCAAATAATTAATTTCATCCATGGAAAAAGAGGAGAAAAGATGAAACGAACAACTAGGAGGAAAATAATGGAACAAACAACTAAGGGGAAAAAAATCCATAGAATTAGTGCCTGGGGTTGACGACGGGGACGCAGCAGCTGTACCGTGCCGCCTGAGCGCCTCCTAGCCGTCGTCGCCTCGATCTTAGGTAGCACCACCCGGCACGCTGGTCTCGCATCGCCCGAGTCGGCTCCACAGATGCTGCCCAAGCCCGCTCTCAAGTAGCACCGCTCGCCACGCCAGCCTAGCGCCGCCCTCCCGCTGCCCGCTCCGCCTACCCGCCTCCACTGCCGCACGTGTTGCTCATTACCTAAGTGCCTCCAAATCTTAGCCATCAGGTCAGGTGAAAGAGAGTCGACGGGGAGGTGGCTTCCTGGCAAATATCGCGATAGGAGGCAGGGATATCTTCTTCTTCAATGGTGTTTTGGAGAGGGCAGACTTTAGGAGTGCTATTGTGGCAAATCTCCCGAGGAGCAGAGGAACTGGGACACGCACTTGATGGGGTCCTGTCTCAGCACCCGCATGTCGCCGCCCCCGATTCGCGGAGGTGAGAGGGAGAGAGAGTTCGGCGGAGGTGAGCGGCAGCGGATGCTAGTCACCTTCCTCCGCCTCGTCGGTGGCGAGGAGGCAGGAGGTCAGGGGCCTCCTACGATTTAGGGTTGTCTCTATGGGTGGCGGTGGGGTGGAAGATACGAGGGGAGGAGAGGGCGGGAGAGGCGGTCTCACGCTCCGGTGGCGAGGTGGCATCGCAGCTGATGTGGACTAGGGTTCCCGATCTTCCGAAAGGTTCTGATAACCAACGATTTGGGTGGAGTCGCAACACACGTCGATCCGGCTTCTTGAGCCCCGCAATCACAGCACCACGTCTCCTATGGTTACCACCCGTGCCGGAACACAGATGGCCTCGCCGAGAAGGCTAATCCCTGTTTGCGAATCGAA
>CM002480.1:11912345-11932148 GCA_000325765.3 Leersia perrieri | reverse complement strand
CCACCACATAAGCAAATCACCTGAGTCATATGCCCCGCTAGCGCAACTGCCTCCAGATAGTCAGTCGCAGAAGTAGCTGACTTACTATTTGATTTGTCAAACACAAACTTGTGACAGTTTTAAGACTTTGTATATTTGTTTTGTGACCTAAACTATTTTTTTCTTAAATAATCTGTGACTTTGCATATTTCTGTGACTTCTCTGGATTATGTGGATTTGTATAATCTTACATGCACTTGTATTTCTGTGACTTTGTATATTCTTATATGCACTTGTATTTCTGTGACTTAATTCTATGAATTATGTACTATATTTCAAATGTGACAAGTATTTAGTGGAAGACTTTGTGAATTGTGAATGCTAGGCTGAATGATATTCTGAATTGTGAATGCTGGGGTTTACCTGTCAATGCTGGGTGAATTCTGGGGTGAAATTGCTGGGTAATTGATGGGTGAAATTTTCTGCAGGTATCTATAAAATTTTGCCAGCTTTCTGTATTTTTTTTAATTTGCCTATTTATAGGTGGCGGTTCTAACTGTAAACTGCTATCTATAGTCAAGTTATAGGTAGCGGTTCTTAACAGAACCGCCACCTGTAACTTAACAGAACCGCCACCTACACTTCACAAAATAGGTAACGGTTCTAAAACCGCCACCTAAAGTATACAAAAGGTGGCGGTTCTTGAGCCAGAACCGTCACCTATAACTCACTAGTGGGACCCACAGTCGACAAAAAAAACGTGACGTGTATTGGTTAAAGGTGGTGGTTCCTCGTGATAAACCGCCACCTATAGTTTTACATAAGTGTCGGTTTTGGCTGGTTATAGGTGGCGGTTATTTAACCATCACCTATAGTTGGTGACGGTTTTAGAACCGCCACCTATGCCCCACACCCATAGGCGACGCTCGATAGATGGCGGCTCCCAAAACCGCCACCTATGGCCTGTTTGGAGCCGCCGCCTATTAGGTGTTCTGCAGTAGTGGCGCCATCTGAGAGCCGGCCTTCCTCGGCGCCTACCGGCGCTTCCACGGGTCCCCGCCGCTGCAACGCCACCTCCACAGGCGCATAGCCGTCCAGAGAGCCCGAGCCACGCCTCGTCCGCACGACGGCAGCGCCCCTCTCCCCTGAACACCCTTTCCTCCGGGCCCTCGACTGCCGCCACGGCCGCGTCCTCGTCCAAGGCCATTTCGTCATCTGGGACCCCGTCACCGGCGAGCAGCACCGCCTGCCAGAGCCCGGCATCTGGTGTCTGATGTACTCCGCCGCGGTGTTCTGCACCGTCACCGGCTGCGACCACCTCGACTGCCACGGCGGCCCCTTCCGAGTGACCTTCATAGCCACCGACGACGACGACAAGCTCATGCTCATCAAGGCGAGCGTCTACTCGTCGGAGACGGGCACATGGACAACACCGGCGATTCTCGACGATTCTAGAAGAGGCGAATATCACCGCACACTTTTTGTCGAGTCTAGGCGCCTTGTTGGTGATGCCATCTACTTCACGCTTCAGAATGATAAAGCAATCATCAAGTACAACTGGGGAATGAATTGCTTATCCAAGATTGATCCACCGTCAACAGATGTGTATTACATTGCCCTCATGGAGATGGAGAATGGTTCACTGGGGTATGCCTATATTGAGGGTTCCAGCCTTTACGTGTGGTCGAGGAACGTGAGTTCAGAAGGGGCTGGGGACTGGATACAAAGCTCGGTCATTGAGCTGGAAAACATTATACCAGTTGCTAATCACGGTGGCAAAGCGCTTGTGGTTGGCTCTGCAGAGGGTATTCACGATCCAGCTCAAGTCAAGGCAGGTGAAGAAGGTTCAAGAGCCTGGGATCTACTTTAGCGTCTTACCCTACATGAGCTTCTACACTCCTGGTATTATACTAGTACTAAACCTTGGTTATCTGCTGTCCTGCTTTTTCTTGACAGCTTCTATGTAGATGCTTAGTCATAATGTAACTGCAATATTTGATATATTGATTAAAAATACAGCTTTGTGTATGCTAGAAAATACTAAATATACAGCATTGAGCCATTGACAATCAGTACCTGACTTTTTTTTTAACGAAATTTGGTTATGATTTATGAACGATGACCATGCTTTGGTGTAATTGCTAATATGTATACAAACTTGTTTGTTCTGGTATTATCTTATACCTATAGAAAATTGTTTATTATTTAAAGAACCTTGTTGATGTAGTTGATGAAGCATGAAGTGGCTACTAGGCTAAAATAGATATTGCTAAATATTTAAAGAACCTTGTTGGTATAGTATTATGCTTTTGCTTTTCTTCCGATTTTCTTTACATCTGGTGTAATTGCTAAATATATGTTACTTTCTGGTATAGCTGAAGCTCACATCTCAGAGTCGAGACCCAATTTTGTAACATTTGCAACTAGTTCTAACTACATGAATGATCAAATTATAGATTTTGAGCTGAAAAGTGGTTAAGAGTTGTGTGCTTGCCGCTTGGCGTCTTTTCAGATCGTGGCACATTGTTAGCACTGGCGAGGACTCACTGATCTTTGATGTCATGCTCAAGAGTAACATGTTCCAAAATGGACAAATCTGTGGTCTTGAATCTGCTGCCATTGACTTCTTGCAGAAGTCGTTTATTTTCTATCGGTCAGTATAAGTATGAACAATGCAAGTCATGATGTGTCGTGTCGAATTCATCCTACCGACCACGAGCTCTATTCAGTTTAACTTGTCTGGCATATTTCAGATAATGTTTGGATTATGTTGGGCTCGGGTACTTGGAACTAAAATTAATGTTGACTTATATTGCTTCCACTGAGAGATGTGCAAGTAATTCTAAGTTGAATGGCTGGATCTTTACTCTTTATTGCTTATTTTGAGAACTTGGTAGGAACTATCAAATGAGCGAGGGAAAGTGAACACATATCAGTAGCGAAGGCAGAAACACGGTATTACGTTTTCCTTCTAAAGACCAAAGTTAGATTTGGCACCCATTTCTTTTCTTTCATTTTCATTTTTGAGCAGAAATTAATGCCCATTTCTTTTTGGAGTTTTCTTTTTTTTTTCATGGTTTGAAACATAACAGTTAGCTCCCACTTTCACAAAAAGATGCAAATAACTTGTTTGAAATTAAACAGACAATTAGATTGCTAAGGAAGGACTTTTAGAAGCAGTGATATTTCCAATTTGAATGAATTCTTTGATAGTAATCAAGAATTTGATTATTTGAGTTTAATTATCTGCGTATCATCTCCAACATGAGATATATTTATATATATACACACATCATACATCTTGTTCCATACCTTTATGGTTCTTTGGGATCATGCACACCAGTTTTTATGTAGCTGCAGATGTCGAGCAAATAACACTGATATTGGCACTTGTATAGTAGATGAGCATCTTCACTGATATCATAGCTAGAAATAGGACGAAGGTACTACTGTATTTCCTTGTTGCTCCTGATTTTTCTGGTTTGCAGGCTGGGCTGCGATTTTGCATTCTATCATGAACCAGCTACCAACCATGCACGGGTTTTCTGCTTCTTCTGGGGCTGATCAGATTGTTGTCACTTTCAACCATTCCATTGTTTGGCAAACTCATAAAAGTTGGATCCATTTAGTTTGTTACTGAATATTGGTAATGCCCATAAAATTTAGTGAAATTTTAGAAACTTTTCCATATAAAATTATGTCAATATTTAGTATGGTATCAAACCAAACATCACCTCTATATTTTGCCCTTGGCTTGCCAAAATTTTGGCTTACCAACAAATGGTAAGAATTATTTTGGCAACGAAATGAACAAACCATTTGTTATTCTTGTTTCAGGCACTTGAAATGTTAAAATGACCATCCTATCCTATGGTATATGTGGCACTATTTTATTCACACGATCCAATTTTTTTCATATCATATGAAAAATTAAAAAAACAAGATGAATTAATATGTAATATATACCGCTCCACGAACCTGCAAAATCAACATCTATGAGATAAGTCGATTTTTTATTGTAGATATCCTCGCCACTTCTTCCCTCTTGATGATCTCATTCACATCCACACCAATATGCCACTCTGTGCAAGTGTGCCTGCAGTTTGTCGTCTGGTCAGCAACGAGTTAGTGTGTCAAAAATGCCCTGATGGCCTCGTGCCGAAACAACGCCTCCTGAGGACACCAGCTCGTTACATAGCCTCGCCCCTTCGTCCCCTCGGCGAACTCCGGCGGGAGCATGTCGATGGGTTACAACCACAACCCACATATTAATTAGGAAGGCGATGAGAGCCTTAGTCAAGGACGTAACACATCACCCAAATATTAATTAGGAAGGCGTGAGATTGCTACCGAGATTACCTGCATTTGTTGTACCAATTAAAGTATTAGGACCATTGATCTATTACTCTATTAGCAAGGAGTTAAGTGGTATTGATAGAAAACCTTGCCACAATGAATGGTAAAACACTATACATGAAATATCAAAAACAAAACCCACTATATATGAGTTAAAAATAACTACTACTATTTTTCCGTACGATGTCATTTTAGGTGTATTTTTTGTCCTACACTTTTGATCAACTGGCTATAAATCTTTACCTATTATAAATATTCTTTCCGTTTCGTCACATCGTACGTCGCCCGAGAATCCGATCACCGATTGCATATATAGTTGCTATGCGATGTGTTTCCTTCCTGAATTCTGGATCGATCACGTCACAACCGCTCCATGCATGTATATCGCGTGATCGGATGAAGCCGGGAGCAGTCGCACGTGCCTGGTCTGCCGGTGCTCAGTGGGCCGGCCTGCTTGTCCAAGGTTCATCCAAGCAACGAGCGGCCCACCCCCTCGCATACATGCGCCCGCTGCAAGCATGGACGTGCTATCTGGCCGATGGCCGGTCGCCCATGGCAGCTACCCTATCAACGTCACGTACGTCTCCTTCTGTAACAGGTTTGGATCCTCTTCATCGATCATGTAGCAGATAGTATCAAGCGATTTGAATCTTTGAATTGTACGTAGATGTTTCTTGATTCGAATGGCAATGGTCCATAAGAAGAACCTGTTAATTTGATGTGTTTAGAAAATTTCTCATGAGAAAATATGGCTACCAGAGAACTTTACTTTGTCAGATTTGGTGATAGATGGAAAATTAAATTCACAAGATCAATATTAAGAGTGAGAAAATATTTTTTTCCTGTTGCAACGCACGGGCACAACGCTAGTACTTGAAATATATAGCGTGGCTTTCCGGAGAGAAGATGGAAAGTTTACACTCTTGATTAATATTAACTACACTCACTCAACTTTATATAAGTATATAGGTTGCAGAACACAGGAACGTACATATGCCTTTTTTAAAAAAAAAGGGACAAAAGCTTTGCCTCAAAAAAAATACAAGATTGCAGTTCAATGAGTCATGCAATCAATACCACGCCATGCGTCTACGAACATATCTCGCTTCTGAAGCACAAACACAACACCCAAAAGGAAACGATCTTCTAAACGACGTCTCCAACAAGAAAAATGATGCCTATAGTACCGTCGCCATCCGTCCTATAAACCTAGGACAAGGTTTTCACCCAAACGATCCAACAGAGAGGGAAAGAACCACACGACAATGCCACAAAGAGAAAAGCGGCGCCAACATGCATCGCTGTTGTCGGCCCAAAGGCTTTCACCCGTAAATTACACCCTCCCATATCCAATAGATGCATGTCAAGTTCAGAAGCCACCGTCGTTCAAAAGCCTTCAACGCGCAGTCTCCGTGCCAGCGCCTCGCCACCGGCTGGCCATCAAGTAGGAGCATCAAACTCCGATGAACTCCGTCTCCATCCACGCGGTTAGGTTGGATGTGGAGAGGATAAGAGAGAAGAATAGATCCCCTCTTCCCAATGCTAGCCTCCTCGACGTGGCCATCTTACGACGGTAAAGACACCGCTACAAGAGAACAATTGTCTGGGATGGCACCCGTCGCAGACCGCAACGCCCACCTCACGCCACTACTGTCGTCTCCGTCTCAACCTTGCAATCCCGTCGCCATGGGACGCCACGTCACTTCGTTGTTGCCTCGTCGTCCTCCGGGCCATGCGTCAACCGACCTCTATTGGTAGCAACACCTCTTCGTTGCGCCATAGCATCGTCGCCGACCGCCAGCACACCATCTTCCGTGAGGCTCCGTCCCGCCGCAAGCTCATGTGCATTTGGCTCGCGTGCTGTCATAACCGCCCTCGCGTCGACCTCGGCCGGAGCCCGCTCGTCACCACGTCGCCGTCGTCGGCCCAGCCACCGCCGGACGCCACGCCTTGCCACCGTTGGCCACGAGCCGCCGCCGCTCGTCGTCTTGTCTCGGCAGCCAAACACCAGCGGGCTGCCAACAACCGCCAACTGCCGTTGGTCGCCTGCGGCCAAAGCCTCCAAGCGCCAGCCGTCAGCGATCACAACCTACGACCAGATCCACCTGCAGACGATGCAGCAAGCTGCACCTCGCGTCGAGGCAGCATCTGCTTCACGCGTCGTCGACTTGCAAGTGCCAGCCGACGGGCCGGCCTCTGGCCCCGGCTAGATCCGGCGCGGGGACGTCAGATCTGGGCCTGATGGACGGATCTGCAGTCCCATGCCACCTCGCACCGGGACCACGAACCGCCGCCTCACCACCTCGCCTAATCGCCAAAGCACCAAGCATGCGCCGCAGAAGCCTCCACCTTGGCGCTCCACCAGCAAAGGTCCCGGATCCTGGCACGGGGGCGCCAGAACTGGCTGGCGGTGCCCGCAACAACCTAGATCCGATGCCCTCCCGGCCCACATCGCGAGCCCGAGAGGACGGCCGAAGGCCCTGCCATCGCCGTCCTTGCGACGCACGGCTTTGCCGGTGCGTGCTCGGACAGCGGCGAGGCAGGGAAAGGAGCGGGAGGGGGTACTGGCGGCACGGCAATCGGTTGCGTCGCCGCCCGTGTCGCCCAGGGGGAGGACGGCAAGAGGGCTGTTGGTGCTATTTCGCTTTTGCATCCTATTTTATTTAGGTCTCTATATGCCTCTTTATTCATGTTAAAAAAAAAGATATATCATAGTGCCATAGCATACTCAAGTATTCATGTCTCCTTTATGTGGAGATAATACCTCGTTGATCAAATTTTCCAGGTTGATCCACGAGGTTCCACCAGGCGCTACGGCCATGTCTGCCTTCTCCTTCAATCCCATGGCACGTCGACGCATCTCCTTGCCTTTCACATCTCCCATCACCTCCCTTACCATCCTATCGACATGCCCCCTCTCGATGTTCTCGTCGACCTCCACACCGATGCGCCACTCCGTGCGTGCGTACCTACAATTCGTCTGCTGATCTGCAGCGATCGGGTAACACAGCATGGGTATACCATTACAAATGCCGTCGAGCATAGAGTTCCAGCCGCAGTGCGTGAAAAATGCCCCGATGGCCTCGTGCCGAAGCAACGCCTCCTGAGGGCACCAGCTCGTCACGTAGCCTCTCCCCTTTATCTCCTCGGCAAACTCCGGTGGAAACATGCCAATTGGGTTACAACCACCACCCTTAGCTTGGTCGTCTCGAATCACCCACACGAAGTCGTGCCCGCTTCGTGCAAGACCCCAGGCTAGTTCCACGAGCTGTTCCCTCGTCACGACGACGATGCTGCCGAAGTTGACGTACAGCACGGAGCGAGGCGGCCTGCCACGTAGCCACTCGAGGCAGCCGCCGTCCTCGGGCCAGAGGCTGGCGCCGACGACCGCGCCGTCGACGCGCGCGAGGGCGAGCTGCGGGAGCGGGCCGACCGTGTAGACGGGCCGCGGCAGCAGGAGGCGCGAGAGCGCGGCGACCACCTCGGGTTCCAGCGCGTCGAACGTGTTGAGGACGACCGCGGACGGCGTGCCGCGGAGGCACTCCACGTAGGACACGTACATGGACAGCACGGCGTCGTCGGCGTCCGCCGTTCGCACGAAGCTGCCGAAGTCTCGCAGCCGCGTGTCCGCCGGCATCCCCTCCACCCAGTCCACCACCGTGCTCTCCATATACCCGTTGCTCAGCTGCTCGGCATCTGTTCATTCAGTGACATGGACATCAATTCGCGCGCTTGAATGCTACTGCCTGTTTTATAACGTAAAATGTTTTGATGTTTTGTCTACGACATTTGACCATTTGTTTTATTAAATATATAAAAAAAGTAAAGTGCTTTTTATGATAAAGTAAATCGCAAATAAAATAAATGATATTTTCATATTTTTTTTAAAAAAAAGCCAAACATAGAAAAATCAAAATATCTTATATTATAAAGCGGAGGGACTAATTAAACAAGATTTGCCATGCCTTTGAGTGGGATTAGGCCTCGGTCGATGAGTTGCTGATAGTGGAGAGAAGCCAGGAGGTTACAGGGGCTGGGCGCCCACGACAGCACGGTGGGGAGGCCCATGTCAGTGGCGGCGACGAGGATGTGGTCCATGTCGGTGACGACGCAGGTGGGCGGTTCGCCGGCGGCGGCGAGGTCGTCGAGGACGCGCCTGAAGTGAGGGACGACCGACCTTATGGCGACGAGCAGCGGGACCATGCCCGGCGGCGGGGCGTCACCGTCGTCGTTTTCCGACAGCGGGAGGCCGTCGGGGATGGCGGCGAAGCGGAAGCCGGGGGCGCCGTCGAGCGCGGCGCCGCCGCGGGAGCGGAGGACGCGGCGGCGGTTGCGCTCGGAGTGGACGAAGGTGACGCGGACGCCGCCCCTCGCATGGAGAAGTTTGGCTAGGTGCAGCGCCATGGACACGTGGCCCTGCACCGGGAACGGGAAGAACACGGCGTGGGCTGGCGGCGGCGGCGACGACATGGCCGGAGAAAGCGAGCTAGCTAGTGCAGGCGAGGTAGCGGTGGCTTACACTGTCCCGGTGCCATTTATGCAGTTGACGATTGACGCGCGAACGTACAGATTAAAGAAAAGAAAAGAAAGCGATATGGTTGACGATTTGACGTGCCAGCGTTCACCTGCTCTGGTTGCTGTCATGCTATGCTCTGGTTGCTATCATGCTACAATATCGCTTCCATACATGTGGAAGGTTAGCAACACCTAACATTAACAACCCAGCACACTTGATCACCAACAGGGAAACCTGCGGGGCTCTCCCAGGCCCCAGCTCTTGGGGAAAAAATTTGGTGCACCCCGGGTGCAAACCCTTCCTTCTGCGCCCCTAGTCCAGATGTTCGACACGTGGATAGGATATCAATCTAAGCGTTTAGACCGCTCGGCTCAACTGTGCGACAAGCCGTCAAGGAGGGGATGATGCCCGGCAACCCGGCTCTCGGCTAGTCGGCTCAGCTCGTCTGTCAGAAAGCGGATTGAGAAGACGAGGACCAGAATTGCTCCCCTTCATGAGCGCGCGGTCATATCACCGGCGACCGCAGACGCCATGGAAGGACAAGCCTCCACGGATGACGCAGCAGAAAACGCAATTATCAAGAGAGAGATGGTGGCGGCAAAAAAATGAGAGGATTCACAGCACCGCAGCTGCGCAGCTGAAGAAACAAAGATCCGACGGCAGAGATAATTTCGGCGGCCGTGTTGCAGGAGTACGTGTGTATCCCGAAGAACTCAATTGGCGAAGAGGCTGTTAGCCTGTTAGCATATTAGAGATAAACCTGCGTTTCTTTAATTTGTCTAACAGAGTCTGTAATAACTGTAGCGTGTTCTGTAGACGTTGCTTTTTCAGTTTTTCGTCAAAGTCTGTTGTGTGATCCGGTTTTACGACATGTCCAATGGTAAATTAATGCCATAAGTAAAAAGTATCATGCAAGATTTCTGTATACGTGGAAGAAAGAGAAAGAGATTGTATGTTAATTTGCTTATGGTATAAAAGACAACAGCTGTATGTTATGTACATGATTTTCACCATTGTAGCCTAGCTGTATCTTAGATAAATGATTTTTATTGGTCCACTTAATCCTATTTTTAAGAATATACATACAGCACAATTAACAATCCATTATACATAGTGTCTCATATGCTGTCTCTATATGAGGTGGAAGAAAATTACATACAACGCTGTCTCAACCATTGGACATGCCCTTAGTGCTGGACTGAGTCGATTGCTTCAGGTGGCTGCGTCCATGCTGGCAATCTGTTGAGTTTGTTGCGTCTTTCGCGCAGCACGACTGAACATGTGGGATGGCACACGAAGCTGTAGGTGGTGGAGCGCGAATCCAGGAGTAGCTGACGCTAAGTCCTGAGTTTGTTGAAATAAAAAGAGTCAGAAAAGCAGCAAGTTTGTTAACGCTGCACAAAATCATTGTCTCTCGTGTTCTTGCACTTGTTTCATTGTCTCCACTTTACTCGTTACTTCGCTGCTGCTGCTTCGCTTAGGCTAGCCACTGCATTGATCCAGGGCCGCCGTGACAAGGTTCACCGGTGACATTTGGTATCAGAGCCTGATGTCCGGGAGAGTTGGGCGTTCGCCGGCAGGGTGCGGCGGACGCCACGCGCGTCGTGCATGCCGCAGGTGTCTAAGACGCCACCGGCAGCTGATGAAACTCTGCAAGGCCACAACCGATGTCGAAGTTTTTTCTCCACCTCCGCGCTGTTTTCGTGTTCGACAACCCGATCGGCTGAAGCGTGTGGTGAAGGAAATTTGGGGTTCGGCGACGTACCCCCAACTGACGAAGACTAACTACGGGGAGTGGGCGTTGATGATGAAAGTGATGATGCAGGCGCGAGGTCTATGGGACGCCGTCGAGCACGGCGACGCGGACTTCCAGGAAGATTGCATGGCCTTGGTGGCCATCAAGCGGTTCCCGTCGAGATGCTGCCCACCCTCGCCGTCAAGGAGAATGCGAAGGAAGCGTGGGATGCCATCAAGCTCATGCGTGTTAGCGCCGAGCACGTGCGCAAGTCGAAGGCCCAGACGATGCTTAAGCATTACGACGCCATTGCCTTCAAGGAAGGAGAAACGGTGAAGGATTTCTCCCTCAAGCTCAGCAGCATCGTCACCACCCTCGCCACGCTCGGCATCAACATGGAGGAAACCAAGGTCTATGAGAAACTGCTTCATGTCGTGCCTAACCACCTGATGTAGATCGCCCTATCCATCGAGACGCTGCTTGATCTCGACGCACTCTCGCTGGAGGAGGTGACGGGCAGACTCCGGAACACCGACGAGTGGATCGCCGCCGGGAAAGCGGCCGTCAAGGACGGCCAATTACTGCTCACGGAGGTGCAGTGGGCGGCCCGCGTCAAGGAGAAGCAAAACGACGTGGGATCGTCGTCCAAGGGGCGTGGCGGCAGGGATCGCCGGTGCCGAACGTGACCTGTTATCGGCAAGAAGAAGGAGAGCGATGGCGCCGAGCGCAGCAATCGCGATCCCAACAAGTGCCTCATCTGTGGCAAAAAGGGGCATTGAGCCCGTGACTGTTGCAACCCCAAGAAGCAGGAGGCCCACAAGGCAAAAGTCGCTGATTCTGATGATGACGACGAGCCCATGCTGCTTATGGCTCGTGTTTGCTCCGTTTTTGAAAACAGGAATCCACGCTCGCCGGCACCTAGGTTGGATGGCATCCCGAAGCAGCGGCCGGCGCGCCTCCACATCGACGAAGCCAAAGTTTTCGCCCACCTCGACGGCGAGGACAAGATCGACAATACTTGGTGGTATATGGAAACCGGAGCGACGAATCACATGACCGGGTCGCGCGCTGTCTTCTCCAAGCTCGACACCAGCCTAATTAGCGTCGGGCAGCTCGACGAGACATGGTGCCGCGTCGAGGTCTACCGCTGCGTGATGCGCGTCTGGGACCAGAGCAACACTCTGCTCACCAAGATACGTCGCAGTTCCAACCGGCTGTACAAGGAACGGCTGCAGATTTCACGACTGGTGTACCTGTCCTCCTGTGGCCTGGAGACGGCCTGGCTCTAGCATGCCTGCTACGGGCATCTTCATTTTGACGCACTGTGTCGCCTTGCCCATGACGAGATGGTGTGTGGTCTCCCGCCAATCGACCACGCAGAACAGCTCTGTGAGAGCTGTATCTCCACCAAGCATCGGCGCACGCCAGTTCCAGGGAAGTCACGCTACCGCGCCGACAGCCTGCTCGACCTCGTCCACGGTGATCTGTGCGGGCCAATTGCGTCGGTGACACCGGGAGGCAAGAATTATTTTCTCCTCCTCGTCGACGAACACAGCCGCTACATGTGGCTTCACCTTCTTCAAGCCAAGTCCGACGCGGCACATGCGATCACCCGATTCCAAGCCGGCGTCGAGACTGAACTGGGCGACGGCTGTGCGTTCTTCGGACAGATAATGGTGGTGAGTTCACGTCTGTGCAATTCGCTGAATATGGTGCAGATAAAGGAGTGCAGCGGCATTTCTCCGCGCCGTACACGCCGCAGCAGAACGGAGTTGTCGAAAGGAGGAATGAAACCGTGGTCGCAACCGCGCGAGCATTGCTGAAGGCGAGGAGTGTTCTGGTGCGGTTCTGGGGCGAGGCCATCACCACTGCCGTGTACCTGCTGAATCGATCTCCCACCAAGAGCATCAACGGCATGACACCCTATGAGGCCTGGCATGGCCACAAGCCGGCGGCGCATTATGTGCGCACTTTTGGGTGCGTAGTGCACGTGAAGGTGGTTCGTCCTCACCTAAAGAAGCTCGACGATCACAGTGTTCCCATGGTGTTCATTGGGTATGAAAACGGGTACAAGGCCTACAAGGTGTTCGACCCTGTGTCGGGCCGCGTTCACGTGTCTCGCGACATCATGTTCGATGAAGAAGCAAGCTGGAACTGGAGTGATCAAGCTGGGAGCTCATCCTCATCAGGCTCGGACTTCTCTGTGGAGTACTTCGTCACGCAGGTCGTCGACACGCGCGTGCGCACACCGTCGCCCGCGAACTCGCCATCGCCAGCGCAAGCGTCTACAACGTCCACGCCGCCTACACCGCCATCGCGAGGGACCACACCGGCTACTCCACCTCTGTCTCCAGGGGAGCAGTACACGCCACCGGGTACACCGCCTACGCTGGCGTCGTCACCAATGTCGTCCTCGCCCCAACCGACAACGGCTTCATCGGGTGCAACGCCGCGCCCTGTTTTTGTCTCACCACCTCCAAATTATGAAGATCAACTTGATGCAGATGATGATGATGGCATAATCCCAAGGTTCCGCACCCTACAGAACATACTCAGCGATGCTCCCATGCCAGGGTACGCCGAGCGCCTGCTAGCTGATGGAGAGCTGCACCTGTTGATCAGTGAGGAGCCATCTTCGTTCAGGGAAGCTAAAGAACACCCACACTGGAGGGCGGCCATGCAAGCTGAGATGGAATCCATACTAGAGAACAAGACTTGGAGCATGGCAGATTTGCACCGCACCATAGGTTTGAAGTGGGTGTTTAAGGTAAAGAAGGATTCAAATGGTGAGATTTTGAAGCACAAGGCTAGATTGGTTGCTAAGGGGTACGTGCAGCAAGAGGGGATTGATTTTGAAGAAGTTTTTTCCCCGGTTGCAAGGTTGGAATCAGTGAGGTTACTACTGGCACTCGCTGCCCAGCAGGGTTGGGCATTTTATCACATGGATGTAAAATCCGCATTCCTGAATAGGGAATTGCTGGAGGAGGTCTACGTCAAGCAGCCACCCGGTTTCATTGTGCAGGGAAAGGTCAACAAGGTTCTACGGCTTGATAAGGCATTGTATGGGTTGAAGAAGGCGTCGCGAGCGTGGAATCAGAAACTTGATCGTAGTGTCAAATCACTGGGTTTCACTCACAGTGAGTCTGAGCATGCTGTGTACACACGACGCCGAGATGGTTCAAGGCTGATTGTCGGTGTGTATGTTGATGATCTGATCATAGCTGGTGGGGAGTTGAGAGAGATAAATCAATTCAAGGCTGCAATGATGGCATTGTTCAAGATGAGTGATCTTGGCCCTCTCAGCTTCTACCTGGGAATTGAAGTGCATCAAAGTCCACAGGGGATCACTCTCAATCAGGAAGCCTATGCAAGAAGACTACTGGAGAAGGCAGGGATGGCAGATTGCAAGGCAAGTGCCACTCCAATGGAAGCTCGGTTGAAACTGAGTAAGGAGAGCTCAGGGTAGCCGGTTGATGCCACTGAATATCGCAGTATAGTTGGGAGTTTACGTTATCTAGTGCATACTCGGCCAGACATAGCATTTGCAGTTGGATATGTAAGCAGGTATATGGAATCAAAAACTACTGAACATTTGGTTGCTGTGAAAAGAATACTACGGTATGTGGCTGGAACGGCTGGTTATGGTTGCTGCTACAGAAGAGCAGCAAGTTCATCTCTGGGACTGATGGGATTCAGTGACGCTGATATGGCCAGGGATGTCGATACCAGGAAGAGCACGACTGAAGTGTTGTTTTTTCTTGGAGCAAATCCGGTGAGTTGGCAATCTCAGAAATAGAAAATCGTCGCACTCTCTTCATGTGAAGCAAAGTATGTTGTAGCGACGACAACAGCCTGTCAAGGAGTTTGGCTAGCACAGTTGTTGGTAGAACTGAAGAATGAGGAGCTAGCTCCATTCAAACTCAAGGTTGACAATAAATCTGCAATAGCACTGAGTAAAAATCCAGTTTTTCATGACCGAAGTAAGCACATTGCTACTCGGTATCACTTCATCAGGGAGTGTGTGGAGAATGGGAGGATCAACATTGAATTTGTTGGCTCAGAAGGGCAGCTTGCAGATTTGTTAACTAAGCCACTCGGGCGAGTGGCGTTTCAGGATCTTCGCGACCGCATCAACGTCAAGGAGATTCGAGCTAAACGCCAGGTTTAGGGGGAGAATTGTTAGCATATTAGAGATAAACCTGCGTTTGTTTAATTTGTCTAACAGAGTCTGTAATAACTGTAGCGCATCCTGTAGATGTTGCTTTTTCAGTTTTTCGTCAGTCTGTTGTGTAATCCGGTTTTAATGCTGGACCGAGTCGATTGCTTCAGGTGGCTGCATCCATGCTGGCAATCCGTTGAGTTTGTTGCGTCTTTTGCGCATCACGACTGAACGTGTGGGATGGCACACGAAGCTGTAGGTGGTGGAGCGCGAATCCAAGAGCAACTGAGGCTAAGTCCTGAGTTTGTTGAAATAAAAGAAGTCAGAAAAGCAGCAAGTTTGTTAACGCTGCACCAAATCATTGTCTCTCGTGTTCTTGCACTTGTTTTATTATCTCCACTTTACTCGTTACTTTGCTGCTGCTTCGCTTAAGTTAGCCACTGCATTGATCTAGGGCCGCCGTGACAAGGTTCACTGGCGACAGAGGCCACACACATCGTGATCGTATCTCTCAACTTACATCAGCTTTCTTCTTTGCCGGTTGAATTCTTGTCAAGGTTGCAACCGCATGGCAGGCGGCACCACAGCAGTAGGGCCGGCGGAAGACGAGGAGAGCGGAAAGGAAAGGAGGGCATCGGAGCCAAGCCGAGGTGCGTCGCCTGCATCCTCAATGCTCATCGCACCCTCTGGAGCCGAGAGTAGCAAACGGTTAGATTGTTATCTTCTCCACGTGTTGACTATCCGGATCAGGGGCGCCCGGGGTGCACCAAATCACCCAACCAAACATGTCGCTACTGTATTAGTATTGACAGCAGGCCCACCCAACCACAAACATGCATCAAGCGGGCCGCTAGCACACAACACAACAATCAAGAACGAGGTAATACACTTCATTCAGTTCAATCCATATCATTAAGAGACAAGTCATGTATGTCTCGTAATTGTTGGTTCCAATTAAGGAAATTAATATTCCCCATCTTGTTGTGCTCATTCTAGTAGGCCTTGGCTTACTGATTTGTCCATTGTTACTTTTTTTTCCTGCTCCATTTGTATTCTATAAAAGATATTTTCACAATCACATCCTGCCATGTCTCTATCCGTTTTCCACCAACCTTGCTTGCCGCAAGAGAAGAGGAGGCAGCCTAGCTTGGGTTGATGTTGTAGTGTTAATAATTTTCTTATATATTTTACTACTTAAAAATATTAGAAATAATTAAGAGCATCCGAGTTAAATCTAAAATTCAAACATATGTGGGCAGGTTCCTCCACTGGGTACTTATCCTATCCAGTTAAGTTATGCTCACTTTGTAATAATTTATCCATTTTACTCATACTTCACCTTTTTTTCTTGAAACTGGAGAAACTTTTCTTTTCTTAGCATGTGTTATTGTTGCCAAGCTTGTCGTCTAGCGACACAACAGCTCCAATTTTATAGTAGATACAACATTGGTGCCAAGGTCATCATCAAGACATAACAAACAGCACCGACCTATCACCAGCCAAGGTTACCAAAACCCCATTTTGCACACAAGGCTAGCTCCATGCCACTTAGAGACTCTAAAGCATTATTGTTGTTAAGCTTTATCTCACCCATCGACAAAGCAGATCTGACTTCATCTAGCAAAGCCAAACAACGAAAGATAGTTCTTCACCACAAAACACAAAGCAAACCGAGCTTGCGGCCCTGTGGCCGTTCGAGCAGCGGCGAGGCGGGGGAAGTGGGGGGTGAGGTGATGGTGGCATGGCTCGTCGCCTCCTATGTCACCCTTGGGGGTGGGTGACGCAGCGTTTTTTCAAATTTTCCAAGATCATTGTACTTAACAATTTACCCATGGATTTGGTCCTCGTTAAAGATTAAATTTAAAACAATGACATATAAAAAGTACAGGTGGTATGGGTTTCAGCAAATACAGAACAACAACATATATATCAACAGGAGGCCCGCACAATTGTGCGGCTAGTAATGATAAAAAAAATTATGATGGTCCACACAATTGCACAGCTAGTAATGATAAAAAATTATATTTCCATGCATAATTATCTAATTTTTTCTTCACATCTTTACCATACATTTTGTTTAAACAGTCAGCTTATCTATTGGGATTTTAGAAAATCACATTAAAAAATCCTGCCTGCCACCACCACCATACTCCTTTGCATGCCCTTCCCTTGCTCGCGCTACCCGCCAACCCTTCTATTCGTTGTCATTAGGAGCTTCAAAAATCAAACCTTGAAATCTTGATAACTGCCATCACACCCTACTCATTTTACAGCCTTTTGTTCGCTGCCTCTTATTTCCTCATTGGGACTTTAAATTTGAACCTTATCGTGGATAAGTCTCGAACTCTCGCTAGCCACCGCCACACTATCACTTTTGATGTCTCGATTGTCGCTCTTGTGGCCCCTGTTCCTAATCACTTGGATTCTCATGTATGCGTGGGATATTTTGTTTGGACACTTGGTAAATTATTTGGTTTGAATTTGATACTCATTAATGTTGAGCTATTATCCTCAAAAATTAAGTCAGGGCTCTATCGTCAACTTTAATTCCTTCGGCGTTTTTCTTTGCTTCCTATGTTAGAATTGCTCAGATAGACATGTACATTATATATGTTGCATTGCAACGGGTGAAAATAAGGTGAAGATAATTCTAATTTGAGTAAATTGCATCCTGGGCCATGTATTTTTACCATGGTTTCACAATCCACCCCAGGAACAATTTTTCACTTTCAACCAGATTTTGTTGCCAAAATGTTGTGGTTTGGACCAGTAGCTCAGCAGTCAGCGATACTATATGAAATGGGATCTTGTTGGGGGCAAGATGAGCTTGAGCTAGGGGCGGTGATGCGGCGTGATGAATCATGGATGTCGAGGAGGTGACGGCTTGGATGCAAAGCTAGGGGTGGCACGAGCGGGGATCGAGCTTGAGCCTCGAATCGGTGCTGGTGGAGATCGAGCTAAACCTCGCGGCTCCACTCCGCTTGAGTTCTAACTCTGCCTGTGCTAGCCTTAGCTCGAGGTTGAGGCTGTCCTCAACATTGCCTCCTTCAGGTAGATCGAGCTTTGCTTGACTCCTCACGGTGTTGACCCTGAGCTGAAAATCTGTCAGTATGGTGTAGACTTTGGACTGCACTAGCACCATTGGTCCCACGGCACTGATGTCCATCTCCACTCATACTAGTCTTCCGCTCGAGTTGGCTCGATGGCTAATGAGCTGAAGATCTACAGCTCAAGCTTTGTCCATGGAAGCAGATGAAGGAACCAAAGGAAAGAGACATAGAGGGTAAGACGCTGATGTGTGGGCCGCCGGTCCAAAATGCAATGGTAATAAAGTCTGGTCAAAAGTGAAAACATTGTATTAAGGGTGGCCCATTATGAAACAATGGTAAAAATACTTGGCCCAATATACAATTTACTCTAATTTTATTCATACATATTAAATCACATGTTACAATACTAAGGTATATTCAGTTTTACATATTAAATTCTTCTTATTATGCAATCCATTTGATATGTACGAAACATTAATAAGATCCAAATACTGACCGCACGAACTCATATCATATAGACGTATACTAATCAACAAGGGTTGTGTGGTCACCCGAAGGATCTCACCATCTCTGCTCAAATTTCCTGGCCTTTAAGAACCTTTATCAAACATAAACATGGCATGATCTATATCTTGCAATTTCAAAACACTGTCCAAAAAGATAAATAAAAAAATACGAATCAATTTCTTGGCGATTTGATCAATGTGGCAATCATTGATCATGATTGCCTGGGAGGAGCCTATGTGCGGCAAGGCAGTCGGAGAAAGCAGCGATGGATGGTACGCTCCTTCTTGACATTGCGGACATCCTCGAGCGAGATGGCGCGTGGGAATTAAAATTGACAAGTCGACATGCCACTGGCTGCACTTCTTTAGCGCGTGGAATTCCTTTAGGCACACAAAACTGCAAAAAACCGCATCTTCCGCCACCGATGCCCAGTCCGACACGGCGATGACATTGTTTCAGTTCGATAGATATGGATTGGGTACCCAAGTAAGTTTTGCGATCCCACACAAGAAGGGTGGTTGCGGCCGGCGGCTGTTCGTGTTGGGTCAGGTTTTGGGCGGGAGTGCGGGCCTAGGATGGATGGAAAGCACTCCGTACCAGAACAATTCGTACGCACGTCCGTTTGGGCTGCTTGACGAACGAAAAAAAAGAAAAACGGAAACGACGTACAAATACATTTTGAGTTTTATGTACAAATTTATTAATCAATCTCTACATGGTTATAATTTGGAAATACCACAATATAACGGTTAAAATCTTTTTAATATATATGCATGATAATTTCTAGCTTACAAAGTGAATATGGTGGCTCCTTTTAATGTTATCTTAAGCGACCAAAGATGGTCATTTAAGAAAACTGGTTGTATTTTCCGTATGGACTTCTTTTTTCCCTTTCATGTTATCTTATATGTGTTATTGTTTTAATATGTTTAAACCTTACTTTTGGGTATTTATAGATTGTATTTTGATGTGAACTGTTCTTGGTACATAGTTTTTACTAATTTATTTAGTTTCTTATAGTTTCATTCTGAGTTTTAACGATTTGAAAAGTAAAAGTTGAAGACATCAACTCTCTCCCGTGTCGCGTTCCCCCAGGGAGACACGGGAGTCCTGGCGGCGCGGCGCCCTCACACCCTGGCTCCTCCCGTCCCTTGCCTCGCTGCCGCCGGAGAGACCACCGGCAAAGCTGGGCGGTCTCAAGGACGACGGCGGCGGGGCGTTCCCCTGTCCTCTGTCGGCGGCAAAGGGGGTTTGCCGCGGGCGTCAAGGGTGGCTGCCAGATCTGCGCCTTTGTGGCCAAATCTGGCGCCGAAGCGACGACAACGATGAAGGTCTGTAGCGGCGGCTTGGCACTCGCATCGGCAGCTGTTGTTGCGGGCGGCGGAGACGGGCGTTCCTGGCGGCGGCGGGGCCAGATCTAGGGCGCCGGGGTGGCCGTGAGCCGTCGCCGGCGTGGATCCGGCACATCGGGGGCCGCGGCATCACGTGCTTCTGCTTAGCG
>CM002480.1:11893602-11912245 GCA_000325765.3 Leersia perrieri | reverse complement strand
GAGTCCAGATCCAGGGCGCCGGGACGGCCGGCAGGTCGCCGTCGGCGCAGATCTGGCTCTGAGGCCTCGGCGGGGGGTGCTGTCGGCACCAGCGGCGTCGACTGCTGGCAGCTGCAAGTGCTTTCATGGTGAGTGGTGGGGTCGGTTTCCTGGGCACCGGGGTGGCCATTGGTCATCACCGGCATGGATCCTAGGGCTTCGAGTCGTCCTCTTCGACGCACATAGTCAATGTTTGCAATGGCACCTTCGTCTCTCTGCCACCATGGCTCAAATCCAAGACGGGGGCAGTGGGCCGCCGGCGTGGATTCTGGCTTGGTTGTGGCTGCGACAGGGTGCTCTGTTGGCAGCGGTGAAGTTGCTAGGTCTCGATGTTGGCCGGTCGTATTCTTGTTCGCGGTGTGTGGTACTGTGGTCGGCGCGTCGTCTTTGTTCCCCCTGTCTTGGGTTGGCACGCGAGAGTGCGGCAGCGGGGGGAGCTAAGGTCGTCACGCCTTTCTTCTAGGTTATCCGACGAAGCTTCTAGCAGGTCTACGTGTCGTTGTCGGTCGTCTTTGCAGTAGGGGCTGCTCTTCTTCCTCCTTCAGGTGCAGGTTTAGTGGTGGCCGGCGTCGGATGTGCTTGCTTGTACCTGTCGTAGTCAGCTTAGGGTGACGGGCATGACACGGGAGCCATTTAGCGGTTTCGTCTGTCCGTCTCTCCTTGATCTTTCCGACGACGGGTGGCAGCAGGTTGCTTGTGTGGGCTTCTACTGGTTTGCGTCGTTGGTTGCACAATCCTTCTGCGATAGTGTTCCCCCATCCTCCTGTGGGGTGCCCTATGTCTGCAGTTTGCTTGTGGCTTTCTTCGATGCCGGTCGGCAAGGGTGTGCCGGTGTGCAGGTGCAGGTACTGTTGCTGACGACAATGAGTGTCTATCCTCATGGACGAAAGGGTGCGATGGATCTTGGGGTGAAAACTTTGCTCGGCGTGCCGGTGCTAACAACGGTGACGCCTTTGGGTGCCGTTGTCCATGTTGGAGGTGTTGTCTCTTTCGGGATCTCTCCGGGTGAAAACCTTAGATTCTTCTGGGATCGGGCAATGTTGCCGTTCTGTCGGCGTGTCCTTCTTGTAGGCACTGTATTAGGAGTTGTCTCTGGTTTTAGACCGTTGTTCGGCGTGTCTAGTCCATGTTGTTAGCTCTCGTTGTTTGTCTAGGTTTTGACCGGTTTTCCTTAATAAATCGGGAGGTTGTAAGGTTTTTGGATCCGGTTTTTCTTATAAACCGGATCAACTCTTTTTCTTCTACAAGAAATTGCAGGAGCTCCCTGCCCCCTTTGAGGTTGCTCAAAAAAACAATTTGAAAAGTTGTTCTAGAATTAGTACGAATATATAATACTATAATTTATTTCTTTTTTATTCTGAATTTTAATTAATCTCTTCATACTCTAATAATATTCGTAACGCCGATATGCCAATATTCAGATTCATAGTAATTAGGATTTAATTATCCCTTAATTTCTGATGTTTAGTTTGTTTTTGATTTAGTATCAATTCATATTTAACCAATCGATCGAAGATGGGAGTAGACGAGTAGCATGTAGATGCTGATGGGAAAGGATATAATTGGGCACGTTAACTATGAAGCCTTATTAAATGGTGGCTTTCTAGCTTTTTATATACAGAGTGGATGCATACTAACATTAATTGACACATTTATATATATTGAAAAGGGACTATTATATTTTTGCCCCTAGTACTGTCAATTGTGATTTTATCCTTATTATTTAGGGTGTGTATTTTTGCCTCTACGTTTTTCAGATGAATCCCCCCTTCTTTTGACTGTGGCTGGGTTATGTTTGGTTCCATAGCTAGGCTAATGTTTAGCCCTCATTAGATATCAAGGATCCAAACAGATGGGCCAATTTTAAGCTAATGTAAATTAGCCCCTCCAAGAGGTACTAATGGGGCTAATTTTATATGGACCCTATGTAGACTAGTGCAGGGACGAGAGAATATTAATTAGAGGATATGATCACCAAATATGAATTAGCCTATGGAACCAACATATCACTCCGGGCTAATGTTTAGCCTATCAATTCAAAGCTAAACGTTAGCCCTTAAAATTAGCCTAGGGCTAATTTTCCAAATAGGCCCCGATTGATCTGGAATTTTTGAGTTAAACAAATGGAAAGAAAAGAAAAAATGTTTTTGCAAATTATGAATGGACTTTTATATCCCTGGTGAATAAATAACAGAATTCATACGTTTGTTGGAGCAGCAGGCAGAGGCTACCGCGTGCCAGCAATGAGCGGGGAGGTGCAGCAGCGACGCGAGGAGTTAAGCAGCAACTGTGTCTTGCGGACATCTTTCAGAGCGGGAGCACAAACGGCCCTTAGGGCATCCTCAACGCCGGTGCTTCAATGGATGCTTATGAGAAAAAACCGTTTTTTTTCCGTCAAACCAGATCATGGAGGCGCTAATTTCGTGTAGTCGCTGCTTCATTAAGCGTCGATGCTAGGGAGGTGCTTAAGTCACTTATGTGTCTCCTGCTGAGTTGGTTATTGCAGCAAAGCAACAAATTTTAGCACCACTCGTGCATCTTTGCATTGGGATAACGAGCTCTTTCTTTTCTTAAGCACCTATCTTAGCACCAAGCGTTGTAGATAATGCCTGTTGGATCAACTGTTGCTTAGTGCTAATTCAGATTGGTGAAATGGCAAATTGTGGATGGAAATCGAATTGGTTTGTTCGATCTTCTTTCGATCATGTTAGTTAGTTGAAATTGATGAACGCTTGGTGTTGGAGTATCACAGATTCAGAAATGGTGTTCTTGATAAAATGATAAATGCCAAATTCCTTTTTTTTCTCTCCGAGTGAATAGCAGGTCTGCTGCTGCTTCATTTTCCATTTAAACTAGCCAGAAGTTTGAAACAAGTTTGTGTCAAAAGAGCAACAAAAGATCACGTTAAAATTCTTGTTAACAGTACATATGGGTAAAAACACAGGCGTAAAAACCAGGGGGCAAATATTCAATGGTATTCATGTCTTTTTACATGGGAGTTAACACCATTAATATGAACTTAACGGAGTGGGGGTAAACTTGACCTTCAATTTCAAAAAATGAGGAAAAAATCACAAATCCTAAAACAGAGAGACAAAATCACAATTAACTCAAAGTAGAGTAAGAACGCCATATTAAAACTAGCCGTTTCCAACGGATAGCGTTGCGGCGGTTCGGGAAGACGGTTTCCGCAGTTCCCCTACGCCAGAGACCGGCGGCAGAGAGGAGGCAAGCGATGGTTTTCGCTAGATTTTCATCTGACACAAACATTTACTGCAGGACAAGACTCTGTATGTTGAAACAGTATCTCATGTCGGAATCTGGCTTCTGTGAAATCCTTTTTGTTTCACGTTCGTGTAATAGCTGTGCACATGATCTAGCTCAGTTAGAGCTAGTGGGGAGATGGATCAGACTAATGTCTGGGCTGATCCGTTTCCGGATTTTGTAAATGGTTGTGCGGTTCGTGATCGGACTGAACCAATGGGTTAATAAAGTGCACGGCTTAAGCTTAAAGAAAAAAGAAATAGTTTACCTTCTCCGACCTGCTGTTTGCATTGGACTTCCAAGTTTGAATGTTTGATGCACATAGAAGAAGGTATTTTTATAAGAAACTTTGTCCCAAACAAAATTATTAACAAGGAATTACATACCAATTTGACACTAGAGAAAAGGATCGTATGATATGCAGTGCACATAAGATTTTTTTTTCTCTCTTTATACAGGACTAATACTACACAGAATCACAAGAACATTCAGTCAGTTACTAGTTACTAACACCAACCGTTAGTTACAATCTCTCACCAGGCAGTGAAACAAGTCATCTATCTATGCTTTGAATTGTTCGTGTGATCCATCACATTGCTGCACAGTTAACGGATTCAAACTTCTCCAGAAAAATTAAAAGAGCAGAAGTAAAATCTCGAGCCTTTTTGAGATCTGCACAATAGAACAGTAAAAGATTCAAGCTATCCATCTGAATGAAGACGGCTTCCACTGGGTTCTTGGTTTTGCCCTCACAACTTAGGAGCTGGAAACGCATCTGACAGAATGCTGGTTATTTCTTCCACCTTGAATATTGTCTCCATCGGCATTCTATCTGATGACAGCTGATGCAACCGCTCCTTGAAATCCTCCATGTTCTTCACCACCCTCATCTTACCCACATCCCTTTCAACAATGCCGTGTATCAAAGAAATTGCTGAATGGATGCCCTTAGATGTCACCGCACCACTTTCATGTTCAGCCATGACGATGTTCACCAATTTCAAAGCCTGATCACAAATTTTTTTGGCTTTCGGTTGACGCTCAAGCAGAAGCAGGATCTCATCAGTAAACATGTGGCATTCCAGCAGCGTCTCAGGAACGTCATAATGTTTGGCTGATTTCTTGCCTTCATCATCTGCGCAGAGTGCAAGGATCGCAGTGGCAGCCTTCGTTGTCACTACAGTGTCCTTCTTTATCTTGAGCATATCTCGAAGCATTTTCATTCCACGAGCATCCAGCATTCTTTTCCTGAACATGCCAGACTCTGACAGGACAGCAACTATAGAAGCTACCTTCGCCAAGGATGATGCTCGCTCACCAAGATTGCCTGCCTTCTTAGCGATTTTCTTTAGAGCACCTGGTAATTCACTCTGTTCAGCCAGAATCTTCCTGTTTTGCCTGTGCATGGTCAGATTAAGGATTATTGAGAGCCTGTCTTCCTCAAGAGCTCGTGTCCAACTCGACTTATATTTCTTCTTAAGATTTATCAGCACTGTGATTAGGTCTGGATGCTTGGCAAGGCAAGGTTGCACTCCATTGGTGGTTTTAGAGAGTAGCTGGATAAGATTCAAAGCCTCTCGTTGTGATGCAGAATCCCCTGAGAACTTTTCTAGAACGCCTTGGATTTGTTGTTCCAAGGGAATGGAGGGTTTATCAGAAGTGGTACATGGGGAAAGGTCCGAGTGATCAAGACACCATGCAGAAATCATGTCTTGGAGAAGATGGTTTGGAACAAACAGAGAGTGGGGATCAGTAACTGTGTAGATATTTGTCTGTGGACTGTTCTGTTTATGGTGGTTTTGGTATATTTCATCAACAGACTGCAAACACACAATCAAAATATGGAAACTGGTTAATCTAAAACATGGTGGATTTCCAGAACATAATTACCATAGCTAACTTCAGAGAAACATCACACAGTGATTTATTGTGGCCAACAAAAATTTGTACTAGTCAAAGTATCAACCATTAGAACATTAAATTGCAAAAATGCTCATAAATTTATGGTATAAAAACTACATTGAACCTTATTTGATGAATATAAAGTAGAACTTTAAGAAAATCTGAGACAAAACATACATAGCATAAATGGAAATGAAAGAAAACTAGGTTACTTTTTTTGTGCCCATGTTCTGCCCTTCAAGATCACTATGTAAATTGTAGTCACCATATCATAAGATGAACTTACGACCCATCAAAATGTAAATATATCTCACCTAAAGAGAGAATCCATTCAAACTACCATGAAGAGCAGGAAGTGAATGCTAATTTTAACAGAACCAAGAGAAGATTAGATTTTACCCTGTTTTTGCAGCAGTCCATAAATTTGATTTGAGTATTTTGAAAGATAAAAATATATACAAGACGATCCAACTCAAGAGAAATATATAAGATGATGCAAAATCAGGAGTAAATCCAATAAATGAATGAGGTTGTAAATATAGAGTTTAGTGTCTGGTTAGTGAGGCCAAAAATTGCCAATGCATTATATACTGAAATATTTAAACTAGGACCCAAATTACTGCCATCTAGTGTGACAAGTGTACAAATGCAACGAATCAATGTTTTTTTCAAATGGTGATACATAATTTGCCTGCTTTCCAGCAGAACATTAGCTATAAAGAACAAAACTGAAAACACCCAGCAGATAATTATACAGATATCCAATTGGATAAAAACCTAACAAAGGGGCAATCTTGTCACTTACATATCCAGAAGCCAAGATTACAGGATCACGCATTGTTCTCGCTTGAAGCGTACCATCCTGTGAAGACACATAATTGTAGGATTAGTATAGGTGGGTATGAGATGGATCCAAAAATATGATTTGATGCAACTATCATACGCATGAAGAACCAGAGTTGGGTAAATCGATCTGACTGAATGCAACAGTCACGCAACATGCCATTGGACTTCACGTATGAATAAATTCAAGAATGTGCAAAGAAATTCACCCAGGTCAGGTCCTAATAATGCTCAACTAAAAGAAATGGAACTCGTCGTTGATGATAAATTTCCTCCGGTGATCACGATGCAGAATTGCGTTGGAGGCAAACCATAACCCACAGGGAAAGAATCAAACAGCACGCAGCTCTTGCACAACAACAAACAAAACAGATGCAGAAAGAAATGCAATCGATTTCCTTAGTAAAATGAGATTCCTCGTGCATTCGACTACTATCAGCAGCAAAAACAATCAAGAAATAGAACAAAGAGACGGGGTTCAAAGAGGCAAACAAGACAAGAGCACGAACAGAGAAACGCCAAGAAATTCAGAATCAGAGACCGAGGAACAAACTTACATCAAGAATAGGGATAGGCCATCTCGTAGCGAACTCGTAAGGCAGCTCGGGGGGCTCCCGTTTCTTGTAGGCGAGGTCCATGAGCCCGGTCATCGCCTGCTCCATCACCGCCGCCGCCGCCGCCTCCTCCTCATCGTCGGCGGCAGCATCGTCCTTCAACGTCGCCAATGCCGTCCGCATCATCGCCGTGTAGTCCGACTTCGTGGGCCCCTCCTCAACCGCGGTTCTTTCTGGGGCCTTTCCCTTGTGCAGTTCACCGGCGACGTCAGCCTTGGGCGCCGAGCTCGACGACGACGGCTGCGGCGGAGGCAGCGGCAGCGGGTAGTGGATTGGGCTCGTCGTCGGGGGAGAGGTGGGGGCGGAACGGTAGAATCTTGGCGGCGGCGATGGAGGCGGGTCGATGGCGCCATCTCGCCGCTCGTCGCTGTGGTTGCGCCGCAGCTGGCGCTCTTCCTGTTCCTCGAGGCGATGCCTGTTCCGAAGCCCCGGCACCAATGGCCGCGGGTACACCTCGCCATGCTCCCCGCGGGAGTAGTGTTCCGTGTGAGGAACGGCCTCTTTGTCTTCGGCCTTCTCTTCCGTCTCCGCGGCGCGGGGCGGCGAGCGCGGCGCCGCTCGTGACGAGCGCCGCCCCGAGAAGACATGCGCCGGATTCATTTCCCGAGGAAGAAGAAGACGAAGAACTCCTCGCTGTTTGCTGCTGCTTCTCGAATCGATCGGCTACGGAGGTGGAGGAGTTCTTGCTTTCTTGCGGTGCCTTCTCGTTTCTGGTTTTGGGGGGAAAAATATGAGGAGGTGTTTGGGTAAAGAGAGATATGGAGAGAGAGAAAGAGAGGCCTTGGGCCTTGTATTTATAGGCTTTGAGTTGAGGACTTGATGGGCAGAAGAAAACTCACATTATATATATTGCTCGGTGCTTGCTTGCTGACTTGCTGTGCAGAGATTGGTTGTGAAACTTGTGACGAGATTTCTGGTTTGTACTGAAGACAATATGTAAATTCTGCATCATGGTGTATATATCTTCATCTGATGAGGTTGCCACTTGTCAGTCTAGTTCAGGCACATGTTGGGGCAAGATAGGCGACAACCGACGAATTCCAGAGGAGAGCTTAGCTGACTCCCATCCCATCCCATCTGAGGTCCTGACCTGATGGAGCAATGGCCTTTGATCTCTGGGGAATTGGTATTGATCGGTGCCATCAGATATTGCAGAACAAACACTCTGATCAATTCCTGCTTCAGCAGTATGAACCATGTAGCTGAGCTTGATCCTGAGGGCAATGATCTTGAGCCATGTTGTTCAGCCAAGAACAAGCATAGGCGACATGGATCACACGCCTTGATCACTCCATTGCCTGGATGCCAGCGTCTCAAAGCTGTCTGTTCCAGTGAATGTTCACATGAAAGCAGAAGGTGCCCAATTGGCGCCATCATCATCACCATGGCAACAATGCTCTACCTCTCGCAATCCCCATCACGGCGGCATCCCAGTCAAACCGAGCATCCTGGCGCGTTCACGGTTCACCCTCCTGCCGCGCGCTTGCGCTCATCCCAGCAACCAGAGACCGCACCTCCCCCGAGCGCGGCATTTAGTCGAGCACCTGACCTGCACTGACCGCTAAGCCCACTTCTCTTCGCGGTCGCGGCGCCGAGCGCCCGCACCGCACCAGCCTCACCCGCTCGACCGCAAAGCGCCGCCGCATCCCACCACCTCGCCGGCGACCGGGGCGAACGCTCCTCCGTCTGCATCCTCGCGCCCCACGCGAGACGGCGAGGAGGCCGTGCCGTGGCGAAATCGCTGACACGATACGAGTACATGGCAAGGAAGGGGGACGGTACACGACACGAGAATACGAGATGCATTCTGCTCCCTTTGGTTGTCATGTAACCGTCTAAAGGCCCGTTCAAGCCCAAAAAATCTGGGCCGGAATTTCCACGCTAACTGCTAGCATTGCAGCCTGCAAACTTGCAAAATTGCCCGGGGAGTTTTAACAAGGAATAAGTCCACCTGATGTCTCTGAGTTTACCAAACTTCCTGAACCGCAATATCAGATATATCACGTCCCTTAACTTACAAAACTAGGTCAATTTAGATCCCAAGGCAGTATTTTCTCTGGTTTTAGCTGACGTGGCGTCTACGTGGCACTAGAAATAAAATTAAAAAATATTAGAAATTAAAACAAAATATGTGGGACCTATATGTCAGTCAAACATATTGATAAAAAAATAGGACCCACATGTCAGTGGGTTCCACTTCCCCTCTCTCTTATCACCCCCATCGATGGGACGATGGGTGGCGGCGCCGGCAGACAAAGGGGAGGAATGCGGTCATCGTCATCGTTGCTGGGCCCTGCTCAGCCTAGTCCATTCCCCCTCTATTCCTGGCCAAATCGCTGCCGCGGCTCGCCTCTGTGCCGTCGTAATTGTGTGCTGCTGTTGTTATTAACAGCACATATAAAAAGATTCAGGTAAACTGAGAAGAAAAATGAACCTCATCCTGTTCAGATTCATGCAGATAAGTGTAGTAACAGAGAATAGATGGGCGCGCGTTGCATACTCGATTCAGGTAGTGGAGAAAACACAGAAGCTTGCTTTGAGTTCGTGAGCCTCCCTTTTTTACTGTTTGGACCCTTTAAAAAACTTATTTTACAAATAGACCTCTAGAAAAACTATAGCCAAAAATATACCATTAGGTTAGCGCCATAGGGTATGACGTTGAGCGTTAACATCTCAGCGCCAGAAAACGTGGCGCTGAGAGTCGAGGAGTGCGTTTGTGGACGGAGACGGCGTTTGAGGGGTCAGCGCCAGAGACACTGGCGCTGAACACCTAACCTCAGCGCCAGAGACTTTGGCGCTAAGCGCTGAGGACTTAAGATGAACGGACAATTAGTTTTAACCTTTCTAAATTTATAATACTAACTTTCTTAAATTTACTATGACTAAGGCTTCACCCCTTTAAATTGCTCAGCACCAAAGTATCTGGCGCTGAACTGAGCCCCTTAGCCAGTACACGTTCTGCATCGAGTACCTAGTCATCGGAGAAGCACCAGTTTACTATGGCGCTGAGGTTGGGTATCTCAGTGCCAGGGTCTCTGGCGCTGATCCCTCAACGCCGTCTCCGTCCACAAACGTCCTCCTTGACTCTCAGCGCCACGTTTTCTGGTGCTGAGATGTTAACCCTCAGCAGCGCTGACCTAAGGGTTCATTTTTAGCTATAGTTTTTCTAGGGGTCCATTTGTAAAATAAGTTTTCTAAATGGTCCAAACAATAAAAAGGGAGGTTCGTGAGCACCGCAGCTGAGCGGAAGCGGCGGCGTATGCGCCATTTGCGTTGGCGACAGGCAAGCGACGGCGCTGTCGCCGTGGAGATTGGAGACGACGAGACGGCGGTGGATTGGGCCTTGCCCTACTAATTCCAAGGAAAAAGTCCACTTTGATGTGGAATGGAGGTGGTAGCGCTGTTGATGTTGAGTGGCGGCGGCAGTCGCTGTCCTGCTGCCATCCCCCTCGGCGTCGCCCCTAGATCAGATGTCATCTGCCGCCGCCCCTAGCCGAGAAGGGCCAGTGTCATCCTCCGCACTGATGGAGGAGATAGGGACGAAGCGGACGGTGTTGGGGAGGAGCAGGGCGGATGAGACGGGGACGAAACGGGCATCGCCGGAGCCGGAGGCCGTCGCCGTTGTTGATCCCGCTACGGCCATGCCGAGCAGCCGGTTGACAGCCCCGGCGCAGACGCCGGCACCGGTGGAGGGGGAGAATCCATGAGCGGCGGAGGGAATTGGCCGCTGGCCGGAGTGAAGAAATGAATAGGAGAGAAGGTATCACTGAGAAGTGGGCTCCACTAGCATTTTTTTATTTTTCCTATTTTGTAATGCCACATCAGCTTACACCAGGAGCTATACTGTCTTGGATCTAAATTGACCTGGCTTTGTAAGTTAATGGACATGATATATCTGGTATTACAATTCAGGGATGCTTCGTAAACTCGCCGACAAGTTGAGGGACCTCAAGAGGACTTACTCCTTTTAACAAAGGGCATGTTTAGCTTAGTACCTACCAAAAAAAAATATTTTGGTAGGGTAATATAAGTAAAAAAATGTATTTGAATTGATACCAAATTGAAGTCAAATGTTAATATATATATATAGAAGAAGATTATATAATTATGCCAAATTAGTAATGGGCATTACCAATAATTTGACTTCAAACCAAACCACCACATATAATATTCAAATATCCAAAACATTGGTAGGACATATTTTAGAATCAAACAAAATTGGCTCAAATTTGCAAAGCCATACACAACAGATAGAGACGACATGACTTATAAAATGGAGTAGTAGTGGTGGTACAACTGCCCTCACTGTAATTTTACATAATTTTACAGTTTAGCTCTCAAACTTCTTAATATTGAAAAATCAATTAAAAATAGATGGTTATCCACGTACTTAAATAGTTAAGGTGACTATTTCGTATAAAAAAATTGATAACATATATTATAAAAAATTTGTTTTAGTCAATATTAAAATATTTTTTATCCATCCGTAACAAATATGGGTATTTAACTAGTCTCTAAAAAAAATTGAAGTTAACTGGCATCGATGCATGGAGAGATCGGGATGGAGCCAGCTCAGAGCCTCAGATAAGACAAACTGAATTAGAACAAGTTCTTTTCGCATTTGATGATGCACAGACCAGTACCAGCAGCGGCCACATAGCATTACACAGAGGATTCGATCACACAACTGCACGGCCAGACAAGAACTCCCTTTTGCAATACAATGCAATGCAGCAGGGAGACAGCATGAATAAATCAGCTCGACTCATGAACAAAAGCCTCTAACTGACCAAAAGGTAAGTCCGCCATTTTTACATGCTCCATCATTCCACCTGAACATACACCTTACACTCTTACAGTTTAAGTTTGCGCAACAACATACAACTTCTGAAATTTCCTGCGGATACGGGCAGACACTAGGCAGCGAGGGAAGCTGCGGTTATGGTATGCCAACGTTCGGAATTTTTTTCCCCCTCATTGGCATGATGTACAACAAAAATCAAATGGGCATTTCTAGGTGAAAGAATCAAAAATAAATAAATATAATGGTTCCAGAATGCCTCATCAAATGTTGCATTTATCATACCCATAGAACCATGAGCTGGGATCACTACTTTTGGAGACCTCAACAGACTGGAAGGGCTTGAACTCCTCTCTCCATTGCTCATCGCCGAAGCTCCCACCTGTGTCGTACCTAGCAGGCCCGGTTTCACTAGGCTCAGGTGACTGTACAACATTGCTGGGCAGTTTGGATTCAGCGAACCGCTGGTTTAGCACAAGAACTTCTTGTTCATGATTCCTTTTTAAGTCGTCGATTTCTTCAAATGCTTTGTTCATCTCCTGCTCTGCCAACTCGGCCCGCTTCTGCAGCAACATGAAGAGATTGTACTTAGTTTAAGTTTTAAAGTAACAAGATTCAGATTAATAAATGCAAATCACAAAATACAAATAATTTGGTATTGTATTATTTCTGAACAGAGTTAAGATGCATGACATGGACATTAGCCTGACAAAAGAATGAAATTTGCTCAGACGAGATTTGAACAAAAATTCATTTGGACACAAAAGTGAAGTAATGGAACAGTTCGGATTTAACTGGTAGTGTCAATCCATACATCATATTGGCTTTGTAGTATTCAAGAGCAGAGAAAGATATTCCATTATCTAAAAAAGACGAGCAGAGAAAATAAAGAGATGTCATAACTCAGGACCAGGAATTTAGTATGTTAATAGCTTTATAAAGTCTAGAGTCGAACATAAAGGTACAGTATGCTATTATGCTAGGTTCTAAAATATCATACTGTACTGTATATTGAATGCACGCATACAATTTTGTATGGTAAGCAGAAAATGATACCTGAGCAAGTGATGCAAATTCCTCGGCATCATTTAGCCGTACAAGAAGCTCACCAGCAGCCTGCACAGCTTCAGCAGTATCACTTAGTTGTTGCTGAAGGCCTTTATTTTCATCCATCCAAAACCGACGCTCCTTCTCTCGCTGATATCTTAAATTTGATATTTCTCTGGCAAGGGCATTAATGAACTTAGATTCAGCCCCTCGCACGCCAGCTTTCGCTGCTTCCTTTTTCACATCTTCAATACCATCATTGATTGCGTGACACATTGACCGCAAGGATGCATGTTTTTCCTGTAGTTCACAATACTGTTCTAGAATTCTAGCATGCCCCTGCATTGCCATCTCCAATGCCCCCTTTAATTCCTCTGAGCATTTCTTTTCTGATTCCAATTCAAGCTGCAAATGATCAGACAGAGATCTACATTTCTCAAGCTCAACTCTAAGCTCTTCTGTAAGAGTAATCCATCTACTCTCAGCAGCCTCAGCAATGCTGTGGCCATCATCACCAGCTTCTTCCAAAGCTGAAATAGTTGGACGATCTGATGCGGTATTAATTGCCTGCACCATTTCAACTGGAGGCCTACACAAGGTCGTTGATGATGACAGCATGTAATGCAACTGATTTTTCAGGTTCTGGATCTCCTCCAGTAAAACTTCCTTCTCATCCTTGAAGTTTCTGTACCTCTCCAATTCTTCTTGGATTCTTTCAAGCTCAATTTTAGCACTAAAAACTTCAGGATGGTTCTCATACTTCTGATGGAGAATCTGTTTTTGTTGATTCAAGAGGAACATGTTTAAGAATATAGCTTGCTCAGTATAAAGACAAGTAAACATTTGGCGACACAGGGAAATAAGCAGACCTTGTTTTCATCTTGAAGAGCGAGATTCTCTGCATGCATAACTTCTTCAGTTGGTAAAATTCCATCCACAAGTGTTTCAAGCCTTGCTATTTTTTCTTCTCGTATTTGTGCAATTGCAGCATTGCATTCTCGTTCGTGCTTATATTGTTGCACCTGCACAAGGAAAACACTTGAGATGGATGAAATAAAGATTCTGAAATCTGATAGTGAGAGCAAAGCACCAACCAAACGTTTTAACTGTTGAATTTCAGCGGCTTGCTTTGCACACTGTTTGTCACGTAACATCTCTCGCCTGATGGCTCCAGCGAGGACCTTCTCCACAGCCTACAGGGAATGAACAAGCCCATGCATAAGTTGTCATGCTGATATTGCAGATAAAAGGTGTACATGTCTGCATAATAACCTACTTTAAGGACTTGTCCCTGTTGCTTCAGATCATTAGAGTGTATTGTTCCATCAACTGTTACTAATTGTAGATCCATGTGATCAGAGTTATCTCTATTTTCATCCATAGTTGCTTCAGTCTGACTGCTAGGGATTAGAGCCATAGTGTTTTCTCTTGGTTCAGATTCTTCAGGGTCGGTTTGAATAGCCACATCAACTTTGCAAACTGGAACTGAAAGATGACCATCCATAAGTCTAGTGTTAAGTCCTATTGATGACCTCCTCCAAGCAACACTATTCCGATGGCTTTCAATGACTTGAAGGCCTTTCTGAATGCTTGCTGCCAAGTTTGACTTGCATCTACTTTCTTCGATATCCCCATAAAAAGATGAAGACGTTTTTTCTAAATTACAAGGCTTCTCAACATCATTGTCATCAATCTCCATCTCCTCATCACTCTCATCTTTGATGGGGGGGAATGCTGTAGGACGATTCAAGCTCATTTTCAGAAGTAAACTATTTTGAGCATTCCACCCAGCGGAAGGGCTGCCATTGCTTCCTGGAAAGCTCCCATTTGACCTCACACGGTGAAGCTCCTCCTGCAACAAGGATAGAGGAAATCATTGGTAATTGTGAAGTGTGATCATCAAAAAGGAAATTAAATAATACCTTCAGCTGCTTGATTTGCTCACGAAGAACATTGACGTCATCCTCCCTTTGTTCATTAACAACAGCATTGTTTTTTATATCTTTTGCACGGTGAGCAAATCTTAGAGTGCTTAGTGTTTCACTCTTACAGCTGCAGAAGAAACAACAAATTATTAGCACATGACAAAGCAAGAATGGCAAAAGAAAATAGTTTGTAATAGTCTCAAACAGTACTTGTGTGATGGTGATACCGCACAAATCATTGCAAGCTTAGCATTACCACCAAGCGATTCTTGCAAAAGAAATGTCAATTTGGAATCTCGATAAGGAATATGCCTTTGTTTTCCAGATTGAGATACTTCCACCAGTATATTAATCAGGTTTCTGCGGCAACAATAAGTGGTAGTAGAAAAAATAATTAGTGAAGCTTACTCCCTCCTGTCATAAATATTTAATGTTTAGGACAAGAATTGGTCAACATTTTTAATCGTTGATCATCAATAACTTCTCGAACAATATTGAAAAGAAAAAGGTATTGTATATTTTCCCTGAAAATTACTTCATAATATCATGAACTGATGAGATTATATAAATTTATTTAATATAAACAGAATGGTCAAATTTTCAAAAGTTTAATCTTTCAAATTTTCCTAAACATCAAATATCTATGACTAGAGATTAATCTAAAAATGCAGGTACTGAATGTCTACACTTTGTTAGTTCTAAAGAATGTAGCTCTCTTTTTTTTTTGGAAAGAAAGAACATAATGTGACTTTAACTACGCAATATTACAATGATAAAATAACAGACAGCTGGGATCATCTAAAGAGCCCACTTATAGTCAATGTCAAATCATCATGAGAAGTCCATATAGATATTTGTGGGTATTTGTCTCAACTCTCGAGTTTAGTAACTTGTTCTCTTTTCAAAACATTTTTGTTTCCAAATGCATTGTACACAAGGATTTTAAGATATCCGTGGGTATTTGTCTCAACTCTCGAGTTTAGTAACTTGTTCTCTTTTCAAAACATTTTTGTTTCCAAATGCATTGTACACAAGGATTTTTTTAAAAAAAAGACATACGGAAAAGATCATAACAAAAAAGGGAAATGGCGGCAGTTTCTAATTCATTAAAAATTCTTCCTGTGTTGTTAAATATGAATTTCAAATACTAAAGGGCAATGCTCCATATACATTCAAAAACTCACATTTGGCCAATTCTATGATGACTTTTACTTTAGTGTGTACTGAAATTTATGATTCAACACAAAGAAGTCGTACAAAATTATGATGGCAATAGAGAATAGTTGAACAAATCGACCATAATCATTTTCATGCTATAGAAAGGGTCAATACTAATCAGGCTTTCAACACATCCTTCTTTCATTAAACAAAATCATACCCCAATTGTGAGAGTGAACGATTTATGTTCCCTGCTTCTTTTAAGCGGTCGCCAGCTGCATTTGTTAGTTTTTGCCGCTCTGATCCAGCCAGATCAACCAAGTTGATCCTACTTGTTCTTGTAAAGTTTGATCCGTCCTCCATATTCTGTCAACCGAAATATAGTTGGAGAACTATAAGATCAAGATGAACCGTAAATTATTGGAAGCGTTGGAATTGAAATTAGCATCAGTAAATTACAGTTGCTTTATATAACACTGGATGTGTCAAAAAATACTCCTATATATACATGATACCTCATTGCATTTACAGAGACAACAACAGAATATAAATCAAAAGGCAAAATGCCACCATTTGTTCAAGGAATGTCCATCATATATGCCTAGCATGCCAGTAAAACATGTGAAGATGTAACAGATGACTCGATACTCTCTTGGGATGTCTTGGAGGGCTGTCATCAATGCAATTTTGCACCATCAGGGATCAAGGACATACCCTCATGGTAATGCCTCCAAAAAAATACAACTACAAAAAGCTATCCTATAATTCAGTTAAAGTTTGCCATCTGTAGGAAAAAGGAAATGACCGAGTCAAGGGCAATAAGAGAAATACTCCAAAGAAAAAATGTCAATTTAGAAAAAGAAAGCAACAACGACGCTCTGCTAAAAGACATTCTGCTTACTAATATATTGAAAGGCATGCAATCATGAGCTCAAAAAGTTGGTCGAAGGTCAGGGATAAGGGATAAAATTCAGAATGTCATTCGTGTATGAATTAGATGGTACCTTGGATTCTGACTTAATGAAACAAGTGAAAACACAGTGTGATCTTGAGCTTTCTGCATTTGCAGTAGTAGCCTCAGTTCTTCTGTTTGCCAAACCCTGCACCATCATTAATAAATAAGATGAAACTATCCATGAAAGAGATAAAATTGTTTCATAAAAAAGAGATAAAACCTGCCATACCGTAGGGGACAACAAATATTAAAGAAACTCGCATAGAAAATTCTCAAAATATGCATAATATGCATCGTTGCATATTATTCTTATACGTTGAGAACATCTACATCGATAAAATCACATCTGAGTAGTAAATACCAATTTTGCTAGAAATTGATGGCACTTATCATTGTAACTAAATAAAAGAGCAAACCAGCACTGGTGATAAGATTAAAGATGCCAAGACAAACAGTTATACCTTCTCCAGCAACTGAGTAACATCCTTTATTGTGGATACGAATTCCTTTGTCACTGACTCAACATAAACAGAAGCAGTCCCAACATCTTCTCTAATCTGAAAATGTATAGGACATATCAGAAAAAGGCTATGAATTCTTTCATTAAATTCAGAGACTTCAAGCACCTGAAGATTTCTTTGCATGGGGTCCAATAAATCAGTAATTTGTTCATTGTAGATCTGCATATGTAAAAGATTACTCAGGACTGCTATCACAAGAAGAACCATAACTGTCATGATTTTAGAGGCTGAAATAGCACTTGCCTCCAGGAAAGAGCAGCAGCAATGGTACACAAGTTGTTTATTCGAGTGTTTAGCCTGCTCCTGCAAATGAACACAGTATATGGACCTTCAATTTGCAATCAGGAATAGAAGAGCTAAATAGCAAATCATGACATACTTCTTTAATGCGTGAAAACAATAGTTCAAAAACACGTGGCGTCAGCCCCCTCTCTTTGCTGGCTGTACCATCGGACAAGGCAGACAGCGGCCCCCACATCGTGTAAGTCTTCCCACTACCAGTCTTATAATATAGAAATGAGAGTGTATTAATCAACCCTTTACAGAAATCACAGTGAACCAGTGAAATGAAAGGTGCCTGAAGCCACAGTTACCTGTCCATAGGCAAAAATTGAACTGTTGAAGCCGGCTAGACAATTTTCCACCAGTGGTCGACCTACAAGCTGGAAGATATCCTCCTACATATGCAACCCAACGATCAAAACCAGGTAAATATGCCATATGTGCACATCCTCCTACAACGTATAGCTAACAATGAAACCCAGTTAAATGTGTTTATGCAGAAATTTGAGTGAAAACTCAACCTAACATCCCCCCCCCCCCCAATCAATAAATTTTCAAGAGGAATAAACCATATAGAATGCATGCATCCACTAATACAATCCCTTAAACCATAGTACAAACTACAATGAAATCGAACAATCCACCATATAAGTAAACATAAATTCAGTAGGCCTTGTAAGCAATCAAATAAGCACAAATGCAGTAAACCCACAACTGTAAACGAGTAAATCTGAGCATACAAATGAATCGCCAATCCCAAATGAGCATAACATAGAACTAAAATCATAAGCATCCTACCTGGGTGGAGGCCTCATCAGCGACCGAATCGAAGGTGAACCCCTGCCCCTGAATCTCGACGGAGCCAGGGCCGGTCTTCCGCACGCACACCTCCTTCCCGGCCCCCTCGTCCTCCTCCGCCCTACTCGGCGGACGCACCCTCACCACAACCTGCCACAAAAACCCACAAACATCAAGCTAGATCTAGCCACGACGCCCTCCGCTTCCACCAATCTCAAACCCTAGCTAAGCAATCCACCTACCTGAACACCGGAATCACCGCCGCCGCAGCCGTTAGCCGCGGTGTCGGTCGCGGGGACGGCGGAGACGTCGAGTAGCTTGCGCTTGAGCGGGGGGCGCGGCGGGAGGCTGCGGTTTTTGGCGGCGAGGGGCTTGCCCGACGGGGAGCGGTAGGGGGAGTGGTCGTAGGGGCCGCCTCCCGGGGCAGCGGGGGAGGAGGCCGGGTCGACGTTCTCCTTGTGGAAGCGGCGGTGGCGGCCGTGGGAGGATGGCGT
>CM002480.1:11858854-11893592 GCA_000325765.3 Leersia perrieri | reverse complement strand
GAGCGCGGGGCGGAGCATGCGTAGGCGGCAGTAGGAGTAGAGGGCGGCGTTGAGGGAGACGGGGCGGAAGCGGATGGCGGCGGCGGGGAGGCCGGCACGCGGGAGAGCCTCGACGAGAAGAGGGACCTCATCGCGATCGGATTCGAGGAGGGGAGCGAGGGAGTGGAGGAGAGAGGGGAGGGGAGTGAATTTGAATTCTTCTCAAGGGAGCGTGCCGTTGTGGTTTGTGTGCGGCGGCGAGGCGAGCATCCAGCTCAGCAGTCAGCACGTGCTGAAGGGAGAGAAGAGACAAAAGGAGTTGAATGAAGCGGGGTAGCACTTCACTGCGACACTGGTCTAGAAACTGGTGGAGGTAGGGGTTTTGTTTGGAATCAGCTGAAAATGGGTTGCGCGATCGTGCTGGGTTTTGATTGGGGTCGTTGCACGATAGTGATAGTGTTTTATTTTAGAAAGATTAGCAAGTGTCCGTGCTATAGTACGAAATAACCAGCTATAGCCTCCGCTATCTTCCGCTATAACTAATTGATAAAAATGCCGCTATTTGCTTTCATGTGTAATTTATCAGCTATTTACCACTTTATCTCCATTAGCCGGCTATTAGCTGTTTTAGGAGACCAACCACTAAATGCCTTAATCACTCCGTGCGTTGCAAATGGTATCTATTATTCTCGTTTTTTTTATATATATATAAAGTGTCAATGCGTTGTGTTGCTATATCTGTTCGTGGATTACACCCGCACATGCACGTACCTTCCTACAAAGTCGAACTCATGAGCATACACGTAAATTTGAACTAAATATGAGACAAAATAGATCGAGAAGTGAAAGCAAAAATTAAACCAGGGAGGAAGCGACGGATGAAAAAAACTCTGGACCAAAAATCTATACCATGGGAATCCCGTGGCTTGCAACGTGGTTGTTACATAGGATGACTGGCAATCACATCAGCTTGCTTCACCCGAAAGGGAATTATACACTGAAAAGCATTGGAACAAATCGAACGCTTTTTCTATGGGTAACAAATCATGTTCGATTTGTTTGGGAATAAACAAGTCAAACAAATCGAACGTGATCACACAACAAAAGAAGAATAAGAATAGGAAGCGTTACGAGGCTACCTACCATACAGGGTTGGAGGATGAAAAGATCCTACAACACATGTTTTTTTAAGGGGAGGGGGGAGGTTTATCGGCTGAGTCTAATTGTGGCTAGATCATTCTGCTGCTGCATTGCTTCTTAGATAGTGTTATACTCCTAATGGGCATACACATTCCCAGTGAAAATTCAGAAATTTATGAAGGCAGCAAGATCCTGGTTGTTGCTGAATTCTGACGAGATATTTGGTCAGGCAGACTCATTTTGTTCCTTGGTTCATATCATTGAGTACTATGTTTTTAAATGTTGTCTATCAAAGGGCAGTGGTGGGCCCAAGATTCTAAATTTGGGTATTCAAAATATGAACTAAGAGATGTAATATAGTTTAGTATATGCATTATATACTTCATATATGTATTTGTTTTTCAAAAAAAAATTGGGTATTCATCTGAATACCCATGTCAACACTTTGTGCCCGTCCATGTCAAAGGGTATACATATGTGTTGTGAGAAGTGTGCAGCACTGTTAGTTTGGCGACGTTTCATATTGGTTTGAGGCAGAGAGATATCAATGAGGTGCGTCCTATTCGAGATCCGGATAAGCAAATCAAGGAGCATTTTTAAGAAGAAGGTGGTGAGAGCCATCCCAATACTCTCTGCACATCCAACTCATTGGCAGGCGGAGAGGGGCAAACTAAAGAAGCTAGTCACTGATCAGAGCATGCCGACGGCGCTGGAGCCAATCGAGCAGTTGATCATGATCAACACGAACAACATGTGGGGGCTGCTTGTCCGGCTAGAAAAAGAGGAAGAAGAAAAACTTAACAATGGCCTCTGATGGCACTGTAGGGAGGACGAGAGCCGAGAAGGTTTTACATGGCGCGGGAACTGATGGCAAACTCGTTCACATTGCTGAGACGAACTTCGCTCATAATCGTTGGTCCACAGAATTTGCAAGGAGACCAACGCACAGATAACAACCGATTCCTTCTGTTGCCGATGTGTGGTGTGCCGTGGACGCAGACCAAACAGACCGGCGCACGGGAACGACACGCATCGCCAACAGACCAAGACGTGGGCCTCCTAGGCCGATGTGCAGGATATCTAAGCATGGGCCTCCGACTTCGGCTCCCATCGGTTACTCGCTGATTAACTCGATGATTTTTCGGAGACACGTGACGGGACCGATTGGAACCCTTGTAGACGGATGAAACGGACGACAGACCATGGAATTATCTTTCGCTGATTAACTTGATGATTTGTATGTTTGTGTTGTAGAAGTGTCTTCTAGTGTGTTGGGAAATGCAGTGTCAAAGTGTATCTCCCTAGGAATGTTATGATCACCATCCCTTGTTACTATTAGAGAATTTATTGAAGCTTCACAACTTCAAAATATTAGTGAGGCATTGAAACAAACAAAAAATTATCACATGTTCGCATGCTAAAATTAAGTTTTATTTGACATTACATTATACAAGCCCTTAGATATTTTTAAACAAATTGTAGCTACTTTGAAAGTCAGTATTGTGCTTGATTATCGATGTTTTTTTTTAGGGAAAACATATCACAACTTTAATTAACTGCGAGAACTCCATTACAGTCATCCTGTAACAACTCTAAAATAAACGCCGGCGGCATTGAAAAATTTCGCTTCTCCACTCTTCATCACTATTCTTACGGAGGTTGAGGCCTTCCGTGCAGCATAGGAGCCTTGATTGTGCATAGAAATTGAATGGCTCATGTAAAAAATTTCCAAGATGGATAGGACTTGTGAGATCCGGTTTCCAAAATTCTGTAGATGTTCTTTGGTTTGTTTTTCTGGCTAAGCTGTTATGATAGCTAACTTCGAGGCTAATCTAGCATAGTAGATTTGGGTTTTCATAAGACAGTATCGCTTAAGAAAATTTTGGTTCATGATATTCAAACGGGAATTTAAATGAAAAATTTCTTCTCCTCCGTCTTCAACGTTGGTTACTCGGGCCGCCAGAGTTGTTGCTGTGCCACCACAACATCAATCACCCCCTACCGCCTACCTTGTATGCATCCATCGCAGGTCTCCATCCTCTGGTTCCAACGACACCATTGCCTCACCGCCCGTCTGTTTCAACTGCCACACTGGTTGCCCTCATCGGCAACACCCCCACCCCCACCCCAAGCCCGAGCTTTTTGTCGGCTGGTGCCCAAGCCCCGAGCGACTGTACTCCTTCCGTGCCGTCGCATCCGACCCGACCTGTGATCCTGCGACAGAGAAGCAACACAAGTGTCAAGAGCTGGTTGTTAGCGTGATACGGAAGGTCGTTGGCGATTTGGTACATGCCAGATGGGCCTACGATATCTTTGACGATGCCTGCTCCTTATCTTCCCTTTAAAATTTCTGCTTTTTAAAAGGAAACTATTTACGCTCCCATTTGTTAGATCAACCGTAGTTAGGAGTAGGAGTAATCGAGACCTTTCCGTGCACATGACACGATAGCTGTCAACCGATGGTTAGTTCGGGTGGCATGCCCGGACAATTTAGCTTGATACGCTTTTGGAATTGTGCCCAGCATGTTAACTACTCCTCACAATGCGTGTCTGCACATGATTATATGCTTTAATTTTCGCATATGAAAAGACTCTGCTGAGATGCTCTTGAGTAGAACATTTATATGTCGTTATATCCATAATATTATTTTGCTATCTTATATATATGTAAGCAAATTACTCCCTCCATTTTAAAATATAATGGTCTTGAACATATCTATAATATTGTTTTGCTACTTTAACATTTCGTTTCTTATGTAAGATATTATTAAAAAAATTAAAATTAACATCATACAAAAACATATTAAATATAAATCTAATAATATCACGTATATGATAATGAATATCCATATTGTTAGTTCGACTATTAGTATAAAATTTTAATTTTTGACATTGCGGAAACAAGGACTTCATATACTAAAGGAGTATTTATCAAAGGTAGTTTGAAGTATGCGGCATGTAAAAAAAAATCAATGGAGACCAAAACCTTGTCTTGTTTTTATAGCTACTGCCAGACCTTACTCTAAACAATCAACATAGTTTCAGGTTCATAACTTAAAAATAGTACAGCAAAGTGCTTGAGCAGTCCTTAAACTTATGCCGAAGTATCTAGAATTATTTTTTAGGCTTTCAACTTGACGTGCATGCCAGATGGGTTTAAACGGGCTCCAACGCGCTCTGTGTGGTGACGTGGCATACAACGAGATCAAGACCTACGTGTCAATGAGACATACATACGAGTCACAAAGGAAAAAAAATCACACGTTCTTCCCTGTCTCTCCCCTATATCTACTAGTACTGATCTCTCTTCCGTGCGGGGCAACCGGAGGTCGGCGTTAAGTTGTCCCGACAATTGAGGCAAGAGGTTGATGGTAAAGTGGACGTGTGGTCCTCGACTTCCTATTGCATGGAGCACAAAAGGCGGAAACCCATCTGAATCTATGCGGTGGCGGTAGCCAATCCTTCAGAACAACATATCGTGGTATATGGGAGGCGTCAACCGCTGGTGTTGCAGACAATCAACGGCATGTTTGGGGCACCGCTTTTCGGATCTAGAGGATGACAACGTGGTGGGTGCCAATGGCGGAGCTACAATGTGAGCATACAGGGGTGGGGGCAAAAACTTTGGAGGAGGCCAGAACACTAGTAGTTCGCGTAATCACTCAATTATCTTGACAGTCATATGTATAAAAACTTTTGTTAGAAATGGCCAGATACCGGTTGTCCCTCTGTCTTCGTCACTGGCGAGAGTCACTGTCGAGGTCTGGTGTTGTGTTGTGGCATGCCACATTAATGAATGGAGTAAGTTTAGAGTCCATTTGGCTTTGTATAGCACCACACTGGACAGTGGTTTGGAGACCTGAAAGTGTATTTTGAGTCTCTGGATGATATGCCAGTATAAATCTAAACACTATAGCCAACACGTATAATACAGATACTATAATACCAATTTTCTATGGTTTTATGTGGGACCCACCACTGTCCCCCATTTTTTCTCTTTCTTCTTCCTCCCAGCTCCCCTCTCCCGGATCCCCCTCTCCCCTTCTCTCTCTTTTCTTTACTGATGATGGTTCATATGGCAACGGCCGATGAAGGCGGCCAAGGAGAGCACACCGGCAGTAGGAAGCGGCGGCGCCCATAGCCACGGTGGCCGGAGGCGCGCAGCGAGGTAGCGTCAGGGTGTTGTCGACAGGCCCTCTGCACCGCCGTCCCGGGCAGAGATAGCGACACTGGAGGCGAAGGCAGCAGACCATACGATGCCTATAATTGCAGCGTTCGACAAGAGTGGCGGCAGAGGGCTTGGCGGTGGCAGGAGGCGAGGTCGTTGGTGCCCACAATCTCAGCGACCGACGATGATGGCAACACTCGCATTCACAACGGACGTAGGCGACGGCGGTCGCCGCATCCGCGATGGACGCAGTGGATGTTGGTGACGACGACAACGCACACATGCGATGGTGGCGGACGGGCGCTAGTGACGCCGGTGGCTGCGACGGCCAGTGCGGACACAAGCAGCGGCAGGAGAGGTCTTTAGCCAGGTGGTGGCACGAGTCCACGAATCATAGCGAGTGCTCTACACGTGTTGATGCCGACAGCCACGGCGACGAGTGCGAACGCATGCGACAACGCTTGTTCGTGGACAGAGGCGCGAACGTGCTAGACATGGGTCCCACGCGACCTCGTGACGAGCGTGGAGCTAGGTGACAAATTTGTCGCCCGCTCGTTCTCTCTCCTGCTCTCTCTCCTCCAGCTCATTAAAGAAAATCATAGATGATATTTTACCGCTTACTATTATACCCGCTGCTCTTAAAGCCGTGAAATAATGTTATTAACTAGGTTGGTTGAACTTTGAATCTATCAATGTTCTAGAAATTGTAAGTGTGTTGCCTATGCTTTACCAGAATTCGATCGAAGCTTCCCTTCAACTTGATAATTATGTTGCCTAGCAATTTAGCTATCTCATTCTCTTAATTAATTTTTTCCCGTGTGAAAAAAAGCAGCAAAAACAGCAGTAGCAGACAAGAGAACGATCGGCCTGTTGCACGCATCAGGCTCAGGCTTTCAGCAGTGCTTTGGGGCATTTGCGCATTTGGGTGGAAGCGGTTCCTATGCAATCGACTGCAAGGTGCAGTCGTCACCTCTGGGTTAATTGGGATATGTTAGTGACAAATGCATCCTACAGTTGACTGCAAATTTAAGGATCCTACGGTCCTACCATTTATGCGTGTTGGGGCATATGAGCATTTGAAACTGGACATATGCTATATGACAAACACACGTGAAGGTTTATTTTATTTTAAAGCCTTATTTGTAAGTGTGAATGGCAAAATTACATATAACTTGAGAAATATCATTAGCGTGGATACATCCTAAGACCATAAGTCTAGACATATTAATGCCAGATTTGTAATCGTAGGATGTGTCTAATCTATGCTAAGGTGCTATATTTTGGGATGGAGAAAATACGCATTTTAAACTTAAAAATAAATTTTAATTTCTTAAATAACTTTTGTATATAATTTTTTTATAATCGTTTATTAGTTCGGGAATAGCTCGTGCAAAGGGAAAAAAAAACGTTCTGAACAGCTCCAATACACGATCAATGATAAATCCACAATTTCCTGAATTCTCACTGAATCTCCTTGATCTACTACAAATATATAGCAAAAAATGTTACTTTTTGAAAGGAGACCGGCAATTGTTTTCATTAGGGAACACGTTTTACTCAAAATTAGACCACATCAATTTATTCGAGATTGGACAACGTGCTTACTGGGCAACACAAGTCGGAGAGCCTTCACAGAAAAAAAAAGTCGGAGTGAGGAAAATTTTCGCAGAAATGTAAAGGTGGACACATAAATGTAGTGGAGTTGACTGTGAGAGTCAGAGGTTGTTTGAACCAAGGATTTTTTTTTAATTCGTGTCATATCGGATATTTGTACGTCAATTAGGAGTATTAAATATAGACCGATAATAAAACTAATTTCATAAATAAAGGTTAATTCGTGAGACGATTTTTTAAGCCTAATTAATCCACGATTAGCAAACGTTTACTGTAGCATCACATTCGCTAATCATAGACTAATTAGGCTCAATAGATTCGTCTCGCGAAACAGTTCAAAGTATGGGGTGTGTTTTATTAATAGTTTATATTTAATACTTCTAATTAGTGTCCAAATATCCGATATGACAGGGACTTAAAAAATATGTTGAAAAATCCAAACAGCCTCTCACACGGCAAGGTTTATATAGTCATCAGTCATCACTGCAGTTGTCTTTCCTGTGCCACCAAAGATCCTATGCGGCACTTCCACTGTGACTTGATTGGCTTGGCGAAGCATCTCTCTTTCACAGAAATTTACCACGAAAAATTTGGAATTTTAAGTCATGAAAATACTTATATGACGGATGGATGTTTAGGCCATGTATTAGAATGCAGGTATGGTTAGAGTAGCCGATATAACATATCTCTTAAATCTACATTTCATGGTAGAGAATCTCGAGATTAGTATAAAGAAAATACATTTAGTCATGGAACAAGATACGATGCGGAAAAGAAATCCCGAACAAGTAAGGCAAGGCTTTTACAGTCTACTCAAATACAATTGAACGTCAATTTGCATAAACATCGTACATGTACAGATTTTCTCTTGGCAAAGGAATTCCAATTAATGTGTCCATTGGATTGTTGCCCTGATAATTTTAGTGTTGGCCTATACCATTGAACACTGAGGCCTTAATTTTATTGTAAACTATCTTGTCAGGTCATGTTTGCAAGCTATCAGCAGCGGCAACAGAACTCTGCACATCGGATCCAAACAAGCTAATCTCAGGTCTCAGAGCCTCAGAGGTCTCAGGTTGGTGTGTGTTTGGCTAGGCTTGATGATTTAGAGGTTGGTTGGATCAAGAATTTTTTTTTAAGTTCGTGTCACATCGGATGTTTGTACGTCAATTAGGAGTATTAAATATAGACCGATAATAAAACTAATTTCATAAATAAAGGCTAATTCGCGAGACGATTTTTTAAACCTAATTAATCCATGATTAGCAAATATTTACTGTAGCATCACATTCTCTAATCATGGACTAATTAGGCTCAATAGATTCGTGTCACGAAATAGTCCAAAGTATGGGGTGAGTTTTATTAATAGTCTATATTTAATACTTCTAATTAGTGTCCAAACATCCGATGTGACAGAGACAAAAAAGTTGGAGGATCCAAACAGCCTCTTAATGATTCTTCCTCCACCAGCCCATCACAGTTGGCTGGCTCTTTGAATTGTCGGCTCCAGGAGACTACATCAATAGCCAAAGCAGTATTTAACGGATCTGGCTATACTTACTCTCTGTCGCTTTCTCTATTTATATGTGTCTCGCTCTCTGTGGAAAAGAGCTAAGTTCCACTAAGAAGGTTGCAGTGCTCAACCGCCTAACCAATTAAACTCTTTTGGTATTCCATGACCAATAATAAGAAAAGGATATAGCACACAACTTTTTCCCAAGGGATAAGGTTCTATTGATGTCGATCACGTTTGGTGCTCGCAGATATGCATATCATCTTTGAAGTTTGATATTGTTCGAAATGTCTGTTTATAGGCCTGTGATTTATAGGTACTGATCGAAGGAAGCATTTCTTAATAACAGATAACTGTTGTGGTTGATTACATACGTATTTAATTAGAGGGTTTCGTTGTGTGCCCTACTTCACCCTCTGGATGAACCAAACCACATCCCAACTTTGGCATGTCCAAGGCAGACGAGTATGATTTCAGAGAACTATCACTAAATTGGTTAAAGAATATCACATAGTTTTGTTTATCAATAAAATGAGTGGCATCTCCAAGGTAGAAGAGTATAGGGGCACATAACTAACAATAAACTGACACCACAGAAAAATACTATTTAGATTCTCATTCACCGCTCAGGCCAACCCTGCACAGTGTGTGGCCTGCACACTGAAACAGCTGGCCATCTAATTTTTTAATAATGGATTCGTTAATCCGGCCTCTAATGATGGATTGTGCTTTTGTGGAATTTTCAGATGGTTAAGGATAAACAAGATGGGTACTCTCAGGTTCATAGAAGATATCTTGCATTGATGGTCAATGTGCCGAAACAAAGTGATGAAAAAAAATCATCAGAAGCTCCTCGATGGGGTGATCGTTTACACTTTATGGTGCATTTGGCTGCAACAGAATGACAAGATTTTCAGCAATGCTTACGACACTGAGGTGACATAGTGGACAATACCTTGGCACTTTGCAAGGACAGACAACGGGCAATGGCGATGCCGTAGCACCCCCTCCCTTGTAATATTGGGTGCTCATGTTTTGGTTGTAAAACATCTTTGTCTTTTGTATTCTGGTTTTTTCACCCCCCGAGAGAGAGAGATGAGTTCACTTCAAGGCTCCATATATTTGTAACACGAGATTTCTATTCATATATGAAATGAACTAACTCATATGAAGTTGATGATAGCTTCTACCTCTTTCGCAACCTTAGACATATGCAGCTCCAATGGTGAATATTCTGAAATTATTTATATCTTGGAAAGTAAATAAGGAGTTTAAGTGGTCTTCCGAAATGGCTGTCCTATAAACATCCATTGCAGTGTAATTTCGGAAACACCATTTTCATAGGGTCATCCTTTTCTCTCTCTAAAAAAGGGTCATCCTTCAAAGAATAGTAGCTATGTAAGATTTGCAAGAATAACGTCATCCTCGTTTTCATAAGTTTGGTTTGCTGTGATGTCAAAGGTCTTCCTCTCATACTCGCACCTAAGCTAAATACTCGCACATAAGTTTGGACTTTGATGCTGCTTATCTAATACGACTTCATTCTTGCGTTTTGGGATTCACCCGTTTAATTTCCTTGAAAACCTACCTTAGTTAGTAGTGTGAGGTTGATGAGAAGAGCTCTTCGTATGTATACATAGCTTACTATCAAGGACATCTTAAAGATCAAATTAATATATTATATATTTGTTTACATCATTATGTTACATTACTTCTCTCTTTGGTGATTTGCAACATGTTATGTTACATTATATTCCTATCATGTCGAGCTATGTATATTCCTTTGGTGATTTGCAACATGTTATGATTTCATATTCTTGCTACTAGATGGGAAATGAACAAATGACTAATTAAGTGTATATACTGCCCAACGTGCTAAGACGATGTAATAAGAATACCATTGGCTTCTTGTGTCTTTTACACTATATACATTGACCTCTAAGATCACAATTCAACAATCATTCAACAGTTTCTTTTTTTTTTTGGTATTCGGTGGATACCGGAGTGTGAGAATGACATTTGTTGCAACATCTTTCAACTGTTCCCTTTGATCATAAATACTTGATATTTAAGACGAGTTTTAGTAAAACTTTTATAACTTTAACGAAATATTTTCTCAAGTGTTTAGTTGAAAAAGGGGTATGCACGAAATTACCTTAAAATGTACTATGATAATGGGAAACTAAATGACAAAGTACCAAAAATTTTGCAAAATCTTTATCCTAAACAATAGTTATATTCAAGAAAACTTAAAAAATTAGGCACAATACAGTCAATGGGAATTTGGATAAGCTTCTAGACGACTAGTTTGTTTTCTGGAATATGAGCTAAAATTTTAGAGTTTGAATGAAAACCTGCTTTCTCAGGGCCCCATTTAAATTAGATTATGGAGTGCAAATTTATACTAGTTAAATGATAAAAATCTAATAAATGTAATTGGCAAACACACTGAAATGCTATCGGAATTCTAATGGTGATGGCATTTATGGGACATAGTTACTTGTGCGATGGTAGTTTTGGGAGCTTCTATTTATCGATGGCATTTTTAGGACTTGGGTACCTGTCAATGACATTTCTTAGTTTTTCTCAATGACAAATTATACTACTGTTTTACAAATATACCTACTATTGTATCCCAAAAAGAGTTCGTTTTAGAACAGTGACGAGTAACTTTGACTACTGGTTAAATAATTAATAATATTGATCATACAAAAATATTAGATTTGTTATTCAATGAGCTATCGTAATATGTAATTTTTTTGAAAAATAATGTTTCTATGAATATTATTGGTAAAAGTAGTGTCTCAAAGACCATGCTAAGATCTAAAAATAGCTTATTTTGAGATGGGGAGAGTAGCTTAAAATAAGTGGTTTTAAATCAGTGGATGAAAATTTTAAGAAAAAATATTTTTTAAAGCATGAAGTACCTAAAATAAGATTTCGAGAGTGCTACCAGACATCCTCCAACCGTGTTTACACATCTGTTTTGATGTTTTGCTGCAAAGTATTTGTACTTTGGATTATGTTTATAAACTACTACGTGGAGTATGGTGTTTCAGGAAATTAGATTTAGGGCTCCTTTGGATATGTTTGGTTGCTAGTATACTTGCAGCCAGGCTGAAGAGGTGCATCCAGGCTAGGATAAACCAAGATATGGTGATACAATAACTGTATGTTTGGTTGCTTGATAAGTTGAGCCTGTGTTGGTTGGGATGTTGTTTGGTTAATTGCATTGGAGTAGTTGCATGAGTAGTGTGGATGTGAAAAATAAATACTAGCAAAGCTTCAAAAATAACTTAATAATATCATCTGCCTAATTGATTTTTAATATAGTTTAATATGCACTAATATTGCTTAATCAATGCTAATCATATTATAATCATGCCACTAATGCATCTTAAGCAGGGCCTGGCTCACAAGAAACGGGGATCACTTTCGTTTCCCTGGAGCCTGTCTGAGCGCTGCCTCGTGAACTGGACAAGACATGATGCAATCAAGATGCAGCTAACCAAACAACGGATGCCTGCATGAGTTAGGCCTGGCTCACCTCATATGCAGGAAAACAAACACCCCCTTTGATTCATGGGAATTTCATAGAAAAAGTGTAGGATTCTAATTCCCTATAGGATTTATCACTGTAGCAACATTTGATTCATAGGATCGAGGGATGGAAAAGTTGGAGGAAATTTTCCTATGAGCCTCATTTCATAGGTGAAACACAGAAAACAAAACATCCAATCTGACCTCTTTTTTCCATCATGAGTACGTAGGATCGAGCTAAATAATATGCAAAGTACAAACACCACACTGACAAGACGATGCAAATGACAATTAAAATCAAAGTGACATCTGTTATACACTTCCTGACATTTCTTTTCCTGTGAAATTCCTATACTCTAACCAAACAACTATTTCTATAACTTTTCTATATTTTGTAATCCTTAGTTTTGTAGTTATATTTCTGTACAATTCCTACATTTTTTCTATTCCTATGGTTTTTCTTAACGAGATTTTCGAAAAAAAACCATGTTTTCTTGCTTACACCGCGTTTCTTATTCCTTTTATCGACTCCTGCACAGCAAGATGGTACAGTATCCTCGAGCCCCGTATATATACCCACCTGCACTCTCCGTCCCGTTCCGCAGTAGCTGCAGCTTCCGTTTTCCATTCCGGATTCCCAACACGCCGGCAATTACTGCTCTCCCAATTTCTCTCTCCTCTCTCCTCCTCTTTCTCTCTCTTCTTCCCCCCACCCTCTCGAAGGCGCTCGAAGCATCCCCCCTTCCCTTCCCTTCCTCCGCGCAATCCCCGATCTGCGATCTGGCCGGCCGAGCGGCCGCTCCGTAGGGAGGAGGAGCTGCGGAGATGCTCTCGCTGCAGCAGAGCGGCGACCCGCGGCCGCAGCAGCCGGCTGCGGCGGCCGAGGCGGCGCCGGTGGTGCTCGGCGGAGCGGCGGACTGGCTGGGGTTCGGCCGCGCCGCCGACCTGGACGAATCCGTGGCGTCGTCGCCGGCCTCGTTCCTGCTGCCGCCCGCGCCGATCGACGCCAGGGCCCAGGCCCAGCCCGAGCCCAAGCCCAAGCAGCTTGGGGGTAAGGGGATTTTTTTTTCTGTTTTTCTTTTTATCTAGTTAGCTTTGGTTATGCTCGTCGATGTTTTTTTTTAAGATCTTTACTTTTCTTTTATTCCTGTTAGTGGAGTACGAATAGGTACCTATTTTGATTAGATTTGGGAAAGGGGTCTACTCCTTTTTGGGGAAAAAGGGTCCCGATGGAGTTGGGAATTCGTTACTTCCGTGCTCTCTTACCTAGTGGAAGTGTACGTAATTTTGGTTTATTCAAATTAACTATTGCAACTTGGAGACTTAACTAGTGGACAAAAAATGGATTCTAGGATAATTTAGTGGGCATCCTATTTCTGGTGAATTATTTTAGGTTAGAAATGGCACACCCTTTTATATCATTGCCTCTGTGAAACCCTGCTATTAGGTAGTGGATTGGTGATGTAATCTTTTTTCTGGTTCTAGAGATGGGGTAAGTGCTGAGCTGTTTAGTGGTGTGTCTCGGTCTGAATTGGTGACCTGCCTAAATAAGACAAGCAAAAGGGTCCAGGAATCTGATTGCTACTGTGTTGTTTTCAAGTTGCTAGGGCTGTTTAAGCATTTGGATTGTGACTTCTGAGAGCATATTCAGCTCCAGTTACTTGTGGTATGATCGATTAAGTTGATACTGCACAGGCTTAGGCAGTGATATCTGAATATGTACTGTAGTGGGTTCATTTTGATGCAGCAAGCACATATTTAAAGGTTCATACTTTGTAATTTTATACTGACAATTTAATTTTTACATGACTCTTTCTCCACCAGTTATGATGCCATCCCTAGTTCCACTGGCTGTGATGTTAGAAAGCTATACATTAACTTCCTTGATGCATATTTGACAAAATCCATTTTTACTGGTTTAGATTGGTACTTTGGTAGAGAGGAAAAAAAAATCATCATTTCCAAGTTGCATGTGAAGATATATACAGGTGTGAATAGAATCTCAAATCTATTCCTGTTGGACCTGGGATTATGTTCTTGCAATGTTTTTTATGTGTCATGGACTAATCCCTGAAATCACCGTTTGGCCCACCATATGTTTGCCACCTTTTGCTAGATGAATCGACTTTTATCACCCTTGACAATCTTATATTATTCAAAGCATTACATGTAAATCTTTTCTTCAAATAAAATAAAATATAATTGCCGAACTGTAAAGGAATATCATTTTCTTTAGCTTTAGTTGTATTGATATAACATGCTAGGTCTAATTGAGTTATCTATTTATTTCAGCTGTTGATGTAGAACGACATTTGGCACTGGCGCATCAGAATTACCGGTCAGGAAAGTATAGAGAGGCATTAGAGCATGGTAACATTGTTTACGAGAAGAATTCACGGCGCACTGATAATCTGCTTCTTCTTGGAGCTATTTACTATCAGGTGAATGTTGACTTGATGCTATCTGAAGCATATTTTGTTCCTTCAGCACAAATTTTCTGACATGCTTGGGATTCCTTTGTCTTCTGCAGATACGTAATTATGATATGTGTATTGCAAAGAATGAGGAGGCTCTTGCAATTGATCCAAATTTTGCAGAATGCTATGGTAACATGGCCAATGCATGGAAGGTAGTTTGATAACATGAGTCACGGAAAAAAAATATTTGCCAATGAGTAAATATTGTTTTGAAAGTCCATTCTCTTATCATTCTGAATTAGACGCGATACATTTTGCTATGCAGGAGAAGGGTGATGTTGATCTTGCAATCCGTTACTATCTAACTGCCATTCAGGTTCGCTTCTGCTATGCATTACATTTCCTTATTTTGTTTTGATTACTATAACTTTTTCAACCTGTTTCTGCATTTTCGTTCATTGAGTTTGGTTCAAGTGTATTTGTATAAATTGATGTTGGATTTTCCAATGGTTGTCATGAGGTTGTCAAATTGTTCAGCATGGTCTCTATCCATTAAAGTGGATAGAAAACTGATTTGGCACCTTTTGTAGTTATGATTTGAGTGTCCATTACAATATTCGGAACTAAGTTTTCGAAATCATTTTGGTTTGAGACAACAACTTGAATTGTTTCAAACTTTTATCTTTTTTGTTTTGAACAACAAGCAATTCTTTGTTTTCTTCTAACGTAATGTTAGGATCAATTTTTGCTAATATCACCATTTCTTGGGAGATCATATATATTCTTGTGAGATATCTAGGACTGTGGTCTTATCCCTGGTTCCATTGGAAATAAGTACTCAGAAGCATGTTTTATTTCCTCCATATGATTTTTCTTGTCTTAATGTGTATCTGAACTTTTGCTGATTTAATATTTTAGCTGCGGCCAAACTTCTGTGATGCTTGGTCAAATCTTGCTAGTGCATATACACGCAAGGGGAGATTGAACGAGGCTGCTCAATGCTGTAGACAAGCACTTGCAATCAACCCTCGATTGGTAGGTATTTTTGAAATTGTTGATAGGACTTGTTTCTTCTGGTTGGTTAGACTCTTTTCTTATATAAACTGATGTCAATGTGTCACTGATTTAGGTTGATGCACACAGCAATCTTGGAAATCTGATGAAGGCCCAAGGTTTTATCCAGGAGGTGAGATTTTAGTCCATGATATCTGTAGCTATTCTTATCCACTACTCTTCTTTATATGTTGACTTTACACAATCTCTACGGGCATGTTCAGTTTATTGCATAAATAAACCTTACCATTTATTGGTAATGCCAGAATTTTGGCAAGATTTGATGTGAAAATAGCATGTGGTTTGGTGGCAAAGTTTTGTTCAGTTTGTTACCATACCAAATTTTGGCATTACTAACTAATGGTAAGGTTGATTTTGGCAGTAAACTGAACAGGCCCTACAATTTTTTTTTGTTGATGGAGCAATTACATATGTTCTTTTTTTTTTTTTGCAAGGACCGTGCTAAACATTTATATTCTACTTAAGCTTGTTATTTGTACGAGTGATAACTTCTAGAAAGAATGTTGCCTTCATGCATGTATGCATGCTTAGGTATGCTATGATTTAACATATTAATTCATTGTACTTGAAGGCATACAATTGTTACATTGAAGCACTACGCATAGATCCACAGTTTGCGATTGCATGGTCGAATCTTGCTGGCCTATTCATGGAGGCAGGGGATTTGGATAAAGCTTTACTATATTATAAGGTAAATGTCTCAATTGCATATGTTTGAATTATCACACTCTTTTTTCAGCATTGAGCTTGAATTAGATTGTTTTCTTTACATAGATAAGAACACGTAATACTCCCTACAATCCATAACTGGAACAAATTCGTTTGTGCAAGTTCTCCATGTGATCAAATGATTCCATTTTCTAAAATGTTTTGTGTTAAATAACATGAGCCAATCCCTTATTTTGTTGCTTCATATAAGATGTACTTTTTTTGTTATTCGTGAGATTCTGGAACCTATTATGTCTTTCCCCTTTGTTTCTCTTCTTTTCCATGTATATTCTTCTGTGTTGAGGCAAATGGCAGTGTTTTGTCAGCTCTTGAACACATTGAGTGGACTATTTTAAGAATACCCCCCTATTTACTAACTTTTCTCCTGTCCATTATCCACAAATAACCTTCTTCCCCGCTACTGACCGAGCACCATACCAGGACAACTTTCTAGTTAAATTACTTTAACTGATCATCTCACCCAAAGGAGCAAGATCCTTTTCCTAATATTACCTCCTTTCCACCCCACTTCTGTCTGCATGGTCACATCTAGCGAGACACGGATTTATCCAGCCCTGTGGATTACTGGATTCCACATTGAATGCTGGCTGCCCTACTATAGTCATCATACATGGTCGGCCACTGCCCCCATGTGTCTCTGAGCTCAGCCCGCCTCCTCTTTTATTTTAAGAGAACATGTGGTGTTTAAGTTTTTCTAGGATGTGTGTTTTGTGGCCTCTTAATGAATTACTTATTACACTTAAACAACCCAATTATGCATGTAATGAAAAAGCATAGTCCTATATGGAGTATTAGAGAATAGAGATTTTGTAAAGTAAGAGTGCCTCATGATATGGTGCTAAACAGTTATGGTTTTGAAGTGTGTGCACAGCCTTCTTTATTTTACACATTCTACCGATATGATGGCAAATGATAAGTATTCGATTTCCCTGATGCCATGCTTACTTTGGATTTTCAGGAAGCTGTTAAACTTAAGCCATCTTTTGCTGATGCATATCTTAATCAAGGGAATGTTTATAAGGTAAAGTTTATGTTGTCAGTTGTGATACAAAGCATCTTGCCAGATAGCTTGCAACAGTTTGAGAGGATTAGAGCAAAAGTGATTTTTATATACATTTGCTTTTCCAGGCCATGGGAATGTCCCAAGAAGCCATTATATCATATCAGCGTGCAGTGCAGGCACGTCCTGACTATGCAATGGCTTATGGTGAGATACATAATTCTTATTTTAGTAGTTTACTAAACCTTGTTTGATATTTTGTGTGCCATTGTTTTCTTATAAAACAATTCTAGACCTTTAAAGTTCTGCAAAAGACATGTAAATACTAATTAAATATACCCCTTCGAGTCCATTCATTTAGATGTTCATCATGGGTGAGATACGAACAAGCTTACAAGAGAATGGTCCTTTCTTTACCTTCAAAGTAGAGACTTAGTATACCTCGTAATACAAAGGTAGGGGGGACATTTTCATGCAGGTAATCTTGCTACCATTTACTATGAGCAAGGCCAGCTTGATATGGCAATTCGTTGTTACAATCAAGCTATAGTCTGTGATCCACAGTTTGTCGAAGCATACAATAACATGGTAAGCTACTGGATCACCTCCTGTTAACAATTGTTTGTAAATGAGAAATACTTGAATGACAAGCTTTTATCTCTAGGGCAATGCCCTTAAAGATGCTGGAAGAGTGGAAGAAGCAATTAATTGTTACAGAGTATGATTTCTTGCCTTATCTTGTACTTGCTGTTTCCATGTCAGTCTGTGACTTACTTTTTCTTGTGCAGTCATGCCTTGCACTGCAAGCAAACCATCCACAAGCTCTTACTAACCTAGGAAATATTTATATGGAGTGGTGAGAATCTTATGCATATCCTTGCATCTGATAATAAGATTAAAAATGTAACTTCTCTAACCGCTAAATGATCTCACCGATGGCAAATTATATTGCAGGAACCTGATAAGCGCGGCTGCTTCATTTTACAAAGCAGCAATATCTGTGACATCTGGGTTATCTTCTCCTCTCAACAACTTGGCTGTGATATACAAGCAACAGGTTCCCGCTTGCTGTTTTTGTTTTTATATCGCACTTGTGGTTTGATGGGCGAAATTAGAAACAGATTGAATTGCTTCTTTAACAACAATCTCCACCCATGTCCATCCTAAATGTCTACTTCTGTATTCGCACCAGGGTAACTACGCTGATGCTATCACATGTTATACTGAAGTACTCCGGGTAGATCCTATGGCAGCTGATGCACTAGTTAATAGAGGGAATACATTCAAGGAGATCGGTAGAGTTAATGAAGCAATTCAGGATTATATTCAGGCTGCAACAATCAGGCCAACCATGGCAGAAGCCCATGCCAACTTGGCCTCAGCTTATAAAGACAGGTACACTGTAGAGACTGATCCCAACAGTGCCAACTGTACCAACTTTAATTTCCTCATTTCTTTTTTGATATTATAGTATACAACCATAAACTGTGGACCATACCTTTTCTGCAGTGGACATGTTGAAACAGCTATAGTTAGCTACAAACAGGCTCTTCGTTTGCGTCCTGATTTTCCTGAAGCAACCTGCAATCTTTTACACACTTTACAGGTAATTACTTCATGTTGTCTTGGTGTAATTATAACGGAGTCTTCTTGTTAGTGCATATACACAGTAAAAGACCTGAACTGAGGTTGTAAATTTGTTTATCTATGCGAGTATATTGTACCCCGCCCCACCAAAATACACCCATACAAAAAAAACATGTGTAGAGTAACTGCAATATATATTAGAACTTTAGCAGTCAAAGTTGTAATTTTACCTTGATGTCCAAAATTAAAACATCACTTAACTGTGACCAGAGTGATTATATAGGAACATTCTTCACTTATCTTGAACTAGTATCTTGCTCATTTATCTGCATAGACCTAGTAATTTTTGTTATTCCACAATAAATAAACCGAAAAGTCACCTAATACATTTTACTAACAGGCCTGCTTTTTCGCTGCACTAAATTTGAACTTAGTCATGTTCAAATTACAATGAACTTGTCGATTATCATTCAACAGTTATGAGTTGTACTTTATAAAATACATTGATGCAAAGGAAGCGTTATCTTAGACTGACATCACACTGTAGGTGGATCCCTGATATAGGTCAGTTTGTTTGTCCTTGAACTATCTGCAAACCTTCCATAAGAGGATCTTAAGTTTTTATCTGGAATTTCTGCTCAGCTTTTCATCTGCTGTTACTCTGCTTGTGTAGTCTCTATGTCGTAGTGTCAGGCTAGTGACTTGCATAATTGACTTTTGGAAGGAGCATAAAAGGTAGCTGTTTGTAACCTTTTTTGTTGTTGTTTGCTGCAGTGTGTCTGTGACTGGGAAAACAGGACGGCAATGTTTCGTGATGTTGAAGAAATTATCAGAAAGCAAATCAAGGTGACCTTTCAAAAATAAATTACCAAATTCGAATTTTACACTGAGTTAGTGTAAACCTTTTCCTGCAACTTACACATTTCATGTGTTTACCTGTAGATGTCAGTACTTCCAAGTGTGCAACCTTTCCATGCCATCGCGTATCCCATTGATCCCATGCTTGCATTAGAGATAAGGTGCAGACCTATACCATGCTGTTACATCATTAATAGATATTCTCTTGTTAATTACTCATTCATTATTTTTATTTATTTACCAGCCGTAAGTATGCTGCTCATTGCTCCCTGATTGCTTCTCGTTTTGGATTGCCACCCTTTGTGCATCCATCTCCTGTTCCTGTCAAAGCAGAGGGTAAACATTGCCGACTAAGGGTTGGGTATGTATTTGGATTCTTGAATGCCTTGCTTCTGAAGGACTCCTAAACATCATATTAATTGGGATTCCGTTAATATTTCAGATATGTGAGTAGTGATTTTGGGAATCATCCCCTCTCCCATCTCATGGGTTCAGTATTTGGAATGCATGATCGCGACAATATTGAGGTCGTTTCACCTCTTCTCTTTCTTTCTAGTACTCCCTCCATTCTGCAATGTATGGCAATGTTTAGTTCATTGCTGACATGTTTATGCCTGCAACTCATGTTTGGGTGCAACAGGTCTTTTGCTATGCGCTGAGTCAAAATGATGGTACTGAATGGAGGCAGCGTATTCAGTCTGAGGCAGAGCATTTTGTTGATGTGTCTGCCATGACCTCTGACATGATTGCCAGAATCATTAATCAAGACAAAATACAAGTATTAATAAACCTTAATGGTTACACAAAGGTAATACACAATGCTTATGCTTTTTGTGAATATTATATCTGTTCCTGTTGCACACCCTTTCATTCTTGTTGTATATTTCTTTGATTTAATGTGCTCTTCTATGCATATTTAGCTTAGTATTTTAGTGGAATATTACACAAAATTCCTGCCATAATGTTGGCAACTCAGGAATTAACAGCCTTGTTATATCATCATTTGTAAAGTTGTGACTTGGGCCTTAAATATAAACATAATTTTATTGTGTCATTAGAAAGGAGTATGGATTAGTTTGATTTATTGTGTGAAGGCCAACTTAAATCAATTTCTACACGGGTCTTTTGCATTGTTCTTTATTACTAAGATCTATGCTTATGATGTAAACAGGGTGCCAGGAATGAAATTTTTGCACTGCAACCAGCCCCAATCCAGGTTTCGTACATGGGGTTCCCAGGCACAACAGGTGCAGCATACATAGATTACCTGGTCACAGATGAGGTATGACACTAGTGATTGCACATAATAATAAGTAGTTACAGATTGAATGTGTTCTCTTACAAGTTATAAATGATCTTGCAGTTTGTTTCTCCAACCTGCTATGCACATATATATTCTGAGAAGCTCGTCCATCTACCTCATTGCTATTTTGTCAACGACTACAAGCAGGTTCTGATGCTGCCTGATGTTATCTTTTTTTCTCATTATATTCCTTTCATCTCTGATTTCCTGACATTGATATCACTGGCTGCCAGAAAAATCGTGATTGTCTTGATCCAGTATGCCCACATAAAAGATCAGATTATGGGTTACCTGAGGATAAGTTCATCTTTGCATGCTTTAATCAGCTTTATAAGATGGATCCAGAAATATTTGATACATGGTAACTGTTTACTGTGTACATCTTCCTTTTCCTTTCTGTTCTTTGATGGACTTGAAGATATTTTATTGGGTTATGGTTCATCTGACTAATTTTTACCCCTTATTCCCAATTATGAAGGTGCAATATTCTCAAGCGTGTTCCGAATAGTGCTTTATGGCTTTTAAGGTTCCCAGCAGCAGGTGAAACTAGAGTAAGAGCACGTAAGTATACTGGAACTTCAGTTTTTTTTCACTTTTCTACTTTAAATTCCACCTGAAAAAGAAAAAGGTAGATAACACATGTGTCTTGATTTATAATGCTGAATACTATGGAAAAAACACTCTTTGCAGATGCTGTGGCCAGAGGGGTCAGACCAGATCAGATAATCTTCACTGATGTTGCTATGAAAAATGAGCATATTAGACGCAGCGCATTGGCAGACCTTTTCCTGGACACGTATGCATTTTCTACAAACATTTCATTTTTCTTTCAATGCATGAACAAAATATTCATTGTTAGTTCTTATTGTATGCCTGTGTGATTTATTTGGGGTTGTAGCCCTCTCTGCAATGCGCACACAACTGGGACTGACATATTGTGGGCTGGCTTACCAATGATCACTCTTCCACTAGAGAAAATGGCAACCAGAGTAGCTGGTTCCCTCTGCCTAGCCACCGGCCTAGGGGAAGAGATGATTGTCAGCAGGTAAGTGCAGATAAAAAGCCAACTAATTAAATTACATTTAACTATGTCATACTAATCCCTCCTTTTTTCCATTGTGGCTCTATTAGTATGAAAGAGTACGAAGATAGGGCAGTAGACCTTGCACTAAATCCGGCGAAGCTTCAGGCTCTGACTAATAAACTGAAGGAAGTCCGTATGACTTGCCCATTATTTGATACAGCTAGATGGGTAAGTCTTGCCTTTATGTTTATCATTTCTCAACTAGATGGAAGTCCTGAATCTTGACTGGTTGTGCAAACAAACTGCTTCAGGTACGCAACCTTGAACGTGCGTACTACAAGATGTGGAACCTGTACTGCTCTGGTCACCACCGCGAGCCGTTCAAGGTGAGAGAAGATGACAACGAATTCCCTTTCGACCGCTGACATGCTTACATCACCGGCTGTGTAAATAAGGAGAGAGTTGTAGCATATGTAGCAATGTGACCGCTCCAGGCGCTTGTTTGATGCAGCCTGTCGTGCTGTGCACATTCCCCTCTTTGGAGGCGAATTATCCGTGTACACTACCAAAGGATTCTAGGGGTAGTCTGTATTGTTATAATTATTTATACTAGTTAGTCAGCCATTGTTTGTTCTGGGTGTATTGCCGTGTAATATTTACTTTCTATGAGCTGTTGCCGCGATGTCAAAATAACAGTGCATTACTATAATATACGAGCTATAGTATGGTATTTTTCATCATTGCCCTATAGTGTATGAGCACCCGTCAGTGTGAAATTGTTACGGGGAGAAAGACCATTTCGAGTTTCATGGAGAAAGATCAAAGAGATCACCGAGGTTAGCGTGGGTAATCTCGACTCTTCCACTCCATTATGCATTTTTTTAATCACAAGTAGGTTTACGTCGACAGAATGTAAAGCCATTTAAAATGGAGCATGGGACGGTTGGTGCCATGGCTTCAAGTTAACACGAGCGACAGAGTTCGTCTGCCAATCGTTTATGAGGCTTTGAACAAAGTTAACAATAAATGTCCTCGAGTCAGTGAAATCCCTCGAACTGTCACGTGGTAGGGTCCCAACTCCATTGCATGATAGAAATTCCTTTGATGGTGACCAAATAAGCAGTATCAAGAGGCCGTCCAGGTTAGATAATCAGTTGTAGTAATTGGTAATATTAGTAAGTGATGAGAATGTAATACTGATCGAAAGACAATCGAAGGACAGTCGAAAGAATTTGAGGGTACACAGATGACACATCGCCCAAACTGAGCGAGCAGTTTGGGCTATGAAGGCGATACCAACAACAGTGTTTATGGTAATCAAGCTAATTGCTATCGAAATCCACAAATCTTTCAACGGACATATTTTCAAATTTAAAATTTAAGATGTTCTAATTATATATTACTGTTTTTGAGTTAACCCATTACACTGAACTTACCTTGAAGCCTTGCTCCCTTCGTTCCATAATATAAGAAATATTGTCATTTTAAGAAATAATAATTTTAAGAAATAATAATGATCTATTAAAATATCCATAAATAATGGTAGTTATTAATAAATATAAATAGTTCTCACTGTCTTTTTAATTGATAGAATTAATAGATGAAATTAGGGTTTTGGAGACATGTATTCAGTTTGAAATATAGATATTAGAGACAGGTATACAGCTTACCAAGAAAGGACCAACCCAATATACTGATGACGTTGTAGTAGTAGTAGTTAACACCTTGCCACTAAGATTTTGTTCTGGACACACAATCGCTTAATTAGCAGTTTAGCACACTGTTAACTGTGAAGATGTTATAAATTTTTTGCTCTGGAAAAACAATTGAGTCGGCATTCCAGCAGACCACCGGATTGGTAAAAGCCACGGTAGTCTCTCAACCGTCGATCCTACGCAAACGTACCGAAACATTTTCAACTCAAACTGCAGTACTTTTCGGGCAGAAAATCAAGGTAATTCAACGTTGCCAATCACATAGTTATGAACGAGTTGGCAAAAAGTACATATTAACCTAATAATACCCAGAGTACATAAGCCATTCTCATGTCACCAAGCTAATAAAGTTGTTTAATTTTCAGAGGAAAAAAACCGGCCATGTGTCTGCAAACATAACATAGAAGCTCTCGGGGAACAAAAAAGGGTAGTTCTTTCAGTGTAGAAAGAGCAACACAGAAAGACTCTAAGCTGCGGCACCCTTGCCCTTCTTCTTCTGGAGCTTCTTCATGTAGAATTCCAGCTCCTTGCCCTCGAGAATATAACTGCAGTAAGGAATTATAAAACAAAAAAAAATCAGTAATAGCAATGTTCATGTTTGTTGGTACTCTTTCAGAGTGCATTAAAACTACAATAGAAAAAAATATTCATAAGTATAAGAGCACTACTAGGCAAAACAAAATCAGCACAGGCCAACAATGAATCACAGGTACTGTCAAGGTTGGAAAACAAAGTTGAAAAATTAGGATAAACAACTCCCTTTGGAAAATAAAGCCACCGAGCTGGCATAGTATTATTCCTAAATGCAAACCCATCCTCATAAATAAAGGTTCTTATTTTTACGGTGGTGTTCATTCAGATTGAGTGGTGTGCTGTGTGCAATTCTGTTGGTAGGAAATTGAACATATCTGATAGAATTTCTTACCCATCTGCTCTGCCACACTGTCCAGGGCGGGAAGAAATGCAGGCCAGCAACCTTCCGCTGCCAAACTGTTCTTCAATGTGCGGGTCAAGTGTGCGTCCCTGTTGGCGCTTCTCAAGCTTCCTGAAAACATGGTTGCTTTTCTTGGCTTCCTCTGTGGTAGCTTCAGCATCTTGTCCCTGTAAATTCAATGATAAAAAGGATCAAATGATATGACATCACATATAACCTGCTGATTCATAAAGTCCAAGAAAATTAGTTTGATAACTTGAAAGTGTTTTTGCCAGAGTTACACACAGGATGTAGGAATGCAGGATGGAGATTTCAATTACTTTTATTATAAATAAAGTATTAGCAACGAGAACAAGCAAAAAAAAAAGAACTATAAATAACAGTGACTCAACGAGAATAGTGTCAAAAAAAACCAAATGCTGTTGATGCCCAAACATTATATAAAGAAACTTTACAAAGTGCTGGTGGCTGGTGGAATATTTATGCGGTACAAAAAAAGGCTACTAAAGAAACATGCTTGTTTCTATACATGTGAACAGAAGAGAGCACACACTAGTTCACACCCAAAAACATAAATAACCTAACTGAAGTAGTATTCATAAGAAAAATGCAGTAATAACTGTAACCAGGATACAAGTTCACATATCCTTTGATATGCATTTAGCAAGCTAAAGTGAGCTAAAGTGACAAGACAACAAATATTTGTTTAGAAAAATCTTATGATACCAGTCACATCAATATATAAAACAGATGCAGAAAAATTACCTCAGCATCCTTCTTGGCAGCAGGAGCCTTCTTCTTTCTACCAATATCAACTCCATAATGAGTGAGGTACCACTGCTTGAATGGTGCAGCATCAACTTGCACAATAGCGCTCTTCACAAGGGTCTGTGTCCTAACAAGCTCATTGTTGGATGCATTGTAGACAACATCAAGGATACGGGTCTTGCGAGTCGTGGCCTCACTTCCCCATGAGTAGTTGCCAGTATCCAAACGGAGAGCCCTCCACTTGACATTACCACCTCGGACACGCACCCTCCTCACTGTCTTGTTGCTCGACAGCTTGGTGTTGGCAGGCTGCCTACCGAGCTCATACCTTCATGACAAAATGAGAATAAATTAAAAACTAACATCAACAGAACAGCAACACGTTCAGCAACATGCCCAAACACAGCCAGGATAAAGCTTTAAAATAATTTCCAATAAAATTACATAAAACAGTACTAAGATATCGTCATATTCTACAGTTCAAGTACAAATTATCTACGATAGGAGAGTCTATGTTATTCTTAATAGCAGCACAAAACTCTTAGAAGATAATTTGAAATGGCATAATAATCCCAAAAAAAAACAAACTTTATCCAATAATTCCAACGAAACCCAGTATCTCCCAGTGATAGTTACTACAAGTCAGATAAGCACAAACCATTCAAGAGGACTAACAAGCACCAACAAATGATACACCCATCTCAGCCTTATTTCAAATCATACATGCCGATGCCTCCTACCACTACGCAAGTACAAGATCCAAATCTAACTAAGCTATCCCCCTCGAGTCGGCTCCCCGCACAGATCACAAACTCGCAACAAACCGCCTCGATCTAAAACCAGCCGCCACTAAAACCCTACCAATCCAAACAAGAGAGAAACCTAGAAGAGAATGATAGAGAGAGAAGGAATCTGCCACTTACTTTCGCTTCTTGCGCCACGCCTTCTGCTTGCCGCCGGTGGCGCGGCGCTTGTGCATGGAGTCACGCGAGATACCTGCGAGAAAAACCAGCGCGCCGAACGAGTTAGCCACCGACCGAAAGTAGCAGAGGGGAGAGAGTCCGACGAGACGGCGTCCATGGCCGAGGAAGGGGAAGGATGCTTACCCATGGCGGCGGCGGCGGCTTCTCTCCTCTCCTCCTCACCTGCTGTTGCTGTGTGGCTGCGCCGCCGGATGCTCCCCTCTCTCTCTCTCTCGCTTAGGTCGCGGCTTATATAGGTGCCTCCACGGGCTAGGGTTTAGTGATGTATTTGGGCCTGATTCGACGTCTGCGGTTGGTTTGGCCCACTAGGAGGTGGCCCATTTTGTTGTAGCCATGCCCAGTATTTGTGCCTTTGACATTTTAAAAAAAACTTATGAGCCATTTATTAGGCATTTTGGGGTGGCACATACTGTTCAAGTTGGATATCAGAACAAAATTGATGGAGAGCAGTCTTACAATGGCTTAATCATAATATACTGATTGCTATAGCTTGGTAAACTGCCAAATTATCAATATCATCTGCAAATCTGCAAAGGAGTGGAACAAACCATGGAATTAAGGTCGCCAATGATGTCTTTTAATTAGGACAAAAGCTTTGTCTCGTATATATTAAAAAATAAGAGTAAAAATAATACAAGACTATAGTTCAAGGACCATAATAAGGAAAAGAAAAAAAAGTCAATAGGCCTCATGCGAAACACAAAACATGCACAAGACACTCCAAAAGTAAAGGATACCCTAGTAACATCCCAAGAGGAATCCGGCGACCGCAAGCGTCACCGTTGCTGGCAAAAAAAAGGGCATTCGTTTGTAATCTTTCCATCCTGCCACGTCAAAGAGTGCCTATTAGGCTCTACAGCCACTACCATCCAATAGCTATCAACGCACAATCGCCGCACCAATGATTTGTTGCCGACCGACCATCAAGCAGGACCAAGAACTCCAATATGTTTTAGATCCGGCCACATAGTTGGATCAAATGGGGGAAATGGTGAGAAAAGAATAGATCTCCTCTTCTCTACACTTGCTTGTCCGATGTGGTCATCTTATGACAACAAAGACGCTATCGGACCGGTGTCCGCCGTAGGCCTGCAATGCACACCTCACTGCTATTGCCATCGCACCGTCCTTTTATACATGCGGTCTCCACACCAGACTTCTACCGCCGCCACCTCCATGCTGTGTCGGTCTCTTTGTCGGTTGCGTCGCCTCCCAGTCATGCTGGTCGCGCCACTCGCTTAAGCCACCGACGCCAGATCTAAGCTAGCTCATCACCACCGTCAGCCCATCCCTACTGTGAGCTTGCCGGCCACCACGTCCACCGAGGGAGGCTGCTGGGCTCCTCCAATGATGTTCATATCAATAGAAGCTGCTTAACAAATGTTGTGTTGTTCATAACAGTTATGCGCTGGTCTAATGTGAAATGGACGTACAATCTTAAATCATTTCTTCTAGCATGTAAATTTTGACTCTATTATAATGTCTAGCCAATGCTATCAATTAGATGATTTATTTCATCAAACGACTTAATAGTTCTTTCGTATTCACAGTTACGATAAAAATGATGATTATTAATGTATCAATTGAAAAACATTAATTAATATTTGTTTATGTATGTAGAAAATTAAGAACCATCTTACGAACTACCCATCAACATGATACTAACAGTACGGAATAAACAAAAAAAAATAACAACTTTGATTCCACGATAAATATCGCCGCAACGTTAGCAACTTCTGGCATGCAAGGCTCTTCCTATACATAAGACGACTAGAAAAAAAAACTGAACCCAATTATATTAACTAAAGTACCACTTTGCCAATTCTCAAATGGAAGTAGCTACTAATAGCCCCATATATTACGCCATTATTTATTCACACGATCGAGCTTAATTACATAAAAACGCCATGAAGAACACATAGCTAGCAGCCTTTGAATAACTCGGATTATCACTAACTAGATAATTCCCCACGCATTGCTGCGGGAAATACCATTACATCGATGAAAAATTTGGTGAGAATAATATTTGCTTTATGTATACAAAGTTGAAGCACATATGATCAAAGTAATCTGCAGTACATACTACCTTGGACTGCACCATTAGGAATACGGAAATGCTACTGTCCGGGCGTCCAATGGGAGCCCAAACCTCGGATGCCTAGACTTTTATTTCAACGCATACAGAAAATATGTTTCAACGTTCAGTAAAAAAATGTTTTAGCAAAAATGTTTCAATGGTCAAAAAAATGTTTCAATTGTATCCCTTTGAAATATTTTTTATTGTACGTTGAAACATCTTTTATGTATGAGTTGAAACACAAATTCAGACGTCCGATGTTTTGCTTTCCATCGGACGCCCGACTGCTAGTTGTGTCCTTCGGAATAACATGTTGATTGTATCGTCATCATCTGCACAAATATTGCTCTGTGCATCAAAGTTAACTGGCTCAAGAATGTTAGCGTGAGTAATTTGGAATGGAACATGTTTATTTGATTGACCTCTTGTGCATGTATAAATAATATATATGTGCATAAGAATTTGAAACGACTAAAAGGGTCATTCATGATTTCATCTTATAGATTACACAGTACTGCTTGAGCAGACATGTTAAGTTCGTACAATCCAAGATAAATAAAAATTATGACCTTTGAGGAACTTTGCTTGAACATACACAGAACGATCAAAGCTGATTGAGAAGAATGATTATGGAAGTAGCACGATATGACAATAGAGCTATTGGCATCACCCACCGTATGGCGTCCCTGCTGGGGCGGCATGGCATCGACACACCACGCTTCACAAATTTCGCCAATAACTGCATGCATCGCCAGGGCCAAAGCTAGTCATAAACTTGAATAGTTGATTATATCAGGAATACATGCAAGACAAACAATTGAGACCTTCTGCATCAATCTTCTGCCCGTAGATGGATGTACATACTGTGGTTGCTGGTCTGCTGTCCAGGTTGATGTCCAAATTAGGCAGGATCAGAGAGGCTTCCCACCAACATGAAAATATGTCCTACACTTTCCACCGTCCACCGTGCTAGCTGTGCAGCCTGCAGGAATCCATCAAGTTCTCTAAATAGGCGGTGGTGCTGAGATATTGGGAGCCAGAAATGTTGCAATTAAAAAAGAGGCTGTTTATTAGCCGTCTTAATGGGAAACCACTACAAGCCAGATCAGATGAAGAGATGAACTGATACCTTGACAACGACATGACTTCACATTATGGTAAAAGTGAATTTTTAGGCGTTTATCTGTCATCCTATGGGTATGGCTAGATTCATTCGAAGAGTTAGTGGACATAAACTGCCTCACGATTAAGATCCAACGGTGCAGACTAATTGTGATGATGTGGATGCATAGGAATGCAGGAAAATCCCATTAATCACACTAAGTGAGGATTAACTTTATAGTTAATATAGGATTAGCATTGGAGAGTGTAATCGGAACTTGTTTTACCATATACTACGCACGTAAAATTAGTTAATTAGCATTGGGCAGTGTAATCTGAACACCAGACAATAGTTTTTCATCGGAACTTATGTTTAATTAAATCAATTTGCCATATGTACGGAACTAATATTTACAAAAGTTTGTTTATAAGTTGAAATGAAAAACAAACTTACAACCACATATAACAACAAAATTGAAATTTAGGATTAGGAATGTGTAAGTTTAGGTGTCACCTAAAATCTAGCAATACTATTACGCATCATATAAAACATAATGTTTTTCACGTACTGTACACTGTTCACTCCTATGCTCGTCCACGTCACCCACAAAGTAGTCCGTCCAATTTCGTGTCTACGATGTCAATGCCCTACGCTTCCACCACCGCCATACGCTATCATCAGTCATCATTACGTTACGCCCAAGGAGAGACCTGGAGAAAAAAAAGTCCTCCCATGGGCCCCCTACTCCCGATCCTTCCTGATTCCCACATCTCTTCTTCCTTAAACCCCATGTCTTGGTGTATTTAGATTAAAAAAATTAGCCAAAAAATATCACATCAATGTTTAGACACACGTTTGAAGTATTAAACATAGACTAATAATAAAAACAAATTACATATTTCAACTGTACACTTTAAGACGAATCTTTTGAGCCTAATTGACACAAGATCTGCGTCGTTCTTCGAAGCCGTGTTGCAACGGCCTCGCCCAAAGACCACGCTGCCTCCCTAGAAATCCGCTCGGATTTTTCGGCTGTTGCAACAGTTCGCGAGAGGCACGCTGCTCCGGCCTCGTGCTTTCGTAGTCGCCGTCATTGGTGTGGCTAACGAGGAAGACCGTGACGGCATCACCGTCGGCAGGGCCAGGTGGAGATCCGTTTGCTGGTGAATGGCCAGGAGACGCCACCACCATTGGCCACTGTAGATCCTCCTCAACACAGGGCTCCGCATGCGCTGCCTGAGGATGAGATGCCGCAGGTGCACGAGCTATGGCTGGAGATGCAGACTCGATCTTTTGTGCTGATGATTGGGGTGGTGGTGTGATGATTGTGGGTGCTGCAATTGGTGTTGTGGCCGTGCTATCAACTACAATCTCCTCCAGCAGTGAGGCCTCCTTCCCGATCAGGTCAACCCTCGATTCCAAAGCTTTTCATGTGGTGAAACTATTGCTGGTCGGCAGAGGCAACAGAGACCCTTTTGGTGAGAACAGGACTGGTGTCGGAGCAATGGGTGGTGGCAGCACCACTACCGATGTTGCTATTATTAGCGCTGCACCAAGGATTCCGTCTCCTTACATGGTCACGCCGCCTTCTGTCTTTTGCTTCTTCTCTTGTGCCATGTACAGATCACTACTGGTTCGTGGAGATCAAGAGATCAAGAATTGCATCTAGCTTGGAGGAGATGACATCCTGATCTACACGTGAGGCCGTCGGCATGGCGTGGTGCTTGTCTCCTTCGTCGTCAGTGACACGCGGGGTGGTGAAGATGACTGGAGGTGCACCAAACTTGGTCTTGATCTGCTCAGCAAATCGAGGCCAAGTCATTATCGCGCATGACCAGATTGCTGAGGGGAGTGGGCTCTCCCACCGCCGGTACCACAAGGCAGCCACACCGACTAGGTGTTGTGATGCCAGGTGCACCTTCTCCTCCTCCATGGTGCACTCCTCCTCGAAAAACTACTGAAAGCGATCCAACCAAGTTTGAGTGTCCTTCGTTCGAACGTCGGAAGCCGTAGGTAGTAGTATCAAGAGACTCGTGCCCCCCGATGAATGGAACCCTGCCACAAGCCATTGATGGCGGAGCAATAGTTGGCTCTGATACCAAACTGATATAAGCACAATTATTGGATAAACATCGCCGGAAAGATAGCTGAACGACGTCGGCTTAGTGAGATGAGAGGAGAGTCTAGGGCTAGAACTTAAGGGAACTAATCTTGATTATTCATTGCTTAACGAAAACTGATACAATCTCATCCTCCCATAGATGGTACGACTTGACTCCTAAGAAAGAGACTAATCTAATCTTAACTGACTCTAACCGACATTAGTGTAAGAAGTGCTACAGTACCGTGAGGGTACTGTTCACCCGCCCTGGGCTAGGCCTTAACCTCTAGGCCCAATGCCCATGACAATACCCTACTTTGGCTATTGTTATTTGTCCTTAATAAAGTTATTAGGTTCAACAGGGAATTATTGTTATTAGTCCCTAATACAGTTATTAGTTCGAACGATGAAAGGTACTTATACGATTCTATCCGATTCATATAGCCCAACCATGATTTACTACACTTACAGCAAAACCCGTTGATCAGAATGATTAAATTAGTATCACTTTTATTTACAGATCAGGATGATTAACGATTCACTAGATCCCCCTAGCTATTCCAGCTAATCCAAGTTTTCACTACTACTGTTGTGGCCACAAGCCCATGTATTATATCACTACTAAAGCTAAAGTACAAATCATGCTTTAGGAAATTAGAGTTTAGTTGTCTTCAATTGTCCTATACAAATTATGCATTGTTGTTTCTTAGAATGCTCTTCATTATATTGCATATGCACTAAAACCAGATTGATGCTCCTTATCGAGACTTTGCTGATGACCAAGAAAGGTAGATCATTTTTTCCAATTCATTTTCTGGCTGCTAAATAGAATTTGGTGCTAATAAAATGACAAGCATTCAGTGAATTTGGTGCTATGATATTGGACACGACCTAATATGTTCAGTATTTGACACAATCATTTATCAATTGAACTTGATACTGTGTTTGTACATTATAGATTGTACAACATATATATACCATTTAACTTGCATTTGATGCACCATGCATATATGACTTGACACTTTATACTGTACTTCAGAATGACTATTGACTATCCTTCCAAATCATCCTTCCAGAATATGTAACTCACATGATTGGTCTTTCATGGGTCCATCCTTCCAGAATATGTAACTCATAGGATTGGTCTTTCATGGGCCTAATGGTATCTATAGCTACAACACTTATTTTTTTGTCTTTTTTTATCAATGTAGTTGTATTATGGGGCTGTACGAATGGTTAATATGTAAAATTACGTATAAACATTTTGCCTTCGATGACATCACTCAATTGAGTACAATGCGATATGCCCTCCCTGATCTTAAGTTATTGTCAGACTCTGTTTTCACAATATTTTGTTTCCTGTTGTATTCATATTCCCTTTGTTTTTTCATTGCTCTTACAGTTTTTAATTGCAGGCCCACGGCAACGCGCGGGGTCCCTGCTAGTATGATAGATAACCCAAGTTAGTACTTACCAAGCTGACACCAGCATTTCCAACCTAGAGCGATCCAGGGTGTTTTTTAGATAATAGAATGAATAATCCAGCCATAATCATCTCTAACAAGTTCAGATGATTCATATTCTCAACAAATTGGTCAGATGAAATTCAAACAGAGGATAGTTGTCCCCACAGATAACAAAAACAGCTCACTTGAAAATTTACAACTGTGGCACTACATAACCTAGGCTATGCTCTCAAGACTAACAAGTAGCTATCTTTTCAGGGCTGTAGATGCATCAAATGTCTCCGCATCTTGGCGACCAAACCTTTCTACGGTTTCTTTGCTCACCTCATCAACTTGGTCCAAGATAGTGCTAAAATTATCCTTGTCGATGTTAAACTGAAGAAGAATTATATTAGCAAACAAATCCATGCAAAAAAATCTTAATTTGTGTTAATGATGTTAGGACATAGCCCTCTTAACTATAACATACCGCTTGCCCAATTTCCTGAAATTTTGCATATATTCGTTGTTGTTCTTCTGCAGCAGCAATACTTACCGAATCTGCGTCAGCACATAATTTTGCAGCCTGTAATGGTAAAAAAGCAATGGATGTCGACTATATGGTAGAAAGAGGATCATACATTTCACAAACAGGATAGCACAGTATACAGGCTTTAGCAATTAGTGAACTAACAGCAGTGAATATGAAGGACCCTCTTAGTAAGTTTAGGTAGCATGTGAAGATGAAATATTAAAATTTTGGTATTAAATAATTTCAAAAACATATTAAGTTTGAACCACCCAAAATTTCAGGATGGAAGCACTACCTTTGCAAGTGTTTCCTCTACTTCCCTTTCACGAAGCTGAAAACGCTGCAATTTCCATTCAGCTTCAGACCTCAAAGCAGCCAGCTTCTGATTTTCATCTGCTATTATTTGATCCCTTTCTTTCATTTTAGCTTTGGCACGCTCATCCATTTCACGTGCTAATAAAAAGGGTATTAATGCAATGATGTGAGGGGAAAGAGTATATTCAGAATAGCAAAACATACAAAAAAAACAAAATCAGCACATCTACAAGTATAGTTTGACAACCTTTTCGATCCCATTCAACTATCTTTGCATCAAGGGCCATAACTGTGACACTTTCATCACTAATCTTAGCCTTCCGTGCTTTGACTTCTTTCTCAAGAGTTTTAGCAGCAGTAACCTAACAGCAGCAATAATAAGACTCAATAGAATTTCATCTTAACAATAATCCAGTACCAAAATGAATATTAGTTTTGCAGATGTCCATACTTGTTCTTGTAAAGCCTGGATTTTGGAGAAATGCTTTGAAAGTTTTTCATAAGCCTGCAAAATGGAGACGGTATAGAATGCAGTTATTAATGGACCTACTACTGGTCAAGCATCACAGTGAAGAAGCGTGCCACTGTTGTGATAATTCAGCCCCAACCAACCACAGCAAACGTTTTATACAAAGAGTACAGTGGAATATCAGGAAACCAAATGAGAATAGAAGCAAATGAAGGAACCCTATCTTTGCTATATGCTGTTCCAGCCAATCGGTATACCTTCTAGCTTCCGTGTTGCAACGAAGAGTAGAACAAGAGTACCTTATTGTATATATCCAAAGTGGCAGTTTTCTCCTGAACACTTTGCATTGCT